>CM035806.1:163780378-164180378 GCA_020466095.1 Chlorops oryzae
AGTTACCAAATGTATAACAATTACCTAGCATTGGGCATTGTTTGCGCAGTTGAAGGAATTAATTTTGTAGGAATATCCTTTCAAAATAAAAAGAAAACAGAAAAATTAAAAAAAAAAAAAAAAAAACAACAACGTAAGATAAACGAAAGAGTCCTCTTCTTTGGTTGTTAGTTATACTTTATGTTCTCATTCTCTGGCACTATTCCAGGTGATTCTAAGCGCACATCTTCGGGCAGCGTTTCAGGCGCCAATTTGAAGCTAAAAATCCAAACACACGGAACGAAAGAGCGGAAGCTCCAAATGAACGAAATGAAAATCGCAACAATGCAGCAGCGCAGTTAGCAGCCCAGCAGTTCAGCTTCCGTTGGCAGGACGCCAGAATAAAAAACAAAAAAAAAAAAAAAACTTCAAAAATGAAGCGCTTAGCTGAACTTATCAGAACCTGTCTTTGCATTAGGATCTTTATGACCTTTGAATGTTGCAAGCCTGCATATCAATTTTTCGTCGAAATTTCTCCCGATTTTCTACTTCTTCCTTTTGGCTTTTGACTCCTGAACTGCCAATTTTCCTAACTTCCACTTAAATCCACAAAAATCCTTTTCGAATTTCTCTCTGTGCCGCGCGCTTCTCTTCTCTCTCTCTCTCTCTCTCTCTCTCTCTCTCTCTCTCTCTCTCTCTCTCTCTCTCTCTCTCTCTCTCTCTCTCACTCGTTGTTTTCGCTCTATGTCATCAAGTCATTTTCATCGCATTCGAGCTGTCGCCTTTTATGCTACAAAGTAAGAATCTGATTATTTTCCACTCACTATCAACGCTATAATCAACAACATTACAGTGCGATGCAAATTTTTGGCACCGAAGCTCTTATGCCAAAACAAAAACGATAGGAAGCAAGCAGCGCACTGACAACTGGGAAGCTGAAAGTTGTCGAGAGGTGGAAAGAAACCAAAACGATGTAACCATGAGAAAACACTTGCCAAAATTTATTCATAGTTAGTGGCATTCTGGTTGTTTGAGCAGCTTCTTGGCTCTCCTTCACATTTCGGCGGCAAAACAAGCTAGGACGTTAAGGTCGGTCCAGCCCGACTCTCATGCGATCAGCTTCTACTTATGTTCAAGAACGAAACTACTTACATGACCAAATTGTTCGAGAGTGTTTTAAGTATGTAAGTATTCATCAATATTTTTGTAAGCTTTTAACGGTTAGCAAACTGTTCTCATCCCCAGCAATGTTCAAAAAACTCCTCAATTAGAATTGGAAGGAGTAAGAAGGATAGACTACCATATGATTGTTTTGAAATAGGGTATTTCTCTCTTTTTTTTCTTCTTTTTCTCCCTCTTTCTCCCTCTTTCTCCCTCTTTCTCCTTTTCTCCCTCTTTCTCTCTTTCCTCTTTCCTCTTTCCTCTTTCTCTCTTTCTCTCTTTCTCTCTTTCTCTCTTTCTCTCTTTCTCTCTTTCCTCTTTCCTCTTTCTCTCTTTCTCTCTTTCTCTCTTTCTCCTCTCTCTTTCTCTCCCTCTTCTCTCTTCCTTCTTCTCTCTTTTCTCTCTCTTTCTCTCTTCTTCTCTCTCTTTCTCTCTCTTCCTTTCTCTCTCTCACTCTCTCTCTTCTCTCCTCACTTTCTCTCCTCTCACTTTCTCCTTCTCACTTTCTCTCTTCTCACTTTCTCTCTCTCTTTCTCTCTCTCACTCTCTCTTCTCACTTCCTCTCTCTCTCTCCTCTTCTCTCTCTCATCCTCTCTCCTCTCTCTCTCACTTCTTCTCTTTCTCTCTCTCACTTCTCTCTCTCATTTCTCTCTCTCACTTCTCTCTCTCTCTCTCACTTTCTCTTCTCTCACTCTCTCTCTCTCTCACTTTCTCTCTGTCTCACTTTCTCTCTCTCACTTTTCTCTCTCTCTCTACTTCTCTCTGTCTCTCTCTCACTTTCTCTCTGTCTCTCTCTCACTTTCTCTCTCTCTCTTCTCTCTCTCACTTTCTCTCTTCTTTCTTCTCTCTCTCTCTGTCTCTCTCTCTCTCACTTCTCTCTGTCTCTCTACTTTCTCTCTGTCTCTCTTCTCTCTTCTCTCTCTCATTTCTCTCTCTCACTTTCTCTCTCATTTTCTCTCTCTCACTTTCTCTCTCTCTCTCTAGACCTGCGGAACTTAATTGCTGCCCTCAAATTGGCAATGAGGGATAAGGACTAGGAGCTAATCACATTTTACCCCAATCATTTAGGCACTCTTCAAAGCGTATTTTCTCCGACTCTTCAATTCCTTTCCCAATTGAAATTCTAATATTGTTCACCCAAGAGCTTTAATAGTTTCCGAAACTTTTTCACTTTGTTTTTTCATTTCTTTTTACTAGTCCTTTTTTTTTTGGCTTTCTCTTTCGCTCTCTTGTCCTTTCACGCTGGCGTAATTCGCCTCACCACACACAATATTTTGACATTCAACCGCAAAATGAAAGCCACAGATCCGAATTGTAAACCATAAACTAAACTGCAAGACCGCAAAAGAGAAAGTTTTCATTTCTCCAGCGTAATTGCCGCCAATTCAATTAAGGACTCGAGCAGACGCCTTTGCAGTTCGGCTTGTCAATTTGAGCGTTTCGTCCATGGAATTCAAGCACTGCCGTCGAAACTATTTTTCGAGTTATGGCGGGCCATGAAAAACTTTTATCAATTGGACCGAGTTTTTTTTTTGTTGTTTGTTTTTTTTTTTAATTTTTATCTTCTTTTTCAATTTCTTTTTGGTTTTTTGCTTTATTCTATTTATTTTCATTTATCAACTTTTTAAGTCAACCAAAAGATTGCGCGATTAGCTCGATTAAAATGAACAAAACGAAAAGGATTTTCGTGAAAAAAACACAAAAAAAAACAAGCGGGGATAAAGAACTTTCAAGAGGGAAGCGTCTCAAGTGTTCACAGTTTTTAGGTTTTTTTTTTTCTCATTGCTTCCACTCCTTTTTATTGTTTTTAATGAGAAAATTTTTTGTGTTTACCATTGAAAATTCTTTTTCTTTTTTACATATTGTGGTCTTGGATTTGAATTGAATTCATTCCCAAGTCCTTGCGGTATTAAAGTTATGTAGCTCGGCTTTCTTAATAGGTCCTTAATGCATGACTTTGTCATACTTTGATACGATGTGTCAAGGCATTTAAGCTTTCATAGACAGTTAGACAACTTTGCACCCAATTATCCATGTTTTTCGTTTCCTTTCAAGTTTTCATTCGTATTCCTTGGGTATTTCCGGAAATAGCGTGCTGTCGCCTGTTTGCTCATCCTTTCCTGTTCCTTTATTTTCAACGCAGTTGGGAGCAACTTCTTCGTTCCTTTGACATTTTATACAAAATTTGCCTTTGCAAGTAATTTACATTTGAGCATTGCCGTCGGGCGCCATTTTAATAAAAGTTCCACTTGTGTTTCACCGTCAAAGTATATTTAGGCACAAACTTTGTAGGTACACCAAAAAAAAAAATATATATATATATAAGTACATATATTTATATAAAAATAAAAGAAACAAAAAATAAAGGAATGGAATCTCATCGTTTTTTACGCACAAATACTTTTCGAGGAGAGCATCCCGCATCCCCAAAGGAAATGCGTAAGTCATCGATGATCATCGCATGGGAAACCTCTAAAGGAGCGATGCCAAAGCAAAATATGCACGCTCTTCGTGTTAAAATAAAAAATAAAAAAGAAACCTCAAGTCCCCCCAAGATCTTATAAGTTCTCTAATAATCTATAATCAGGGGTCTTTTCTTAAACGTGAAAAGATAAAAAAAAGCGGAAAAATGTCAAATTTTTCATAAAAACTTCGTTTACTAATTTCTAAGCCTTTTTAATTTACGAGTTTTCGAAGTTTTCGAGGCAAATACATGTTTGAGAGAAGACCCCTATCATGAATTACAGAAATTTTTGGATTCTTTCAAACATATTTTATTTATTTTTTTTTTTTTTTTTTTTTTTGTTTCGTCATGTTGTAGTTGGCCGAGTCAATCACCTTTTGTTTTCGGACCGAGGCATTGGTCACGATTGCTTCAATTTGTTCATATGTTGTTGTTTACGTGAAAGCTGAGCAATTCTTACTAGGCTACATAAGATGGCAATAAATGAAGCAAACTAAATACTTAATAAAAAGAGGAAAAAGTTCAAAGCAAAAGTAGACTAAAAAGTTTAAATTCATTAAAAATAACTATCAGCCCGATTCTGAATATTCCCGGGGAACGAATTCCCGGGGAATTGACTTTTCTCTACCGGAAACTTCTTATTTTTTAAATATTTTGGGGAAGCAATTTAATGGGGAATGGGTATTTGACCCATGCTCATAATTTTCCTTACTCTATATCCATTTAAAAAAGGATAATTTTAGTATCGAGAAAAGTAAATTCCGTGGGAATTTGTTTTACGGGAATATTCAGAATCGGGCTGTAGGTATAGTTCGTCGCATATCTATTCGAGATGTTACTTGTTCAGCTCATAAGCTCAAACTGATCACAAGGATTATAAAGTACATAGGGGCATTTCCACACGGACGCGACACTTACGAAAGCAACTTGAAGTCCCCAATTCAAGAATGCGGTAAATACTTAGTAGGTAGGTACTTATTTTTCTAATCAATTTCGTGTTGCTCATACGGAATTTGATATTTATCCAAATCTTATGCAGATCCGAAAGGCAATCAGATATGTTTGTATATACATGGACGTGAAAAAAAACGTCGTGTCGTGTCGTATCGTGTCTCTTTGGTAAGAAGTCTTTTCGGACTCAAAGCCATCGAAAAGAATTTCATATTGAATTATTCGAGGGAATCGTAATTGCTGATGCGTATCATTTGAGAGCTCAGTTTAGGGAGAGCAGGCAAAGAAAATTGTTGTTGCAAGAATTCATACGGAAGAGAATTGGAAGTGCGCGAATGTATTAAGCTCAGCATAAACGTCCATTATCCGCGTCTTGATGCGAGCTTGGTCACACTTGAAACGTATTCCCATTGGGTCTTTCGCGATGCGTGCGTAACAAAACGGTGTAAAAGAACAAGAAAAATGTCGCGAATGCCTTGCACCTGAATGGAATGACGCAGGTGTGCGTACTTTTCTAATTATTTATATGAGACACCTAATAAAAATTTTACATTCAGCAAACAAAACGAAAGCCTTTCTTAAGTGGTTGCTCTTCGAGTTGATGGGTTGCTGGAATGAATGCGAATTTCCATTTTGCTATTTATGTTTTTGTGTTTATTTAAAAGAAATTGAATTATATCAACCTGCGTCCTTGATTGTTCCGTATCTCCTTCTCGCTGTCCGTCCATCTGTCTGTGTTTCAATCTTCATCGCTTCCTTCCTTCTCTTCCTTCTCTTCCTTCTCTTCCTTCTCTTCCTTCTCTTCCTTCTCTTCCTTATGAATTCTTGTTAACAATTTTCTTTGCCTGCTCTCAACCGGGCCGTTTTCTAGGCTTTTTGGGCCCTTAGGCTGTGCCTGTGGTGCGGGCCCCCCTCGAGTAGCAAAAAAAAAAAAAGGTCACTGCAATGCAAGCACATCGTTTGCGCAGTGAAAAACCAAAAGGCAATACCATTTTGTGGTGCGGGCCCATAGGCTGCAGCCTATGTAGTCTATGCCTAAAAACGGCTCTGGCTCTCAATGATTCCGCATCAGCAATTGCGATTTCCTCGAATAATTCAATATGAAATTGTGTTCGATGGCTTTGCACGCCTCAAAGAGTCCGATAAGATATCTTACCAAAAGAGACACGATACGACACGACATATTAGTTGTATATAAAAAGAAATCCATTATTTTTCCAATAGATGGCGTTATTTTATCTGCATCTCGCGTTGTATAAGTCCGATCGTGTTCCGCTAGGGGGCATTAGAAAGATGACAGTTTTTCCTACTAAAAAAAGCTTTTTCGACACTTTTTTGATTGATTGATTCAGTTTTGTTTGAGAGCTTGTCAAAGATGGACATCAGCAAAGAGAAAATTCGCTACATTTTACAGTTTTTCTTCGATAAGGGAGAAAACGCAAGCCAGGCGGCTGAAAATGTGAATAGCGTTTATGGACCTGATACTGTAACAGCCAATCATGCGCAATTTTGGTTTCGTCGATTCCGTTCCGGTAACTTCGATGTCAAGGATGCACCACGCACTGGAAGGCCAATTGTCGAAAAATGTCGATAAACTCATGGAAATTATCGAGTCCGACCGTCATGTTAGCACTGTTTCGATTGCAAAAGAGCTAAAGATTGCACAAAAAACCGTTTGGAACCATTTGAATAAGGCTGGATACACAAAGAAGCTCGATGTATGGGTGCCCACACGAGTTAACGCAAAAAAACCTCATAGACCGAATTTCCATCTGCGAATCGCTGCTGAACCGCAACAAAATCGACCCATTTCTGAAGCGGTTGGTGACTGGTGATGAAAAGTGGGTCACTTACGACAACGTCAAGCGAAAACGGTCGTGGTCGAAACACGGTGAACCGGCGGAAACGGTGGCCAAGCCAGGATTGACGGCCAGGAAGGTTTTGCTGTGTGTTTGGTGGGATTGGCAGGGAATTATCTACTATGAGCTGCTCCCATACGGCAAAACTCTTAACTCGGAACTCTACTGTCAACAATTGGACCGTCTGAAGGAAGCAATCGCCCATAAGCGGCCAGCTTTGGCCAATAGGAGAGGAATTGTGTTCCATCAGGACAACGCCAGGCCACACACATCGATAGTGACTCGCCAGAAGCTCCGGGAGTTTGGTTGGGAGGTTCTTCTGCATCCACCTTATAGTCCGGACCTGGCACCAAGTGATTACCATCTGTTCCTGTCCATGGCGAACAATTTTGCTGGTGAAACATTCGCTTCAAGAGAGGCTTCTGAAATTCGACTGTCTCAATTTTTTGCTAATAGGAACGAGGGCTTCTATGAGAGAGGCATAATGAAATAACCTTTAAAATGGCAACAAGTTATCGAACAACCCGGCGCATATTTGACCTAAATCGGGTCATTCTAACTATCTTAAATAAAGCCCTAAATTTAATGCAAAAATAATGGATTTCTTTTTACTACACCTAATATATCACAATAATAATCTAATAAGAAATAATAAGTGAGCGCTTCATTTTCATTAGGCTGTCAAGGTCTGCCGCTGTCGCTGGGGTGTCTCTTCTCTTTGACTTTTGCGAGATTAATCAGGGGAGTTTTCTAAGCATCCGAGAAATGATCCGTGAACGCAATTAATTAGCGTGCGGCGTATGCGGACTGAAGTGGGTATATTTACTCGTATAATAAATAAAAGAGCTTCTTTGATAGTTTGATTAATTATTATTAAAAAAATTTTTTTTTCTTTTTATTACAGCGAAGCATTGATGTCGCAAGGCTGACTTTGGCGACATTTCGGCATCAATCATCGGCAAGCTTGAACGTGCGAGTAACACCAAAAATACAATTACAAATATATGAAGGTACATATACTTATACATACATATGTACATACATGTAATATGAAAAGCCATCAGCCACTGTTGTATGTACATTAGGGCTGCTCTTAATTCCCGAAATGGAATTTCAATCGGTCTCAGGGTCCAGAAGTGTTCCATTGGACATGGAGGAGAAACGTGAGAAATTTGGAAGCAATCGGATAACGGGAACCCGTGGCAGTTTTCAATTGAAGTTTGGGAAATTGGCAAAAATAGAGAGGAAATGGCTCTTAACTCCCCACAAGGCGCCCCTACGGATATATAACGTATAGCCAACCCCCATTATTTTTTTACTCCGAACATTTTTTCTGAACAAACCTACCCCGTATCTCCCCTCCTTAATGGGGCTCCCATACAAAAATAATTTTTTAAAAACTTTTCCCCCCATCTTCCTAACTAGCCCCAGAGTGCTCCTAGAGGAGTCAAATGTATGACCGACCCCCATTAACTTTGTCCCCCTAACATTTTCTCCGAACATACTTAACCTCTATCTCCCCCCCTTAAGGGGGCTCCCATATAAAACTACCTTAATTTGAGCAAAAATTCATACAAAATGGCCGTCACTACAGTCAAACCCCTCCTAGGAGGCTGATATATATGACCGACCCCCATTATTTTTTTACCCCAAACATTTTCTTCAAACATACCTACCCTCTATCTCCCCCCCTTAAGGGGGCTCCCATATAAAACTACAAAAATTTGAGCAAAAATTCATACAAAATGGCCGTCACTACAGTCAAACCCCTCCTAGGAGGCTGATATATATGACCGACCCCCATTATTTTTTTACCCCAAACATTTTCTTCAAACATACCTACCCTCTATCTCCCCTCGTTAGGGGGGTCCCCATACAAAATTAGGCTTTAATTAAAGTAAAATGCCTCACGAACTTCAATCTATAATATACATAGATGCCGTAGGAACAAGAACGAGCATGTTCAGCATGCATATTCGAAAAATTTACAAAATTACCTTTTAAACGAGCCTAATATGAAGAATATTGGATTCGTTTTTGGTGTGTTTTAATAATATGATATATTTTATTACCTTTTTTTTTAAACTGAATTTTGGGTTCCATCCCCTAACTGGCCCAATAATGACCCTAGTAGAAAAAAAATATATTTTCGAGTCAAATGCGGCAAACCTCAATCTATGACGAGTTTTTTGAGACTATAACCATTAAAATCGGTTAGTAGTTTCTATTCATAAAATTAATTCAAAACAAATATTTTTTGAAACGCATTATTCACTGTTCTTACGTTCGTTTCTTGAGTCTTTGCATGCGTACAGACCGAGAGAGCCATGCGTACATACCGAGAGAGACATGCGAAGACCTAAGAAACGAACGTGAAAACAGTGAATAATGCGTTTCAAAAAATATTTGTTTTGAATTAATTTTATGAATAGAAACTACTAACCGATTTTAATGGTTATAGTCTCAAAAAACTCGTCATAGATTGAGGTTTGCGGCATTTGACTCGAAAAATATATTTTTTTTCTACTAGGGTCATTATTGGGCCAGTTAGGGGATGGAACCCAAAATTCAGTTTAAAAAAAAAGGTAATAAAAATATATCATATTATTAAAACACACCAAAAACGAATCCAATATTCTTCATATTAGGCTCGTTTAAAAGGTAATTTTGTAAATTTTTCGAATATGCATGCTGAACATGCTCGTTCTTGTTCCTACGGCATCTATATTATAGATTGAAGTTTCGTGAGGCATTTTACTTTAATTAAAGCCTAATTTTGTATGGGGGACCCCCCTAACGAGGGGAGATAGAGGGTAGGTATGTTTGAAGAAAATGTTTGGGGTAAAAAAATAATGGGGTCGGTCATATATATCAGCCTCCTAGGAGGGGTTTGACTGTAGTGACGGCCATTTTGTATGAATTTTTGCTCAAATTAAGGTAGTTTTATATGGGAGCCCCCTTAAGGGGGGGAGATAGAGGGTAGGTATGTTTGAAGAAAATGTTTGGGGTAAAAAAATATTGGGGGTCGGTCATATATATCAGCCTCCTAGGAGGGGTTTGACTGTAGTGACGGCCATTTTGTATGAATTTTTGCTCAAATTAAGGTAGTTTTATATGGGAGCCCCCTTAAGGGGGGCAGATAGAGGTTAAGTATGTTCGGAGAAAATGTTAGGGGGACAAAGTTAATGGGGGTCGGTCATACATTTGACTCCTCTAGGAGCACTCTGGGGCTAGTTAGGAAGATGGGGGGAAAAGTTTTTAAAAAATTATTTTTGTATGGGAGCCCCCTTAAGGAGGGGAGATAGGGGGTAGGTTTGTTCAGAAAAAATGTTCGGAGTAAAAAAATAATGGGGGTTGGCCATACGTTATATATCCGTAGGGGCGCCTTGTGGGGAGTTAAGAGCCATTTCCTCTCTATTTTTGCCAATTTCCCAAACTTCAATTGAAAACTGCCACGGGTTCCCGTTATCCGATTGCCTCCAAATTTCTCACGTTTCTCCTCCATGCCTAATGGAACACTTCTGGACCCTGAGAACGATCAGAAACTCGCTACAAAATTTCTCCATAGAGTTAAGAGCAGCCCTAATGTACATGCTACATATGGAGTAAACTCAAACCATCTTTAAGGACTCGTGGCATTTACTTAATTTTCATACACTGCTTGTGGAAACTTCTGAACGAATATCTCATTTGGCAATCCCCTCTGCCCGGCCCCACCATTCACCGCGCACCTATTTGAAACACCGTTCACATTGTTGCGCTGTTTCTTTTGTCGTAACTATCGACACTGTCGTCATCCTTGTCCTTATCCTTGTCACATCAATGCTACTATCTGCTAATATCCATTCTCGTTCGAGTATCAGGTTTATAATGAGTTTCAAATGGAACTATTAGGTACCACGCTTGTGCCGCCATCGACACCAGGAGCCATGGCGAAATTGCATTCTGTGAAATTCTGCTCACCATCATGCACAGCATCCCCTAAATTGAATGAGTGCGGAGCTCCAACATGGGGTAAGAGCAAAAATGACGAAGGATAATGAATCGAATTCCAAAGCTTTAAGTTCCGTTTGGGGCATCACCGCAAAAGGCATCATATTAAGACAAATATATGTATGTATACATGCGGTGTGCGTGCGGGTGTGTGCATGTGTGCTCATATATACCTCAGCCTCACTGCATGCATGTGCTTTTAAAGCGATCAAAAAAAAAAGAAAGGTAGAGAGGGAAGCGCAAAATGCCAACACAACCGCAAACTGTTGAGGTGATAATGCGATAGCATCAAATCTTTCTCTCAGCATCATCTGAAGAGGCTTTTTTTTTTTTTTATTTAATGACTGAGGACAAAAAGCAATGAAAGCAAATAACCGAACAATGTTTTTGTTTTTTTTTTTTTTTTTTTCTACTTTTACGAAGAAAAGTTTGCTTAAAATGGCGCGTAATAAAAAGAAATGTATTTCAGTTAAGTGGTTAGGGGTAGTCAGATGAACAAATTGATGAAAAATTGATTTTTTTTCAATATTTTTTTGTAAGACCCGAAAACCTTAAGACCAGTAATCCCTTTCGAGGTTCTTAGCTCAAACTTTTGTTCCCTTCTATTCCACTGATGCTTCTCTCATTGAGAGTTATTCAATCTCCAATCCAATCAGGGCTACCGGCATCGCCATATCGAAGCTTGCCTTTTGCCACGATTTTAAGTAATTCTTAAATGTTTCCCCCCCTTTATTTGATGCTCCCTGCATTGTGCTTTATAGATTAGACCTGTGGCTCAAAGTTACCTCAGAGCTGCAATATATTTTTTTTGTTTTATTTTCAATTAGAAAGAGCTTATATGTTGATTGATATGAAAAGGTTAGGTTCCGCTGACCTCCATGCAAATTTTTAATATTCTTTTATTTTTAAGTTCATAGTGTTCTCTTATATTTGCAAATTCCAAATGGAGAAATTTTCATATTAATCCGAAAATAGTTTCCATATAAATATGTATTTAAGCGTCCGAAATGCCACATGCTACATTTTCAATAAACCTTCCTTCCTTCGTTCAACTTTCAATTCAAGTAGATCTATCATATGAGCCCATTATTTTGAAAGTGGTATAAATCATATTTTTCTTGTTTTGATATATTAAGAGTTTTGCATTTCAAAGGATTAAAAAAAATTTTTGCATTATGGAATATGATTTTTCGACAGTAAAGTAGTGACAACAAACAAATATTAATTATAGTTGTGAAAATTATAATCATATCTAAAAGGAATTATTGTTTTGTATGGTTAAAATGACTTATACCACTTTCATAATTAACTGAATGACTTTATAAATGACTTACAACATCATTAAGAAAACATTTTTATTAGCAATTAAAATTTTATTCAAATTCATTTCATTGTAAATAAGTAAATTATTTATCAGTATTTAGGGAAATAGAGTGTTTGTGAAAAATTGGCGGGATATAGGGTAGTAAATCCATCATATCTTTACGTTTTTCTTCGTTTATTGGTCTTGTGGTTGTGTATAATGGAGGCAAATCAATATTTTTGTATATTCTAGGTCTTCCTCTTTTAGGTGAGAGGTCTAATAATTTGAATTCAGAATTGTCATCCAAGGAAGTTTTATAAAACATCTTATATGGCTCGTTTTTAAGAAATCTAATCCATTGAATTTTTAGCCAAGACACAGCTTCTCCATTGGTGTTTTTCTTTCTATTATTTGTTGATTCTTTAATATCTTTTGTCGAAATGAAAACTTTCTGAGACATTTGTACTACCAAAAATGGTTTTCTATTTTTACATAATTCTATTAAATTATAATAATGCTCAGGAATGTATAAATAATTCGATTTTTTAATTTTAGTTTCTATCAAACCAAAATCGCGATCATTTGGCAGAAAAGAATGGCCGGATACCATAAATTTATGATCAACTGTTTCAATATTATTATCAGACAACTGAACAATTTTTAACCATATTAAAGCTATGTTAATGTTACGATTTTGTCCTGAACAGGCATCACTGTAAGCTATGACATGCTTTTGAGTGGTGATGTCCTGATCCGCTATCTGAAGCCATGACAAAATTACCAATTATTTTGCAAAGCTTTGTGAACAAACTGACTTCTTATACCACTATCAAAACAAACTGTAACTGCATTTTGTTTATCAACCAAAAAAGAAACCTATTTTATCGAGTTAATTTTCATGGCATACTGCTAATCTCTTCAGATTATGTTACTTTATTAGGATTTGATATGAAATAGCTGATAAAGTAGATTTTTAAAATTTTTTACTTATACCACTTTCAAAATAATGGGCTCATATCATATCACATATATTTCTTTCATATTGAAATCTTTACATAAAATATGCGGGAGCAGCGTCTTTCACTCAGTCGCGGATTAAGACAATTTGCCGCCCTAGGCAGTTGCGATTTTGCCGCCTCATGCAGCAGCCCAATATTCGCAATTTCTATTTTATCTAGTGTAAATGGCCAGAATTTGCCGCCCTTGGCAGCGGCCTTTGTGCCACTGCCGTCACACAATTATTGCTGTCAAAGGGGCGAGAAATATTGTCTTTGTCGAGGTTGGCAATAAAGCTGGATCGGTCCCTGGGTGAGCATCGCAATTTCTTGAAAATTCATCCATAATCGATCAGAAAAAAAAATTTGTTTTATAAATGGATAATCTTGTGCCTGATTGAAGGTGAGTTTTGTCTTAATTAACATAATGGCGGCCTCATGAATTTTTTCCAAATTTTTGGGAACGAAACCAACAGATATTTTTTAGTTAGGAAATCGAAATTAAACACAAGAATATTCTGTCAGGCACTAGTTTTTCATGTTTCCCAAAAGTTGTATGAATTTCATTGAAATAAACTGTGTTTATTTTCGAATAACTCGCATAGTATTTTGACGGATTCACTACAAATTTTTGAGGGAACATCTTATAGACATAATTCATTAAGAAAATGTAAGAAAAAGAATCGAATTTTTGAAATTTCTACCTACCCGATGACCCTTAATCAAGCCAACATCAAGTGTATGCTTTACTTTGCCCTTTCCGGAAATTGTTTCACTAAGTTTATCCAAACTCAATGTCATGTTAAGAAGAAGAAGAAAAAAACAGAAATACCCTCTGCTAAGATCACAAGGACTTTTGTAATTAATTGTAAAATATTAAAAACGGCGAACTCAATAAACAAAACGACAAGATAAACATTTTTTTTTTTTTAGATAAATGTTTTGGTAAAAAAATTTTCCCTTCCGTTGCACTTAAGTGCACATGACCCAATTGGCAATGTTTCAAATAGCATTTTAGGAATACGAATGACAAAAAGACAAGAATCGAATAAAACATAACGGATATCATACACCGGACAGAAATTACTGTTTCCCACCGCAAAGCACCTCGAACACCTCGCACCCCTCGCGAATGGGGCAATGCAATCCGATGGACAAGCAAAACCAAAGGTAAGCTAAATATGAACACAAGCACTAACACAACAAAAGGACAGCGACAACGACAGCAATAGAAACAGAGACAGTGCCAAAGACAGAGACACGGACAGAGGCAGAGGCAGAGACAGAGGGACAGGGACAGGGACAGTGGCGGAGAAATGGACAGCGGCAGGGACAACGATGGGGCAAGAGACCGGGAACGACAATCGTGCCTGACAACAACAATGGATGCAAACAATGACATCGAATATGGCATAGCATAGAGGCCAAAAAGTGAGCGTCCAAAAAAAAAAAAAAAAAATGGAGTGTAACAGAAATCGAAATGGCGAAAAGAAAATACAAGAACAAAAATAAGAATGAAACGGACAGGGAAAGCAGAAACTTTGCCCATGTTAGGTACATATCAGACAAGATGGCACATTCACAGGCGCGCAAACACGCACACACACGCGCTCATGAGCTCAGAGCAACGCATGCAGCGAGCTGTCAAAAATGGCGCCTACTGCATGTCCGACACGAGTCAGATTGCAACGCTGGCGATGATGGCATTTCTGGCGGCAGCAAATAATAACAACGACGCGACCATGAAACGCTTCAGCTGGCCCCAAAATCTTTTACTCGGCATGGTAAAGTGAAAATCGAATGCGAGAAAATTCCATTTTCCACTATCATTATTTTTTCATAATTTTCATAATATTTCCTTTTTCCTTTTTCCTTTTTTTTAATTTTTTTTTTCATTCATGCATGCGCCTTTGTGCATTTATAAGTGTGTCTATGAGACCGACGTCCGGCGGTCCGATCAAATCGAGTCGAGTCGAGCAGCTTTTTTCCTTGTAAAAATTTGCCATTTTCTGTTTTCTTCCTTTTCGGTTTATTTTCTCCCCTCGTTTCTTTTAATAATGTGAACTGTGTTAGCCACATAAGCCCATGTCTGCAGCGAACACACACACATAAGAGAATATATATTGTATGTATGTATGTACATATGGCTTAGAGCCCCATAAAACGCCAACGCTCGCATTACGCTGTCAGAGAAAAATTTTCAATTCCAACACCGAAATTTGTCGACAAAAAAAAAAATTAAATAAAACCAACAAAAAACGAAAAAATTTCCTCCAAATTTTTCGTTAGCGGCTTAATAAAATTTAAGGCATCTCAGCAACGAGTTTATGAACTTCATAAAAAGTTTCGCATAGAGAATGGCAGATTTTATTTACACTCGTCAGGCACCACTTCCTGCAGCGAAATTCAGGTGAAACCTCTACTTTTCAAAGGCAAGTGGAAAGCCATTTTTTGAATAATTTTTTGGTTTTTTTTTTTTTTTTAGATATGCTCCAAAATAAGGTATTGACTGGTGGGATACCTGACAAAAGCTGAAATAAAGTGAGATAGTGATTATTCTGAAAAAATATATCAAAAATTCATTGTTAAATGTGCTGGACAATAATCTGTAAGCATGACGAGCAGATATTTTTTGCAGAGCTGTTGGTTATTTAACCCAGTATCCAATATATGTTTATGGCTTTGAAAAACTAGCACCTATCGCTTTGACGATTAATGCTTTTGGATAATTCTCTGAACTTCAAATGACCGTGCTTCGAGATTCAAGGAGATCGATGAAATGCATCTGGACGGCGGTGTAGATAAATGCAGGGATATTGTGTCTTAAATTCAATTTGTCATAAATCAAAGACACGTCAAAGGACAGCGACCGAAGTGCTACCGAATTTCTCGGATATAAAAATCACCCGAAAAATGGTCCAAATGCGATTCCTCGATTTTGATGAATTCAATCGTAGGAAAAGGGAGTGCCACCGGTTGGGGAGGCGAAAGCACTAACTTTTTTTTTTTGAACCCTTTTTGTTAGAAATAACAAGACTTACAATTTGTTCCTTAAAATATTTTTGATTGCACTTACGGTTAAGGAGCTATAAGCGGTTAAAGATTGCTGGTAACGTTACAAAAACGGAACGTCGCAGTATCAATCAAAGCAAGAAGAAAGGCATTGACGGGGGTTTTCGGGATTTTATGCATAATAATTACAAAAAGGGAATAGAATTTTTAGTGCAGGTAGATAGGTGAATTATGATCAAGTTCCATATGTTAACTCAAAATTGACGATTTTTGAGTTGTGTCACTTTAGAAGATGGTGTGCGATATGATCGTTCAGATGGTTTATATTTTAGTTTGCACGAAATTGGTCGAAGCGTTATGGAGAAATTCTTAGTTTAATACCCGACGTATGAGCAACGTTATTCAAACAAATATAGTAGCCCAGTTGTAAAACCAAGCACGCATGCCCGTAGTATTCATGATTGATGCTTTCATGATGCTTTCCTGTTTGATTCATGAATCCTTGAAAACGTTGAATTTCTTAAGAACATCGCAAATCCACCCAAAATAATATGTATGTTATAAAGATACCCTACATACATACGAGGCCTCTACAGTTCGATTTTTTTGAACGTTAATATGTATATTAAATGTAGCACTCGCGAATGAGATCTCTCGGTAGCGTAATGGGAGCGTGTTGCGATTTGTAACCTGGAGGGCTCGAGTTCGATTCCTGTCGCAGGCGGAAAAATTGGGACTCAGAAAGATGCAAAGTAAATTTTCAAATTTGTGGTAATGTTTGAACTAATTAGGGGGGCGGGGGTAGAAAGCAAGTTGGCAGTTATAAACTTGAGAGTTTCCTATCAACGCATGGTAGGCACAGCCGTGAATTACAAAAAAAATTTTTTTTGGCCATTAAATAGTATTGGATGAAAGCCTAGTTGTTCCCTCTGAATTTTAGTTTTGAAATCACATGATATTTGAAATATTTATATTGGAATTGAAATCTAACCTAAGTACTTGACACCAAAAAAAAAAATAAATAAATAAAAATTCGCTCGCCGAGCGGAGGACTTGAGCCACGCACTTACATCGGATTTGTTACTGCTTGGTTTAGGCAGAACGAATTCCAGCAATTGGATTATTGTGTTCTCAAGGCATTATTGATTCATGCATGGTTAGGGAAGATATGTTTCATTGGGTTTTCAAGCTATTAAGATTCAAAAAATTTTTGTCTATGCATGATTTCCTATGACAAGCCTGTATAAAAAAGAAATGAACAGGCATGGAAGGTTGGCATGCATGCAAAGCACCCTTAAGTGGCATGATTCATGCATCTTTCATGGATATTTTTACAACTGGGCGTAGGCTGTAACATAACGTATACGCAAGCGTTGCACTTCCGATTCATTTTGCCGCTCAAGGCCATTTTTTTTTTTTTTTTTTTTTTTGTTATTTTTCCTTTGAAGGGTTTTCTTTTCTAAATAAGAAAAAAACCCGACCTTTTCTTTTTATTTTAATTTAAATGCATTAAACTTGATATTTTTTAGATTTAAAGCGATTTTACAACGGTGTCCACTAGCAAGTGCAAAAAACTACCCCTTGGCAAAATTGCTTATGCAATTTTTCTGATCTACTATATCTATTTAGCTACTTGGGAGAAAAGTTCGCTTAATCCTTTAGCTTTCTAGTGGCATGCACAACTCTGCATAATATTGATTTGGAAAAAAGTTATTAGTGCAAAACACAACTATGTCCAGAAGCGGTGCCACTCCTCTATATATTCACGCCAAAACCTTCCTTAAAAAATTTGCAGCCCAACTTCCTCATCCTGGTGACTCCTGCTTTTCACTTATTACGCATTGTTCAACGGCACAAAAGTTTCCCAACAGCGGCATACGCGTTTTCAACGATTTTCTAGGCAAGTTTGGAGACCCACCACTAATCACCCACAGAAAATGGTTACTTTTATTTAATCCACCGTCGCTCGTGGTATATAAAATGTTTAATATGAGCGTTTATATTTTTTCGAACCTATCCATACCATCGCTATATGAATAGGAATGTATATTAAAGGGAATGCATCCTAATAACTCTCAATTTTGATTCACAAAGTATTTGAATAAATATTAGGTGTAGTAAAGAAATCCATTATTTTTGCATTAAATTGAGGGCTTTATTTAAGATAGTTAGAATGACCCGATTTAGGTCAAATATGCGCCGTTTTGTTCGATAACTTGTTGTAATTTTAAAGGTAATTTCATTATGCCTCTCTCATAGAAGCCCTCGTTCCTATTAGCAAAAAATTGAGACAGTCGAATTTCAGAAGCCTCTCTTGAAGCGAATTTTTCACCAGCAAAATTGTTCGCCATGGACAGGAACAGATGGTAATCACTTGGTGCCAGGTCCGGACTATAAGGTGGATGCAGAAGAACCTCCCAACCAAACTCCCGGAGCTTCTGGCGAGTCACTATCGATGTGTGTGGCCTGGTGTTGTCCTGATGGAACACAATTCCTCTCCTATTGGCCAAAGCTGGCCGCTTATGGGCGATTGCTTCCTTCAGACGGTCCAATTGTTGACAGTAGAGTTCCGAGTTAAGAGTTTTGCCATATGGGAGCAGCTCATAGTAGATAATTTCCTGGCAATCCCACCAAACACACAGCAAAACCTTCCTGGCCGTCAATCCTGGCTTGGCCACCGTTTCCGCCGGTTCACCGTGTTTCGACCACGACCGTTTTCGCTTGACGTTGTCGTAAGTGACCCACTTTTCATCACCAGTCACCAACCGCTTCAGAAATGGGTCGATTTTGTTGCGGTTCAGCAGCGATTCGCAGATGGAAATTCGGTCTCTGAGGTTTTTTTGCGTTAACTCGTGTGGCACCCATACATCGAGCTTCTTTGTGTATACAGCCTTATTCAAATGGTTCCAAACGGTTTTTTGTGCAATCTTTAGCTCTTTTGCAATCGAAACAGTGCTAACATGACGGTCGGACTCGATAAGTTCCATGATTTTATCGACATTTTCGACAATTGGCCTTCCAGTGCGTGGTGCATCCTTGACATCGAAGTTACCGGAACGGAATCGACGAAACCAAAATTGCGCATGATTGGCTGTTACAGTATCAGGTCCATAAACGCTATTCACATTTTCAGCCGCCTGGCTTGCGTTTTCTCCCTTATCGAAGAAAAACTGTAAAATGTATCGAATTTTCTCTTTGCTGATGTCCATCTTTGACAAGCTCTCAAACAAAACTGAATCAATCAATCAAAAAAGTGTCAAAAAAGCTTTTTTAGTAGGAACTGTCATCTTTCTAATGCCCCCTAGCGGAACACGATCGGACTTATACAACGCGAGATGCAGATAAATAACGCCATCTATTGGAAAAATAATGGATTTCTTTTTACTACACCTAATATGTCTAAGTACTTCTAGATATAAGATCTCCAATACGATTCTCGGCAGGAAGTAGTCATAAAGTCAGACTAAAAATGTTTGTCTTTGAATTTCGAGTTTCCCCGTCTACATAAATTGTGGTATTGGACAGCTCGAGGGCACAATTCACTAGCCGTTAAGAGCTTCCACCGATTGCGCATCGAAGTCAGAAGGAGCCCAATCAACAAAATAGACAAGGGCAACGTTTTCATCGAGAATTATATAAAAGCATAGCCGCACACTTTCCAAACCACAAGCTGGCACAATAATCTTAATGTATTTTGCCATATTTCATTATTATCCTCAAGATGTTAATCGACGCTGTTCGCAACAAAGTAACAAAGTAATTATGATTTTCTCGGGCAGGAAATTGGAACTTTAAGCTGTCATACCCTTTGACACCATCCTTTCACTCACTATATTTTTTTTTTTTTTACTTCGCTAAACAATAAAATTGAAGCTCATCGAGCTAAGAGAAGAGTGCCTCCTGCTCAATTAACACTTGCCATTATAATGAACGTTTGCCATTAAATTCAAACACTTGCTTTGACGTCGTTAGTAAATTTGCTCGGCTTTTTTGTTTTCATTTTTCTTTAACGCGCTTTTAATTATCTGCACTTTTCCTCTTATTTTCTTCTTTATTCTGTCGCTTTCTTTGTTCTTTTATTGCGAATCGATTTTAAAAGTGGAAATTACTTGTCAAGCATAAAATGTCAAAGTTTGTCGGACACTCTTTCGAAAAGTTGTGGTTGCTCCGCTTCGTCCGTCCGCTCGGCAAATTGTGGCGTTCAGAATCGTTCGGTTTCTTTTCTTTTTATATCTTTTTATTATTTTTTTCTCTCTTTCAAATTTATTTCACCTTCGAAGACAGAACATTGCGATTGACTATCGAACACCTTATGGAATTACGTTGACCTGCTGCAGCTGGCATTGCCGTTAACATTTCCTAGCGGCCATGGGCCTAGATGAAGGACCCGAACATCGGAAGAGGATAATTGAGTTTCTTTTTTTTTTCTTTTTTAACAAGTAAACGAGTAGATGAGAAAATTTTGATGAGAAATTTGTCCCACAGGCGAATAGAGAACTCAAACATGGCAAGGAAAGTGCACACGTGCTCAAATTCATACAAAAAAAAAAAGGGTCATAATTTTGATGATTAGTTCTTTTATAAAGACGACTCTGCCTCTTAATTAACAGAATTCGATGGTGATGGTGTTTTTTGTTGTGTTGCCACCAATTTGTTTGGTTCCCTTTTTTATTTAATTTTTTTTAATTTTTTTTTTTCATATCACTCAAGCATAAATTTCACCAAAAATCAAATCTATGTAAAAAATTGAGTCTCTGCTAGAATTGCGTTTCTTTTGCTGCCACATTTTAAGAAGCATAAATTTATTTCAGCGTATCCTTATTTTTTCGTCCTTTCTTTCTGCTCTAATTTGATTTTTCTATTTACTGTCTCTTTTCTCTTTATCTTACTGGTTGTTGTTGTTGTTGTTGTTGATGATGATGTTGTTATTTTTTTCTGCGATTAGTTAGCGGGACAGGGGAATTCGGACGCAGAGACATGCTTCGCTTGTGATATTTTTATATACACGAAACTTGAAACATTTTCGTCTTAAGTTGTTGTCTTTACACTGATTTATGGAGATTTATTTGTATTATCTGCGTCAATTGACAAGAGTATGAAAAAAAGCGGAAATCAATATAGAAAAAAAAAGAAAAAAAGAAAAAAGAAAAAAGGAAAAACACTGGCGATAATATGATAAAAACATTGAGAATATTCTGTCACTTTTTTATTCGGAAAATATGCTGTGTGGCTTGTAAATCCAATTACAAACACTTTAAGCACTGAATGGGAATATAGGGTTTTGCTTTGCAAATATTTATTGCTGCTCATACCAATTTATCTTGTCTTCATCTATTTTGCTGATGAGCTTCTTTCTGACTTCGTTGCGCTCAATCGAAAGCACTCAATGTTAAGAGAATTGTGTTGTAAGCACTGCCCCAAACGTCTGGATGGAGACAGGACCACTCTTATTTGAGATATATACCTAAGCATTTTTTGAAGCCAAAAATGTGCTTTGTGCTTGTGACGTGTGTGTCTGCTTACACATAAGATCACAAGATATTGGTTGACACTTTTGATTTGTAGATTTAAAGTAAAAGCTATTTTAAGTGCAGTCCCGCATAGTTATGGACACTGCTGAAATGTCTCCAATAAAGATTATGTATAGGCGAGAAAATTATTTCAGTGAATGAATGAAGTATGTATAACAATTCGACGAAATTCGATGCTTTCGTCCACGATATCTAAGAATGTCCGGCGAATAATGAATGTAGATCATAAGTCGAAATGCCATAGCATATTTCAACTCTCTAGAATGTACATAGGTACTGCTTACGCTCTTATTTAAGTTAAATCGGAGCTTAATAGGCGGACAAAGAATTTCTATATCTGCAACTATTTTTCATAAATTTCAGTTTTTCAGCTACTTTTGGTATTTGTTTTTTTAATTTTTTATTTATTGTCATCCGATTTCGGAGATTAAGCAATGCCCATCATTGTCCATTAAACCTCTTTACTTTCGGATGTGCTGAAAATATCCGTTACATAAAGACACTTCGGCCGTCTGAAACAGCGTTGGATGGACACAGTAAAATGGGACCTCGAAGCTGTTGGACTCAACTCGGATGATGAAACCGATAGAACAATATGGGTATACAACAAAATGAAGAGATTTGTTGCGTTTCGCGGACCCCGGGATAGGGCGGGACATATGAACACACTAGAAGAAGAAGAAGAAGGAAATCGATACATAAAATTCAATATCGAAGAACGATATTTTTGAAACATTGCCTCTATGTTTCGATGAAAGAAGTCCAAAGGAATTATTTTGTTTAACAAAACAATACAGAATAGAAATAATCGATATATCGACTTATCGATATATTTTTGCGATAAATAAATATCGATAACTCTTTCATTCGATATTATCGAAGTCGATACTTTTGCCAATATCTCCCATCCCTAATCCCAAGCTGATTATCTTAGCTGTTAAATTTCCAAACAGATACCTAATTTAGGTCCAAAGTCCTAACTAAAGATTCAAGAAAAAGCGAAATTTTTCCGAATAACAAACGCCATCGAAGAAGAAGAAGAAGAAGAAGAAAATACGATTTTATCAGCTGCTAAACACACTTTTGTGCTGATTAACCCATTACTGCCCGACGATGAAAAACATTAAAATTGTTTCATCGAGTCTCGAAATGATTAGGCTTTTTGTTTAATGATGTGAAATTTTCAATAATTTTTATCCCTAATTGCGATGCTAAAAAAGTTATCTCAAAACTCAAAAATTCTTGAAACTTTTTGAAAATTTTTAAATTTATTTTCGTCCTCACTTTTTCATTTTGTACTGCTTCAATTAAAAAAAAAAAAAAATTAATAAAAATAAATAAAGAATCAAAACTATAAGAAAAAAATTTGGTTTTACTAAATTTTTTTTAAGTTGTATCTTTTTCACAGGCTCAAAATATAATATAAACTTACTTGGGAAGCTTAACTTCCTACTTCCAAATAATAATACACAAAACTTAAAATGTTAGTAAACAAAACGTATTTCCTTTGTTCCTTAGTACCTACTTTTTTCTACTTAAGGGGACCTTCTGGTCTAGAATTTTTTGAAAATTGATTTTTTTTTTATATATTTTGGAAGAATAGACTTTTAAGAATATGCTGGCAAAGTTTCGTGAAGATATTGACAATATTTGTTTTGCTACAGCCTTTTTAGAAGGTGGAGACAGCAGGCAGCGCGCTTGATCAAAGCAACTTTGAACGCGTTTATCTCAAAACCACTTTTTTTGACCTGGTGTGAATGAAAACAAAAAAACCATCGAACCGATTTGTCTGGAATTTTTATATGTTATTCATAACATATGGCTAGAATCGAATTTTTATTTCAAGAACTTCATATTTTTTCATCAAAAAAATGGTCAAAAAAAAAGGGTAGTTTTTGATGGTTGAAATAAAAAATTGCGCCATTTTGTCAATTAAAAAAAATTTTTTTTTATTCTAGTTCCTGCCATAGCCGCATTCATTCTGATTAATAACATATTTTTTTTTTTTTTTCGATTACCAGAACTGCCAAAATCTTTCACACCACGGAGGTACTTTTTCAAAGAGGGTCCACTTCAACGCCATTTTTAAAATACCAAAAAAAAAGAAAAAATTACAACATTTTTTATTTTTTGTCAATAAAGAAAATAATAAGCCTGCATACTTAGAAAATCGTTTTTTATTTGGCTTAATACCAAAAAAAAAATCATGAAAATACCCTAAATTTTCGTGCTCTAGACCAGAAGGTCCCCTTAAAAACCTTAAGAATTTCAAAAAATTGTGTGAAAAAAAAAATTCCACAAAATTTATTTGTCCTTAAAATAGAACAGTAGCATGCAAAGGGTTAACATACATAAAGAAGCCCGGCTTCATCAAAGTCAGGTTTGACCGTCTTAAGCCTCTGGAAATGTTTTCATTAACTTCAATTATACGGAGCATCTATAACCAAGCTGTGCAAAAACGAGAAAATCAGAAACGATTTGAATAGATTTCGTCATGGTCATCCGAATTCATTCGCATAAATGTGAGCCACATCAAAAGAAGCTTTAAGAAAAACTTCCGTCTCTGCATGGGGGAAATTATTTGGACCTCAATGTCTTGAGTGGGAGAGCCCATCTTTCGAGGGAGATCGTAATAAAAGCCAAACAAAATGTAAAATGAATATTAACTACACAAAAGGCAATGATGGTAATAGTTTGCATTTTATATTTTTGCTTTTCGTCTTTTTATTCTCCGCTCTTTTTTTCCATTGCCCATTATTAAAAGCCGCTTTGTTGTTTTTTTCTAATATTTTTTATTTTTTTTTTTATTATTTTTTTTTTTTTTAATATTCTTCTTTTTGGCTACTTTCCCGTTTCACAGCAGACAGTCGTGAAAAGCTTTTGGCATTTGCTCGAGAACCGAATTCAGTCGAATTCAGTTTATAAATATTCATGGGCGAGAAGGAGATCGTGAATTCTGGTACTTCATTTTCGAAAATGAAAATGGGAGCCCTTCGCAATATAAGTGGCTATTCCCATCAGCGTTACTTACGGGCAATCATCAACTTTTCGGGCGAGTGTTTTGTTGCCCAGAACAATGAGAAAAGCATTGATATAAATGCAGGAAGCAGAAAGAAAAAATCAGAAAGCAGAAAGAAAAAAGAAAAAAGCACAAAGACAACGAAATGCAGTGAAAATATGATGACTATTAGTGCTATGAGAGGTTCATGATGGAGCAAAAATTCGTTCAGAATGCTTTCCCGGGAAATTCTTTTCATTGAATGAAACGGCGAAAATGTTTCTTTCGTACTCACGCCAACATTTTGTAGCATTTGCTTAACATCTGCTAACGACTTCGATCAATTCAACATTCAATAAAAAAGTAAAATATTCACAAAGGAACGGAAATGGCAAAAAAAAAAAAAAAAAAAAAAAAAACGTGGAAAACATCAAAATAAACGAATTAATAAAACATCGAATTGTATTCAATCCGAAGAGGTTGCCGAAAGTGCTCAGCGTCCAGCTAGCGGCGGGCAGTGTTGTGAGTGTTTTCTCAGTTGCACAGCTGCTCGAACGGCAGGGGCCAGTCGTCGAGGCATCGGAATTTCGTTCGCCCAAAAGCATTTAAGCCAAAAACCCTCCAACCCTCACACACACCTACTCATATCCATATCTCTCCACGATGTGTTCATCGTTTCAATCATTTTCCCTTTGCATAGCTTCTCTTAACAGGTACATCTCCTTAGCAGAATCTATCCTAATAATTTACATAATTTTCATATATATGTGGCTCTGGGATAGCGTAAGGGATGCGTGCTATGCTCTTGATCCCAGGGTCCGAGCTTCGAATCCCGGCACAGGCGAAACGGAGTGTAATGTTCCAAGTCTAGCACTGGTTTTTCAAAAAATCGCATGTTAGGGGCACACTACATAAAAAGACATACACTCACACAAACACAAGAAAACCTCCATGGTATCACAATGGGCCGATTAACGGCCTAAATGGCAGCCACTTCAACCTACCTACCTACCTTCGTATATATCTCAAAGCCTAAGTGTTGCACGTGGGCATGTCTATGTGTCAAAAATTAAAATCGTTTTTAATATTTTTTTTTTTTCATATTTTTCCCCCCCGGTAATTGTCATAAGATTAGGTACTTCCAAACTTCTATTCAAAATTTCCAATAATATTTGTAAGCGAAACAAACCGACTCGAAAAAGACTACGATTATAAGCACATACGTGAATATATATATGAGATGTGCACCGTTACCATATGCCTGCGGAAATAAAAATATTTAATCGGAAAGAGGTAAC
The DNA here is from genome assembly GCA_020466095.1 of Chlorops oryzae. NCBI lineage: Eukaryota > Metazoa > Arthropoda > Insecta > Diptera > Chloropidae > Chlorops > Chlorops oryzae. Next base: position 163,805,923 of record CM035806.1, read on the forward strand.
ACTGCAATCCCTTTTTCGATGAAATGAAATCAAAATATGCAAAGCTTATGAATATTTCGCGCTGTCGCTGGCACTGTCGATTCGGATTTAACGCTTCGCCGAACGCTCGTGGATTCGGTTAAGAAAAATCAATTTCTATTTAAGGATTGACACGTGGATATATACCTACTCGTACATGCATACATATAGGCATACATAAGCATGCATAGATATAGTGAAAAGGGCGCATTTGATCGTTTCTAGCTTATGCTTATTACCGGATACATGTTTTTAAAGGCCAAACAAAAGTCACCGAAATCGTTTTATTATGTAGGTACGTCTTATAGGAGGGCACTTCCCGCGGAAAGTGTCCTTGAGACTGAGCTTCTCGTTCATACAGGTAAATCAGATCATTTCGGGCAATAACGGAACGGAAAGAACAACAATAAACAAACGGGGCTTAAGGGGGTCTTCTCATTGAAAACCCGTTTTTTGGATCCTTTTTAAAAAAATTCTTATTTGAAAACGCAAAGAATAATTGAAAACTTTTTTTATTTATTGTATTACAAAAGGTTCAAAGTAAATAAAAAAAATTTTTTTGCCTCGATACGTGGGCTGTTCAAAAAGTAATGAGACTTCAAAGTTGGTGGTGAAAAAAAAGGCCGTCACGGCGGCCACGATTCCGGGTCTCCGGAGCGTCCGAAATGGAAAAAAAAAACGGGGTTATAATCAGTATAGATGTAATTCTCGGGTGAACCTCAAGCTTAATTTTGTGATTTTTTTTGACAAAATGGCGGCCATTCAAAAAAAAATTTCAATTTCGGGCTTTTTTTTTTGTAGTTTAGTGTAAAAAAAAAAATAGTAAAAAATTTTTTTAAAATTATGGTCGAGGTTCACCTGAGAATGGTGACAATTCTGCGTCGATTCCACTTTATTTCATGAAAATCGGTTCAGCTGAACTGGAGATATCATGGCCGCCAGTTCGAAAAACGAGGTTTCGAGATAAACGCGTTTAAAGTTTGAAGCAACGCAAAAATTACTCGTTTTAGCGCAGATCTTGCTCGACAAAGAAGGCTATATCCTCTAAACTATTTCGAATTTCAAAAAATCCTTTTAGGGGCATATTCACAACTACCCAAGCTATAAATAAATGCAAAAAAAAAAAAAAGTTGCTCAATCAGAAGAACCCCTTAAGAATACTCCCCTGTGGGGCCCATTTTTTAGTAAGCATGTTCCTTCCTGTCTTCTTGGCACTCACGAGTGTGTTCGTGTACAAGTGCTGAGCGTAAGCATTCTTATTTATATAGATATATATATATCTTCGTTTGAGGATGTGTTTCGGTTAGTTGACCATCGTTGAACCCACCGTCATATCGGCCCGTTTAAACTGGGATGAACTTTTCGTTGAGGTTGTTCAATTGCAAAATTATTGTTTGCACACATTCATAGGTACATATCTTTGGACAAAAAACGCATTCGTATCAATTTCATCTGATTTTGAGTTTAAAGTGATGAAAGTGAGATTCCTTGTTCGGTAAATTGTAAAGGACAGTAACGAAAGCAATTGCAAATGCAGCTGCATTCAGCTTAAGTTGCAATTCTGTTGGAGCACTCATTTGTGAAGCATGCAAGTAAAGTTGCAAATTTCAAATTTCAAATTGCAACTTCCAAGACATGATGCGCTCGTGCGCTTTGATTACTCTAAGACCACTCTCCCTCTTTCTCTCTATCTGTCTCTTTCACGCCATTTCCTTTTCACAGATGATGCAAGTGTGCACGAGAATGTATCTAAAGACCTTCGTAAACAAAGTTTTAGTTCTACCTTCGGCAAAAGATTCCAAACTCGATTGTCACCGGTCGTTAGAGGTGTGACCACTGTGACCGGTGTAGCCACAAATGTGCAAATTTGCGAAACTTTTCACTTCAGTTTGCCAAATCGACTTTCAGCCAGGTACCACCTAACTCCTCGTATGTAAATGCTCTTCAGCTTTGAGCATTTATCGTGTAAACGAGTATCGGGCATGTTCGAGAGGCTGCAATCGAAAGTATTTTCCAAACATTCCGAAACTCATATGCCCCTTACGATGACTCGGGTCATCGGTAAGTACCGATGAGAAAAGTGGATTTGTCAGACGGTTTTTGGGTAGAGCGTTCGCCTGCCTAACCGTAGAAAAGTTGATAGTGTTTCCACGCTTGTTGCTACAAAATCGACATTTCACCGCAGGGACATAAAAGATTTCTAAGATCAAAGTGCAGCCAAGCGAAGTAACCCATTTGCGCAAATGGGAAAAAGAAAACGGGAAACGGGAAACGGGAAAGGGGAAAATAGAAAAGGGAGAAGTGAAGAAAGGTGAAAGAAGAAGAACAAGCAGCCTTGGTAATGTACCATACCCCTGAGATCTTAACTATTGGAAAGGTATATATGTATAACTTGCATCCATGCAAGTGTTTCTATACGAGTAGACACATACAAAGTTTTTCTGGTTTGCTCTAACACACACACACACATACACACCTATACTATCCCAGCGGGAAATGTCCTGGTGACATCAACGATGAAGTCAGGGTGACCTTGGAATCGGAACGCATGCGATTTCATGAGAAATTTTGCATGAAATTTATATATAAAAGTTAGACAGAGAATTCACCGGTGACTTGTCACTCTGTGATAAGAATATATCACTGGTAACTCCTAGAAGGACATTGTCCTGCTAGGGGGTGCGATGCTAAAAAAAATAGCTTTTGAGAGCAGCACATTCTCCTATTTTCTTGTCTCCTCTTTGAATAATTCGAAAATCTTTAAAAATTTTCGTTCGCCTCAGCTAGGGATCGAACCAGCGATTTTCGGGTTGTGAGTCGAGGACGCATCCACTACGCCACTTCATGATAACGCTCAACTGACGCTTAAGCCTCTTTAAATTTCAGTAGCCAATGAGATTCAAGCACACGAACAGCACACTTCTACGATGACATCTCCCCCAAGGTGCCATGCATGATACTGTCACCTACATACATATACATATGTGATCGATGATATCACTGATGACTTTGTCATGCAGCAGATAATTTCCCTCTGGGATAGTCCGATATTATGTATGTATGTATGTATGTATGTATTTATGCGTGTTGAACATTTCAAGGATATGCTAATGGCAAATGAGCTTCAAAGTTTGCTAAAAGTTCTTAAGCTCAGGAGTTTTGAGATAACTTTCTCAGAGCTGGTGTCGGCGTTTAAAGAAAATGAATTTTTAAAATTTTATTTAAAAAAAAAAAAATTTTTTTTATCGGAAAGCAATCTCCGCTTGTCTAGAAAATTCTCTTATTATATCCTGCGATGTGAAGCAAATACGATGAAGAAAATTATGAATCAAAATTCGTTAGTAACCATCGCAATCAAATGACAATTCTGATGACAAAGTGTAATTGCTCTTGAAAGTCATGCCTGAAAATTGGCTATTCATTCGCTATCAAGAAATTACGTAGGAAAACGTAAAGGAGAATCGCGTCCGCCGAATTATGCCAATAATGACTTCTTTTGATCATAAATTTGAAAAATTTCGATTCAGTGGAGAATGATTTTTCATAGGAAAAGTTTAAAGTTTCACAAAAAAAGGCAATGTCAGAATTTTTTGTCGCCTATGTGACACAATCGATGTTGCTCCAATCAAGCAAACACGTGCAAGCTTCGTCTTGTTTTAGTTCACTGGCACAAAAAAAAAATACATATAAGTATATAAAAATAAATGAATAAAAAAAACCAACACAATTTAAAGTTCTTTATGGAATATTTTATTCAAAAGTATAGTAGGTACCTATCATTTAAATGTCGCTCTGATGATCGGTGCTACGGTGCCCTTTAATCCTCAGAAACGATTTCATTGGCGTTGCCAATTAATTTCAGTTTTGCAAGACCAGAGCACGGTGATGCTGCCTTGACTCTTCGAAATACCATGGCTGGCGCAAAGGAAACCTATAATTTGAGCACTCGGTATGGAATGCGGAAATTTTAAAGTTTCAGCTGACAATTTAATGAGGTCGAATTGAAAGTTGAAAAAAGAAAGCACATCCCGACGACGCGAAGAAAGCTTCAAAGGCCAAGTCACAAATGAGAATAAGCCATTGAAAATATGTGGGTAACTACATAAATGACACTCATTATTATTTAGTTAAAAAATAATCGACCTTCAAACATTATACATTAGAGCGAAATTGGAAAAAAAAATTTTTGAATTTTTGAAATCTTTGAAACCTTTAAAAACTGGGACCATCTAACAATGAGTGAAGATCTCTAAACTGAGCAACAACAATGTGCCTGTCACTGCGAAATATTTGTAAGTGTTTCTACTTGCCAGCTTGAAGGAAAATGTACCTACATACATACATACATACATTTGCACGTGTTGATTGGAAACTCAAATCCGTGTTCAGTCAAAACAAATTCCGTAAATTTGTGCGAGCACTGTATAAGCTAGCTCTGGCTTGACTTAAGCTACGTTGAAAGCTTTGCGAATGTAATGGCGCACAGTGGGATTTCAGCGGCAGAAATAGGATTTTTTGACCATCGTAATTTTATGATTTGTCGATTTAATCTAACAGAGAAACCTCTAGATAAAAAAAAAATTCAAAACTGTTTTTTCAAAAACCATAATTTTTTTACATAAAAAATTAAGCTAAAGATAGAAAATGTTTTTTCTTCGAAAAATTGAAAAAAAAAATTTCGAATTGGTTCCCATTTTTTTCGGATTAAATCTACCACTGTTGCTATAAAGGTGATTTTTTATTAAAATTTAGAGTTTGATTTTTAAAAGGAATTAAAAATTGTGGCATTTTATTGAATATCGAAGAGGATATAGGTGGGCTATCAAAAATTCTACCTCGAAAATGACGCCTTTCCTTTTTTCAATGGACAAAAAGCTTATATGCTTTGTCGTGCTTTGTCTTCTAGTTGATAAAAAAAATAAAAGTCTGGAGTCTGTTCTAACGATCTATGAAAAAAAATTTACCGCCCACTTACGATTGTCTCGATAAAGTCCATTTTTATGTTAAAAATCACCGGGAAAATGTCTGGATATTAAGAAAAAAATCATTGCATATGTTAAGGATGATCAGTATTCATTAACGCTTTATTATAATTTTTGATGGCAATGTTTATAAGAAACTAAGAACTAACTAAGGTTCAATTACAAAAACAAAACATTATATTAAAATTTTTGTTGTTACGAATGTGAGAACATACGAAACTATGATGACATTTATACTGAAAAGGCAGTTATCCAGTGGAAGTACCCCTAGGGACTATCAGATTTGAACCATTTTTTGTATATAGTCGTTTTTGAGTATAAACAACATTCTGACAAAGTGTCATTAAAATCGGTTGAGTTTTAGATGTAGCTGCCATACAAAACTGCATGTAGGGGTCTATGGGGGGTACCCGAAGGGGTGAACCGATTTCGATAAATTTTAGTTTATATCTTAATGACCTCAATTTACATCCGCATACCAATTTTCATTGTGATAGGACTATTCCTTCTATTTTTTGCCGCACGATGTATGGAGCAATCCCACTGTGTGGCGTGAGGAAAGCATAAATGGAGACCATGCTCCGCACACACACACACACACACACACACACACACACACACACACACACACACATAGAAAGAAAGACGGCGTAAGTGAAGAAAGTATTTAAAACATTTTGTGTTGCTTTCACAAATCATGATGAATGCTTTTCGTGCTGCTTACCAGCAAAGGAACACTCCTTCAGTACACATACGAACAGTTATTTTGCATAGAAATTGGAAATTCAAATGCGTTTCTTGAACTTAATTGACTAAGTTGAGTGTGTGAGGAAAATGACTTTTCAAATTCGCATCAGAAAGCAAAATTTCATTGGCTTTTCGTCAAAAGAATTCTTAAATGCCAATTTAAACAAAGAAATTTTCCTTCAAGTCCAATAGGAGCATTGGGGCCCCCCAGTGGCGGCGTTTGGGTTGGGCCCGATTTGGGCGCCGGATATATAGGGACGTTTTTAAACTTACTGGTGAATTCCCTAAATTTCAGTTAGGAGGCGCCGAAGAAATCTCGCCCAGGGCGCTGTTAGTGCTAAGAACCGGTACTGTTGGGGCCTTTCGAAAGCTCAAGGTTTTCGAAAATAATTTTTTTTTATAAAAGAAAAAAATTACCAGATTCCTCTGATTTCGGCTCCACGGCTCTTTAAAGGTCTTTGCTATCGAGCAAAACAAAAACAACAATTTCAACAACGAAAACTGTTAATAATAGATTTTTATCCTTCATAAATGCAATCACTTTTCGCAGTAGCTTTTCAGTCTAGGATGTGTTTTTTTTTTTTTATTCTGAATTTTGCTTCCTTGCATCTTTCGAAAGAATCTCTTGACGATGCACAATTTATGCTGCATTTTCGTCTTATGATCATTTGCATATGCATGCGTGCTTGAGAGCACCGTTATCATAACACTTCTGATACGCTTCTTTACATTAAATTATCCCCGAGTGAGGATTCTAATCCCGCCTCGGAGTTACTCTCGTTCTTGTAACAAAACGTTCGCCGGTTCCAAGCCAATTTTCCTTGCCGCACACACTCCAGCGAATGTTTTGACAAAAAACAAAAAACAAAAAACTTATGCAAAATAAAAGGCGTTACTCCTCGTGGTAATACAGCCGAGGAGGAAGCGCTCTATTTTCTACATTCCATGCTTCAGGGATCCCTTAGATGGCAGCCATTCGGTCTCATATGATAACATTTTCTCCCACTACTTTTAGACACATCTTTCGCCAGAAAGTTTTTACAACTGCCAGTTAATGTAAACTCTTTTCTGTAATTTTCGACTCTTTTCATACTGACATTTTTTGTTTGATGCTGTTTTAAATGCTTTTTCCCGATTTCATACCAATTTTAAATGCGACTGCAATCAAGCGAAACGAAGTGAAGTCTAATTTCAGGTACGAGAAGATAAAAGTCGGAAGCAATTCAAAAGTGTTCCATCAGCCGAAGGCCACAATTCATTTTTGCCTACATTTAAGTCTCTCTTCGCGAAATTTACGAGTAGGTATGTACCTACTTCACGCCATCGATGCCTTGCGAGCAGTCCTTCCAAGACAAGAGGCGCTTAATATTCGTCTACACCCTCATAATGATACCTTACTTATTTGAAGCTCGTGAGCAAGAGCATTAGATATGCATATTTCGGAGTCCTTAAAGCCCACCCCCCAATGTGTTTCTTGTCAATTACGTTTTTGTGCAGCGAATTCAAATTTAAATCGAAGTCTGCACGCAAGCAAGCAAATTGCCCCTGAGTAGGCAAGACTTTTTGAAGCTTTGAGCCAAAGTAGAACCTACCGAATGCGTCCTGCTCTCAAGTATTGCTGTGCGAATGTTATTCTCGCTATGGAATATGCATATGTATATGCAATGCTGCAGGCATTGATAGGCAGAAAAACCCGCTCACGCGAATTAAGGGGGTCTTCTCATTGAGCAACTTTTTTTTTCGACTTTTTTTTTTTTTGCATTTATTTATAGCTTGGGTAGTTGTGAATATGCCCCTAAAAGGATTTTTTGAAATTCGAAATAGTTTAGAGGATATAGCCTTCTTTGTCGAGCAAGATCTGCGCTAAAACGAGTAATTTTTGCGTTGCTTCAAACTTTAAACGCGTTTATCTCGAAACCACGTTTTTCGAACTGGCGGCCATGATATCTCCAGTTCAACTGAACCGATTTTCGTGAAACAAAGTGGAATCGATGCAGAATTGTCACCATTCTCGGGTGAACCTCGACCATAATTTTAAAAAAAATTTTTTACTATTTTTTTTTTTACACTAAACTACAAAAAAAAAGCCCGAAATGAAATTTTTTTTTGAATGGCCGCCATTTTGTCAAAAAAAAATCACAAAATTAAGCTTGAGGTTCACCCGAGAATTACATCTATACTGATTATAACCCCATTTCGGACGCTCCGGAGACCCGGAATCGTGGCCGCCGTGACGACAACTTTTTTTTCACCACCAACTTTGAAGTCTCATTACTTTTTGAACTGCCCACGTATCGAGGCAAAAAAAATTTTTTTATTTACTTTGAACCTTTTGTAATACAATAAATAAAAAAAGTTTTCAATTTTTCTTTGCGTTTTCAAATAAGAATTTTTTTAAAAAGGGTCCAAAAAACGGGTTTTCAATGAGAAGACCCCCTTAATTACTTTCGAAAATATCCGAAGGCCAAAACAAATGTCATTTGGGTTAAAAGAAAATATATTTTAAATGAGTAATTGAAAAAAAAAAAACTTATATGAACTATGCATGAATGAATATGAAAATAGAGCAATTGGATGTTTTTTTTTTTTTTTGTTCATTTTGATTTTGAGCAGAGGATTTGTGTCCTTCGTGCAATAAATTTTTAAGAAATGAAATGATTCATAAAGATTCACAAGACAAAATATATGTATGTGAAAATCGAACTTCTTTGACTTATCTATTCTTCGTTCTGATGAGTTCGGAAAATATCAGTCCTAATTTATTGATAACAATTACCCAAAGTCCGAAATTAGGTATTGCTGTCAGAAAACGGATCGAGGTAGAGGAGAACAACATTGAAACAATGAGGTGCAAGACTCAAATGCATCGTTCGGAAACTTATTTGACTTTCATTAGGAGTCCAACAAAAACCCAAATTATAGAATTTAAATAAGTTTGTTGTGCTGCTTTTCCAGTGGCTTTTGAAACATGCTACCGCTGGGAAAAGAAAACTTTTTCAATTAAAACGCAACGCTTTAATTCGGGCACCAGACAAGCATTTCGATTTCCTCCAAAGCAGTGCAAAAAGACTTTGATGCAGAAAATATTTTTTCAATTTTTATTGGAACTCAATCAAAAATATGAGAAAATAAATCTTAATTGTACAGCTTAGAATCCACTGCCATTCGGGAAAAGTACTTCACTGTTACTCTTGTCAAAACTCATTGGCTTCCAATATGCATTTGAACTTCTTTTGACTTTTGCTAAAATCACTTCAGATTGTTGGAATGAATCGCATATGAAATTGGCAAGGACCAAACTCACAATAACCATCGACTTAACTTAAGGGGACCTTCTGGTCTAGAATTTTTTGAAAATTGATTTTTTTTATATATATATATTTCGGAAGAATAGACTTTTAAGAATATGCTGGCAAAGTTTCGTGAAGATATTGACAATATTTGTTTTGCTACAGCCTTTTTAGAAGGTGGAGACAGCAGGCAGCGCGCTTGATCAAAGCAACTTTGAACGCGTTTATCTCAAAACCACTTTTTTTGACCTGGTGTGAATGAAAACAAAAAAACCATCGAACCGATTTGTCTGGAATTTTTATATGTTATTCATAACATCAATGGCTATGGCCCGAACTAGAATCGAATTTTTATTTCAAGAACTTCATATTTTTTCATCAAAAAAATGGTCAAAAAAAAGGGGAGTTTTTGATGGTTGAAATAAAAAATTGCGCCATTTTGTCAATTAAAAAAAAATTTTTTTATTCTAGTTCCTGCCATAGCCGCATTCATTCTGATTAATAACATATTTTTGTTTTTTTTTTTTCGATTACCAGAACTGCCAAAATCTTTCACACCACGGAGGCACTTTTTCAAAGAGGGTCCACTTCAACGCCATTTTTAAAATACCAAAAAAAAAAAAAAATTACAACAACATTTTTTATTTTTTGTCAATAAAGAATATAATAAGCCTGCATACTTAGAAAATCGTTTTTTATTTGGCTTAATACCAAAAAAAAATCATGAAAATACCCTAAATTTTCGTGCTCTAGACCAGAAGGTCCCCTTAAACAAAGCTAACACTCGATTCCACTTTTTTAGTCCGCCCCCCTTTTGCGACCGAATTGCCGATTTATTAGAAATACACAAAGCTTTATGTTGCGAACACCATAAAAAGTTTGTTCTGCAAACTTTAGCATTTAGGTTGCACTCTCCTCGGCTTTTTTGAATTATTCGCAAAATGAACAAAGCCGCCGGCATTCCATTGAGCAGCAATTTTACCGTAAACAATAAATCTGACAGGGAAGAAACGTCTACTTCATCGCCAACGCCGCACAAAGAGCCGAGTCTTGTCGGACAGATATTTCGATTGTTTGACAACGGGCGAAATGACTAAAGAGAATTGCAGATATTCACAAGTTATTATATTTGTTGCCAAATGTAAGCTACACGTAACAAAACGATTAGATAATCTCTATTGTTATGTTTTCCCTCAATGACATTGAAATTTTTCCGCGACGGTTAATAAGTATATCTCTGATAGGTATTTCCTTAAACATTAATGAAGAGAAAGGGCGATTCTATTCCCTTTCGAAATAGGTATGTATATGTCTACGAAACACACATAAACCCTTTCGGATTGGGCATATTCTGATCGTCAGTATTCTTTAGTCTTACAAAATTAAAGCTCGTCACATTTGAGGAAATCAAACTTACCTGTGATGCCAGATTGTGGGGGGATTTTCCCATTTTTAGGGATTTTTTCATTTTAATATTTAGCCAAAAATGCTTCGGAGACCCTTTTCGTGATCATTAGGTACTCTATAGAAAACAGAATAAAAAGGAATTTTTTTGTTTAAATATCCCTGGGGAAAAGTGGCGCTACAACACTGGGAGCATTTGGACTTACCGCAATTCCCAGTTGTGAAAACAACAAATTATTAACGAAGCACACAAACCGCGACCGTATGAAATGAGAATGAAAGAACGTCGAAACATCGGACAACAACAACTAGTTAGAAGAAACGGTAAAAAAAAAAAAAAAAAAATTTCGAAAAGACGCGAATGCAAGCATTTCTCTTCATAACAAACACACACGTTTTCTTACTTTTCACACACAATTTTGTCTTTAAAAGTACTTTTCATCAATATTCAAAAGTTTCTCTGTACTTTTATAGTTTTCACATAAAAAACAACACGTGATTAAACTTATTTAAATCGCATTAAAAAAAAACTACGCACTCCCATTTCAAACAACCAACGCACTCGCACAGAGAAAAACGACTGAATAAGCAAAAACGTCTCGGCTAAATCAGGAGCCATGATCAATTAGTTCGACCAATCAGAGAGCGTTGTTTGGTCGAAGGCGCCAAGCGCAGCTTGCGAAAACGAAATGTAAACATTAAAGCGGCCTTTACACGTTCACGTTTACTTGCAGTCATGGGTGTCGTGATGAAAAGGAATGACCGTGTAAAGGCCAAAAATGCATGCATGACACGCAGAAACGCTAAGAGGCCATTTACACGTTAAGACATTTCGATAATGAAACACACTTTTTGTGGGCTAGGGACGCACGGGGATGTGGTATGGTAGCGGTTTTCTCTCTTTCCACTGCCTCTCTTGCCATCGAAAATTTGTTTCATTATCGAAATGTCTTAACGTGTATATAGCGTATAAGAAATTGTTTTTTGGGAATTCTTTGCATGATGCAATGCTTGCAGGCAAACATGAACGTGTAAAAGCCGCTTTACACTAGTCAATGATTGACCGTATATTTTTATTTTTATTCGATTTTAGAGTTACAGCCGTGTTTCCACGTACGAAATAAGGCACAAAACGATCTACCGAGTACTTGCAACCAAAAAACAAGTTGAGTTGTGTCATAAAACACCAGATAAGAACGAAGTTCATTATGGTATTTATAAATGTTAGTAAATATAATTCGCAGCAAGGTTTTTCGCAAAACTCAATTGTTTTTATTAATCGAAAAATATATATTCAAAAACTAAAAACAGGATGCTGTTAAAGCGAAAGTGCACCTAAGTTGAATGCAGCTAAAAGAGAAATTTTCATACAAATACAGACAAAAATGCTGCCGTAGAATATTTTTGTGCAGGTATGTAACTTACATGGGAGCTAAAGGGCTCTACGCTCTAAAGCAGCAAGTAAATTTCCAATACCAAACACATGTGGAACCAAGTAAGAAAGCTAAAGTCGGCCAAGTGCGACTTTGAAATACCCAGCGTCCCGACATTATTGGCGCACTATGGTACGAAAAATCTCCATTTGTGGGCGTGGCATTGGGCGGGCTACATAAATTTTTTTCCTGCACCTATCGTTCACCTTGGTCAACCTATGTTGCGAATTTGAAGCTTCTACGCCTTTTACTTCGGAAGTTACCAAAAAACTTCATTTGTGGGCGTGGCAGTGGGCGGACCACAAATATTTTTTTCCTACACCTTTCATTCGCTTTGGTGAACCTATGTTGCGAATTTGAAGTTCCTACGCCTTTTACTTCATAAGTTACGATAAACCCTTATTTGTGGGCGTGGCTGGAGGAGGACGGCGTCCATTTTTCCCAGGATATGTCCCTTTTTGTAGTTTACCAGTACACCAAATATCAATGAAATGTGTTGAGTGGTTCGCAAGTTACAAGCCTTTTACTGAAAACACATTAAATTCATTTGTGGGCGTGGCAGTGAGCGGATGTCTTTCATTTTTAGTTAGGATCATACTCGGACCCCGATATACCTGTGTGCCACATTTCGACTTGATTGGTCCAGCCGTTTCGGAGGAGATCCGGACACGGACGGACGGACAGACGGACATGTCTAAATCGATTCAATTTTTGATCCTGATCAAGAATTTATATATATATGTCTATATCTACGGAGCGTTATTCTGGCTGTTACAAGATACCCTAATATACCCTGCTTACGCTGGGTATAAAAACAAATAAGTACTTTGACTTACTTTCGCTACTTGAACGCATACGCTTATTACAAGTAATCGGACTCACAGGGTTGCATTTAAGTCACACATATCCTATATTTCTGTCGACCTGTCATCGAAATTTCAACTCTGATTTCCTTTCTTCAAAGTAGTGAGCTCGTTACTTCCTTTCAATTTACTTTAACAGCGTTGAGCCCTCAAAGTGCTAAGTTAGATAAGCAGAATATACTGGAACTGAAAAAGCATACGTGTAAAGGGTTTTCCATCGCAAATGATATAGTCTCGAAAATGCGAATTTTCATACATAAAGATGTTTTAAAGTATCGATATTTTTCACACCGATATTACATCCGCAGCCCCCGGAGTACAGACGATGATTTTAAATATGTTTTAATTATGTACGAATTGACGTATACTTTGATAGCGCAAAAAAATTATAAGCTACCTAAAATGCCCTTATATATTTGCAAAAACCTACTAATCGGAGTTATTCTGAAAACGTCCAGTCTGGCAGCACCACATATTGTTTTGTTTTGTTTGAATGCATTTATGCTTGTAGGTGTCTGTGTAGTTTCTGAATTTAATAATTAATTGTTTTTTCGGGATATCGTCGGAAATAAGTGTCGCCTAAAAAAGTATAATATCTCGGCCGCATCAGGAAGTCATTTTACGTAAATATATGTATATTTCTTTCTTTTTGCAAGGGTTATTATACCCTTTTTGCGAACTTCAATTTAGGTAACACGGATTTTATAGCGGTTTTTAACTTTTTCTCGACTAGGTCCCCTGTCGCTATCGTTTCATAAAGAACTTCGTTCTAAAAAAACGCTTGATTTTTCTCTAAATTCCCGCACTTTGCTCGCCGAAAAAGTTAGAATTGACGTCAATAGTTGACTAGTGTAATATGTATGCCTCCAATAACCGATTACATCGGAAATAAATTAATCCGAACAAAATAATACTTAAACAATATTTGCTGGTTAACTTCGAACCTTCTCAACTATATTTTCTATTATTCCATAAGAAGAAAGTGCGGTTTAATTGGTCATATTTTTGTTTGTTTTAAATATTTTTTACACCTTACAGCTTAACGCCAAATTCAAGTGTTAACTCGTAAATAATAGTTTTTCATAAAAATTTTCCTCACAAAAAAAATGAGAGAAAATACGTCAATGTTGGCTCGAGTGATATTGCCACAACTGCGATTACACTTCTACCACATCTTTTTGCTTCAATTTTCGCAATATTCGGAAATATGGAAAATCTTTTAAAAAGCTTGCAAAATCCGTTTTCACTTTTTCCCCCTCGCCATCTTTCTGCGATATTGTAAGTTAAAAGAGCAATAAAAAGAAAGAGTCTCAAAATCTCAGTGGCTCGATAGCATATCGAAAATTAATTCAAGAGAAAAAAAAAAAAACTTTCAGAGCACTTTGTATAAATTGATCCGAAAGCCACTTTGCCAAACGCATATGCAGCTGAAACGGCAGGACGGTAAAAGGGGGGGAAAAAATCCAAGCCTTTTAATGTGAACAACGTACACATGCATGAACTCTTAGTGCCCCAGCGGAGAATGACATCAATTTGAATTTTAAAAAATAGAACAACAACTTTTACATGGAAGAGTATTCACTGATATCGGTTATAACGATCATCGATCAATGATAATTTAAGTGATAAATAGCGATTAATCGAGTGAGAGTCACATATATGACCTATTACACAAGGTCTGCTAAAGTCCCTTCTAATGTTCTAAAGCTGTCAAACTCCATATATAAAAAGCATATTAGCACATTAGAAGGGATTTTAGCAGCCTTTGTGAATAGCCTAATAGAAATTATTATTTGATGCGATACTCACCATCGATATGTTACAAATCAATATCTTTAACTAGGACGAGGGAATTTCGCGTTCGGATGTTTGGAATTGCTCCATTTGGATGCATGTGTACAAAAGCGAATCAACATTAACACTCACATAAAACTTTTTAAGCGAAAGTCATGCGATTTAAACTTCATAATTCATGCCATTGATCGCAATAGCGACATGCATACATAAATACACACACACATACATATACGGGCATTCATAACGTTGAAAGCGGAGCGATGACAAATATACATACGTATGTATGTATATTCATGCCACAATTTGAAGTCACGTGTTTGACGTAGAAAAAATGGTTCGTGGAGTGAACGGAAGACGTTCGTCGAGCACGAATATTCGCAAAAAACCTCAAAATGGCAAAACTTTCAAAAACTTGCGTGAATTTCTATTCTTCGATTGGAAAATTGATGGCAGCGAACTTTTCACACAATAAAAGCGATTCGCTTAACAGCAATGTAAAACATACATATGTACATACTGTGTATGTTTGTACGCTACTTAAATCAAAAGTACACACAACATAAAGACGTATGTATAAGTACAAGGAACTTCCCAGTAGTCAGTAGGTCGCCCCCGATATTTGTGACATGCCAAAGTGCCAGTCCTTGATGACTAGCCATTTCACCTACCACATGAACCTGAAAGAGTAGATAGGCCTCAGCTCACATTTCCCTATTCGCTGCGTATGATTGTTTTTGCTGTTGTCTGCTTTAAGCTCGCATTCTGATCATTCGCCCGTCAAGCGTTCGATAGCTCAGTGGTTCAAACTGTGACTCGACAGCCGGGAGGTTCGGGGTTCAATCCCTGCGGGCGGCGAGAATTTTTCCTAAATTTTTTACTTTTTTTATAAATTAGAGTTTTTTTTTGTTTCATAGTTCAGTTATTTTGGAAGACAAACATTTTCCCCTAAATTTTTAAGGTTTTATTATTATTTTTATTTTTAATGGTTCATTTTCAAGTAAACAATTTTTGGAGTGAAAAAATTCGTTAAATACGTTTCCCAAAATCTGAGCAACCCTAGCAACTCAAGTGAGCATTTTGACCAAGAAATTAAATTCGTTCGTTTAGCGTAATAGTTAAGGCGTTCGCCCAGCGATCTGGTGGTCAGCGGTTCGAGGCTCGGTGGAGGTGAGAAAATTTTAAGAGAAGTAAGATAAAAAAAGATTTAAAATAAAAAATAGATAAACAAAAAAAATATAATAATTAATAAAATAAATAAATTTAAAAAAAGTCAAAACAAAAAATGAAATTTTTCTTTTTTCTCAGTCGCTGGTGCTAGGCCATTTTCCTGCCCCTTTTCGCTAGCGAAATGACTGGCTAAAGGTGGCGCATAAAAGGACGACCTGCCCCCGGCAATGAGATCGTAATGTTAAATTCGCCAGCGTCTTGGATAGGAAAGGGACCGATCCTCGACACCCAGTGACTAGTGAAATCGCTAGTGTTGTGGTGGCTCCGCTGACTACTGGGTTAAGGCTCCACTAAACCAATGACGGAAGAACGTTTTTAAACGAAATTGCAATTAAAAAAAAAAAAAAAACAAGAGCCTCAAGCTAAATTTTCTACGCATCAATAACTCGGACAACGAATTGTGAAAGCGTTTCTTTCGATTTGTTTATTTTATTTAGTTGAAAAATGTTTTTGCCAAGCTAAAATGTGAAAAAGGAATAACGATTCCCCTCTCTGAGAGTTCCTTTTTGATTTTATTTATTGATTTATATATATATATTTTTTTTTTTTTCGCATGCGAGAACCTTAAACATTTCTTTAATCAATTCACGACAACATAATTTTAGAGGTTTGCTTTTGCTTCAAATTGTATTTGTGCAATTTTTACCGTTTTAACAATCATTCCGAGCTGGTCAAATTAGAGAGGTTCGACTGTTCTTATGACTATATGCGAGCTTATGTAGATATGTTGGTACACAACGATCAAAATGGAAAAAAAAACTGTCAAACGGTCAGACTAATAACCGGATTTTGTTAACTTTTATAAATTTAAAGCATACTTTATGGGGCAAAAAAAAAATTCTTACCAACATTTTGCGAATAAGTTTTTCTAACTCCAAGTAAAACTACCTTTATTATGTGGAAAAATGTAAAGCCAATATCTTTATTATTGTTTATGACTTGTATCAAAACTGAAATAAGTTTCGATTCATTGGTAGCAAACGGATAGATGTTTCATTTAGATATTTAATTTTTCATCTTATTTTTCATAAAAATTTATTAGACATATGGGGTACCAAAATTAAAGGAAATCGATCCAGCATTTTGAATAAAATAAAAAATTATGGGTGTTAATAGGAACTTTTTCATACCAAAATGGCTCTCAAAGATCAAAAAATTTTAAAATATTTTAAATTTTAACTTTGAAGGCTCAAATTACCCTTGAAGCTAGAATAAAGTGTAAGACTTATTTATACACCAAAAAGGTCTGACAATTCTCTGTGAACTGCATTAAAATTTTTAATACTTGATACAAACTTGAGGCATGACAATTTTTTTTCTGAAACAACTGCAAATTTCTTTCTTTCCTTATTAAATTCTCCTCAGTGGTGCAATTTAGGAACCCCCCCTTCTGCCGTACGATTTTCCTTGTTTAGTTCTGACTCCTTCTTTCAGCTCCCGACCGGTTGACCATCACAAACGGAACACCCTGTATATGTATACTAATACGACCTTATTAAAATTCTGAAAGACAGTTCACTTCTATTACACACTTGTCTTGCTTGCCACCAAGTACGTCCACTAAAAAAAAAAAAAATCATATATTTCGAGACAATATTCATCGAAATGCAGCGTTCGGCTCGTGAGGTAATTTAAAGTGACTACAGAAAGGTAGATAAAAAATGTTACAAAAAATATATTACTAAAATAATAAATTAAAAAAGTCAAAAAGGATGAAATTTTCTTTTTTCTAGCGTGGTGAGGCCATTTTCCTCCTATATTGTACTAAATTGCTAAGGTGATAAAGGTTTTTTGCCCCCGAATAGTCTATTAAATTCGAGGTATTGGAAACAAACTTTTCCAATTTTAAGGTTTATTTTAAATTTTTATTTTAATGGTTCATTTTCAAGTAAACAATTTTTGGAGTGAAAACAATGTTAAATACGTTTCCCAAAATCTGAGCAACCCTAAACTAAGTGAATTTTGACCTAAATAAATTTTCGTTTAGCGTAACTGAGTTAAGGCTTGCCCGCGTATCTGGTTGTTAGGTTCGTTGGTGAAAAGGTAGAAATTTAAGAATGTAAGATAGAAAAAATTTAAGAATAAAATAGATAAACAAAAAAATATAATAATTAATAATAAATAATAAATTTATAAAAAAGTGCAAAACAAAAACATTTTTTTATCAATTCCACAGTCTAGGTTTGCTTTTCCTCCCTTTTTCGCTAGCGAAATACTGGTCTAAAGGGCATAAAAGGACGACCTTCCGGCAATAGATCTAATTAAATTGCCAGTTTGGATTGAGAAAGATCAAATGGAACAAACTGTGAAATCGGTAGTTGTAACCGATTTTTTGTTTTCAATTTAAACATACTTTAGGGGCAAATTTTAATTCTTACTCAATTTGAAAAAAATAAAAACAAGAGCTTAACTAATAACGATAACTCGTTAATTGTGAAATTAAACTTTCGATTTGTTTACATTTATTTAGTTGAAAAATGTTTTTCCAAGCTAAAATGTGAAAAAGGAATAACGATTCTATATCATGAAGTTCGAATTTTTGATTATATTTATTGATTTTTGAAGTCATCTAAATTAATACTTTTTAATTTATTTTGGAGAACGTCTTTAAACATTTCTTTTATATGCTTAAGGATTTTACGTATCAAAATTTTAAGTTCGACACATTGGATAGCAAGACGATAAGATGTCATTTAGATATTTAAACAATTTCCGAGCTTAAATTAAAATTTAATTAGTTCATGAGCAAATTAATATGTTGTAAACGATCAAAATGAAAAAGAAAATTTGAAATTTGTCAGGTAATTCCAGTTTCGGCACTTTATTATACTTTTAAAAATTGCTACTATTTGGTTCATTAAAAAAAAAATTCTTAAAATTTTGGAAACAGTTTTAACTTCAAGTCAAATACCTTTACTTATGTGCAATGTAAATGTAAAACAATATCTTATGCATGTTTTCTAAAAATCTGAATAATTGACTTAAGTACAAAACGGTGACATTTAATAAATTTTTATCTTTATAAAACATTAGCATAAGGTTTTACAAATTAAATATCATTTCTGAAAAAAATAGTAAATTTTGTTTCTTTTTATAAAATCTCTCAAGTGCAATTTAAAAATGTTTAAATTTTTTTTAAATTCTTGAAACTTCTATCAGCTCCACAACCCGTTGACTCATATAAAGGTCAACATTCGCCTGTATATGTCTTTACTAATTTACTGTAGACCTGATTAAAATTCTGAACAGACAGTTCACTTCTATTACACACTTGTCTTGCTTGCCACCAAGTACGTCCACTAAAAAAACAAAAAATCTTATATTTCGAGACAATTTCATCGAAATGCAGAGTACATCAAAGTCGGCACTGGCCAACTTTTTAGCATTCTTTTGCATTTTTTTCCTCTCAATTGGATTATTGAATCCATGCCAGAGGACACACTCTCTAGAATCTACAACAAAAACGGGGAGTATGAAACAAAGAAGAATCGAATGCTAAAACGAGCGACAAATTCCTTAATTTTTTTTTTTTTCTCTTTTTTCTCTCGAGCCAAAGTTGCATTTTTTACGAACATCGAAAAACAAAAATCTCAAACGCCACAAGCAAAATGAAAAGATCCGACAAATCTGCTGCAATGGAACTCATTTAGGGCGAAAATTCATCGTTTTGCGAATGCGAGAATAAAACAATAAAAACGGACTCATAGGACAACATCTTCAAACGATTCGGACATTCGGACGAACTCGCAGCCAGATAAAAAGGATTCGAAGAGGAATACAAAAATAATCCGACGCGACAATACAACGAAGAACACACAAGAGTTAGGAACGAACGCTTAAATGGCCGTCTGGCATGACTTTTTGGCTTCGCTGACTGCACAATCGAAAAGCCATGAATCAAAAATGCTGGATTTGAATGAACCGCTTCCTCCTTCCCCCATCCGCCATCCTTCATCGAGCTTTCATTTTCTTCCTGTTTCAAAAATTTTTTATTTTTAATTTTTTTTTTTCGGTTTTTTTTTCCCCATATAATATGTCTAAAATGAATAGCGCTACGGGTCCGTGTGTCGTAGTTCATAAGAAGAAGGAAAAAGGATTACATCGGCTTAAGCGCGATTAACATGGGAGATTAGAGGAAAGCGAGTGTTGGGGGCGGAGGCATTTAAGGACGTGTGCGATGGAATGATGTTGGGTGCGTGCGCCCAATTTCTTTCTCGCAGAACGAATTTCCTAAGTAATTAATCGAGTAGAAAGTTCGTATAGAAAGCGAGAACAACGGAGCATTGAAAGGCGAAGAATTATGCTTATCATTTGAACGAGGTAGAGGGAACTAGGTAGAGCAAGTTTCACAGCCTTATTTCATATTAATTGAGTTAAGAAAACGCGCTGCTTTTAATAAAATTTCAGAAGCTAAAACAAGTAAGGGTGTTCTAGTCAGGCGAGCTTGACAATAGAATATCCGACACAGACGCACATGTTCAAATAGTTTTTCATATCAAGAGGTGTATAAGGCCATTAGGGGCCCCATACACCGACTTTTGTTGAATTTTTTATGAAAACCGCCCTTTTGCCACGCCTACTTTTCCAATTTTTGTTTAATTATAATCGGAGGCTTAAATAAACGCTCAAATAAGTTTCATTAAAATATTTTGAAAAAGTCCGATTTTGAGGCAGTTTTGGGATTTTTGTGACAGACCCTAGTACTGGAGGTACCCTTAATAATGGACCGATCAAGGAAATTTTTTTGAAAAATGTTTATGGCTACAAAGGAAGCATAAGTGCCAAATTTCTTTCAAGTCCCATTTGAAATTCGGGTGTAGGAGACAATTTTCGAAAACCGCCCTTCTGCCACGCCCACTTTAAAAATTTTTGGAAACCGTATTACTTGCCATGAAACATGTTCAAATATCGAATTTCATCAAAATGTATTGAAAAATTTCGATTTTAGAGCAGTTTTTGTGATTTTCGTAACAGACCCTAGTACTGGAGGTACCCCTAAAAATGGTCCGATCGGGTCCATTCTCGAACTTGTTCTTACTCATGTCCCCGTGAGCACGCATACCAAATTTCGTCAAGATAGCTCAACTCCTTCTATAAGATAACTGTATACAGACGGACAGACAGACAGACAGACAGACAGACAGACGGACAGACGGACGGACATGTCTAAATCGAATCTCCTGGTGACGCTGATCATTTCTATATACATTTTGCATGGTCTATCTCGACTGATTCTGGGTGTAACACACAACCACACAAACGCAATATACCCTCGACACAGAGTGTGTCGGGTATAATGAGTAACTCGCACCTTTTAGGAACCTGTAGTAATTAATTTATAATTACTTAGATTTAATTTTATTTCATTTCTTCTTTTTATGGTAGAACTTTTAAGCTAACTACTTTAAGCACGCAGAGAAGGAGACTGTGTATGAATCAGCGTTGCCAGATGAATTTTCTTACAAAGCGGAATTTTGAAAAGTTTTGCCCAAAGCATGCGGGATTTCATTTAAAAAAATTGCCGGACAAATTTTAATTCATTTGCCCGAAACAACGAATACAGAGAATTCCCACAGAAACTCCTTTGCCAAATATATTCATAATCACTTTTTCTTTTTCTTTTTATATGGCTTTTTATTGCTCGCTTTCCGAGATTTTTATGACTTATGTAAATTTTGTAACATTTAGACCGTTTACTTTGAAAGTACATTTGTACCATTAATCAAACCCCCTTCTGTTGTACTTATTTGTTTAAAAGCAGATATAAAAAAAAAAATAGAAATTGAATTGAAAAATATTTTGAAAGTGGTGTAACTTCATTTTTCTATTTCGAGATTCATAAGTGGTACATGTCCATTTACAAGCACCCGCCACCCGCCACCACCCAGCAAGACTGCGAAGTCTTTAGAATAGGTCAGCTTAACACGAATCCAAAAAACTAAATTAACCCACGACCTTCAATTTTCCCTCAAAGTCTCTTAGAACCGGAAAATAGAAAACTGCAGTTACACCATTTTCAAAGTAAGCGGTCCTTTTGTAAATTATTTGTTCTTTTATCACCCATGCACAACATTTTAGATTTCCTTTTTATCTTCAACATACTTATAAAACCGAAAAAATTTTCGATTTTGTGGGTGGAAGATAAATTAGGATATGATATTTCATACATAAATATATAAATTAGATTTTAGCTAGCAATATTAATGAGGAAAAAATGGAAAAAATCATTTTCCAAATATTTGAAAAATGCGCGATTTTTCATGTCACGGCGGGATTTTTTTTAATTTAAGCCCAAAATAGCGGGAAGTCCCCGCAAAATTTGACGTCTGGCAACGTATAAATAGTATGAATGTTGCCTTGCCTTGAGAAAAGAAAAATTGTTCCGGCTTCATCATTTCAAACACAGAATATTTCTCTTGACTTCTAATCTTTCTACAAATCCGCATTGGAATGTTTACCAAACAGAATTCAAAAAAAAAAAAAAAAAAAAATATCTGACCATCATGCCTCAAAAATTCGCTCTGTTTGAATTCCCACCGAGGCAAAAGGAAAAACGAAAAAGAACAAAAACATTTTATGCAGCCATTCAAACATTATCTGAGCATCATGAAAGCAAACCTGTTTTCACATCCCCTTAAGCAAACCATAAGGACATGAGTAACACATACGCCATAACCATTTACAGGCCACGCACACACATTGACTGGCCGCACCGCCTTCTCCTGGAATCGAATCAAATAACCTTCGAGCGCAATATAAACCAGGTGCTTTTAAATGTTTCCCCATTGCGTCAGTCTATTCGGTTTTGTTTTGCCGTGCATGTGTGCAGCCATATGGCAATACTTAGCCACACACACACACACACACACATGCATGGGTATGTAAACTACTTTCGAGAGGATGTGCCTACTAAACTGCCTACATTGTGTCCTCCGCCGCCGCCCCGCCAACGCATCTCACAAACGAAAGGCAATGAGTGAACTGCTCAGGTTTTGGGTGAGAGAACAGCCACAGACCGCAAATTGTTGTCGAAATGTAAAATTCATAATGCAATAAATGCCGCAATAAAAGCATAAAAAGCTACTTTCGCAACAATTTTCACCGAAATTCGCACTCAACCGTCGGCCAACAAAGCTGCTCCGACTCATTCGAATGATAATGTCGACTCTTTTTCCTTTTTTTTTTTTGGTTTTTTTTTTTTTTTTTGTTATCGTTTTGTGGGAAAAAAAAAATAGAAAACATTGTCAGAGCAACATGTAGAGGATAAGAAAGACGCGGAAACGCAATGCTCAAGGCATCATAACAGCAGAAAGTATTTAAAACGTTTTGCTTACAACAATTCGGCCGATAACAAATGGCACTTGTGAGGCAACTGGCAACAAACGAGGCACAAATACTTTGGGATATACCATAAAATATAGCTGAGAACAAGCGATCAGAGTACATCAAAAACAAAGATTAATTCCATCATTGCAGAGGAATTTCAAAAAAGGCCATAACATTCATGGTCGAACAAAACTTAATGGTACTTATATAGGAAGTACGGGAATTGATTAAAAAAAACAGTTTCTTTTGAATTTATTTAATTGAACTCTTATTCCAATAACGCTTGGATTGACTTCATACACACACACATCCATACTTTTATAGATTGAGTTGCATTTCAAAGAGTTTTTTTTTATTTTGTCAGTATTCCTTTCTTGGTTGATGAAAGTTTTGTGCTTCAATAATAGGTGTTAAATTGCATTTTTCATTACCATAAGGTACCAACGAAAAATGAAGAGCATAGGTTCAAATAATTGATTCCACAATCTCACCAGAAATTTTTGATTAGTCATCACTTAAAAGTGAAACGTGAATGCAATGAAATTTGCACAAATTCTACTTAGAATCAATTTCTGTTGCTTCAAGTTGCTTCTCGGCAAAGCAAACTGTTTGTTTGTGAAAACGTCAGCATAGCAAATATTCTTAAGCCAACATATCCTCCAGACAATTACAAAACGTCAGGGTACTTCAACAACGGGTTGCATCAAAAGGCGGTAAATTACATGAATTCTATGTTCTCGTACAAACAAGAGAGAACACAGAAAAGCTTCGCTCTGTCTTCTAGCAATTTAATTTCGTCTTTCATTCGACTCAAGGCTTATTGTGTGAAAGCAACAATTCTAGCAGCGATGTCTGTCCAAACGGCAATGATACAAGGACAACGAAAATTCCTAAAATTATAATGCAACCACAATTAAGACAATGTCGGAATCTGTAATTCCATGGGATCGGAAAGAAAGTTATACTGAAAATACTTCACATCGAAATCTGGACCATTCTCTCACTATGAATGTTCAAAACGAGGGCCATGGCAGCAGAGCATCAACTTAGCTGAGATTTAGTTCAGAATTTCGGATTAATCTAAGGTGAAGTTTTTCGACAACGAGCTGAGAATGTCATCTCTTTAGTAATTATCAATCATTTGATCATTAATGTGGAGTCAATTCTTCAAGTATTCTCTATATTTCGTCGCCATGACATGAAAAATTCTATTGCATATTGCAATTGCGGTCGTGTCGTCGTATACGTAACGAGCACTTCGAATGCACGAATTAACATCACTCATACGTTGAGCTTTTCAATTTCTTTTAATATTCTTTTTTCTTCTTTTTTTGAACACATTCGTTCAATTTTACACTTTGGAGATAGAGGTTTTTGGCAGCGATAAACGACACTCTTTGTGTGCACTGAAATGTTCTCACAAAAAAAAAAAATATATATAATTTACCCGAGTCATTTGTCATGTTCCTGATATTGTGTTTGCATCGCCCTTTTCCTGTGTTAATGTCAAATGTGAATTCCTTGTTCGTGGAGTTTTATGATTTTTTCGCCGTTGTTGTTAACGGAAAAATTATGAGAAGCAATAAAACGTAATCAAGGCCGACAATACAAATGCGCGAGCACATCTGAAGGTAGCAGAAATTATTTTCTTTTCATTTTGAAATTTGCCCTTCTCTCGTTTCATTGTGACAAATACAAGTGGCAATGGCGGCGTCTCCGTCTCCGTCTCTGTCTCCGCTTTCTTCTTCGGTGGCAGAGAACCACTTTTGGAGCGTCATTTAGTTACTCGGATGGCGAATGCCAGATTCCGCCAAATGCTTGTTGACATCTGTAAAGAAAGTTGCTGTCATGTTTAGTCAGTGTGGATTTGAAACAAGATTAACAACAAATTCGTGACATGAATGAACAGCCAAATGGTCAGACAGACAGGCAGAGACATTCACGCCAAACGGTTCCATTCAGAAATTAATTATATTTGAAAAGACCTTGAGAAATTTTTCTGAATCGCAATTGGATCAAACTAATTAGTGTCCTAAAAATAAAAATGAAAATAAAAATGAAAATAAAATATAAATTCATTGTTTTTTGGAAGCTAAAAGCTTGCTTTGCACATCACTTTACGACTTGAGAAATGCCGTTCATAGTCATTTATCCAAAATCTGTTTCCTTTTAATGGGTTATTCTAATGTAAACGCATAAATTAGATCTTTTTTTTTATGGAATGATTTTTTTCATAAGACAATAGTGTTCAATCATTTTAATTTGTTTATATATTTTTATTTGTATTTAAAAAAATTTGTTTTTACTTTGGTTGGTTCGTTGGCTTTTCAGGTTGTCTAATGTCGAATTGTCTTTTGCCGTATGGATTATTGTTAAGAGCAACTGTGGTTATCGTTCGTACCAGAATTATTAGGTACATTTTATTCAAAGTCAGGCTGGAAAACCTCTGATGACTTATAGGCAGACACTCTACTCTATCTGTTCATTATTAAGCTTATGGAGCATTCCACAGAAAATGTTACTTTTGTCCCGTACAAACAGGCAAAAACTAATATAATTACTCAAAAATTTTCGAAAGGGCACCTTATATCCTGATACTTAATCTTAATATGTGTACATTTAAATAATCTTTTCATAAAATTAATCATTTAAACATAAAAAATATCATGAATATTATTTGTCCCGTACGTAGAATGCTCCTTAAGCAAATACTAAAACCTATTTGGATAAATTTTGCTCAGCTTTTTGCGGCTGTGCTAAGACAAATAGTAGGTATAAATATTATCCAACCTTATCAAAACGAAGTTCTCCGATCTATAGTCAATGCCCGGTGGTACATTAGAAACCTGTGACCTTCACCGTTACCTTAATGTCCCGACTATAAACTGCAGAAATAGGTAAATTGGCAAGATCTCATCATGAAAGACTATTCCAGCACTCGAATAAAGAAGCTGTTAATTCTACCGGATACAAGAACCTTGCGGTAACGATTATATCGCACTAAGCCTTTTAAACTGATATGGAGCGCACACAATACTGTTCACACTAAATAATGCTCTTTAGAATTTATTGATACATTCTTAAAGCATTCAATGTAAAACACCTCTCGTTGGGCACATGACAATTCGCTGTGCTACTAAGTGCGGCTAATTATTAACTAAACTTTCTTAATAATTAGTAAAATTGCATCGAAGCAGAAAACAGAAAACGCTTTGGCGATATCGTTTCAATATACCCAAGTAGAAGGTAGGTCAACAGGTACCAATGTCTATAGCGTCTCTACATTGCGGGGCTAGAAAAATAACAAATGGTCTGTACCCATTGACAGAGTCGATAGAGAAACGCCACCACGTGTCTATAGCGACATTTTCTGCTGGGATATCAATAAAAAAAATTTTTTTTTAAATTTTTAACCCCTTCTCGCATACGAAGCAACATATGGACGCAGAAGCTTATAACTTTTTCCTTGCCAGATAAAAAAAAACTGTATAATGTAATGCCAAATAAGCATTGCATCGACTAACGGAACCCGAATTAGTTTTCGTTTGACATATAGCCCAGTATTTGATGTTTTGTCTAACATTTGTCATCGAGAAGAATTACAAAAAAAAAAAAACTTATCACATTTGAAATTTGTTATAATATAAAAATGATGGGTAAAGATTAGGTACGAAAAATAACTTTTCATATACTCTTTTCAACATTCTCAAGACTAAATTTTGTATGAATATTGCAAGTTTTGGGTTTCCTGGCATGTTTTGCCTACCATTTCTATATATCTTATTTTATAACCACTTCTTTTATAACCATTGTTGTGAGTTATGGTCAAACATTTCCCATTACCTGTCCCCTCTTTCCTCCGCCATTGTACATTGATAAGCAATAGTGAAATTGCGCAAGTAAATAACAACAAGAAAGAACAAGCACTAACGCAATAACCGAGAAATCATGATACAAGAAAACAAGATAGCGCCACTTGAGAGAGGAAACGTCACAAACTCAAAATCGCGATTCATTGTTGTTGTTTCCCATGTTAAACCGGCTTTTTACTTTTTTGAATAGCATGGGAAACAACAACAATTTCTCGCTCAGTGACGTCACAAACTCAATTTTCGGCTCTCAAAGAGAGCCTCAAAATAGCGGTACTGAAGTGGCGCTATCTTGTTTTCTTGTATCATGCGAGAAATGGTCGAGTAAGCAGAATTGCAGCCACGAGCGAATACTAAAGCACCAGTCGCGTTAATATGAAACTCAACATTATTATATAGAATGTTCTGAGGCAATTCGGAAACTGACCTACGACAATATTCAAGCGACCGAAGAAAGTTCATTAAGTCAAAGGGTCGCTGAGAAAGCACCACATCAGCATTATGTTCTTATAAAAGCGGAGCTCGAATCCATGGAAAGGCAAATTGATCTTTACGTTATTTACGAAGACATCTCAGCTCTATCGCACGTTCTTACCAAGAAGTGACGACGATTGGAGTTAAATAGTAAGAATAGGGAAGTTTTCGAGTATTTAAAAGGAGCTAGGATACATAAGAAACCTTTGTTAGACATAAGGATTGATATTGATTAAATAAAAGGATTGCCAACTGACAATCTCATCTTTTATTTAAAGGAATACAGGATTGTATGACGTGCGTACCTATCAAAGTGCCACGGCGTCATACCTTTTAATCCTCGTATCCCAACACCATAAAAAACTTAAATTTAATAATTTTTTTTCCTTTAATTCAGCCCAATAAATCATTATTGTGGAGAAAAAATATTTCTTTTTCATTTCGTTAATAATTCATGCGGGAAGGGGTTAAAAATAAAAATATTCATTTAAAAAAAAAAAATGGCGGACTGCGGAAAAAATTGACGAAAATCGTAATTTTTTGTTTAAATGTTATTTAATAGATTTGAAAGAAAAAGCTATTCTGGTACCTGCAAGAACTATTCATAACTGGAAGAATAAATTAAAGTTTCAAAGCAATCGTTTGGATCGTTTGGTTTGTAGGACGTTGACCGTTCCAGAAAAACGGATTTCGAGAAAAACGCGTTTAAACGTCCCAAGAGCAGAACAAGTCGTTTGGGGCTCGTCAGCGATTATGAGCTGTAATTACTATTTTCACACTTGGTATTTCAGTCTGAGTTTTCCCCAGGGTATTCCCAATAGGTTTGTCTCTCGAAATATGAAAGAAAAAAAAATCAATTTTTAAAAGGGTTTAACTCTTTAAAGCCAAGTGTCGACTATAGAGTTTTTGAGGTAGAGATTAGTGTGTAGTGTTAGAGACTCTGAATTTGTTGTATACACTGTAGACCGTTTCTACAATTCCACAGCTCTACGTAGAGCTGCCGAGACTATTAAGAGTAGAGCTCTACTATGTGTCTACAGCCTGTATACACTGCAGAGAATTTTTCTCTACTTTAGAATCGTGTAATAGAGCATAATCGTATAGCTCGGCTATAAATTTCAAGATTTTCAAAAATTTCAAAAATTAAAAAAAACTTTTTCAATTCATTTCGTTAAAATGAGTCGTGCCATAAGCAAGTTTCTGCTGCCCTTGTTCTTTTGACTCAGAAAAAATAGGAACTAAAAGAAAATGTTGGGAATGTGACTCGATCGCTTAAGCTTTGGCTGAAAAACCAAGTTGAGACATCGCTTTAAATATGGTCATTTTTATTTCATTTTATTTTGACCATGACCACAATTCGCGAAATTCGCGAAATTTTGATTTTCACTATTTTTAATTGAGGATTTCGCAGCTAGACAAAATGTCCTCTAATGGTTAAAATTTGATCAAGACCATCATCCGCGAAATTCGCAAAAATTTGATTTTTACTATTTTGAATTGAGTGTTTCGCAGCTAGATATAATGTCTCTAATGGTTAATATTGACCATGACCACCATTCGCGAAACTTTGTCTTAATAATAATTTCGAGTTTGAGAAGCTAAATCGAGGAACAGATATGTATAACTAGATATCCAAGCTAGAACAATGAAAACTATAGGAATTTTTGTTAGGGTAATGTTTTAATATATTTTAAGCAGAGGAAAAGGTTGCACACATATCGGCTAAGCCGATGTAAACTTCTTTACTTGAAATAGTTGAACCTCTCATTATATGTATTCCATAAATCGCTGTGCGTTGCGTATAAATCAATCAATGACAAGTTTTTTCTTTTGTCCACAGCTTGGAGTCACATTTTCCTCGAGCTTTTTTTGAGGTTGTGCCATTTATCCACAAAATAGCAATTCAAACACATTGTGTTGAACAAAAAGGGAGCGCTTTAAATCGAAGTAGGTTTGATTTGAATTTCAAATTCGTATCTCTACTTAAGAATTTAAAAAAATATCAAACATGTTTGATAGAGTGTAGAAAGCAGATATATCTCTCTACCCCCTACATAAAAATATGTATACACTATAGATTTTTGTATCCAATAATTTCTCAAGTAGAGTTTTGTAGAGAGCTTTTGTAGTGCGCTCTACAGGGTGTATACACTTGTCTACGTATCTACACGAGAGTTTTTTCTCTATCTCTACGTAAATAAATCTATAGTCGACACTTGGCTTAATGGAGAATTCTATATCAATTGAATATATAGCACATTTTACTTCAAGAGTGTCACAACTGAAAATTTGAAAATTGTTCAACAAACGCAGTTCAACTGATGCAACTACTTAGGTACATTTATATGACGAAGTGACTGACATAAGTGTTTTTTGCGCTCATTTGCAATAACAAAAAAGCAACTTTGAGTGTGCGATTAGGCAGACAGGTGGTGACCTGTGAGCACATTTGTTGCATTAACGCGGATTCGAAACATTTTGAGTTGTGACACTGTTGAAGTACATGTGCGATTTCTGCTAGATTTTCTTTTCTTATTTATTTATTTATTTTTTTTTTTTTTTCAGCTAACTAACCATCAGCTTTGTTTCAAATAGACTGATTTATTATGAGAAAAAGTTCTTCAGACCAATTGGTTTGCTGATTTAAGCCAAAAAACTGACCTATCCTTCGCTGTTTTAGTCCAAATATTTCAACAAATCAAACACATTACATTATGGTGAACACCGAACCGTACTCGTCTAATATTGACAGTTCAACCCGCAACATGTTCATGGTGAGTTTCCTTCCCATCCAACACAATGGTATTCGCATCGGCGCAGATTAGTACTAAAACAGAATACAACACACTGAAGCAAACCAAAGCCGGAGCATGAGCATTTTATCCAACATACAAACGCCTTAACGGGCGCCCGACTACCGAAGGCGACTGCCATAGGAAAAGGTCGCAAACGATATTCGTTTCAAGATATTCAAAATATAGTTATTCAAGAAGTCTGGCGGCGTATTGACGTCTTCAACGACGCGTCGGATAATCTTAACGGAAAATTCATTTCTAAAACTTATAAATTCAAAGTGAAATTTCAGATTCCAGAATTCGACTTGAACACTTTCAAAGTGTTTGAAAAAAAATATTAAAAAAAATTATGAAAAATTAAAAAAAAAAATACATAAAAAACTAATTGAATAAATTAAATAAACAAAAAAAAAAACAATAATATTTAAAACGAACTTAAAAAAAATTCTTGAGATATATAATAAAAGCCAAACGCAAAGTTTGAATCTCAACCTCGAAGACAAAACGAACGCAAAGAAGTAAACACTTCATTATGAGGGCCAGCGGGTCGTATACGCACGCAAATACCGTTTTACCATGCAGCATACGCACGATGTCCACGATTTCTTGAAAGTGCTGAAGTCGGTGGATTGTGTCAGGCTTTCTCATTTATTTATTTTTTTTTTTTTTCCTTTTTGGCCATAGACAGTAATATTCATTTGGCTTGCTGACCACGTTTATCAAAGCGGCAAGAAAACACACACAAAAAACAAAAAAAAAAAAGGAGAAGAAAAAAATTCGAAAGTAACATTCTGGCCCGAAGCATCCGAAAAACTGTAATCGAATAACATTTGGAATGGGAAATTATATTTTGAAAAACAACTAAACGAGAGAGCAGTCCGTGTTTGTTTGAAAGCTGAAGTGTCATAAAAATGATTTATTGTTGGTAAAACAAAAATATCAACAAAAAAAAAAATATATAAAAATTGTAAAAAGTTTTCTAATAAAAATGGACGCATGGCATAAATTAACGAGATTGAAGCAGCACCACTCGACCGCTCAGCGATTCCCGGTCAACACGAGCTCGAAAAACCCGTGGCACGGATAAGCGAATGATACACCTTAACGAATTTTTTCTAACCACCGATTCGTTCGCGGCGCCTGAACCATTCAAAAAAATTAAAAAATTAAATATAAAAAAGTAAATAAATAAAAACAACTGCTTAAAAAGAAAAAACTCCGGTTGCTGTGGCAATATTAATAAAATAAACAAACCAAAACAAAAAAAAAAAACTCGCTCCCTTGTGATACGGCTTTTCGGTATCAATAAATAAAAAAAACAGGCCAGTCGGCTTTTATTCGATTCTCTCTGTGTTTTTGTTGTTCGTGTACCGCAGGCGCTAACCACTTAAGGCTCGACGAGAAGAACTTCTTCGCTTGAGGCAAATCATTTTCCGAAAGTCAATGCACATTTCGCCACACTTAACCATAAAACGATTCAAGTCTATAATATCCGTGTGCCAATTCCATTTAACGGAGCAATAGAGCCAAGCTTTATGAGAACTCTTTCGTTTCGTTTCGTTTCGTTTTGTTTCGATTTCATTCATTCTGTGTGAATTCATTTGCAACTGTGATGGTTGTTCAGTCTCGCTTTATATTATTCATTTTCTTGTTTGTTTTTTGTTCGTGGTATTGAACCACTTCAATTTTTTTATGCTTTCGTGGTAAACCAAAATTGAACTGAACAAAGCGAAACGAAAACGCGAAACAATTTTACTCGAAAAAAGAAATTTCAAAAAAAAAAACAAACAAAATAATAATAAAAAAACAAAAAGTGAAAGCCGAAAGTTGAAAGGAAGAACCGCAAACACTTTTCCTTTTATCCCCTCACAAAAAAAAAAAAAAAAAAAAACTCCCACTCACACACACACACACACACAACAATTGCGGTTTAGCGAAAACGTGGGATCGAATTTTGATGGACGTTAACTGAGCGATCGTTCATCGCCAATCGTAATGGCCAGGCAAATGAATTAAGTGCATAGTTGAGTAATTATCTGACATATGATAGTGAATATATTCTTCTTTGTTGTTTGAAGGATAGAGAATAAAACGAATAATTAAGTTAGCTCAACTGAAGCGGAAAAAGAATGCACCAGTGTCGAATGCCCTTGCATCCTGTCCTAAATGTTTGCAAATAATTCAAAATGCGCTTTCATTTGCAAAACGTTCAGAGTCTCGATTTCGGAACGTTTCAAATACTTTTCATCATCTTAAGTGCGGCATGTCTATTAAGCGGAACTGAAGCGATGCTTTCTCTTCAGCTGCCGTCATCGTCATCGTCGTCCCGGAACGTTTCAATACCTGATTTGCTTTCACCGATACTCGATTCAGCGTTACACATTGAATCTCAATCTTTCAAGCCGCTCCCCCCTAAAGTGATAAGCGACAGCATGAAAAGTCCTGAAAATAATGCATTTTCAGATAGCCCCAATAAACGGCAAGTCAACTTGATCGAATTTCCTGAAAACAAAACTTCATTAGCTAAAAATGGTAAGTGGACTTGAACAAAAAATAAATAAAAATAAAAAATAAAAAATAAAAAATAAAAAAATAAAAAATATAAAAAAATTCACAGTCGACTCTCGTTAATTCGAAACTCGAAGGACTCTTAAAATATTATGACTTATCGAGTGTTTCAATTAACGAGAGTCGATTGTATAAAGAGATTTTGTAGGGAACTCGTGATCACTTTGAATTATAGAGAGGTTCGAATTATCGCAGTTTTCAATTAACGAGAGTCGACTGTATTTCTTAGAAGGCAACTAGTATACGACGGTCTTGTTTAGCATAATAGAAAAGCTACCCTACATGCAGTGAAAATTTCTAATTACTGACAATCCCCATAGTCCGACAGCGTCCATAGCCGGAACAAATTGCGTCGAGACGACCTTTTTTTTTTTTTTTTGTTGTTGTTTAACTTTCGGTTTATCCTTCACCACAAAAAAAATATCCTCGCCACAGTCGGGCGAAAACAAAAACAAAAAACGCCCGCGACGGACACGATATCCGGCTTTGGGGAATTCTACTGTATTCATAATTTCATTGAAGAAAAATCAACACCATTCTTTATGATTTTAAAGCTGGCAGCTTCATTAATATTACATGAAAGCTCGCTCTCTCTCTCTCTCTCTCTTCTGTTACATCGAATACAGCTGCATATACAGTGAAATTTCCCATGAAAGGACAACATCGGGTTTTTTTTTTTTTGCCTTCTCCGCCTATAACGAGGTATTGCTCCTTATGGGAGCCAGCAAGTTCTTATATTTGAAAGTACTGTTCGCCATCCATCAGAATTGCATCTTGATTCACAGACATGGAATGCATCCAAAGTTCAATCGGCTCGTAAGCAAATCGTAAGGCCAAAGTCATTCGAATGGATATGAAACACTTGAAGAATTTCCAAGCAATGTTGTCCTCCTTGAAATCCTTGAATGGAAGTTTTATATAGCAATTTCACAAGCACAAATATAGATCACTTCCATTAAATATTAACTTTAGAAAGCACCCAAAAAAAAAAAAAAAATGAAAACAAAACTTTTTCCGACACGGCCACGAAAAAGCAGCTCCGCGAGACATTCTCATCGTTCGTTGTTTCCAGAATGCCAGCGCGAATGGCGCTGAAAGGCGAGCCCAGCACGGCTTCAAGTATCCGAGGAGATTGTGTGCGTCGATTTTGGTGTCTTGATGGCGGTGGTATCTGCTCCTTGCATCGCATCACGCCGCATTTTTCGAGTGCATAAATTCGTGTAAAAGTTGTAACATTAAAAACTACAAGTACGCTGCTTGTAGGAATGCCTCGAAACACCAAAAGTGTCCGCCAGCCAGTTGTATCGTTGGGGTGTTTTTTTTTTTTTTTTTTTTTTTTTTTTTATGTGTTTTCCTTAGCTTCCTTTAACAGCGGGAAGTGTAATTGTTTTGAGGAAAACATTCACTGGAGAGGCTCGCGCATGCATGTATTCACGTATAGGACGAAACAAAATCATAAGGCTTCACAATTTGCTTGTGTGTTTGCGTGTGCGTGTGTCGTGTGTGCAGGGCGAAAAATGGATGCATTCTGGAACAACTTAGAAACAAGATTCGGCATCGTGGAACTGACTTAAAATACTAAAATTGTTTTTCCTTCATTTCCCATGGGTAATTAAGGATAAAAAAAAGCAATGACTTTACTCTTTATCCTTAAGACTTTGTTTGACTCGGCTTTCTGTCTGTCTGTTTGGCTTGTTATCAAATTTTATAATTGCTGTCAATTCGATACACTTAATCCCGAAAATTAACCTCACCGATCAACTGCACGCGAGAGAAAGAGCGGCAAGACTTCTTGGCTTTCAATGGCTTTTAAGGACTTGATAGTACACCGAGAGAAATAACAACAGTTAAATCAACTACTTAGAACAGTTAAAGTAAGAGTGGTCAAATAAATTGTATTCCGCGTTGAATGCACTGAAAAAGGCAGTCAAATGAACAGTTGAAAACAGTTACTTTTTATGTTCAAATTCGCTTTCGTTCACTTAGACGTATAAGTTCGCATTCTGATCAACCGTATGCGGAGGTTTCGATAGCTCAGTGCTTTAAACTGTTACTCGACAGTCGTGAGCTTCGGGGTTCTATCCCTGCTGGCGGCGGGAATTTTTCTGAATTTTTTTTTAATTACAGTTTTTTTTTTTGTTCAGAGTGTAGTTGTTTTGGAAGACAAAAATTTTCTCCTAAATTTTTAAGGTTTTAATTTATTTAATTTTTTTTTAATGGTTCATTTTCAAGCAAAAAATTTTGGGAGTGAAACAATTCCTTAAGCACGTTCCCCAAAATTTTGAGCAACCATAAGCTCAAGTGAGCATTTTGACCAACAAATTAAATTCGTTCGTTTAGCGTAATGGTTAAGACCATCGCCCAGCGAAGTGTGGAGGTCAGCGGTTCAAGGCCTCGGCCGAGGCGATAAAATTTAAAGAGTGATGAAAGAGAATAAAGATTTAAATAGAAACAGAATAAATAAAAGAAAAAAATATAATAATATTAATAAAAAAAAAAAAAATTAATATTTAATAAAAGAAGATAAAAAAAAAGTCAAAGCAAAAAATAAATTTTTTTTCCCAGTCGCTGGTGACAGTTGATTTAACCGCGAGACAGTTATATTAACCATCAGGTAGTTATATCCTTATTGACTGTGTTTGTACTGTTGAATTGACCGCTACTACACATAAGCTAAGAATTAACGGTGAACTCGGTTATTTTAACCTGCTTTTTCAGTTAATATAACTACCTTTTTCTCTCGGTGTATAGAAAAAAAAAAAATTGCGATCAATTTAGATAAAACCTTTTTTTTTGTTTTTTATTGTATTGAGGAAATTTTGTCCATTTATGGTGTTTTGGTTGTGTCTTTGGTTATCGCTATCAGGAGTCCTTTTTAGTTCAAGATTAAATTGTAAATCGATTGAAGCGTATTCTTGAACTTATCTGTGTAGCAGAAAGTTTTTCCAAAAAACTGGTCCTTTTTGGACCAGTTTGGAACTAGACCAAAACTAGACTAGTTGTAATCCGTTTCTTGAAAAAATTTTAGTGCGAAAATTCTTCGAATTTTTCACTTATTCTATATATAAATTTTCATCCAAATCGGACGCCATGAATTTTTTTACGTTTTTGGTCTATAACTCTACTCTCTAAACTTCCTTTAGCCACCCCACGAAATTTTTTTGAGTTAATGTCTCATAATTGTTTAATATACCACTGTGGAAAATATAAGTACTCTTTCTCTGGACACGCCACTGTCTGTGCTAATCTTTTGTCAAGTGTCCTTTCGCAATCACAGAATTTCAACTCGACTTGAAGCTGGTTACATAAATTCTTTGGGGATTCTAAGAAAATTTCATTCAAGATTTTAAGTCTTTTAGAAAAACTCTTACAGCTTTTTAAGGCCGATGAAAGTTTTTTTTTTTTTTCCAAGATCAAATTTTCCTGCGAAATCAAGACCACCAAAAAGAAGAAGGGAAAAATTTTTGTTTATTTTTTTTTTTTCCACTCACACTTCTAGCGAATCACTCGTCCTTATGACGTGGCGTGGTTTCCCCGCTTGGAATTTCCCTCTTAGACAAACCAATGCAAACAACAATAATTCGGAGCTAACGAGTTCCCAGCCAAAAATGTTTTTTATGCACATCAATTTTTTGTCGAATGTCAATTTTTCAATTTATGCCACAGCATATCAGGACATCAAAAATTCACATTTTCATTACGGCTGTCTGACTTTTTCATATTGGACCTTCTACAGTCTACGAAGTCACCAGCTGAGATAAAAAAGGAAAAATTGAATTTCCAAGGTGCCCAGCCCCGAACATTCCACACTCGAGCTTGAACACATACCATATGTACGCCGACGTGCATACTCACATGCAGTTAATGTACGAAAAATTCGTATTAGGTTCGAAAGGTCACAGTGTGGAAACGGGCAATTCGGAGTGCATTGCCAGGACATTTGAATGCAATTTTAATCACATCCTCAATGCACAAACTCAATAACAATCATGGCTATACCACAGCACCGCACATATTTGCATATGTAAATGCCACTCTTCGGTGACGGAGAATGGGGGCCCATAAAAGAGGTCAGCAAGATTTAACATTATCGATACTTTCATTGAGATAAAATTTCAGGAAAATTCAGTTTTCTCGTCTTTCATATGAAGCCCCCACAGTCCGCACTCTCCTTATTGCACATGCTGAATTAATTTTGAAAGACTTGATATTTGAAAAGCTTTTATTGATATAAAAAAAAAAAAAAAACTCAAATTCAATCGTTCATTTTCAAGAAAATTCTCTTGCCAAAGTTATGGAATAAAAGCTTTTTGTAGCACCGATAATACATATAAATCCAAACAGCAGGTATCCTTGCAGGAAATATCTTCTTTTTTTTTTTTGTTTTCTTTCTTCTCTACTTGCGACCATAGAACATCAAAAAAAAAAGGTCGGAAGCGATAAGGCAATTGTGAACACCGGAGACTGAAACGGAGATGTCCTTCGTTTCGATCATTGACTGCCGGATGGACGCACGGACATTGCTTAATCAACTCAGGATGCAGTCAAAATGAAGCATACATATTGCCATATTTTCAGAGCTTAATTGACACACATAAAGATGGAAGAGATCCTAAATTTAGTTCTTTAGTTAGCCGGATGCCTTTTTTCGGCTTCACGGGGAATGAAATAAACAGCAGAAGCTTCCTGTAAGCCTAGCAAAAAACGACAAAAAAAAAAAAAATAAATAAATAAATTTCGGGCAAATCGAAATTTAAAAGCCTTTCACGAAACTCGTTGCAACGAGCATGACAATAGACCATAGACCATAGAGCATAGAGCGTGTCTTCCCATTGAACTCTTTTGCTTTGTACACGTTTCAACGCTTCCATAGCATAGCCTATGCCAATGCCAGCGCGAAACTCAATCCAATATCTCAATCATGCATGGCATAAATTTTGAGTATGCAACACTTAAAACGAGAACAGCACAACAAATGGGCTTACGGTGTCAGACGGTAGCTCGCTCACTCGTATACTCGAAAGCTTACACACTCGTTCGAATGTCCTTTCTAATCTAATAGGAACGAATAAAAAAAAAAAAAAAAAAATACATATAAAAAAAATGTATTCGAAACTCACGTACTTGAATGCATGTATGTATGTGAGTTTGCCCGTTCGTGGATCGCTGTGTTTACATAGCAGCATTTGTATATGCACACATTTGTATATATCGTACGGATGTGCGTGAGAGAATAGGCAAAAGCTGAGATGTACCCATCAAAACAAAAAAATAATAAAAAGGAAAAACAACAAAAATTGACAAACAAATAAACAACCGTGACTTGAAAGCTCCCAGCATGCTTTAGGGTCACATTTGGTTCGACCTTAACAGACGACTCCCAAATTAAGGGCAAATATTCCGGGCATCCGCAAATGTGCTCCTTACGCGATGTGAAATCAAATCGAGTTGGCGAATTTTCAAATGTCGAATGATGATATTTCGCCCAATTTAATGCGAATGATCATGAGGGAAATTTCCAAGCTCGTAATCTTTAACCTTAAAAAGATTTTCCAAAAGAAAATGCCGGCGCGAAACAAACAACTTCAATGCAGCCAATTAGGGATGCATCTTTCATTGTATTGGAAACGTAAGGCGTTTAGTTTCATCCTTCCTTGCTTCCTCTCAGCCGCAAAGCTCGTGACCAAAAGTCTCCTTTCACGTCACAGCACGTCAAAGCACTCCGTTCACGGTCTTTTATTTTTACAAACGCATTTAAGTCTTTTTTATATTTCACATTATTTGAATAATATATATAAATACTTATATATATATTTTTTTACCTAAGTATCTTAATTGCTAGGCTTGTCCTTTAGAAGAATCTTTACAGATAAAGACATTAACGGAATTTTGTTTCCTTACCTAAAGTTTCTCCTTCTGCGTTCTTCATTAAGTTTTTGCGCTTTTCTCTTTTTTGTCTTAACTGTATGGCTTTCTTTTTCGTTTTATTATTTTTCCATGCTTAAGATTTTTTTTTTTTTTTTTTCGTTTTTGCCTCCATTTCTTCTCTTTGTTTAATCGTTCGTTGTCGACTTATGCAATCTATTTTGTTTCCTTATTTCACATAAAAGAAAAAAAAAACGCACAAAAAAAAAATTCTTCTTAAAAGTCCGTTTACTTACCACATTACGGGTCAATTACTCGTTAAAGCACAGCTTTAGCATAGCATAAGAAAATCTGGTCCCTGCAGATTCTTATCTCGCACAACAGCACTTAATAACCCAGCCGGAGTTATGCCATCGGTTCATCTAACCATTTCTCTCCCTCTCTCTCACTCTCTCTCTCACTCTCTCTCACTCTCTCTCACTCTCTCTCTCTCTCTCTCTCTCTCTCTCTCTCACTCTCTCTCTCTCATCTCTCTCTCTCATCTCTCTCTCTCTCATCTCTTCTCTCTCACTCTCCTCTCTCTCACTCTTCTCTCTCTCACTCTCATTCTCTCTATCTCTCTCTACCTCTCTCTCTCTACTCTCTACTCTTCTCTCTCTCTCTCCTCTCTCTACTCTCTCTCCTCTCTCTCACTCTACTCCATCTCTCTCCACTCTCCTCTCTCTCTCTCTCTCTACTCTCTCTCCTCACTCTCTCTCTCTCTCTCTCTCTCTCTCTCTCACTCTCTACTCTCATCTCACTCTCTCTCTCCTCTCTCTTCTCTCTCACTCTCACTCTCTCTCTCTCACTCTCACTCTATCTCTCTCTCTCTACCTTCTCTCTCTCTCTCTCTCTCTCTCTCATCTCTCTCTCACTCTCTCTTCACTCTCACTCTTCTCTCTCTCACTCTCTCTCACTCTCTCTCACTCTCTCTCACTCTCTCTCACTTCTCTCTCTCACCTCTCCTCTCTCTCTCTCACTCTCTCTCACTCTCTCTCACTCTCTCTCACTCTCTCTCTCTCTCTCTCTCTTACTCCTCTCTCTCTCTCACCTCTCTACTCTCTCTCTCTCTACTCTCTCATCTCTCTCACTCCTCTCTCCTCACTCTTCATCTCTCTCATCTCTCTCTCTCTCTCTCACTCTCTCTCTCTCTCTCTCTCTCTCTCTCTCTCTCTCCTCTCTCTTCTCTCTCTCTCTCTACCTCTCTCTCTACTCTATCTCCCTCTATCTCGCTCTTACAATCTTACAAGACAAGTACATCGCACATTATACACTGAGGGCGGAACTATTCTTCTTCTTCTATTCGTTTTCCGCACTAAAGCAAGACTAATTAGGCATGCAAATGGTCATCGCCCACTTTTCACTTAAGCATAAAGCCTTCAATTCTCTTATCCATATCAGAGGCATTTATTAAGCAAACATGTTGGAAGCCAGCACACCATCAAAGGCGTGGGTCTTCGGTGTACTCATCAGGCATATGTCTAAAGAGTTTTCGCAACGAAAAAAAAAACTCTTTTTTATGCACGTTCTTTGAAAAGTGGAAGAAAAAATCGACCGGCCACCCTCGCTGCGCCTACGCCCATCTACGCAAAGTGATTATTAAGATCCATTAAGATTGAAAGTGCACTTAAGGACTTGGCTTTAGGCACCAAGAGCGGCTGGATGAGGCGGGAGGCGGGAGGCGAATGGTTGAGCATCAAAGAAGAACGCAAAAGGCTATGAAAAGGAACTAAAAACAAGTTTGCTTAACATCTTCCTCCGACTTTCGCTTAATTATGCCACAAAATGATGCTCATTTCCTTGAAAGTCCTTCACAGGCGAAAAGAAAAAGAAAAAAGAAAATTTTAAGAGAGAATTTTTCAAGCGATTTTCTATTTTAAACTTTCATCGCATCGCAATTCGACTAGACACTTTCACTACGATAGAAAAGTTTTATCAGGATTTTTCACTAATACGGCCGTCATGCCGAAATGTAAAGCGACCAATTCTAAGAAATTTCTAGTTACATATCCTTTTCAAATCCCAATGAAAGGACACCGACGGGGAAGCGATCGCACGTCAGTTTTGAAGATGTATTGAAATAATAACGAACAGCCGGCGCGCCGCGCGTTATCGAATTGTACATATGTATGTATGTATGTTCAACAGCGTTGCCAGGCGTTCAGATTTTTGGCCTTACCAAAAGTTGGACAAATAAAATCCCGAGTTTTAACAAATATTTGGAAAATTATTTCACTTTTTTGTTCTTTTCGCTCATCAATATTTCAAATTATGGCAGATTTTTTGTTTTTAGAAATGGCATACCTTAACCCATTTGAGGCAGAGAAAAAAAAAAACGAAAATTACAAGAAAATAACAAAAAAAAATGTTGTCTTCGAGAAATTACAGGGTTTTCTCAATTGGATACATATCGCACACTCTCATCCAAGGATACACAACTAAAAATCGTCAATTTTTAGTTAACATATGTGCGATATGTTCGAGTTTTCGTGATAAAATTTTTATCGACAAGAAAAACACCACCGCGTGCTATTTATCGATTCTTTTCAACAGTGCTATGATGAAGTAAAATAATCAATCGATTATCGGAAAAAAATGTAACGAGATTGTTAAAAAAAAAGCTTAGTGATCCCAGTTTTCACACCACGGCACATGTGTTAGGAAAACTGGACAGGTGTCGTATATTACTTACTTGTAGAAGCGTGCTGTCATACTTTGCATTCGAGCAGCTTCTGTACACAGTTCCGGCTGGGAGTCCACAGCCGATGGAGAAAGGAAGTGAGAACAAATTCTCTGAATTTTGCCGGTCTACTCACAGGTCTACAAGTTCTAGGTTTTCACTTCTAACGGCAGTTCCTATAAATGCCATTTTTTTTTTTTTTTTTTTTTTTGTTATGAGATTAAAAGGCCGTAACATATTGTATGATGATATTTTTGTATGAAATCCGGAATTGTTTTTTTGTCAAATTTCGTAGAAAAAAAAAACACCGCTTCGAAAGTTAAGCCATCTGGCAACGCTGGCATGTACACATGTGTATGTATGTGTCTAAAGAGAAAGGGATTTTATCTCTTATTTGGCGTCTCATGTGCATAAGGAAATAGAAATTAATTTTCTCAAAGTTTTATTGCGATAATTTTTCTTGACAAAAACTTATTTTTTTGTTTTCAGATTCCAATGAAATCGATAGCGAGGATTACGTCATGTCGAGACATATTGCTTCGCATGGCTATAGCGATGGCGATGGCGATGACGATGATGCTCATAGCGATGCCGATGCCGATGAAAATGCCAATGAAAATGCTGATGACGATGGTGGCATTTTAATGCACACCACAACAGAAGTAATGCCATTGGAAAGCGAAAAGGAAATGGAAATTGATGTGGAAATGGAAATGGATGTGGATGTGGAAGTGGAAATGGTAACAGCAACGGTCGCAGAGACTGCCAACCAAATAGATCTAACAAATATGCATGGACTAACTAAACACTCGCATTCGTTAGAGCGATCCCTAATGCGAGGGCGCTTAAATAAAACGCAAGACTTATCATCGTTATCCTTATTGAGCATAGACGAAGGTAATACCAGCAGCAATGAGGGGACGAGCACCGATGAGAATGATGACGCGACTGCAACAATACAAAAGCGATTAGTCGAGCCAGCAACAGCGACAACGACAACGACAGCAAAAACAGCCACACACGCAGCAGCAGCAGCAGCAGCAGCAACGCGTTAGTGGGCACAATGGAATCGCCAACGATGGTGGCAGCAATAACATAAGAAATCCCAGCAACAAAAGAATCACAACCGCTGGGAATCAAAATAGTACGATATCCAATTTCCAGCACATTGGCTCCAAACGCATCACGACGATATCGTCCTCTGCAGAAGCAGCCTCGTCAGCATCAGCCGCAGCATCAGTAGCAGTCACGACGACACCTGTTGTCCAACCAGCTAGCATAAGCAGATCCAACATTGGCAGCTCGAAGACATCATCTTCAACGGGAACATCAAGAAAAGTTGAAAGCAAATACATTCTACCCAAGCCCCAGAAAACGGATGCACCCATGCTCAACTACATATTTGACACGTTCTCATCGGCCAATAAGCACCATCACCACGATCAGAGGTATGTTTTCGGAATCGATAAAAATTTTCCAAACAATGAACTGAAGTCATGTGTATTTTCAAGCCAGGATTTGGCATTATTACCTTATTTATTGAGAGATCGAACTTCGTACGAAATTGCGAGGGACTTAAGTATTATTAAGCATATCATTCAACCGTGATCGATGGGGAATTCTCAGAAGCACCACCATCTTTTATAGAATTCATGAGAGAAATCAAGCGACTTTATGGAAACGTTTAAGACAATATAAGTAGATGGCCTTCTTGCGAATAGGAAAAAATTAAAAATCTTCCAAATATCAATGTATCTACTGTTTTCTTAGCCACTCGATAGAAAATCTTTCGAATTGTAGAGAATCAAAAATTTCCTTGCTAACATCAGAGGCCTTAAGGGGGTCTTCTCATTGAAAACCCGTTTTTTGGACCCTTTTTAAAAAAATTCTTATTTGAAAACGCAAAGAATAATTGAAAACTTTTTTTATTTATTGTATTACAAAAGGTTCAAAGTAAATAAAAAAATTTTTTTGCCTCGATACGTGGGCTGTTCAAAAAGTAATGAGACTTCAAAGTTGGTGGGAAAAAAAAAGGTGCCGTCACGCGCGGCCACGATTCCGGGTCTCCGGAGCGTCCGAAATGGAAAAAAAAAAACGGGTTATAATCAGTATAGATGTAATTCTCGGGTGAACCTCAAGCTTA
Organism: Chlorops oryzae; assembly: GCA_020466095.1. Lineage (NCBI taxonomy): Eukaryota > Metazoa > Arthropoda > Insecta > Diptera > Chloropidae > Chlorops > Chlorops oryzae. The sequence goes on from CM035806.1 coordinate 163,849,443, forward strand.
ATTTTGTGATTTTTTTTGACAAAAAAAAAATTTCAATTTCGGGCTTTTTTTTTGTAGTTTAGTGTAAAAAAAAAAAATAGTAAAAAATTTTTTAAAATTATGGTCGAGGTTCACCCGAGAATGGTGACAATTCTGCGTCGATTCCACTTTGTTTCATGAAAATCGGTTCAGTTGAACTGGAGATATCATGGCCGCCAGTTCGAAAAACGTGGTTTCGAGATAAACGCGTTTAAAGTTTGAAGCAACGCAAAAATTACTCGTTTTAGCGCAGATCTTGCTCGACAAAGAAGGCTATATCCTCTAAACTATTTCGAATTTCAAAAAATCCTTTTAGGGGCATATTCACAACTACCCAAGCTATAAATAAATGCAAAAAAAAAAAAAAGTCGAAAAAAAAAGTTGCTCAATGAGAAGACCCCCTTAATTTATTCAACACACCGGAAGTCCTTTCGGTTCATCAAATATTCGTACGAAATGTTAACAGATACCTACCCCAATTCTTCACGCTTCATGGACAGTCAGCAGCGCAGTCGCTTACATTTGGATATGAATAAAATGTTCGAATTAAAAACTTCGAAATTGATTGAGGAACAGATTCGAAACTTATGCCTAGATTGTCATCTTTTATTTTACACTGAAAACTTGAATCCACACTAAACAGATCCCCGTTTCTCTCTCTCTCTTTGATAGTTTACCAATTGGCAAACATACATATAGTTATGTATGTATGTAGGTATTTCTTCGTAAATGTATGCTTAAGTGTCGAGAAAAGTTGATAACCTGCAATCTGACAGAAATTTGTACAAATGGACATAACTTAATCGAATTCTATGGCCACACGGGAAGGGAAATGCCTGCATGGATTACTTATACAGTGAGCCAATTCCGAATCGCCCATTTGAACTTTTGGCAAATAAAATAAAATAAAATTTTTTGGATGGCAAAATGTCTGCTAACTTTGCGAGCAAACGAGCAGCAGTCCTCGCATCCGCATGGAATCGGCTATAAGCGTCTAGAATGTGTTTTTTTTTCAGCTTGTTTCTAAGTCCTTTTTTTTTTTTTTGCCGGTCTTTATCTTGTCCACTTCAACTCTAAATGGGTTTTAATGTAGGTCAAAAACACATTGACGTAGGCGGTACGCTAACAAGTTAGAACACATGTGCGTTGCTATGAAAGTGTTCATTCGTTCATCCATTCGTCCATTTGGTCATCCTTAAGAGCGTTTACGAGGATGTGACTGTGACTGTGGCTATGGAACTGCGTAGCTTTATGTTTGATGAATGTTTATGAATGCCTTAATCCCGTTGGTGTGTTGTCTGGTTCGGCTAATGCATCCTTTGGGAGCTTCAATTGTGCTTGAAATCAAACGGAATCTGTAACTGGTGCTACAAAAGGACGAAGCGAAGATACACTTAAATAAGATGCTCGCTTCGTTTCACACAAGCCTGTTCGATTTCTCCCATTGAAATAGCATAGGACAATATAGTAGAGTAGAGGCGATGGGTGCGCTACGGAAATCAATCAACGAAAAGAAGTTCAAAAGAAAGAGCTCAAAATTCTGCTCGAACTGGTTTAGAAAGAAAATATCAACTTAGCTAAGGAAGGATCCAAAAGATCGCTATGGTTTGGTTCAATTCAATTTCAGCTATTTTCTCTTACAAACTTATGCTAAATATTTCCCAGTATAATTTTTCTTCAGGATTATGGAAGGATATTGCACAAGCTTCTAAAATAAACCTGCATAGGAAATATGCCTCGATTCATTAGTCCAATGAAATTTATATTGATAACTGTTTTTCGTCCGACAACTTTTAAAATGAAGACATTTTCTCTTGTCGGGAAGCCCGGGGACCATTAGACTTCACGATTTAGAATTTCCGCAAATACCAAATAAAACAAGAATGCTCAAAGCTAAAGGAAACCAAAGCTCCATATAACGACTTAATAGCATCAGAAGCTTTGCATGAACTCTCAGACAATAGTTTATTATTTATTGAACGCCATAAGCAGATGTGACTTTTTTTTTTTTTGCTATGGAAAGGCTACCAAATCATAATGTTATTAAACCAGGTAAATCTCCAGAAGATTTAAATTTATATTGGCCAATAATACTCCTACCAATAGTTACCAAAGTGTATGGAGACCTGTTAATAGCAAAGCTACATACAACCCATACAAAGAGAACGGAAACTCTTCCCTAACCGCCAGATTGGCTTCAGAGAAGGTCACGTCACAATTGATCATCTCCACCGACTCCACCGAATAATCAAGAATTCCCTCGAAAAACAAAATCGTCAAAAATCACCTTAACCGTCCGAAGATCTCTTTGTCCACCGTCGCACTCAATGGCAGCCAAATTGTGACTGCACGATATAGCGCTAGATAGATATGGCATGGCAAGCTTATATGGAGAACATATAAATATTTGGTCCAAAAGAAAGCAACTAGGAATAAAGCTCACTAAATTTCACTGGTGAATAGGCGGACCTACACAACTATCCCTTGAAAACGAACTAATAATTTATAAATGCATAATAAAACCAATATGGTTGTACGGAATTCAGTACGTGAGTACCAATGCTCCCCGGTACGCTACTAATGAAACCTTTCACCGATACCTTAACATCCCTTATACCGCTGTTGAAGTCCAAAGGAATGATATCCGGTATCATCGCCATCTTCAGGATCATCGCAAACCCCCTGCCAAATGAGCTATTGTGGTCATCCGGTTCTCAACACAGACTAAAGCGTTTTGGAATCAACCAACCTTGTAGTCTTAAATTAAACATCAGTAAAAATATATTATACTATAAAAAATGGTTAGCAGAAGCTATTTTCCTCGTGCCCGTAAAAATTTTTTAAGTATTAAGAGTAAGTCATGAGTATTGCTTATTGTCGCTCGACAGGTGAAAATTAAAATGTAGATATTTAAAAGAAAAAATATTGATTATAAGGAAGTGGTTTCAGATAAATTTACACTGAAAAAAAAAACAAAAATGTTTCAAGACATTATGAAACTCCATTAGATGAGCGATGCTAAAGAGATCATACATCTTAATTAGACGAAGCTGAAGTTAGTGCCTTATTTTCTTTGTGTCAGCTAAACTTTTCTTTTTAGGATAATGATGGAAGGTACAGTTTAAACCCGACGCCGAACGCATAAGGGCCCCGTTCGGATCCCCCCCATTGAGTAACCGTTCATCAAATTTGTTTTAGTAAAATACAATATAGGTAAGGTTAGGTTAGGTTGGTTTAAGTCAGGTTAGGTTTGGTTAGGTTAGGTTACGTTAGATTAGGTTGGCTAAGGTTTGGTTAGGTTAGATTAGGTTGGTTAAGGTTTGGTTAGGTTAGGTTGGATTGGTTTAAGTCACGTTAGGTTTGGTTAGGTTAGATAAGATAAGGTTAGGTTAGGCTAGGGTGGTAGCCCCCTTTGAACGACACACTTAGGCCGCATATGGACCCGTTGTGATTTCACAATCGAAGAGAGCCTGCCTGCCTTAGTTTCTCATTTGATGGAGCCTCGTTTATTTGAACATGTGGTAGCACTGTAAGGGAGGTGAAAAAGGAGCCGAGCAGCCCGGATCTTCTCCATCATCAGCCCGTCAAGCGACACAGATATCAAATTTGGAGAGTATTCTTAGACTAAAACTCTTTCGAATGCTCTTTAAGAAGGTCTTTGAGGAACAACTTAATGTCTTTGAAAACTCTCTGTAAAAGTATTATTATAAAAACTTTAAAAAATCATCTTGTCTCAAAAAACTCTTTCAAACGTCTTTAGAATTACTTCAACAAATCGGATGTCCGTAGAAAGCTCTCAATAGAATCTCTTTGAACAGCGTCCGAAGACCGATTTCCGATAACGTTTTTTTAACTCTTCGAAACTCTCATATTGGTATTTCAAAGAGGTAACACATATAATTTAGAAAACTCTTCAAAACACATTTTAAAGAGCTTTGTGAGAGTAGACCTCTATATTCCTGTTTATAAAGACCTTTTAGAGATTTCCAGTGACGTCACGTCTTTGGAAACTCTTACAAAGAACTTATTGAGAGGGAATAGTGAGTCATTAGATTTTATTGCTTGTTTTTGACATTTTTCTCATTTACGCAGGGTTGACATTAACAAGTGAGAACCGAAATAACAAAAGCAAAATAAAAATGCAACTCTTACCAGGGGTGTTATCTAGATTGAAACGAAAAAAATTCTGATGCAACTCTAAATTTGCCTGCTCATTATTGAGACGTTTAACTTTTCAGAAGGTCGTCAAAAGACATTTGGAAATCCGCCATCTTTTTGGAACGAAGTTGCATGATTTTATTTCTAAATAATCAACCAAAACTTTTTTATGCTTTAAAGTATTAAATAAGAAGAAATTATATTTTCTATTATTACAGAATAAAATTTAAACAAAAATCGGAAAGAAAATTTAAAAAATAACGATTTTTAAACTTAAAAATTTTTGCAAAACAGTAATATTTTAAAGGCGCGTGAAAATTTAGTGGGGTAGAATATATCATATTGCCGATGAACTGATCTCCGTTTTCATTTTTATGTTCAAATAATCGAGATATTTCATTACAATTTTTCATATTTTTTTATTACATTATAATCTTCACACATGTCCATTTGGGTTCAAAATATTTCCAACATTGAATATGTAGGACGTCTTTTGTGTTTCTTTTTAAAGAAAAAGAAATAGGATATATTGTTATAAAACGTATGAGCATATTTGCGTCCCTATCACGCACACTGACTGATGATGACATAATATTCAGTCTTTCAAAGAACTCTTAAAGATGTTTTAAAGATCTTTCAAAGAGTTCTCAAAGACTTCCTAGAGAGAAAACTGATTGTTTTTGAGTCTCTAAAAACTCTCATAAGGCCCCTAAGCGCCGCCTTTTTGCGTCCTTTTAGTCTTTAGAAGGTCTTCAAGAGCGCTCAAAGAGCTTTTCTGAGAGCATTAGCTCTCATTAATTAGTCTCTGAGCGCTCTTGAAGACCGTTTAAAGACAAGTTGTGTCGCTTGGGCAGGCCCGGTCAGTGACACATGAGATCGCTGACCGATTCTTTCTTTCTCCGATCTGCAACATTTACAGAAGTCGTTGGAGGGAACGCCAATTTCATGGCTGAACTGTTGTTAAAAGTTTTTAAAATTGTATATCCTTGAGAATCAAATTTTTATCTTTTTGGATATTATTATGACCTAAGTGTGTGTACCGGGTGTGTCGCAAAGGAATTGCTCATCTAACGTGCAAAAGTACAAAAAGGTTTACTTTGATCACATTTCCATAAAGCTGAATATCAATTTGATGGAATTTTTTTCGAATGTACTCACCATTTTTTTTTTGGCGGTAGAGCTCAGTGTTTAACGAATTTCTGTTTATTTCTTACATTTAATGATTTCGCCTGCACCCTCGTCTCGCCACGCTTCTGTATTTACGCACGATCTTAATGCAATGTTGCTTCATCTGACACCAACAACCAACAAAACTTCAGGTATGGACCGCACTTCGAAGATGTACAACGAGTGGGACAACCGATGAATATGACAGTGCAAGCGGGTAGCAGCATCCATTTAAATTGCAGAATTTCGTTACTGCAAGATAAGACTGTAAGTATTGTACTTAACAACGCAATCCAAGTGAATGAATAAGTGGAAATGGAAGTGGCAGTGGAAGAACAAGAGGACGATGAAGACGATGGTGGAAATGGGGATGGCGATGGCGATGGCGATGGAGATGGAAGTGGCTGGCTGTAGCGGTGAAGTTTGTTACAGCAATGAAATGCCAAGCACATTATGAAGAAAGCAAGAAGACGAAGAAGAAGATAAAAGTAGAACAGGAAAACATCTCGACGCGTGCAAGGCAAAGAACCTATCAGACCATGGAAAGCAACGGTAGGGAATAAAGTGAAAGCGTGAGATGTCCTTCGTCCTCAAGAAGTTGAAGAACCGTTTACAAAAGGCATCAACCAAGCAAACCGGGAGGCAGACAGAGAGGGAGAAATTGAAAGGCGGAGTAAGAGACCAAGACGGAGAGAGAGAATCAACTTATCTTTGTACATAAATCTCATGTGGGGAAAAAGCGCACCGAAGTATTTTCTTCCACATCGCAGCTTCACTTTTTCTCTCTCACTTGCTCACTCGGCTCCTCCTCTCTCTCTCTCTCTCTCTCTCTCTCGCTCTGTTTGTCTATCCTGCTACTTGTCCTTGGAGATACGCTAGTGTTTTATTGCATCTACGAGAAATATCTATGCTTAAGCGTTCCATACTTTTTGAACATGAAGACTTCAGGCTCATGCTCGCTTGTCGCTGGCGTTGCCATTGCCGTCGCTTGCTTCATCGCCCACTCAGTTCTCCTTGCCACTTAATTATGCATGCAATAACTTCCGTCAAGTACAAAACAACAACAATATTCGAAGCACATGCATTCCGGTCGACCGTTTTCATTTTTCTCGTTCACTTTTTCCTATTCTTTATTGCAAAAAAAAAAAAAAAATCAACAATAATCAAACAAAAACCCACCTAAACAACATCGAAAATCTAGGTCTCTTGGGTCCGACGGAGTCCGCTAGGTGAAAATGCATTAGACCTATTAACCGTTGGACCGCATACTTATACAGGCGATAGCCGTTACAAGCTGGAATTCCAATACCCGAATAACTGGCGCTTAAAGATTATGAACGTCAAGAAAGATGACGAGGCGACTTACGAGTGTCAAATATCAACACATCCGCCAAGGGTCATTCAAACCAATCTCTTCGTAAATGGTGAGTAAAAGTCTCGAATCGCTTAACTTTCATGAATTTCGTAGGAGTTAATTCTTCGTCCTTAAACCTCGAATGTGACGTTTAATTATTGTTAGTATGTTTTTTCGATGAATTCTTCCAAATCTAATGCAAAAGCGTCGATTAATTTTATCTAGCTTCTAAATAATCTATAGCTGCCCATTAACTATAGAATCTGTCGTACGATTTAGCACTGATTGTACTAGTGCCTAGCTGTTTGACGGCTTGTTTGATGAAGTTTAATGCTGCCCATTAACTATACAATCTATCGTACGATTGCGCTTTGTACGGCAGATACTTAGTATGCCTCGACACTAACCTTCAAACAGCGCCCCACATTTTACATCAAAAATCAATTTTATATGCAGGAATTTTTGTTCCTTAGTCATTTTTAAGAAAAAGATTTCATTCTGGCGATCCTGCCAGTTTAAGAAATAGGAAAAAGTAAAAAATCTTTCAAACTCCTCCACTTGCGTAGCAATCTGTCGTACTATAAACGAAAAAATCATTTAATTAATCATTAATTAAGACCTATAACAGCTATGACAATAAAAACCCATGCCAGAAGTGTCACTATTTTGAGAAAAGGAATATTTATAATATACATATAATCGAAATAATTATTTCAGTTTGAGGAGATCTTCAATGCATTAGGAGACCCATTTTACAGACAGTTTTCAGAGTTTTTGTTTTATTTTTATTTATTTTTTTTAAATTTATTTTCCAGCACCGAAAGTTATGATAATCGATGAACTCGGTGATCCGCTGCAAGAGAAATACTACGAAACCGACTCAACACTGCAATTATCCTGCATTGTGCGTAACGTGGCAATGGTCAATTCCGTTGTTAACTGGAAACATGGCGAAAACATACTCAATCACGATGTTACGAGAGGAGGAGTAAGGTAGGTGAACGACAAATTTTATACTAAGACATTTTTCCTTTTCACTCACTTCATAAACTCGAGAGAAAATTCTCCGAAATCAATAACTTAATTTTTTTTTTTTGCAGTGTTAAGACAGAACTAATGGACGATGGCGCCAATTCGACGCTCTCGATAGCAAAAATAAATAAGGCCGACTCTGGAAACTATACTTGCTCAATTAGCGAATTTCAAAACTTCACAATCGTCGTTCATATCCTCAATGGTAAGTTGTTGAGCTGAGTTACCTGCGCGAACAATGTCACGGCAAACAATGCCAAACGGCCAACCCTCCTTCGAACCGCATCGCACTGTACCGTACTAGCATAGTTGGCGTACCCAGTTAGGATGAACGTATGGCAACGTGTGGTTCCATTGACGCGAACTCATCATTCGAATAGGTCAAGTGCTTGTTTAATGAGCAAATTATAACTTTCATTTGATGCTTTAGATGTACCCTGAGGTGCTGGCGCGCTGGTGCGCTGGAGTGGTAATGTGGTTTCTGAAAGAATGGTAGGCATTTAAAACCAACGACGCATACAGCCACCGTCGAATGTTCTATGTAAATACATAAATTGAAATGCAGTGCCGAGCTAATAAGCATATTTGCTGACGTCTGATGCCAATTTTCACACAGATGAATGCGCGAGCAAAGTGCCGGGCACAGTTGTGCATACTATATGTATGGCGGGGCGACGAATAAAAGAAATGCACATTCTATTCATGAAAAGATTACGAACATTTCCTGACTTTGAATACAATTGGCCCCATGGTATCTACTGGCCCCCCACCACCACTGTGGCCCTCAATTTTTCAAGTCCGATTTAAATGAGATGAAAATCCGGCAAATGTCCTTTGAATTTTTTTGGCTTGGAGGGGAGGGTTGCAAAGTTTATTAAATTTAATTAATGCCAAAAGTTTCACTCAATTATGAACTGACTGACCACACTTCGCTTGAACTTTTGTTTGCGACTCTCGCTGGCAACTTTTAATTATGGAACTTCGAAAACTTGCTCCTCTGAATTTCACACGTGAACGCATTAAAGCCAATATGTGAACCTTTAACAAAATAACTGGCTTTAATGTCCGAAACAAAATATTGCTGAACATTTTTTCCCAGAACCTTTTTGCCGAAAATTATATTAACTCGAATATGAGAGGACAGATGCAATTTTTATTTCACACTACTTACGGTTGTGTTCAACAAAACAGGAGTGCTATTCGGTAAATAGAAAAAATCATAGAATTCGATTACTTTAGAGAAGGAAAAAGGCTGGATTACATTATTAGTAGAGCGTGTATTTTTAAGCATTTATAAAATTGAAGCGTACTTTATGGGGCAAAAAATTTGTTCAATTTACATAAAGTTAAGATTCAAACCGATTTTTGGCCTATTTAAGACTTTTTTAAAGCTAGGAAATCCCCTTGAAGTTCAAATTCGCTACTTATTTCCAAAATGGTGATAAGAAAAAGAATATCCCCCCCACAAAGTATACTTCAAATTTATAAATGCTTAAAAATACACGCTCTAATTATTAGTAAAGCAAGGAAAAATAAACAATCAAAATTTTGTAGCATATTTTTGGGGGGGTTTAGTTACATTAACAGTTTTCGTAAGAACTTGGAATTTGAATATCTTTATATAATTATAACTATTTGAATTAGTCACGTTCATATCGTTTTATTTTTTTTTTCATCCAATTCCAGCCGTTACTGGTTACTGGTACACACAAAAAAAGATAATCACAATGTAGGCTTTCGTACAATAAAAAAAAAAAAAATATTTCAAATATTTTCTTATATTCAATTGCCATACACTTTTCTCAAAATTTCCATTATAAAGAAGGTGCAAAAACTAATGTCCGATCGTCCATTTTTCTTAAGTTTAAAACAATTTTGAAAGGCTTCAGGCGTTTGTATTGGCTTTAAAAGGGCTAAACGAAAATCACCCGTTAAGTATGCTAGCTTTTTTTTTTGCATATTTTTCGTTAAGGTCCGATTTAGACTAGGCAATACAGATTGAAGAGTTGTCCACATTTAATGGCGAGGAATTGACGGGGAGTGTACTCGATTCCCCACTCCCCGTCGCCTACTAGCCGCGACAAATGTGGCCAGCACTTCAATCAGAATTGCCTAGTCTAAACCGGACCTAACTGAAATATGAGTAGGGCTCGGATTTTGTTGACTTATAAATTTAAAGCATACTTTATGGGGCAAAAAAGTTGTTTACCAACATTTTTCGTATAATTTTAGCCAAGCTGAACATCAAATCGCTTTTCTAACTTCGAAAAAATTCATATTGAAGTTAAAAATCAATTTAAATCGTTAACTTTTTGTGAGATGAACAAAATTTTTACTCTATAAAATATGCTTTAAAAAATTCAACAAAATCCGTGCCCTCAATATGAGTATATCGATGAGGACACCCAAAAATTTGTAAAAAAAAAAAAAAAAATGATTATAAGCAGGGCTCGGATATAAATGCATTTATAAATTTAAAGCATACTTTACGGAGTAAAAATTTTGTTCAACTCACATAAAGTTAAGATTCAAATAGATTTTCAACTTCAATAAGAGTTTTTATGAAGGTAGAAAAGCCGTTTGAAGTTCAACTTCACTAGACTTATTCGCAAAATGTTTTAAAAAAAAAAAAAATCGCCCCCTAAAGTATGCTTTAAATTTAAAAATGCATATATATCCGAGCCCTGATTATAAGCAACAAAAGTGCTTAGTTTTCTTATAATCCTTGTTTTAGACAATAAGCATTTTTTTTATTCTTATTTTTTATAAATGGACACGAAAGTGTTCTCTGTAGCTAAAGGGAGCAAGCTTTTTCCCTTATACAATATTTGAAATCATTTATCGCAATTGGTACTGCAATTTTATTGAACACAGCTGTACGTACCTAGAGATTCGATTGAAGTAAAAACCTTCAAAAAAAACTTACGAATTTTTTTTCATTAATTTCTCTCTCGTTTTCTCTCTTCTTTTTTTTTTTTTTGTTCTTTTTGTTTGGCAACAGGTGAAAGTTTTGCTGAACTCCATCATGGCGGCGCTGCTTCAATGATGCTGCGACATTACCAACACACGCTCGCTATTAATTTAACTTTATTAATTTTGCTACTTTGTTTACCCGCTACGTGTATTCCAAGGTAAAATTTATCGACTTAAATTCTTCTTTTATTTTTCTTTACATCCCCTTCGTGTCCTGCCCGAACCTTGATGCTCCTCCTCACATCCTCACGTCTCCTTTGCTCGACTATATCAATTGCCCATACATATTGTCCCGTCGCGTCCTGTGTCCTGTGCCCTGTGCCCTGTGTCCTGTCCTCGGCGAGTACTAAATTTTTCTTAACGCAACTAGAACTACGAAAATTTTTGGTATTTACCTATAGGGCAATATGTGCGCTTGTATATTTGCGTTTATGCATCTGTATGTGTTAGTTTACTTGTATACATATAAGTATATGTGTGAGTAGATTGAATGCGAAGGATCTACGTCTCGTCCTTGCGGACTAATTTAGCTGAACGTGATGCAAAAAAAAAAAAAATAAATAAATAAAAGAAATAAAAAAAAAACCTTCTGCTCCCATTCAAAAGTGATAGAAAGATAGAAAAAACAAACCCTTCAAGACATATTGATCCAAATAAGTGAATTGATTTAATTGGAATTTAAATGTTTCACAACTTTCTCGCAATTGTAGTATTTAATACGGCCTTCCCAGGTGGTTCATTTGTTACTTATTTGATTGAAAAAAATTTTCAAATAAAACATTTGTCACATTTTATTTATTGTTTCGTTAAATGAAAAGAATTCTTCATAAGAAAAAAGATCGATCGGAAATTTCATTGTCTTAGCAATTCAAAGAATTAATGCCTTCTTGAATGAATTGATGCCATTTAACTTATACGCATTAAAATTGTTTTTTTTGTTGCAATTATTGCGATAAATTGGAAAACTCATTTCAACGAAAAGAATATATCGAAGAGTTTGATTGATTTTAGTGGTCGGTTAATTAAAAAAAAAAAAAAAAAAGAACTGCGCCATCCGACATTTCGTAATGTTCGGAAAAACAATAAAGCTATTTATTTAAATTATCGAAATAAATTTCGTTCTGATTTTAAAGCTCTGAAATATACATGAAAACTTCATCTGCACACACACACACACACACACACACAGTTGTGTGCAACATAATAGAAAAACAAAGCTAACTTTTGATTTTGGTAAAAAAAATTTCAGTCGAAGGTTTAATTAAGGTTAATTTTTTTGTAGCCCAGAAAGCGGCGCGAAAACGGGAATACTTTGAAAAAATTATTTAATTTTTATTTTTTTTTTTTTGGTGAGAAAATTTGTCTGTGTGCAAAATTTAATAAAAAAAATTTTTCGAATCCTTATTTTGTTAGCTATCAATCGCCATTTGTTTCATCGCTCTGTCATAATTCGTTTTTCAGGTAGTAAATTTTTAAAAAAAGAAGCCCTTCATAAAAAAGATTTTTCAAAGAACATTTCGAGGACATTGCGTAAAAGGGACCTGTAACTGGGTTTCTACATGGTTTTTAGGTATAACCTATCCAAAAATCTACAGTCGACTATATCCTTTCGGCTTTCGTGTACAAACAACCTTTGACTGTAATTCATAACCTTGAAAAGTATGATCAACAATGACTATTCCGATGGCAGATCTTAACCAAAACGTTTCCCCTTTTTTGTTATTTGTTAGAAGAGGAGATCAAAAAAGTACTCACGAAATAACTTCATTTTTTACTGCTATTTCGTGGATAATGCTATTTCGTTGACCATAGCTGTATTAATTTAAAACCAAATTCTCTCATTGTTCGTAATAAATCAACTAAAAAATCAACAACAACAAAAAAACAACAAAAAAAAAACAATTACAATAAAGAAAAATATTGAAACTCTAGTTAAATCTTAATTAAATTGTGAATGCATTTTTCGAACAAAAACCTTTTATTTTGAATAAAATCCTTCGCAAGAGAAAGATAGCAGGACGAAAGGAACGCGGCGAATTGATGCTGAAATCGAAATTAAAATTACAAAACTATTTTCCCGATGAATGCATGTTTTCAATGCATGCAAAAAGGAAATGGCAACGGCAACTAAACTACAATATACGATCGCAAAAAAGGTTATTTAGTCTAAGGTAAACTAAACTATGTTATTTCTAGTCATATACATGGAAAAAAAATTTATTCAAAATTTATTTAAAAAAAAAAAGAAAAAAAAAAAAAAACCTAACATAAATAGGTTAAGTTAATAAGTGTAGCATAATGTATGGAAATTAATTAAATAATATGAAAGAACACACTAAAGAGCCATTGAAATGTCTAAAATGTTTCCACTGTGTGATTTATTGTCAATAGAGAGTATAGAGGGAGTATGGAGGAAGAGAGAGAGAGAAAGAGAGGAAGAGAGAGAGACACAGAGAGAAAGAGGCAGAGAGAGAGACAGAGAGTCAGAGAGCGAGGCGAGAGAGAGAGAGAGACAGAGAGTCAGAGAGCGAGGCGAGAGCGAGGCAGAGAGCTAGGCAGAGAGTGAGGCAAAGAGCGAGGCAGAGAGCCAGGCAGAGAACGAGGCAGAGAGCGAGGCAGAGAGCGAGGCAGAGAGCGAGGCAGAGAGCGAGAGCAAGGCAGAGAGTGAGAGCAAGGCAGAGAGCGAGAGGGAGCCAGAGAGCTAGGCAAAGAGCGAGGCAGAGAGAAAGAGGAAGATACTTCAAGCCTCTCTTCGATTCTCTCGACGAAAGGCTTTTGAGTAGAGCTCGTTCTATGAAATCAACTATTGAGAGAATCGAAATGAGCTATACTCTCTCGATATCTCTCTCTCTTTCTCCTTCCCTCACTCTCCTACCTTCTATCTCTCCTTTCCTCTCTCTCTCCTTCCCTCTTTCTCTCCTTCCCACTCTCTCTCCTTCCCTCTCTCTCTCCCTCCCTCTCTCTTAATCACACTCCTTCTCTCTCTCTCGACATCCCTCTCTCCCTCTCTCTCTCCCTCGACATCCCTCTCTCCCTCTCTCTCTCTCTCGACATCCCTCTCTCCCTCTCTCTCTCTCGACATCCCTCTCTCTCTCTCTCTCTCTCTCTCTCTCGACATCCCTCTCTCTCTCTCTCTCTCTCTCTCTCTCCTCTCTCTCTCTCTCTCTCTCTCTTCTCTCTCTCTTCTCTCTCTCTCTCTCTCTCTCAATCAATCTCGCTGCCTCTCTCTCTCTCTCACTCTTCTTCGCTCTGATCCTCTGACAGAGACTATGTCTTTGCAACACTGATCCACAGAATGATATCTCACTTCGTTAAACGATAACTACTATAGCGCGCTTTTGGGCGCTTAAAAAATTAGTTAAAATTCTTTTTACTTAAGAAGAAAAATTATTACAGGAATGTAAGAGTATGTCAAGGCATGCGAGGAGAAGAACAAGAAATTTTTCTTTGAGAAAATAGGAATAGCGTAAATTTGTCTATTTATAACTTCTTTTTTTTTTTAGCTCTAAGCGATAATACTTTGGATCGTAGAAATATGAGTTCAATGAACCATTTGTGGATTTTCACATTTTATAATACCAATGACCATGACTTTTAGGATCCATGCTCAATGATTAGTTAAACTAATAAATAATAAAAAAAGAAAAAGAATACAACGTAAGACATTTTGTTTTGAAGCCAAATGAATCCAAATAGAAAATTGAAATAAAATAATCCGAAATAAAATAAAACTGTTCCACTGTGCGTTGACGGAACCAAAACAATTAAGTAAATAAATAAAAGAGAAGAATTTCAAATTTGCAACGGAGATCTTTTCCTTTGGAGAATTTTGGATAAATTCTCTCAATGCATAGCTTCATTGGTAGCGCAAAAAAAAGGTGAGTATACACAATTGAATTGATTTCATTTCTCTACCATTTGAATATCTTAAGTCAGAGGAACAAATTGACAATGGTTCTCTTTTACTAAGACCCCTTTTCAAGCTCTTTTGGCCTGACAATCCAAATTGAGATCACAAGAACAAACAAGATTTAGGACAATCCAATCAAATGTTTAACTCTCCATAGATCGATTGTCTATCTAAGTACATCCTGTGCAGCCGATACATGGCGTATCATAAAATCAAAATGCTTGGTTTTCATAATCCCGTCAAGAGAAATTCGAGTGACATTCCTTCTTCGTCGACGAGTCGCGTTCAAACAAGCTCATAATAAAATCATGAGAAGCCTTTTCGGAAATTCATCTCACCCGAGTGTGGGCCCCTTCAAGCTAGCTTGGCTCCTTTGGAGTAGTCAAATATTCAACATTGAAGTGGTCAAAATGTGACAAGAATTATATAGTATACCTGAAGGGGTTTCCTGATGTAAAGGCATAGGTAAGGTAAGGTAAGTGCGGCTGCCACCATCAAGGGTGACACTCTTAGGCATCACATGGGCCCATTGTGATACCACGAATAATGGGAAAAACAAAGCAAAAAGTGTAACAGAAAAAACGACACAAAACATCCACGACCTCAGCTGGGAGTTGAACACAGAGCCTCTCGCTTCGTGATATGGCATTTCAACCAACTAAGGCATAGACGTCAACATGTAAATAATCGCATCAATTTAAAATTTTTTTTTTTTTTTTGAGAATTTTTTTTTGAAAAAAGAAAAAGTCGAGTTTTAAAAGTGGTTTATATGAGCATAACCCCTTGATATAGTTCCTTTGGGTCCAAATCATAACTGGTCACATTGAAATTTTACGAATTTTTGTACGAAACGGTCTAAGCTTCCCTTTTTAACATAGCAAATTTAAGTCGAACTTCTTTAAAATGGTCTAAAAATATCGTTAACCCTTCTGCAGCTGACCTCGTAGTCCGACAGAGCCCCCGGCACAATAGAAAACCTTTCGTGAGTTTATAAAGGCCGAATTAAGAATCCTTCGCTCTCTGAAAAAAAAATTCCTTTTTTATCGAATTTTTATCCTTGTTTGCTTGAAAACTCTACCTCCTCAAAAAAGAACACACCACTCAGGCATTTTAAGAAAAAAAATCAGTTTAGAGTTGAGATGTCTGTTAGAACTCACGTCAGTTATAATATTAAAATTAGACCACGTCAGCGTGGAAGGGTTAATTAAACTGCAGCTTTTCTGAAATCACAAATTAATTAATTTCCATTTCAATTATCTGCTCACAAAATGCCCATCTTAATAAAAGGAAAAACTAAAAAATAAAAAACAAGAAAATTCCACATTTCAGCTCTATAATCCATTTTGATCCATTGGTATCTCACAGTCAAACGATGAAACCATCAGAAAATAGAACGATCAAATGGTAGAAGGATAAAAAAGGATGCTAGTCAACCATTACCTTTTCGCAGAGCGTGTCCAAAGTTGCTCCAAAAACATATCAAAACCAAAAAAAAAAAAAAAAAAAAAAATCAAAATATTAATAATAAAATAAAATAAAAGAATTGAGCGTCTGAAGAAAATAGTCGTGTCATCAATGTCGTTTGAGTTTTCTTTCGCAACGAATGGCTCGCAACATTGGCGCAGGGCATTCGTTCATGGCCGTTCAACAGAGAGATCGGTCCTTCTGCATCATGATGACGGCTTCGCATTATTGGTAAGATTATATAAAGCTGACGGTAATCACTCGGCTACTTTACTGTGGTTTCCAGAATTTTAACGCAATTAAATTTTAATAATGGCAATCGATTAAAAAGCATTCAAGTCCCATTGTGAAATGGAATAAATTAAAATACAGACGCTCGCACGCACGCAGACACGCACACGCATCCACACAATGGCGCATGGGAAAAGGGCAGCGAGTGTCAGGAGCAGATCAGAAAAGTCGCAGCCTTTGTTGTCACAGAAAGTTCAGACAAACTAGCATGCGACACAAAAGCGCGAAAAGGCCGAAGACACGCTGAACGATTTACGGAGGACGGAGGACAGGACGGGGGAGGCAAGGATGATGGCAGGATGAAGAGAAGCATTAAAATATTGAAGAATTAATTGAAATTTCTCTTCATTGAAAGGATGAAGGTCACAACGATTTACAGTCACACACACACACACACACACACACAAACACATATATACCAATGTACAGACAAAAATACAAAAATTTATGCTTGTATTTGTGAAGCGTTGTAATTTATGGCGATGTCATTTGCTAGGTATGTTATGTCACCTGGCTGCTGCGGCTGCAATGGAATACAAAAATCGCAGGGACATGTTCAGTGTACATTGTACACATAGACATCCTTTAATCCTCCGTACACTTTCCACTTCCATTTCGATTTCCATTTGCGTTTCCATTTTTCAACAAAGTCCAATGTATGCAAATTAAGATAAAACTCATGCGAGAGTATACGGACTCGCACACGCACACACACGCACACACACACACACACGTACTTAGCTGGTAATATAAAATAATAATGGCGAGCTCGAAAGGACTTCCATTGATGGTTTTGTTTTCATTCTTCTTGTTTTAATTGCACCAAAAGAAATTTTAATTTGATGACATTTCATGGCAGAATACGCGAAATTATATTTCCGGAATGCATAAAGCACGATCGAAGCAATCGGAAATATGGGCGGTGATATTACATTAGTTGATTTAACAGAGACATTCCGTTCCGACCATTGTGGGCAAATGATTCCGTTCTTCTGGTTTCAATTGAGTGGCGGCAGAAAAAAAACTGGAAATTGTTTATCGAGGGTCAACAAGCTCCTTCGACCATTGGGGCAATGATTCCGTATACTTTGGTTAGTAATTGAGGGCGGTAATGAACACCCATATACCTGAAGTATATTTTTTCGAGCGGCCTTTTTTAAGAGTGACGCCTCGACCAACCACACATGGTAAGTATTGGTAGCCGTCGTACAATACTCGTAAACATTTGTAAGCTATTGGTAGATAGGCGCTTACAATTCGTATACTTTGTAAGCTATTGGCAGCAGTCGCTTACAATCTGTATACTTTGTAAGCTATTGGAGCGTCGCCGTTTACAATCTCGTATATACTTTGTAAGCTATTGGAGACAGTCGCTTACGACCATCTCGTATACTTTGTAAGCTATTGGTAGACAGGTCGCTTACAATCTCGTATACTTTGTAAGCTATTGGCAGCAGTTCGCTTACAATCTCGTATACTTTGTAAGCTATTGGCAGGCAGGTCGCTTACAATCTCGTATACTTTGTAAGCTATTGGCAGGCAGTTCGCCTACAATCTTGTATACTTTGTAAGCTATTGGTAGGCAGGTCGCTTACAATCTCGTATACTTTGTAAGCTATTGGCAGGCAGTTCGCCTACAATCTCGTATACTTCGTAAGCTTTTAATATTCAGGTCGTTTACAGTCTCGTATACTTTGTAGGCAGTAAGCTGTTGGCCGCTGTAAACTGGGAACTGAGCTTTCGCCAGAACAATCGAAAAATGCACATTACAGTACAGTGTACTCTCTCTCTCTCTTAAGCTGGCCATCGGACGGGACCTAAAAATATGTCCGCTTAAGAGGAGTTTCCGCACTGTATAAATAAAAGAGCAAAAATATCACAAGACAGTGAAAGTTATTTTTTTGCAAAGCTGCAAATCAAGAGAAACCTTTTAAAATATACTTACACACCCGAAAATCCCAACGGTAGAAGTGTTGGTCGCCATCCATGCATCCATGTCAGTTTCACTCTTAATTTGATAACAAATGAAAAAATTTTTTGCTTTCCCACAAATAAAACAAGAAAACATAAAACAAAACCACTTATTCCGAAATTATATTTCATGAAATCAAATCTCGCATGCGATAAAAAAAAATAGACAATGCCAAATGTTCACATTTCAAATATTTCAAATAATTTTTTGTAAAATTCAAATGCAAAACCAACATAAAACATTTCGCCACCACTACAAATGGCGAATACTGAACACACAAAAAACTGCACACACACATGGACACATGGAAAAATTCACTTCCCTCTGAGTGAAATGTATGCATAAAAATGTATCTTTTAAGTAAAACTGACGTGGTTTTCGCAATATTGACAAACATTCAAACATTGCCAGCAAAACAAAAAAAAAAAAAATAAATAAATAAAGAAAACAAAAAAAAAAAAAAAGCCAACAACAAATACGAATACGAATGCTTGGAACAATTCGCAAGAGCGAAAACAATGAACTGAGTTTGAAAATTTGGGGCAGGATTTCTAAAAACAACTCAAATAAAAGAAAACTCTTAACCGAAATCAACAAGAGCCCCAAGAAAACTAGTCGTCGAAAAAACGAAAAAAAAACAAAAAAAATCATTCACTTCGGAATCACTTCCTTCTGTGAACAATCGAGCTCTGCGGCGATAAAAACTCATACAAAAAAAAAAAAAAAAAAAAAAAAAAAAAACTTTGAGGAAGGACCATTTTTTTGGGGGGGCGCCATGAATTTGGGCTTTTCTGATTACAATTAATGACAAGGAATGACTTTAGGGTAGTCATTAAATTATGGGGAACAGGCCCGTAATGAGAAGTTTAGGGTCCGGAGGATTTTTTTCCTCACAAAAAAAACTGGGAACAAAAAAAGTCTCATGCTCAGTTGTTGCAAAAAATTTCATCGAAATTGTGGGCCCCTTCAGAGCCGGGCTGGGACAAACGCGCTGGGGACTATTGCAAAAGATTACATCTCAATGCGTTGTTTTTGCATTGTTTGTATAATTCTCACTTGGTTCATAGAACTGGAATACGTAAATGCATTGTTGGGCGATCTGAAGCGATGCGAAATCAAGGTCAAGATTTCGAAACTCAAAACTTCCCTTCAGGAATAGAGTACAGTGAATGGATGATAAATTTTCTTTCTGGAATATAAGTGTGTGCACAAGTGTGGGATAAGCTCGGTTAATGGAATGGAATTACGGACTATACAACATTGCTTTCCATTATTGTACGGTGTTTTTCTGTCATTTCGCAGCCTAGTTTTTTGGTGTTGTTGCTCCAGTGGGTTGGACTGCTACAGAGGTTGTATTTCCTTTTCGTTTTGCTGATTGGTTTTTTTTTTTTTTTTTTTTTTTTTGTTTCTCTCATGTTCTTTGTTTTCGCTTTTCTATTTCCAAATTCATTTTAATTTCAATTAATTTCACGCATAGCTGAAGAGCAAACAAAAATGTTGTTCGTTCACTTATTAATCATATTGGAGCTGAAAAGAACACTTTCCCGACGATATTCATTAGAATTCCACATCCACTAAAGATAGTGTTTCCCCCCCCGTTCTTCTCCTTTCCATCGTCTTTTCTTCACAGTGCTTTGTGGCTCATTGTAATTTGAAGCAATGTGCTTAACCACGATGCTTATGCATGTGTGAATGCATGGCATTTGGGTGAGTGTGCGTGCTGTGTGTGTGTGTGTCAGAGAGTGTTGTGGGTCTTCTAGTCAAGCCATTGTTGCCGGGCATATTGTATGGTGTTGCATGTTTTTTATCGTCGTGCTCTCGTTACATCGACAATGAAAAGTTACTCTAATTTGTGCTTGCGATTGTTTTTTGTTGTTTCTGTTTGTTTCACGATTGCTTTTTATAACCGAAACAATCTGTGTCGAGGGTATATTGCATTTGTGCGTACGTGTGCAATACCCAAAATTAGTCGAGATAGACTATACTTATATAGAAATGATCAGAGTCACCAGGAGATTCGATTTAGACATGTCCGTTCTTCCTTCTGTCTGTCCGTCCGTCTGTCTGTAAACAGTTTTCTTATCGAAGGAGTTGAGCTATCTTGACGAAATTTGGTATCCGTGGTAACCGGGACATAAGTAAGATTAATTTCGAGAATGGACGCTATCGGACCATATTCAGGGCCTGTTAGAAAAATCACAAAAACCGCTCTGAATCCTGACTTTTTTTAAGTATTTGAATGAAGCTCGATATGTGAGCACCTCGAAAATTGTCTCTTAGACCTGAAATTCAAATGAGCCTGGAACGAAAATTGGCATGTATGTATGTTTCATCTATAGTCATAAACGCTACCTACATAAATTATCTTGATCGGTCCGTTAAATAAGGCTACCTCCAGTACTTGGGTCTGCCACAAAAATCTTAAAAATCGCAAAAATTCGTCACAAAAGGCCCTTATTGTCTTGAGAATCTCCCGAAATATTCAAAGTTATGTACTTATATAGCTAGTTCTTTTTTTCTGTGCCGGGCATTGTATTGCCAGGTTCGCCTGACTATAACACCCTTACATGTTTTTGTTTCTCCTTTTTTCGAATTTTTTCTTCTTGCCTCAAGTCATTCTATTTTTTTTAGTTGTTTTGCTTTGTTCCCGTGAATGTGGGGTCGTCATTGTAAAAGTTGACTTTTTTCTATAGATAGAATTATTGCTGAGGAAATGGAAAATGGTGCGTCCCTGTGTGATTAAACTTCAATAGCCCGAACTTTTTATCTCTCTGCTTGAAAGTGTGTCCTTGAAGGCCGGCGGATAAATTAAAACTAAGCGAAAAAAAAATATAAAAAAAATATAGGTGGGTACAGGTATTTGAATCAAAGAATTTATGAGAAATTCGAACCTTGGGCTTGGGAGCTATAGACTAGAAAATAGAAAGAGAGATAACCAATTTGAAAATGTTGAGATTTTGGCTATTTGTAGCTGCTCCATAGGTGCAGTTTTATCTCGGGTCATTAATTACTACAGTATACATTGTAATTCGAATGGCTTAATGCTGGGTAATTTGTACTGAAAGTACTATACTTGGTCGCAGGGGGAGGGGGAGGGGGTGGTTAGTATCTTCATCACGTAGTCAATTTGCTCTGGGAAAAATCTTTCCCTTTTTGAGCTATATTCAATTTTTATGGGGGAATGTATAACACTGCGAACCGGATCTACAGTCGTGTAAGAAGAATTTACCACTTTAGATATGTATCTATCTGTTTTCCCATATACTATTATAAGATGAAATTATGGAAGGACTTGCTCGAATTGTAGTTTTATTTTGCCTCTAAAATATTTCCAGCACATACTACTCGTCAAGAATCCGCATGGTGCTGTCGTTGCGACGTGTCTCGCGTGCGCCACATCGGGTCCTCGCCAGGAGACCAAAGGAGGTTTGTGTGTGTCGTTGGGGATATCGTGGAAGTGGATAGATGTCGAGGCCGTCGATGACCAAATAATCGTGTCTGCAGAATCCGCTGACGCTCCCGTGATCACCAACGTATCCGAGTGGATTGGTGCTGCCAACGTTTTTGTTGAAGATGTTTGTTGTTAATTTTGTTTTTCTTCATTATCTTTTGATTACCTTTTTAACCTTGTGATTACATTTTTTATGGCACGCAATTTAATGTTTTTATTTTGCAAAAAAATATTATTTATATAGGATACAATATTTATGCATTACTACGTGAAAAGTAGGGAGGGGTGGTTGAATGTTTTTTCGGATTGTCATCGAGGGGGGAGGGGGTTAAAAAGTAGTAAAAAATGGGTCACGTAGTTTGAACACGTTCCCATATAAGTCTTTTCAAGAACAATAGTTAACCCATTATAGTACATTGATGCCATATGGCATCACTTTGTCACGTTGCAGTTTTTCGGGCAATACTCACTCATACATGAACAAATTCACATTGACACACATTTGACAGTTTTATTTTCTAGAGAAATGTTTGGCGCGTCTAACATTGACTTTACTTGAACATTTGCTTTTGAACTTTCGTCAGGAAATCATCATAAACACGAAACTCGAAAAAAAAGAAAAAATGCCGGTCTGTAATGGGTTAAATTAATTTTTTAATTCGGTAGCCTCAAAAATGTTGTCACAGCGATATCTATACGTACATACATATATTGAATTCACAAAAGAGTTTGTTATTTCCCTCCATAAATTTAAAGGACAACGTCGGTTTTAGTATCTCTACTATCGCGATCCTGCCACCTTATATAAAATATAAACCAAGTGAGAATTATACTCAGAATTAGACATTTAACAAAAGGTCTGTTCCCGCACTGTATGAAACTGCCCAAAACTACCCAATTTGACCGAAAAACTGTCCCCGAACTCCATGATTGTGCAAATGAGAGAGATTTTGACAGAAGAAGAAGAAGAAGACAAAAAAAAAACTCTGTGAAAATCTCTTACATTTCCATTGCATTGGAGCAATAGCCATGTTTTTTTTTTTTTTTTTTTGTTCATATATTTTATTTCAATCAAAATCGAAAAAAATTTGAGAAAGAAGCTTGCTTTATGGGTTTTCGCTCTCATCAAGCGAACCCATATCCAGGACGAGCTAGATTAGTGTTGTGAAAATGACATGAGGCTTGCAATTTTTCCCTACTTTGGAGAAATCAGGAGACTAGTTTGGAAGGGGAGAAAAGCGCGTGGAATATATCGTGCCATAACCGCCAAATTGACATGAGTGACAAATCGATGGCGGATTCTACAAAGATAATTTAGCGCCTGCTCGATCCCGGCCTCAAAGGACTAGGATTGTTACACGGAGAGAAATAAGTCCCCGAAATGATAATTGGAACCAATTACATAGTGCATTGGAACCTTGCCCCGATTGCATTATTCATTGGAGCCAATTACAATATAATTAGAAAATGAAAACTATCAATTATCTTATTATTAATTGCATTAAATTGTTATCATGTGTAATTGTTGCTATTACATATGTAATTACATCTGATTACTTTACAATTTAAAGCGTGATGCATTATATATATGATTGTATTTTTTTACAGTTTGTTCTTATATTTCTCAAATGTTATAATTTCGGATCGAACCCAAACAGATTTGTCACATTTTCAATCCTTAGGCACTCCAAGGCAGGTTTACCACGAAATGACGTGGTCAATTCATACTTCCGGTCAGCATCGTGAGAATGCCCCTCTTTATGGATTGCTATATAGAATGTATTGTTATTGCAGGGGATCACATTCTAATTAACGTCAATTATGCAGCCCAACTCGAAACACATGCTACGATACATCATTGGCAGACCGACGATAAATTAATTGACGGAATTATATATGTAATTGTGCGCGAAATAATTGTGTGTGTGTTATCATTGATACATACATATAATTGGAGCAATGAAAAATATAATTGGACGCAATATGAAAAATAATTGCATCATACCCAATTAATATGTAATCCTGCAATATAATTGGGTATGTGATATTTTTTCTCTGCGTCCTAGGAAAACGCATGACATTTGAACCGTGCAAATCCGAATACATTGCGATTCCTTTTCGACTATCAGTTTCTATTATTTTTTATTGTTATCCGTGTGTTTGTGCATTACGTATATTATGTATATATTGTATGATTTTTTTTTTTTTTTTTTTGTTTGGACGAACCCAAACAGATTTGTCACATTTTCATTTTAATGCAGTTTAACAATGGCTTCAATTCATACTTCGGTTAGCATTTGAATTCTTTATGGATGGAAAATTTTGTTTTGCGCTCTCGTTGGCGTCTTGCCAGCCCAGCCCGAAACACATGCTCGAATTCATTGGGCAGACCGACGAAAAAATGCCTATATGCATGTATGTGTTCGAAATATGTGTGTGTGCATATACATCAGCTAGCAAAAAAAAAGTCGCAAAAAAACTATCAAATATGAACTCTTAACGCCCTCCGTAAGCGCATTATGCACGCACAGGCTTCCTCCGACCCACATACAGCAATAACTACTAATGTATGTTACATCGTCATGGCTACAATTTATTTGAACGAAACATATCGTCGCAAATGATAAGTAGTTAATTATGGCGTCAGTAGCCCATTTTGGACTGGATGTTCGATTTTTCGAATAAAATCAATGGCTATTTTATGTCGTCGTTTCGAAATGGGTTAAACCACTAAGCAAATAACATATAACATATTATTTGCTTAGTGGTTGTTAAACTGAGAAAAATGAACAAAGAAATTATTCAACACTCTTTGTAAGTGGTCTTCGACTAATCTTTTTTCGGTCACAAAAGATGTGCTTTGGGCTTGTTGCTAATAAAGAGAAAAAATTCATTGCTTCTTTTTTTTTTGTTCTAAGCATTTCATATTTACAGCTGTATTCAATATAATAGGAGTGCTGCCATTTTCTCTGCCATTGAATACTCGAAGGACCTTTTAGAGCAATTCAAATTGCAGTCAGCCTCAATGTTCCACCTCAAAAGCCATTTTCTTTTCAGCATTCTATAACGATAACCTATTGGTAAATATGTATTAAGCAACAATCTTAAATCCCAAAAGAGACGAGATAAAGGACAAACGAATTGACCCTAATCGTTTTCGAGGTGTGCTTATCCTGATTTCGAATCGGTAATTTCAATTGCGATCCAAAATGGCTCATATATATTGGAACTGCACATAGAGATCACTGTGGGAAAATCCGTTAAATCTCGTCCTTTTTAATCAAAATTTATAGCCCGACTTAGTCACTTATTCACTTACGCTTTCTAATGAGGCTTTCAATCATTTAACGTTACTGTAGCTAG
This sequence comes from Chlorops oryzae, assembly GCA_020466095.1. Taxonomy (NCBI): domain Eukaryota; kingdom Metazoa; phylum Arthropoda; class Insecta; order Diptera; family Chloropidae; genus Chlorops; species Chlorops oryzae. The sequence goes on from CM035806.1 coordinate 163,874,596, forward strand.
TCATGCGAAAATTTGCATACACGTATGTACATATGTACATATATTTGTGTGTAAAACAGATAAAGGATTTGTTGTGGCTGCTCTGTCTTTTGTCGTATCATTTATTTAAATTAATTTTATCACACTTTATGGGAGCCGCCTGCTTAAGCATGCAAATTTCGAGCGAGCATCGACTTTTTCCTCAATCGTTGTGCGGCCGCAAATTAGCAAATTAGCAATATGTTGGCTGCCGGTGATAATCGAAAATTTGCATAAAATTGAAATTCTGAAATGGTTTTTGTTTAATTAAAGTAAATAAATAATTGAGCGTGAATAATTGCTCGAAATCGCATAATAAATAAAGTATGGCAAGTATTCACAGGAGGCAAAACCATAGGGAAAAAAGTAAAAAAAAAAAAAACAAAGCTGAGAAAATAACTCCTAATTGCAATCAAAAACTGAAAATTAAATATCATTTTAACAAATAACTCTATTGATTTATTTTACGCAAATTAATAGAAAATCGATATTTCTATCTATGAAATTGGCATTTCGACCCAAGACACAGGTCACATTAATGAAGGTATTGTCATTAGAGTCCTGCTTCACCTATTTTTTTTTTTTCCCCCAAGACAACAATGGGTACAGCCGACTGCGATCCCCTGAAAGGGACTTTAAAGTTTAAAGTTTCTTTGATGAGTTGTAATAGGATAGGTAATACCTAAACACACTAGAGAAACCGATTTCTAGGTTCATATTGCGCAGTGTCCTTGAAGTGCTCTTTGAAAGATTATTTTAAGAAAGCCCTTTTTTTTTGGAAATTTACTGTGGCAAAAACTAATTAAGATAGAAAGATAAAATAAATGGCTATTAATAGCAAACAAAATTAATGAACCTATAAAAAAAAATTAATTTTACACTGAGCAAAAATTTCTCACAAAAAAAAATACAACAAAAAATTCAATAATTTTTTTTTTCAGAGCACTCCCCTTTCTGCCTAGCTTTTCTGTTTATTTGTAAGAGATATCTCTGAGTATTGCTTTTCTCTGAGAAAACGAAAATGTATCGAAATCACAAGGTAGCTTTTTGAAATAATTAATTACCAAAACGTATTTAAGTGTACAACCAACGATGATAGGTTATAAAATTACGACAATCAGAATTCAAAATTTAATTCTTCTGCGCATGTACACTTGTGACGTTGAGTTAAACACATATTCTGATTGGTTGAAATGATTGAAAAATTTTGACAGATGAAAATCTTCAAGAGAAACAATTTAAATAAAAAGAATTTAAATATGTGTTCACAGCGTTGCCACTGACGTTCGAAAAAGACACTACCAATTTGAAACTTACACGAAACCTGGGGCCTTTCTCTGTATTGCGATGCGATAGCTTATTTCGAGTCGCAATTGGAACGGTTTTTTTTTTTATAGTTTTTGATTAGTAAAAATGAACTGAAAGGTTCGGAAATGCATTTCCAACATACCAATTAAACTGAAAATGGAAATAAGTGCAAACAATCATTCCAATTGCGACTTGAAATAAGCTATCGCATCGCAATACAGAGAAAGGCCCCTGGTTGCTTACATACTGACATCGTCCTTAAAACAAGAGATCCTTGTCAAATGATCAATTAACAAAAATAAATAGAACACATTTAGCTGCTTGAACTAATTGTAAAACTGGAGAATTGTCACAAAAAAAAATTTTTTTTTTTTGTTAATTTGCGCAACTTTGTGGCAGCACCAAAAAAAAAAAAAAAAACATCACAAGATGGGATAGAAGTAGAATCTGCGCATTACGTAATCTTATATTCTATCAATCTTGTGTACAACGACTTAAGTGGTTTTTGCATTTTAGCGAGGGCGAGGGCGAGGTTACCTGAAAAGCTGCGAAAAGCATTGAAAATTAATTTTACATTTTCCATTTCCAAGAACAAATAAAATATTTGACACATGATGAAAATTGGAAATTTCGAGCATATGTACACCGAGAGAAAAAGGTAGTTATATTAACTGAAAAAGCAGGTTAAAATAACCGAGTTCACCGTTAATTCTTAGCTTATGTGTAGTAGCGGTCAATTCAACAGTACAAACACAGTCAATAAGGATATAACTACCTGATGGTTGATATAACTGTCTCGCGGTTAAATCAACTGTCACCAGCGACTGGGAAAAAAAAATTTATTTTTGCTTTGACTTTTTTTTATCTTCTTTTATTAATATTTTTTTTTTTTTATAATTAAATTATTATATTTTTTCTTTATTTATTTGTTTCTATTTAAATCTTTTTCTCTTTCATCTCTTTAAATTTTCTCGCCTCGGCCGAGCCTTGAACCGCTGACCTCCACACTTCGCTGGGCGAACGTCTTAACCATTACGCTAAACGAACGAATTTAATTTGTTGGTCAAAATGCTCACTTGAGCTTATGGTTGCTCAAAATTTTGGGGAACGTGCTTAAGGAATTGTTTCACTCCCAAAATTTTTTGCTTGAAAATGAACCATTAAAAAAAAAATTTAATAAATTAAAACCTTAAAAACTTAGGAGAAAATTTTTGTCTTCCAAAACAACTACACTCTGAACAAAAAAAAAAAACTGTAATTAAAAAAAAAAAATTCAGAAAAATTCCCGCCGCCAGCAGGGATAGAACCCTGAAGCTCAAGACTGTCGAGTAACAGTTTAAAGCACTGAGCTATCGAAACCTCCGCATACGGTTGATCAGAATGCGCACTTATACGTCTAAGTGAACGAAAGCGAATTTGAGCATAAAAAGTAACTGTTTTTCAACTATTCATTTAACTGCCTTTTTCAGTGCATTTAACGCGGAATACAATTTATTTGACCACTCTTACTTTAACTGTTCTAAGTAGTTGATTTAACTGTTGTTATTTCTCTCGGTGTATTGAAAGGCTTATTTTGAGTATTTTCTTCTGATTAGTGCTAAAAATTGTTCAGCTTTTCAGTGGTAAAACTGTATCAAGGAGCTTCTCAGATCCACTTAATGTACTTGAAGAAATTGTCTTATAAAATAATTCGCAGGGAAATTCTTACCAGCTATGGGAGCTATGGAGCTATGCGCCGGAAAAGTTAAAAAGAGGTGAAAAAATCGTAAAATTTTTGAAATTTTTTTCCAAGTTCGGCTACTCGATGGCGTTTATCGCATCAGTTAGGACTAAAAATATTTTTGATTAGTCTAGAGCTAAGACTTTCTCATAGATAGGAAAATAAAATATTGAATTATTAACAAGATATACCCATAAGTAAGTGCGTAACTTAGTTCTCGGCCACAGTTTTTGAAATCGATTTAAAAAACGAAATTTCAATGATATGACTAAACAAAATATATTAATACTGCAGCCTATCTTACTAAACCAAATATGAGACGTTGCTACTATAATATTCACCAAGTACTTACTTTCAGAAACTCCAGTCAAATTTGGGTTTACATTCTTATGTTTTGCATCGTGTTACCCAAATGGTCGACAAGTTGTTATAATGAGATTCAAATTTCAAACTCACATTTGAGAGCTTTCTAACGCCAGCTAAATGAGCAGAAAATGATGTTCACACATAAAAGTAACTCATAGGAGAAGATTCCTGATGATGACTGATAATTTCAGTCGAAATATCGAATAAATAAAAGTGACAACAACCGGAGAAGGAAAGAAAGCAATTATGCGTATATTCTTTTTCTTTTCCTCTAACTACGGCCAAAAGCCTACAGCAACAAAACAAAATAAATTATACAGTCTTTCCGCTTCATCGGCACAATCGATCCATTGCATACTTTAAGGGGAGCCCCAAGTAACCAAACTATTCGATTTCGATTACGAATATATTAGTTTTTAAACTGAAAACAAATCCATTTGCAATCATATCAATTTATCAAAATTTCTTTATCGAATAAAAATTCTCTTCGTCACGTGTCGTCACGTCACGTCGTTCATGTTAGGTTGCATTACGTTCGGCTGTGATTTTTCCGAAGCTATTGAAATGGTCACACATGTATTTATGTTAAGTCTAACGACTCAAAGAAGACTCCTTGCAATTCATTTGAGCACTCAATCGATCAATCAGGGAACGAATGAATCAATCAATCAATCAATCAATCAATCAATGAATCAACCTCGCTGTGGCCATCTGTCTTCATCGTTTTAAACTTTTGCCGGTTCATGCCGGTCCGGCTGTTGGACGAACACAAATGCCGCACACTGACGCTTAATCTTGTACGCACTGAGAAGAAAAGGATCAAGATGGATAAGCTTGTCCTCTTTGTTTTTTTTTTTTTTTTTGTTTTTGGTGTTGTTTTTAGCAAACAAGGCCTTGTGTTGTCTTGGTCGCATATGTGACGTTTGTCACAACAATTCCACTTTGCAAAGATTACTTATGTTTGAGTTTCGTGTCCTTCATCGGTTCATCGATGCACAAATTTTCGTCGCATTGTCCTTTTCGGTTTTCGTTGAATCTTCCTTTGGTTGTTCTTTCTTTGTTATTTCTTTCTGAGCCCTTGAAATAAGCGTTTGTCGTTCTTTTTTCTTTTTTATCTTCTTCTACTTCTGTTCGTAATTTTATTACATTCAAGACGATCATTTGAAAGCTCCTGTATAAAGTCAAACATGAAATCCCATAGGCGGAGACCTCCCAGTTCTGGGAATAATTGTTCGAAACGTGAGTGGCAAGGAGGTTCCATTGTATCCACGCCATGCACTGTGAACATAGTGAGTGAAAGTCTGAACGAAAGTGTCAATAAACGGACATTCCCTCGAGTTTACGCGTGCATCCCGGAATGACGTCTAGAGTAAATATCATCTAATGGACACTTTGATTGACCATCTTATTGACCTTGGATGCGAAAAAAAAACACGCTCAGCGTTCAAGAGATTTCCAATTGAAGTCATTCCACATTGAGGAAAACTGTTGCCACCAGTGGATAATCGAACTAAGTAGCAACAATTTATGCAAGAAATGATGTTGCCAAATGTTAAAGGATTCGCGGAATGGAAATCGCCAAAATTCAATTAATTTTCATTTTCAACGAAATTTCAAAGGAATATTACAAAGGAAAGGAAACGAACACAAGCAGAGCAGAGAACAGAAGGATTAAAATCGAATGGCATTGAATGGCCGGAGACTGCCAAAAATAGCAAAGCTGCTCCAAATTTGTGAATTAGGATCTTCGACGTGTTTTGTTTTTTATGTGTGCGCTCAATGAGCGGGTCGTTTTTAAACCCAATCGAAGTCGATATTGGGGAAATAAAGAAAAATGAAAATGGGGGGTTTTGGAGTTGGGCAAAAATCCCGAAATTAATCGTAATTGATTTCGGACATGGAAAATTTTCGGACTGCCTCTTAATTAATGCCATCAACAGTGTTCGCAGACAGTTAGAATTTCGAAATTCGTCCTCTCGATGAGCCATTAGAACGGGGATGGGGGACATCTGTTCGTGAGTTGATTACCGAAAGTCGCTCTGGGTTTTTTATTTTTTTTTTTCTATTTTATTTTAATTTTTTCCTTCTTCTCTTCTCCTTTCTATTTTGTCAAGGTCACCTTTTTATTGAGTCAATCGAAAGCTGAGGGTAAACATTTTAGTCTCTTGACAAAGGTTTGACAGCAGCAGCCTGCTTTTCGGGCTTCATTCCATCCCTTTACCCGGTTCGACTTGATGCAAATTTATTGTTCTTTTTTTTATTGACTTTGAGGACATTTTTAATTTTGAAATTCACATCATTATCCCCCATCTTACCGAAGGGTTAGACGATCAAGTCCCTAATGTGGTGCAAAAAAAAAAAAAAAAAAAAAATTCAAATGTGCATTTTCTTCGAGGTCCTTCTTCATCACTTAGGCAGCCAAATGTGGACCGTTATTTGGGAATGGAATGATCAATCAAGAGAAGGAAAATTGACACCTATAAAAAAAAAGACCGTTTAACCCTATTCACTTTGCACTTAACCTTCTTTAACCCATATAAGCCTTCGTCGACAGTCAAACACGCACGATTGCCGATGTAAATGTGTATGTATGTGTATGTGTATGTGTATGTGCATGTATGTTTGTGCTTTAATTGTGCGCCAAATAATTTGCAATTTGTAAGCTATTAATTAAAAGCTTGTTGTCCAACAAAAGCCCAAAGTCCGAGGGTGTCAAGCTCCTATGATTCAATGGAAATTGTTTTTCGATTGAAAATTCGCTTTGTTTAATTCAATTAATATTTCATTATCGATTAATCACAGCCAGAGCAAGCTGATTGCATTCAAAATTTATTTATCCGAACAAAGTTTCCATTGAAACTTCAATGGTCATCAGAAGCTTCTCATCCCAAAACAATCAACCCAACTATGATCTCTCTGATTTTATTTATTTTTTTTCCCCCATCAGGGAGCGTCGGCCAAAAGTTGCAATAGGATTTTTTGTTTTTTTTTTTTTAGCTGAACGTCTGACTAAGCAGATCGAAAAGCTTATTAAAATATAAGTGACATCAGTAACTGAAGTGTTAAAGTATAAGAAAACTGACCGTTGTTGACCAAAATTCGATTAGAAATGACGAAATTTTTTGAAGAAATCGAAACATTTTTGATGGCCTTTAAGTACATAATTCTCACTTGAAAAGAGGAGGCATATGGCAAACCAAGATTTTTATACCGGACACACTCTGGTATATTGCGTTTGTGCGATTGTGTATAACACTCAGAAGCATTCGAGCAAAAGTAAAGAAATGATCGGCGTCACTAGGAGATAGAGATTGGTATTCCCAGCGTCCAACAGTGCCTACCGCCAACAAAGTATACGAGACGGTAAGTGATCGGCTATTAATAGCTATCAAGTATATGAGATTGTAGGGGAACTGCCTACCAATTGCTTACAAAGTGTACGAGATTGTAAGCGACCGCCTACCAATAGCTTACTTTGTGTGGTGGCGTTCGCTCAACAAAACGGCCACGCTTCGAACAAAAGTATACTAGGATGGTATATGAGGTCGTATACACTACCGCCTACGGCCAACGAAATGTGTTTGCGGTTCATCGCTTCTGTAAGCCTATTTGCCATTTTGGCCTAGGTTTTATCCCCTCATTATTGTCATTATCGTTATCATCTTCATACTTATCTCAATAAAACAACAGCAAAGCATAAAACTTTCTCGCTTATTGAGTTACCCGATTTGTTCATGATTCTCGCAAATCGAGTTGGTTTCCCTCAATTAAAAAAAAAAAATAATAATATGATTGAATAATTGTTTTCAATTGTCGTTCATCAAATTGAAATCGAAGAATAATAATTCCATTTGGATTCGCTTGGATGCATGAAGAAATTGATAATCAGAGAATTTTAAAGAGAAAATGTTCATTTCACTGGAACGATTTAATAGAACCATTCGAAAACTCGTCAAATGTAACAATGATGGGATGAAAATTTCAGGCCAAAAATTCAATTTCCAAATTTTCTGCTATTTTCTGAGGTGGAAACCCCCATTTTCGAATCAAATTTCAATGCAAACACGAAATAACCGCTTAAATCAAAATTCATTGTTTCGAGAAACAAATCTCAGAAATTCACCTTCTCATATGTACATATGTATATGAGAAGGAGATATTGTTTGTACATAAATCAAATAAATCTCTTTGTTAGGGTCACTGAGGATGTTTTTCGCTATGTCAACATATGCATTTTTTGACCTTAAGTCGATTTCGATTCCTATATCTAATTTTTGATTGTCCATCAATATTTAGCATTTCCTTCCTAATGAGATATTTAAGATTTTCTCCTGGAATTAATTATAAATTTGATTGTCCGTTATTCAATAGCTTCAGGGAGTAGACAATATACATTGTATGTGTTTATTTGTTCTTAGCTGGAATTCTTCAACAAAGTTCAACATGCATCCTCAACTCCAAAGTGGTTACCACTTGCGAAACTTAGCTAATGAACCTAGAGACCGAATTCCGAAGGAGACTTCGACTTCCAATGAAAAGGTAATTTTATTCGAATTTCAACACAAACAAATTTGCATCAATGATATTGATATAACTACCCGGCAGTAATATGGACTGACCCAAGTGTAGCCTTCGGTCAGTCCTTAATGTTACCAGTACTGGTCGCCCCTCATAATTCCACTTCTAATGTATTCAACTGACCTTTTTTAACACGGGCCTGTCATTGGAGAGGAATAAGTCCGCAAAATGGTCTTTTTTTTTGGGTCAATTGTCGTTATTTTGTCTGGTCTTAGGATAGTCAAATAAGGAAAATAAAAAATCAATTTCTTATATACAGTCAAGCTTTCATAACTTGAACTTCTACAACTCGAATTTTCTATAACTCAAACTGAATTGGATTGTACTAGGGGATATTTTATATACTCTCTAGCTCGAAGTCTCTATAACTCGAACTCAGTGTTACCAGATCAGTGGATTCCCACTAAATTTTGGTGGAATTTAGACCTCCCGGTGGACATTTTAATGGAGCAAAATGTTCAGTGGAAAGTCTTGGTGGATTATTTTTGTTTTGGTGGATTGTTTAGTAGATTGTCCGGCGAAGCTCTTTTTTCATCTGGTCGATTTTTTTTTTAATTTGAAAAACTCGCAGACAGAAAACAGTTTTTATTGACATACTATATAACTACTTATTAATGTATTAACATGAGGTCGAAGACATTAAAATATGTACAAAAGTAAAAAAAGGATTGGGGAAAATCCGATCGCTGTAAGTGCAACAATAACCGAAATTTTCCTATGAGTATAAATGTATATGTATGTATGTCTATGTTTTCGCAGAATTTTCACGAAATTCAAAAAAAAAGTAGAAACATATATTTCATAAGTACATAATAAACCAATCGTTAAAATACATTGTTTTCTGAACAAAATTATCACATCAAAAACATGTACCAATTATCCTTTTCATTAAAATTTCGAATAAAATATTTGGATATTTTTTTGCACAAGAAAAAGTCGTAATCTCAACCTTTTTTTCAATTAAGTATGTGAATTAATCTCAATCGAATTTTATAGTTGAACTTCATCGGGTAACGATAATCGATCCATTATTGAATACAAATAGAAAAAAGATGCTATTTATTGATTTAGTGGAAAAAATGTCATTTCTGGTAAAATCTAGTGGAATTTGGAGTGCCTTCAGTGGAAACACGCTCAAACCACCTGGCAACACTGCTCGAACTATTCCTTTGGATAATGGTGGTTCGAGTTATGGAAGTTTGAATGTACCTACATATATTGTAAGTCGATGAAAGTGTCATTTACAGACTACCTTTAAACGAACCCGTTTATTACCAACCGCCGGCTAGCCGAAGTTGATGGAGCGAACTTCCATAATATGTATATAACCGGTTGGACTTGCACCGTTCAAAGGCCAGTCCTTCTTAGGAAATTGACCGGCTCATTGCTGCAGGGTAATTTCAAATGAATACATCGTTTCATATCTATTCGAAGCAGCGACAAGACGATATACATATGTATGTACATAACATATGTAGGTACCTAGATACCTCTATCCACCGAAGAGCGTTTGCTGCCCACTTTCATCTTCTTATCTGAGCAAATAACTCGATTTAATTGAAGATTCCGGCGCTGACGTCTTAATTGAGAGACTCTCAAGTGCTGTAACTGTACTCGATTGCAATAATCAATTGGACTTTAATCGCAGGACTTAACAATAACGAGCATCGATGTCAGCAGTGTTAAGGTTATTTACAAATTCCTGCTATTATGTTTACATAAATATCGATGTATGTACCTTCGTACATACATACATACTCGTACATAAATTGATGTAATAACAATAATATTACTTTAGTTAATAATAAGCTATCATATTTTAATTTATGGCAAATGAACGTACTTACCCAGGCTCGGCTTCGGATTCAATTGCTCCTTAAAGATAACATTGATTGATTGTTTATTCTCAACCTTCGAGCGTTGTGTTTACTAACTCAATAAATTCAATCAATTGGCATCATAATTTTTTTGATAATTTCAGTCTAACTGGTTCGCTACGCACGCACCGACAGCGAATGGGTGTGCGAGAAATAATTGAAAGCGATCACACTTAGTGATCACACAATTATCGATAGATTTTATATTATATCGCGCATGTAAAAAAGCCGAAGGGTATTGTTATATTTTTATTATTATTTAGAAATCTAGATAGAAATGGGCCCAATTTTAAATGGCCGGCGCAGTATATTTTTTACAAAACATTTTATTTTCAATTCGGAATATTTTCAAGCAATTCCACATGTTTGAACTGTGAAAATCAAAGTTTCGGTGAAAAACCATACATCGTACAAGCGATACTCGTTAATTTTTATGAATTTTCTTGTAGATCTGATAACATTTTATGAACGATTGAGGACGACTGAGAGCAATTTACATGAGTTCGACTGAAAAAGAATAGAGTTTAGAAAGCATAGCTGGCAAAATGGCTGCTCGTCAAATAAGTAAGTCCAGTCATCCGTCATCCGTCATACAGCGTGCCGTTATTCGAACGTATTCCAGCGAAGTACGCGTGCATGTGCACAATTAAAACTTTTCAACAAGTTTGACAGCTTTCGAGTTGTATAAAATTTGACAGCTCTTAGTTCTTAGTTGATCGTTGTGATGAATCCAAATTAAAAAAAAGAATTCCATTTAAGTTTTCTGGATACTTAAAAATCCGAACTTTTTTGTATTTTTATTTTCTTCTTTTGTTTGTTTAAAAAAAAAAAACAGAAAAAAACAACAACAATACAAAAAAATTCGTTCGTTGTCGAATGTTTCTTTATGCATTAATGACGTAACTATGTACGAATAGTGACGTCATAGAGCGCTGCAATCATTATGACGCGAAAGCACATAACACATAAAGTAACCAAACAACATTCGAAAATATGTATGAATGCAAAATTGTAGAATGAGATGCCAAAGCGATTCGAGAGCAAGTCACAAGAAGGACAACGGAGAATAGATTAGCTGCTCTGTGCGATAATGTCGATAATACTGACGGCAGTACCGAGTACTCCACCCATGGCTCCGAACACAATGAGCACGATATTTTTCACTAATTTGATTTTGTATGGCCCATAGCCGACGGCATGATGGACGCATATCTGTAGTATCGCTGGAAAAATTAAACCCAAAAACGATAACGAGAACGCTCCGACCAGTGACAGGAAGAGCGCCAAATTTGGAACAGACACTGCGGCGAGGACTGAAACGAAATCGAATCGAAATGAAAAACATTTACACTTCAAAACTTCTGATTGAATTTCATGCGAGATTGGCAAGAAAAAAAAAATAAAAAAAAAAAAAAACATCACACCCATACGAAAATAAAATAAATTGAACTTATGCACATGCAATAAATACAGTTGTAGTCAATGTTAATAGGAGGAGTGCGCCTTCGTAATATACCACAATCAAAGGCTGCCAATTAATTTCATTATTTCACATGAAAACAATTGAATTTTCTTTTCATTTCCACCGCACATTCGAGTTGGTCGCCTTTTTTTGCGGCGGTGCTGAGGAGTTGGTATTTGGAAGCACTCCCACCGAATAATTGAGCACAGCTGTATTTAAAATATGACCTCGTTTTTAAAAAAAAAATATGACCGCAAAATAAACATAAATCGAAATTATGCAGCTGATTAAAAAGCAAACATGCATGCTGAGTTCAACATAACTGCGCGCACATACATACATATGTAAATACCTACAATAAATAATCACAGGACACAGAGTGGCCTTGCTTCAGGTTACCTGACGGCATATACAGTAATAACCGCTTAAGTCGCCTTCGGCCAAAACGTACATATCGCACCCGGTCCACACTAAAGTGGCACAACTCAAAATTGCCATTTTTCAGAAAAACTGCGTCAAAACAAATATTCTGACGCAGTGTTCGATAAAGCTAGGAACAAAGACATTAGCTTTATTTTCGGTTTTTAATGAGAAAAATTTTGACGCAAATGTAGATTTTTCGCTTAGTTAGACGATATTGAAAAGATTTTCATCGCATAACTCGAATTTCAGAAATTTTTCGAGTTGTGTCTTAGTTTAGTTGTCGGGTGCATAAATTTTTTTGAATGCGACACATCAACGCCGATTGTTTATTTCAAATTTTCTTGGACTTAAGCTATTCTTTCTTTACTTCGAGGAATTTCCAATGGTTTATGAAAGTTAAATAACACCTGTGGTTTGCCCCAAAAAGCAAAATAGGAACATTTTACCAGCACCGAGTCCATTCGACCTAATTTAGTAAACTTTTTTTTAATTTTTAGCCAAACTTTTGTTTGTATAAATTACCCGACTTCAAAGTATGTTTCTCAAAATCAAAGTTACCTCAATTCCACCTTTAAAAGGCATTCAAGCCAAAATCCTAACTTAAAGAATATTTTTGGTCGAAATTAAGTGAAAATCTCCCTCTGAAGTAACGTAGTTGTGAACTATCTTTGGTTTCGAACGTTTGGACGGCCGGACGGAAGACATTTATTAGATTTATAGTCCGTATATGTTAACTGAGGCCTTCGCGTGACTAAAAAGATTCCAAGGAGCATCAGCATCAGCCACCATATACCCATTTTGTCTCATCAGTGGGCATGGACCGTATCGGCGAACCTGGGTCAAGTACCGGAAGCTATCCTCACCACATTGATACCACAGCCCTCACGTAACACCCCGAAGTCCGTACCCAAAGGACCGGGCAGAATGCTTAAACGGATTCTGGGGCTCCCGGTCGTGGTGGTACCATGTTTGCGTTTATGATAATGGTGTGAGTACAACTATAACTAGTATAGCTGTACCACACCAACACTAGAGTTGCAGGTTGTATGCGTACATTCCGCAAAAGATTCCTGCACTTCCAATTTGACCCCATACCCGAATCATGTATTGGTGGATATTTGGCTAGGGTCCGCGGATTTGCCAAGCCCGTAAATCATAGAGATTCCCCTCGCGGGAGAACTATCGGACCGACAGACATGCCTTAATCGATTCAGTTTTCGACCCGGATCAAGAATATATATATATATAGGTATATATTTGTCTATATCGGCGGACCTTAGTTCTAGCTGTAACAAGATCCGAACACAACAAACATACCCTGATTACGATGGGAAAAAAAGAAACTCGAGCTTGTCGGATATTCAAAGTGAGTGTAAAATGAACTCCAATGTAAAATGAAATGTCCATTTTCAATTACTGACGTGCCTTGGAGGTGACCAAAAAACAGGAGTGGTTTTAGAAAATGTAAAAAAAAAAAAAAAAAAAAAAAAAAATTGTGATCTTGAGATACTCGAGCGCGACAATTATAGGGAGAGGAATTGTTAATCTGAAGAATTTAAAGACGATGGGCCGGAAAACAAACAGAACAAGAAAACGGTTCACGGTTCACAGTTTCTATCAGTATTAAAGGTGCATTACTGACATTGAAAACACAATCATTAAATACACAAAAATATTTTGGAAGGACAACAAACAAACCAAATCTATTGTGATAACATGCGACCATTTTATTTAATTAGTTATTTCAAAATGAAAGTTATTAATTAATTTATAGCTTCCGAGCTAGGATCACTGGCAACGGAGGCCTTCGGCTTAGATGCGACCATTTTACATACATCGCCCAATGAAAAACGTCAGATTATATGTTTTTGGCGATCCTGCCAGGATTTTCTTTACAATAAAAACAAAAATCAATCGCGCTCGAGTTTTTCGAGTTGACGTTATCTTTTTTTTTTTGCAAATTTGGAACTCGCCTATGCCACGCTGAAATTGTCAGATTTTTGAAATAAAAACTTTTTCTAGATTTTCTCAACTTCTCAACCTTCTCTTAAGCTGACGCGCTCGAGTTTTTCAGAGGATCGATTTTTCGATTTTAATCTGCCTTCAACGCACACCCCACACCCCAATGTTAAGCGTTCATATATGACAGGGGCACATTACAAGGTGAAAATATGATTTTCTGATACGCTGGAGTAATTGCAAAATTCCCCTCCTGGGCACCCCCTACTACTACTACTACTAACTACTACAAGCCGAATTCACTTCGAATCGAAATTCAATTTGTCGACGAATGATCAATTTCGAATGCTCTAGAAATCGAGTTCTTTTATGAGGGCTCAAAATGAACTCTGCCTGAATAAAATTAACTTAAACATAAATAAGTACATATTAGAAGCTAATTTGAATAAGTAAAATGTTGGAATTGCTTGCGTCAGTAGCATCCCAGCGACGAACAGTGCCTACCGCCTACAAAGTATACGAGACTGTAAGTGACCTGCTTACCAATAGCTTACTTTATGTGGTAGTGGTAGGCGTTCACTCTTAAAAAAAAACGGCCACGCTCGAACAAAAGTATATGAAGACGTATGCATTACCGCCTACGGAATGCGTTGCGGTTCATCGATTCCGTAAGCAGCATTTTCGCCGCTGGGATGCGAATATTACAGTCACCCCCATAAAAAAAAAAAAAAAAAAAATAGGCACATTTCAAGGGATTGCAGCAATCCGCTTGTGTTGGATTAGTCGATGTAAGTGCCTAATTCATACAGATATTTGTTGAAAGGACCATTACCAATCCAACAATGACTGCCAAGTCTGCCTATAGCTGCTCCATGGTTGCCTTATCGTCCTTGACAAAATCAGATATGATTTCCCTCATAAAACTCGGCAGAATTCTATCTTGCACAGTGTTCAAATAAAATATTCAAATATTCCAAAAACATTTAATTGAACTAATTGTTTCCTTGACCACTTTTAATTTCGAAATGACTTTGACTAGCATATTTCTAATCATTCTAACAAGTTTTTGTGGGAATTCGATTTGTAGAGCAAAGAAGGAAATTCATTGGATTTCGTTAGCGAGATCGAATCGAAAATTAATCAATCAATTCAAATCGAATTCGAATTCGAATTCTTTATGAGAATGCGCCTGAATATCCTGTGTTTTATTGAATATTACTGTGAAAAACAAAAAATGCTCTAATAAATTAGACAGAAAACTTTATTTGCGTGCGATAAAAGTTCCTCGGATTGATACAAATTCGAAGGGGAAAAAAAAATTGAATAAATTTTTAAGTAAATTGAAAAATTATTCAATTTAATTTTTGCTCTCACCGACCGTGCTTCACAGATTCAATTTGCATTGTAAAAAAAAAAAAAAAAGAAAATTAAATAAAAATCCGAAAATGAAAAGAAAAATCACAAGAAACCGCCCACACATTAATTTTCTGACCTCTAAAGTAATTAGCTGCGCGTGAGGATGTTTGAAAAATTAATAAATCAATTATTTAAGCGCCTCATAATGCTTGCATGCATGTAATTATGTATAGATAGGCATACATATGTATCGGCATATATATATAAATTGTATGTCTAATTGGAAAGGTAGGTGAAAGGATATGCGTGCATGCATGTCTGCATGTACAGAAGGACTTACCGTATTTTACAATGAAATTAATTACTTACGTGACAGCATCGCAATTCCGACCCGTACTAATAGCTCGAAAAGCACATGTTTCGACTCATCCTTGACACGCTTCGACAAATATTTATGCCAAACAACGCCAACTACAACATATCCTTGCAATGAATATGATATCATGATGGTTATGGCAAACAAAATTTTAACAATCTGCGCCAGGCTGGACACAATAAAAAACGAAATCGTAACAAATTATCAAATTTAAATAAATTTTGTAAATTTTTTAAAAATTTTGTGTGTCTATTATTTTTTTGGGGTTCTGAAACTCACATAGCATCTTGCGGTATATTCAATGTCACGCTGCCGAGGGCTTCGTCACCATATTTCCAGTATCCGAAGAAGCCAATTAATGCGAACAATGTTATAACAATTACCATTCCCAAATCCATGACACCGCAGGGCTTTAGATATGACTTTGGAGTTTTCATTGACTCCTCAATTGCAAGTACCTGAAAGGATAGTATTGAATGAGAAAAAACAGTAAAGGAGAGAAAGTGAGAGAAAGAGAGAGAGAGAGAGAGAGAGAGAGAGAGACTTACAACACCAACAGCCTCCAATGCAAATAAAACAGTGCCGAAATAAAGTGGTAATTTTGATATGTCCGCAAAAGGTCTTCGATCCGTTATTGAAGGAAAATCGGTGAATATATAATAAAATAAGACGCCAAAACCTGTGTAAAATCGATGAAGAAAAAAAATTAATCAAAATAACGAAAATATGCCAACAATATAATACAAAAGGGGAATAATTAAATTGAATATTACCCAAGATTAACAGGGCATTTGCAAACGCAGAGAATGTTGCTAACATTTTTAAATTCCTTATGCAAAAGATAAGGAAAATCGGCACTAATACAATGCACATATGTATGCGGAGATTCAGTTCGATCCAATATTCGTCAACCACTTGCTTTACACTCTCCGCCGTAAAGAAAACGTAGACACTGCATATGCCAAAATGATAGAACGCCAAAAAGGAATCCACCATAGGACTGAAATAAAAAAAAAAAACAACCAAATAAAATAACACTATCCATATTATCAAGTAATAGTCTGGGCTCGGATTTTGTTGCATTTATAAATTTAAAGCATGATTTATGGGGCAAAAATTTGTATTGCCAACAAATTAAGCGAAGTTGAACTTCAAACCCATTTTCGAACTTCAAAAAAATCCATATTGAAGTTAAAAATCGACTCCTTGCCCTGGGTCGCGTCGACATAAGGCGTATGGTCTTCATTATCACTGGGCACTGCCTAATAGGCAGGCACGCCGAACGCCTTGGCGTCTCCTACAATGACTTCTGTAGAAGTTTCAGATCAGAGGAGAAGGAAGAAATCTCAGTGAGCCACCTCATGTGTCACTGTCCGCGTTTGGCCAGTAGAAGATCCATGCTGCTCGGCTCCTACTTCTTCTACTCCCTCACTGAGCTATCATCTATTCGAATAAAAGACATTGCTCGCTTCACAAATAAGTCCAATTGACTCCACCAAACGGGGGGTATCTAGGGAGGCATGCCTTCCCTCGTCGTATCACAACGGGCCCATATGCGGCCTAAGTGTGTCCCCTGAAAGGAGGCAGCCACCCTAACCTAACCTAAAAATCGATTTGAATCTTAACTTTATGTGAGTTGAAAAAATTTTTGCTCCATAAAGTATGCTTTAAATTTATAAAAGTCAACAAAATCCGAGCCCTGCTTATGATTAAGCTCGGCATATATATAAATTGTATGTCTAATTCGAAAGGTAGGTGAAAGGACTCCATAAAGTATGCTTTAAATTTATAAAAGTCAACAAAATCCCAGCCCTGGTAATAACTAAAAGACAGTTTTTGTTGTTTCGCACAGAGGCGGTACTTGCTGAAAAGGCCAAAATCTGATGATCAAAAGCTCTAAGTCTCAAGAAAAAAAAAAAATAATAATAAGCAGTAAAATGCAAAGCATATTATTCGAAGGCAATTTAAAACAAAAAATCAAATTAAGTGCATACCGACGTATGAGTGATGCGCCTGCATTGAGGAAAATCTCGCGTTACTCATACGCAAGGAACAATTTCATTTCTAGTTGGTATCGAATTTCTCGCATTGAAAATTAAAGCGAATATAATGTGAAGAAAACAAATTGCTTCGAATTATTAGTTGTGCAATTTGAAAACCTCTTCAACTTTCACCTGGCATAATGACTAAATCGAAATCGATCGGATTTATTAATATTTTAATATCAATTTCAGCAATTCAAGACTGCAATTTTTTTATTTTTTTTTTTTATTTTTTGAAAGCAATTTCAACTTACGTTGCAATGGGTATGAGACATTTAAATACGCGCGGACCACCTTCCAAGCCAGCCTTCATTGCTTCAGAATATTGCAGGTATGGAACACGTTTCCGCTTGCATAGCTCGTACATGGAACTTATCTATGGAAAATAGAAATGAAAAAAAAAAAAAATGAAAAAGACAAAATGATATGTGTTTAAATAGAAAAATATTACATGCTAAGAAAAAAAATTGCAAATCAAGTTTTCATTCATTTTTTTTTCCCCTTCTAGCAAAACTTTACAGTCCACCTTACACTCTGATAGTCCAAGTGACTATCAAATTAGGTGGGACGATTCGTCGTCAGCGGTAAAACAGTTATTTGTATGGGAAATATTTCCAAGAAAAGTTAGCTCCACCATATGCGAATAAGCTAGAGGGCATAATAATTAGCTCATCAAATCAGAAAAATAGAATCGTATATGCACATATGCATATACATGTACCTATATATAGAATAAATGAGTACATTGCTCCCTGCCGAGGCATCAAAGGGACATTTCTTCATATTTTGCTCCTTCAAATGGCTCTCATGGGTTTGGACTTAAAAAATGTTGAATTTCTTTTCAAATTCAGTTAGGTAGCTCATATGGAGCTTAATCATAAGCAGGGCTCGGATTTTGTTGACTTTTATAAATTTAAAGCATACTTTATGGAGCAAAAATTTTTTTTCAACTCACATAAAGTTAAGATTCAAATCGATTTTTAGGTTAGGTTCCCACTTTCAGGGGACACACTTAGGCCGCATATGGGCCCTGTTGTGATACGACGAGGGAAGGCATGCCTCCCTAGATACTCCCCGTTTGGTGGAGCCAATTGGACTTATTTGTGAAGCGAGCAATGTCTTTTATTCGAACAGATGATAGCTCAGTGAGGGAGTAGAAGAAGTAGGAGCCGAGCAGCATGGATCTTCTACTGGCCAAACGCGGACAGTGACACATGAGGTGGCTCACTGAGATTTCTTCCTTCTCCTCTGATCTGAAACTTCTACAGAAGTCATTGTAGGAGACGCCAAGGCGTTCGGCGTGCCTGCCTATTAGGCAGTGCCCAGTGATAATGAAGACCATACGCCTTATGTCGACGCGACCCAGGGCAAGGAGTCGATTTTTACCTTCAATATGGATTTTTTTTGAAGTTCGAAAAGCGGTTCGAAGTTCAACTTCGCTAAACTAGTTCGCAAAATGTTGGAAAGACAATTTTTTTTTGCCCCATAAAGTATGCTTTAAATTTATAAAATCAACAAAATCGCAGTCCTATTCATAAGCAATAATAATTTTTTAAGTTTGGCATACACACTATTCACTCAGACACGTTGGTGACCCACTATTAGCAAATACGTACCAAAATGCGTAACGTATGAAGAATTATTAATCCAAGGGCGAAAGTAAACACAAGGCCCAATGCAAATCCCGCATTCGAAAAAGCACTGGGCATGGCTAATACGCCAGTTCCGATGGATGCTTTCAAGAAATTCACGAACGCTTGGAAGTTCCTAAAAAGAAAAAAAGAAAAAAATTAGAAAAAAAATATTCTTTGAAAAAATAAAAGTAAAATAACTTACGTCGTTGGTTTTGCCACTTTTCGATGCTCATGCGGATCGTAATCATCTCCTCCCTCTTTTCGCTGATCTTTCTCCCTAAAATAGTAAAAAAAAAAAAGCAAACCCGAAAAATTCGTATTAGTGACATGCGCAAACGATCATTGGTCCCTAATAAAGACGATCTCAAAACATTGAAAACATTTTCAAAAATATAATGCATTTCAACAAGTCTTTTTCAATTAATTACATTTCAAATCCACTGGATTTATTTACACTATCAATTTAAATGGAATCGACCGAAATTCTCTTAGCAGAACAAAAATAAACGAAGCACCAAAAATTATTGCGAAGTTTTAAAATTTGTAAAAAAAAAAAAAAGAAATTTCTGAAAAAATTAGAAAATGATTTTATGGAAAAATTTGTGTTCGAAAAGACTGTTAAAAAAATGTTCTACGTTAATAAGAAAGGACGCCCCAGAGAAGAGAAAATAGGACTGAGGTAAAAGAAATACTGATCATAATACTCGAAGTGAACAATGTGAAAAGTATCAGTCTTTCCCATCATTCAATTTAATTTTATACCCAGAAGCAGTGGGGAAATGATAGCTCTGCGCGGGTATTCGAACACCTAGAACTGAGATCCGTTTATTGTATGAAGGGGGCTGCTCAGAACACCCTTAAGGTGGTAGAAGGTGTGGAATACCGAAACATCCCTTTAAGTATACGAGATGAATGGTCTTTTAAACCCTGGATGGTTATGCTTATTGGCACCACGTTTTGGTTATGCTTAGCCGAATTGAGGAACCTTTTTTTTCGATCATATTTTTCTGCGTGACTATGAAAGATTAAAATACTCGAAAATAAATTTAGGTAAGGGTTTTATTTTAAGACAAGAATAAAGCGCAAAAGACAATATTATAATTTTATTTACCTACTTTTTTTTTTAATTATTCGCATTTTTTTTTTCCTTCTGATTTTGTTTCGAACAAACAAAAACTACGAAAACTTCGTCGATTCAACCGGTAACCGTGTAGGGTTAAGAATTTTTCTGATCAATAATGCACCTTAATGCGAGTCGTGAATCCAATCATAACCTTACATGATATAGAAAGTTGGACCGAACGTTCGAAATAAACTTTGAATGAATCTCCCAAATTAACTTAAGGGGACCTTCTGGTCTAGAATTTTTTGAAAATTGATTTTTTTTTTTTTATATATTTCGGAAGAATAGACTTTTAAGAATATGCTGGCAAAGTTTCGTGAAGATATTGACAATATTTGTTTTGCTACAGCCTTTTTAGAAGGTGGAGACAGCAGGCAGCGCGCTTGATCAAAGCAACTTTGAACGCGTTTATCTCAAAACTACTTTTTTTGACCTGGTGTGAATGAAAACAAAAAAACCATCGAACCGATTTGTCTGGAATTTTTATATATTATTCATAACATCAATGGCTATGGCCCGAACTAGAATCGAATTTTTATTTCAAGAACTTCATATTTTTTCATCAAAAAAATGGTCAAAAAAAGGGGAGTTTTTGATGGTTGAAATAAAAAATTGCGCCATTTTGTCAATTTAAAAAAAATTTTGTTTATTCTAGTTCCTGCCAGAGCCGCATTCATTCTGATTAATAACATATTTTTGTTTTTTTTTTTTCGATTACCACAACTGCCAAAATCTTTCACACCACGGAGGTACTTTTTCAAAGAGGGTCCACTTCAACGCCATTTTTAAAATACCAAAAAAAAAAAAAAAAAAATTACAACAACATTTTTTATTTTTTGTCAATAAAGAATATAATAAGCCTGCATACTTAGAAAATCGTTTTTTATTTGGCTGAATACCAAAAAAAAATCATGAAAATACCCTAAATTTTCGTGCTCTAGACCAGAAGGTCCCCTTAATCGATGCAGTTCGAAGGCAAATAAAAAGGTTCTCATAAAAATATTGGTTCCAGTGTGGATGGAAAATATTAATAGATGTCTAGACTCTGAGCCAACAATCGACACCGACACGAAAGTCAAGAATTAACATTAACATTTTTCTTTTGAATTTTGGGCCACGATTTTTTTTCCTATGCCTCCATTCTGATTTGCCAAATTGAACAAAAAAAAAACAAAAAAAAAAAACTAACAATCGAAATTTCAAGTGAGATGAAAAGTTTGAGCTTCAAACTGTCACAAACAAAATTTTAATTCCACAATTTCGATTCATTAGGGGTATTCACAAAGGCGTCGGGGTCAATAGGGGTATTCACAATAGAGTGTCAAAAACGTTGGAAAGTCGAAAAATCGGAAAAATTTTAACTGCTTAAAAAGTTGTGCAAGATACAAAAAAGTTTAAAAAAATTTTAAACAAGCCGCAATTTTCCGATTTTCCGACCTTCCAACGTTTTTAACACATAAGGGGTATTCACAATGGCGTGTTAAAAACGTTGGAAAGTCGGAAAATCGAAAAATTCCGACTTCTTAAAAAGTTTTTAAACTTTTTTTATATTTTGCACAACTTCTTAAGCATATACAAATTTCCGATTTTCCGACTTTACTATTTTCCGACGCCTTTGTGAATACCCCTATAAATAAATTTTTGCAATGTCTGAAAATTCAATCAACTTTTATGCATGGAACCCAATAAAAAGTGGCTCTGGGATAGCGTAGGGGATGCGTGCTATGCTCTTGATCCCAGGGTCCGAGGTTCGATTCCCGGCACTGGCGAAACGGAGTGTAATGTTCAAAGTCTAGCACTGTTTTTTTTTCAAAAATCGCATGTTAGGGGCACACTGCATAAAAAAGAAAAACACTCACACAAACACAAACACAAGAAAACCTCCTTGGTATCACAATGGGCCGATTAACGGCCTAAATGGCAGCCACTTCAACCTACCTACCTACCCAATAAAAAAGAATAATAGAATCAATAGAAAACGTTGGGAGTTCAATTTTATTAGGTTTTTTGTTTCTTCTTATTTAAAATAATCATCGATATTATTCAATATATTGATACTTGTGGTATTACGATATACCAGTGTCAGCGCTAACTTCTATTGGTAGCATTTAAATTTATAAATTTCATGCAAGTTAAATAGACAGACAAAATTCTTTTTCACGAACTGGCTCTGGCTCTGGCTCTCAACGATCTTAAACCAGCGGAACGGAACGGAACGGAACGGAACGTTCAATCTAGTTATGGACACGAAACGTGCTCTCATAAATTTTCACCAGCATGATCGTGATCTTTAAGTTCATGAAGCGCAGTTCCCGCCGGACAGACGATTGTTCCGTTCATAAATTTCCGTCGCCAGCATATCTTTGGCTTATGTTGACCGAAAAGTGTCTCAGCCATTAATTTAAAATTCACAAAAAAAAAAAAAAAAAAAAATTCATGAAACTCACAATTCTAGTTTAACAACTAATGCGTATAATTCTCAGAAACTTCATAAAATGTTTCACCCAGAAGATGTGTGAATTTTCAAACACCTTTATGCACTCCAAAGGCACTGATGTGTCACGAGATGGGAACGTGACGTAGGCGGAGGTACAAAGCGATTAAAACTCGAATATCATTCGCAAATAATCTTGAATACTTTTCTTAAAAATATCACAACGAGTTATCGATTTATCGAACCAACTAATAAATAATTCTCCAATCAAAACTTAAAAAATAATTTCCGAAAGCGAAGAAACGCAATCATCTCTAGCTGAAATGTGTTTAACAATTGTGTTATGCAACACGCACACTTGCACACACATTTCATCACACAAACTGTTTGGATTTTTGTTAAGCCATAACATACATACTCTGACATATACATTTAATTGTAAGTGTAAGCAAAGACGTGTATGCACTTGCGGCAAAGCAGTAAACGAAAACGCAACCTTTAGTAAATGTCACTAGTCCTAGTCACCTAGTCACTCTTGAACTAGTGTCTCTCTCACCAGTAGCATGTGCGCTTATAATCCAAAACGATTCAAGTTCGATTCTTCGGATTTATGTAAATTGTGAGCGAGACGATCACATTCGTTCGACTCAAACTCATTCCAGAAATCATTTCTCATGGCAAAGTAAAGCCGATAAATCGGACACAATATGTAAAATACATGCAAGGCATGATTAAAGGATGGACCGGATAGGGACGCCCCCCCCTAAGTGTAACCAAAATAAATGAATAATTAATTGAGAAAACAAAATTGTTTGGATAATAGTGTCAATACTTTGTAGGGTAGGAGTGTCAGCGGTTGTTCATATAATTTGTGTGACTTTTTTCCAAGTCAATATTATACCGAAATATGCATACCACTGTAAAGCTAAAAGACTAACTAGCTAACTTTTACCCCAAGTAGCTAAATAGATTTAGTAGATCAGAAAAATTTTATGAACAGTTTTGCGAAGGGGTAGTTTTTGGCCAACAATGTTTTTGTACCCGCTTGCGGTCAGCCATGGTAAATCGCATTAAGGGGACCTTCTGGTCTAGAGCACGAAAATTTAGGGTATTTTCATGATTTTTTTTTTGGTATTAAGCCAAATAAAAAATGATTTTCTAAGTATGTAGGCTTATTATATTCTTTATTGACAAAAAATAAAAAATGTTGTTGTAATTTTTTTTTTTTTTTTGGTATTTTAAAAATGGCGTTGAAGTGGACCCTCTTCGAAAAAGCACCTCCGTGGTGTGAAAGATTTTGGCAGTTCTGGTAATCGAAAAAAAAAAAAAAAAATATGTTATTAATCAGAATGAATGCGGCTATGGCAGGAACTAGAATTTAAAAAAATTTTTTTAAATTGACAAAATGGCGCAATTTTTTATTTCAACCATCAAAAACTCCCCTTTTTTTTGACCATTTTTTTTGATGAAAAAATATGAAGTTCTTGAAATAAAAATTCGATTCTAGTTCGGGCCATAGCCATTGATGTTATGAATAACATATAAAAATTCCAGACAAATCGGTTCGATGGTTTTTTTGTTTTCATTCACACCAGGTCAAAAAAAGTAGTTTTGAGATAAACGCGTTCAAAGTTGCTTTGATCAAGCGCGCTGCCTGCTGTCTCCACCTTCTAAAAAGGCTGTAGCAAAACAAATATTGTCAATATCTTCACGAAACTTTGCCAGCATATTCTTAAAAGTCTATTCTTCCGAAATATATAAAAAAAAAAAAATCAATTTTCAAAAAATTCTAGACCAGAAGGTCCCCTTAAATCTTAGAAAAATTAGGTTAAATGCATATTAATTGAAATAGCAACAAAAAAAAAAAAAATAGGTCGGTATTTACTTATTTGGACAAGAATGGCCTTCAGTGGAAAATTGAAATGCAAAAAAAATTGCATTCAGCGGCAAAATGAATCGGAAGTGCAACGCTTGCGTATACGTAATGTTACTATATTTGCTTGAATAACGTTGCTCATACGTCGGGTATTAAACTAAGAATTTTGTCGACCGATTTCGGATAAACCGTCTGCACGACCATACGAAAAAATCCTGAAAATTTGATCGAATTCGGTCGTTTGTTATAAACGAACAACATTTCGCCTTTGCAAACATTTGTTTTTCTGTATGATATGAAAATTATAAAAATGCCAATTGTTCCCTCATTGGGATGCAATGTCCCTCTGGTAGTGAAAGGTTTAACATAAACAACTATATTTGGCAGTTTTCTGGTAAAAAAAAAACACACACACACTTCAAATACGAGGGTGTCCACAAAACCGGGTAAAAAAAAGAATGCTTCAAAAGGCTGAGAACACACCAGATCAAACGAAACCGAAACCGAAACAAAACGTTTTCAAACACAACAGTACATTGTGTCTTATGAGAGCGAACACAGCAGATTAGTCAAAACGAAACGGTTTCGACTAAGAAAGAAAACGGGTTTTTCTTGACTAACGAAACGAGAAAACGTTTTGTTTCGTTTCGTTTGGCCCAATGTGTGTTCTCAGCCAAACGAATATTCGAGCGAATTAAATCTATAGACGCCGTGTCTCTAGTTCTTTTGCCTCTGGCCCAACAGGTGGTGACATGGGGGTCAATTTATCTCGCATTTGCTGCAGGGTATTTTACAAAACTGTAAACAACGCGTCGTTTGTAGGCTTTAACAAACACAGCGCAACAGAACGTAACGGAAACGGAACAAAGCAAAACACAACAAAACAAAATAGCAAATAATCTCTCAAATCAAGATTGAGTTTTGAAGGCATTCAAGTTATTTCAATAACATGCAGCAACTGTTTTTGTACGAGCGTGCACCGCACAGTCTCGTCGAAATAATAAAAAAAAAAACGAATACCTCAAAATCGGTTATTTTTTAATTTCAAAAAAATATATACCTATCGATTACGTGTATCTTTTCAGGTCCATCAGGTTTTGAGTTCTCAAAAATATATTTTTAATTATCGCTTTCAATAAACATTTGAATGAACAGTCGAGGTTTTTTTTCTGTTTCTTTTCCACATACATACATACATATATATATATACAGTGGGGTCTCGATATAAGTCGTTTCTGGTTCCTAAAAAATCGACGTATAACGAATCGACTTATAACGAATCAGTTTTCTTCATATGTTTGTATGAAATAATTTCTAATTGCCCTGCAGAAATGAAGCGGTTAATTTCCTAAAAAGGACTGACCTTTAACCAGTCCCACATCGACCGGTCAAAATAGGACTCTTTCTTATAGCGAAATCGGTTAGCCGGCGGTCAGTCCCCCAAACGACACTCATATTAACTTAGAAAATTTTTGTGAATTTCATACAAAAATAATAGCAACTTATTCGAAGCATGCGAGAGAGGATGCTGTTTCAATTCTTTATATTCTTTATTTTCGTTTCTTCTATGGACTTAAATGGAATATTGTCTTTAAGTGAGTCACAGCCAGTGGTAGCTCAGAGGATAGCGTGCAAGCTTACTAATCAAAATTCCGCAGGTTCGCTTGTTCAAATCCCGTGCCCATCAAACAATTATTCGAAAAAAGATGTTCAAATAAAATTCTATAAATATACGCTCGAAGGGAGAGAGAGGCACATTGCCTACGCAAGGCTCTCGAATTTTTTTGACTCCATAAATAGAAACTTTCAAAAGAGACAGAGAGAAAAAGAGAGAAAAATTGGGCGCACCGCTTTATACACTTTTGTTGCTATCATGAATATGTCTATAAATAGAAACATTCAAAAGAGAAACAGAGAAAAAGAGAGAGAGAGAGATTGACGTGACGCTCTCAACAAAAAATCAAATTTTCGAATATTCTTTCGAATGACCCTTATGGGACACACCTACGGTCAGTCCCTCAGCGGACCGGTCCCTCCCAATGACAGTCCCATGTTAAAAAGGTCAGTTGAATACATTGCAAGTGGAATTAAGAGGGGACTAGTAGTGGTAACATGAGGGACTGACCGAAGGCTACACTTGGGTCAGTCCATATTTCTGCAGGGTGGTTCCTCAAAGCTCAAAAATTGATACACAAATTTTATTAAAATCAATAAAATGAAATTTCCCTACAACTGGCATCACTGCTCTAATGTCTGATTTCGAAATATTCGTCGGATGCAGAACGTTTTACGCTGCGTCCACAACAACGCAATTGATTTGAGCTACTTCCATATGCTTGCATGTGTTTGCCTTAATTGACGGAACGCACCTGACGCGTCATTGGAGATGGCACTTCGGGGCGCAAAAGACGAAAAAATTGTTCCCCTCAAACTTTTAGACGTAATTGCGAATCATTTGCGACGTATAGCGAACCAGGGTGTTAATTGATACGTGACGTAAGTTCGAATCGACGTATAACGAGGCGACTTATAACGAGACCCCACTGTATATATATATATATATCTCAAAACTGGCGTCGCTGTTGAATTTCTCTTTTTAAAAATCCGAGAAACGATAATTAAAAATTATTTGAGAAAACCGCGCATTTACTTAGTGCAACTGCAATTCATTCTGTTCTATTACATTCCAGTTGAAAACGCAATTCAATGGTGCTTCTTGGCGTCCACAAATTCTACCCCCTTTTCCAATTTCATCGAAGCCCATGCGATTTTGAGAATATACGAATTCGTAGATATTTACGTATGTATGTATATAAACCCAGCTGGAATCAAGTTCATGTAGTGAGGAAACTCATCAGCTTTCATATACAGAAAAGGTGCTATGTAGTGAACTTTCCAATCCTCTTTTTGTTGTATTTTCCAATCATATATAGCTTTCCATTCTAATGGACTAGTCGTCATTCATATTGGGACTCATTAAGAACGAAAGATTTATTCAAAATGCATGACTGTAATTTTTTATAATTTTGATTGTTTTGAGTCGAAGTTATTGTTTTAATATGGCATTCAGTACCGCATCGAAATCCCGGGATTTCAGGCATTTGAGGATTTCAGCCGATACCAGGCTAACATCTTGGGCAGTATATTTCTCAATGGTTTAATGTCAAAAATCGAAACACTTTTATAAAATCGAATCAACGAAATCCAAGAATCCGGAACAAACTGAATGCATACTCTGGTTTTTCGATACTGGCATCACAGAAATGCTTAACATACTGTCAACTTCTGGAAAATCCAAAGTAACAACGCAATGCTGACTCGCATACGAAAAATTCCCAACAAACAAAAAATATCCCCACATATCTTTACGTTTTCCTACACATTGACGAACGTTAACTTTTTTTAAGTAATAGCCTCTGATCAAATATATGCGTAGCCATGAATAGTAGACTAATATTTTGAAAATCTTTCAGGGTGTCTAGGAACTCCGTTTATCGATAAACGTCATTGAAAATTTCGATTTTTTGTTTTACTTTAGTTGCTAATAAATTGTTCTTTATAAAAAAAGTTTTTGTAGTGGTTCAAGTAAAACATGATTTCATTAAAAATAGAAAGGCTTATCTTGCAGCGGTAAATAAAGCATTTTCAATTTATATAATAAATATCAAAACTGCGTTTCAATTTTAATTTGTTAAAATCCGCATAAACTAATTAAAAGACTTATTTAGACAAACCGCATTTACTTAGTCAACATTGCATAGTTTTGTTATTTTCCTTCGCATTCAATGGTCTTCTTGGCGTCACCAAATTTACCCCTTTTCCAATTTTGAAGCAATCTTTAGAATATACCGAATACGTAGATTTTTTGTGTAAATAAAACCAGCTGATCAAGATTCATGTATGAGAAACTATCCTTTCATATACAGAAATGGTAGCTATTGTGAAACTTTCCAACCTATTTTGTTGTATTTTCCAAATACCTTCTTCTATGGTAGTCGATTGAACGTTGGTATGTCATTAAGAGAAATTCAAAATCAAGCTGAATGTTGATTTTAGTTTGATTGTTTTGGTCAATATGTTTTAACCCTCTAATTCCACCTGGCTCTAGATAGAGTTTATTCAAATAAACTTAAAGATAAAGATTCGTTTGTTTTTTCCACCCGAAATTAGTCTTAAGCCTGAAATACACTGATGGAATTTTTTAAGCCAGAAATCCACTATAGAGTTTTGTTAACATAGAGAAAAAAAAAATGTAGAGTGAAGACAATCTACCAGGGACGTAGCCAGAGAAAGGCTGCTTTGGTAGTGCTTATATTGACCACAGTGGTATAATTAACAATTATAAGACATTAGCCGAAAGAAAAAAATGTGGCGCGGGTTAGAGGAAGTTTATAGAGTTGTGGACCAAAAACCCATAAAATACAAAAATTTTCATGACGTCCGATTTTTATGATAAATTTATATATAGAATAAGTGAAAAATTCTAATAATTTTGGCGCAAAAATTTTTTCAAAAAAACTGATTACAACTACTCCATTTTGGACCAGTTTGGAACTAGACCCTAACTAGACTAATTGTAATCAGTTTTTTGTTTTGCACACTAAAGACCGTTTCTATTCAATTCGACAGCTCATGGTAGAGCTACCGTCGAGATATTTAAAGAAGAGCTTAACTATGTAGTACACTGCAAAAGAATGTTTTCTATACGACTCTACAGTAGAGAAAGTAACTTTCGCAGCGTATACAGTCGTGGAGCACATAGTATAACTCTCTACTCTTAATATGCCGACGGCAGGTTTACGTAGAACTCTAGAATTGCAAAGAGAGGGTCTTCAATGAACACAACAAAGGTAGATTCTCTACACTCTACACTCCTTTTTTTTTTGTTTTTGCCTAAAAAACTCTATAGTGGATTTCAGGCTTTACGCAGAGAAAAGAGTGTAGAGAATCTACCATTAATGTTCGTACTGAAACTCTCTACTCTATTTATGTTAAATGCAGCTCTACGTAGAGCCTTAGAAGTGAAGAAACGGTTTTCAGTATACACAATTAAGGTAAATTTTCTACACTATACACTATTTTCTCAGCATAAAAATCTCTATAGCTCTATAAAATAATGAAGTCTCTTCGATCTTTTTTGCAATGCATCGTTGGTGACATTTTCAGCTGTCTGTCATGTGCATAATTCCAAAAGTAACTCCATCTTGTATATATGTAGATGCCATAGGTCCATATAGGTTGTTATAGCAACCGTTAACTAACAAAACAAAAAAATGTTTTAACAAGACTGAATGGTGTTGAGAGATTACATTGTCACTATGGTGACATTTCCGGCTGGATATGTACATACGCATATGCATCTTTGTAGCTACATAATAAAATTATTGAAATTTTGGCAGTAAATCAAATGCAGCCGATAAATTTAGCACAATCAATATAATTATAAATGACTAGCTTGATGAACAGTTAGGCAGGTAGATATAAGACACACACACACACACACACTACTTACACACATACACACCTTCACAAACATATAAATGCATGTATGCATGCAGGAATATTCGTGCTTGGATGTTAGGGGCTCAAATCCAATGCTCAATCGATGGCCTAATTACCAGGTTGGGAATGTGCAAACGAATTTTATTGTCAATACACTCCATAATTGCGAGCATAGAATTTCATTGATAGATTGTTAATTGTGGAATTTACGAAATTGAAATTTAAATCAATTTTATTATTTTGGTTGAAAGCGAAAAATCGGCGACCTCATCAAAGCATTCTTACGATGAAAACGCTACAATGTCTTTTGTCAAATCATGTCAGACAGCATCCGAAAGCATCAAACTATCCGATCGAGCTGATTGTCATGGGAAATTTAACATTGATAGCCTTTTCCTAGCGAGCGAATATATCAAGCATTCCTCTCGATAATTGGAGGCCAAAAGAGCAGCAAAAGGGTTAAATCAAAACGCCGAAACTCTGAAATCCTTTTCAGTTTTTTAACAAAAGCCTCAGTGAAAATTCATAAAAGGAACCACATTGAAAGCAGACAAAACAAAAGCATTATCCAGTCATTAACCCAGCGGCCAAAATTCTGCTTACAGAAGCGATCAAGATTTGTTGAGTGAACGCCTACCACCACCACACAAAGTAAGCTATTGGTAGCAGTCGCTACAATCTCGTATACTTTGTAAGCTATTGGTAGACAGGTCGCTTACAATCTCGTATACTTTGTAAGCTGTTGCTAGACAGGTCGCTTACAATCTCGTGTACTTTGTAAGCCATTGGTAGGCAGGTCGCTTACAGTCTCGTATACTTTGTAAGCTATTGGTAGGCAGGTCGCTTACAATCTCGTATACTTTGTAAGCTATTGGTAGGCAGGTAGCTTACAATCTCGTATACTTTGTAAGCTATTGGTAGGCAGGTAGCTTACAATCTCGTATACTTTGTAAGCTATTGGTAGGCAGGTCGCTTACAATCTCGTATACTTTGTAAGCTATTGGTAGGCAGGTCGCTTACAATCTCGTATACTTTGTAAGCTATTGGTAGGCAGGTCGCTTACAGTCTCGTATACTTTGTAAGCTATTGGTAGGCAGGTCGCTTACAGTCTCGTATACTTTGTAAGCATTGGTAGGCAGGTCGCTTACAATCTCGTATACTTTGTAAGCTATTGGTAGGCAGGTCGCTTACAATCTCGTATACTTTGTAAGCTATTGGTAGGCAGGTCGCTTACAATCTCGTATACTTTGTAAGCTATTGGTAGGCAGGTCGCTTACAATCTCGTATACTTTGTAAGCTATTGGTAGGCAGGTCGCTTACAATCTCGTATACTTTGTAGGCGGTACGCACTGTTGGCCGCTGAGAATATCCGAAAAAATATTGAAAAAAAAAAGATTTTATTATTTTTGATTTTTTATATATAATTTTTTTTTGTTCGTTTGTCTTTCTTTGTTTCGAGCTGAGTTTGGAAAAATAAAAAACCAAAACTTACCCCATTTTATTGAAGATCGGCAGGCAGAAGACTTTCAAGCGCGATATTCACAAATATTTTGAATGTATTAATTTTTTTTAAATATTTTTTTTTGCTTCTAACTTCGTTCTTTTTCAGTAGTCTTTTTATGAGGAATGGCGAGATATTGCGTTGCATACGAATCTTACGAATTTATACATATTTATGTCTATATTTATATTGTAAATCCTTATTGAAAAAGAATCGCCCATCACACCTTCGAAATATTTTAATGAAAATCAAAATACGATTGATTTAAAGGAAGAATACTCCATCGATTCAATTCCAATGAACTTGATATGGAATTCTCTCATTTTCGGCTATATGTCTTACGCCCTGCTGTGCACACAAGTTACTTAAGCAAAGCACTTGGATCATATATGTATATATATATTGCAAGTGTTGCATGGGCTTGGTAAGAGTGTAATTATCTCGCAACGAAATATGTACATCGACCTCGATATCGTGACTTGCACCGTAAGATAATTGTAGTAGCCAAACACTTGATTAGTACTTAACACTTGTATTCAATCTTGGCTTAACAGCTATCTGCAGCACAATAGCTGTGCACTAGATCAAATCGGCAACAAAGTATTGCAACAAAAATATAGAATATAGAATCTATTTGAATCGGTCATTTTAAAAACCTCTTAACTCAGATTTCTCCATTACATTCTAGTGAATTGAGAGGTTTTCGAAATGACCGATTCACTTATTGGCTACAATCAGTATTGATTTATTGCAATATTGATTCGGCTGTTGCAGTATTTTCCATTCAAAGCATATGGGGCTGTTTAACTCGGCTTAGGCCCGATTTCACCAAGCTATTTAAATGAAACGAACTGTTAAAATTCATACAAAAAAAAGGGAAATTTTAATTTAAGTTTTATTTAAATAGTTTGGTGAAATCGGGCCTTAATGTAGGGAAAAAATTCCTAAGCAAAGTGAAAAAAGCAACGGAGAAGCATAACAGATTATCTTTCTACACAGTAACCCCCATCCCACACCCCCCGTCACTGCGATACTATCTTTACAATAATTTGGTATTTAAGGGGGTCTTCTCATTGAAAACCCGTTTTTTGGACCCTTTTTAAAAAAATTCTTATTTGAAAACGCAAAGAATAATTGAAAACTTTTTTTATTTATTGTATTACAAAAGGTTCAAAGTAAATAAAAAAATTTTTTTTGCCTCGATACGTGGGCTGTTCAAAAAGTAATGAGACTTCAAAGTTGGTGGTGAAAAAAAAGGTGTCCGTCACGGCGGCCACGATTCCGGGTCTCCGGAGCGTCCGAAATGGAAAAAAAAAACGGGGTTATAATCAGTATAGATGTAATTCTCGGGTGAACCTCAAGCTTAATTTTGTGATTTTTTTTGACAAAATGGCGGCCATTCAAAAAAAAATTTCAATTTCGGGCTTTTTTTTTGTAGTTTAGTGTAAAAAAAAAAATAGTAAAAAATTTTTTAAAATTATGATCGAGGTTCACCCGAGAATGGTGACAATTCTGCGTCGATTCCACTTTGTTTCATGAAAATCGGTTCAGTTGAACTGGAGATATCATGGCCGCCAGTTCGAAAAACGTGGTTTCGAGATAAACGCGTTTAAAGTTTGAAGCAACGCAAAAATTACTCGTTTTAGCGCAGATCTTGCTCGACAAAGAAGGCTATATCTTCTAAACTATTTCGAATTTCAAACAATCCTTTTAGGGGGATATTCACAACTACCCAAGCTATAAATAAATGCAAAAAAAAAAAAAAGTCGAAAAAAAAAGTTGCTCAATGAGAAGACCCCCTTAAGCTTTCCAAGACTGAGTCTTTCTTTCAAGCAGCTCTGATCTTCGATACGACCATATGGTAAAATTTCACAAAATTTCCATTTTTTGTAACATTTCCAGCAATCTTTAACCGCTTATAGCTCCTTAACCATAAGTGCAATCAAAATTATTTTAACGAACGAATTGTAGGTCTAGTTATTTCTAACAAAATGGGTAAAAAAAAAATTTAGTCTTTCCATTGCCCGTATGCAATCTATGGCGTCAGTGCTCGGCCCTTTGATCATCTTCAACCTGCATTCATTCATATAACCATCTGAGAGCCTTCAGGTAAGAATATGTATGTATGTATATCGAAATGTACATTCAAGTTTATGCAGAATTTCAAATCTTTTACTCAAAACTACTATTTTTATGTATACAGCTGTATCTATTCCGCATTAAAATGTTTTGCTCTTTAATGTTGCGAAAGTTAATGAGCTTATTTATTTATTGCTATTGTTTTTATAATTAATTGAACATTTCTGCGCAATTAAATCAAACATACCTACATACATACATACATATATGACTTTAATTTGTCCTTAATGCTTTGATTTAAGCTATCAATTTTATATGAAACGAAAAAAACTCGTTTCTAAGGCAGACGATTGCGCGATTGCGCGATTGCATTATCCCATGCTATACGCAACGATCTCATGAATAAACATTGCCCACTCAGTACATTCGGGCAACGTTTTGCGAGCAATTTGATGCAGTGGAGCATCGACTTGCCTTCTAACATTGGGTTTTTGCACAGTTTTTCTGATAAAAAATTTTATGGGCTATTCACAAAGTTTGCGAAAATCCCCTTTGGAAAATATACCCGGCTTAAATTGGTATACTTAGCTGGGCAATTAATTGTGTTGTTATTGTTTTTTCTATGCAATCAGAAATCATTGCATTGCCCAATCAAAAGAGATTGACATTGAAAAAGTACGTTCGCTATACAATTGAATAAATTTAAATGGTTTTATTATTAAACCTTTCCCGCATGATATATGAAATAAGTAAATTGTATTACTCTCTTTCTTCTTTGGTCGGGTATGATCGCACCTAGGCGGACCACAGAGCGGCAAATGGTTTGATTAAGACTTCATAAGAAATTACCTATGTTTCCGTTCATATACAATATATCGTTACCTTAATGTCGAAAGACCCCAACTAACATTTTTTCCTAAATTCAATTTTTTGCATATTTCTATATACCGCCCCCCAATTGCACCATGATAAAAAAAAATTAAGGTTTTTAGATTAAAAATAACGGATATAAAATCATTTAAAAATGAAGCCCTAACTGACTTCTATTGTGGTAGCTAAATTTCACAATTTTGGACCCACTGAGTTTGAGAACTTTGGAATAGAGCTTACTGCTGTGCCCCAAAATTGGAATATTTTTTGGTTTTAATTAAATGTTTTTCTCTCTCCTGTAAAATTCGAAATTCGTTAGTTAGGGCCTTTCTACATTAAGGTAAAGATATACAAGGTGTTCCGTTTGTGATGGTCAACCGGTCGGGAGCTGATAGAGGGGGTCGTATGGCAGGAGGAGGTCCAAAATGCACCCCTGAGGAGTTATAAGGGAAAGAAAGAAATTTTCAGTTGTTTCAGAAAAAAAAAAATTGTCACGCCTCAATGTTTGTATCCAAGATAAAAATTTTAATGCAGTTCGACAGAGAATTGTCAGACCTTTCTAGGCGTATAAAATAGTCTTACACTTTATTGCAGCTTCAAGGGTATTTGAGCCTTCAAAGTTAAAATTTTAAATTTTTTTAAACATTTTTTGACTTTGAGAGCCATTTTGGTATGAAAAAGGTCCGATTAACACCCACATTTCTTATTTTATTTAAAATGCTGGATCGATTTCCTTTAGTTTGGTATCCCATATGTCTAATAAATTTTTTGAAAATAAGATGAGAAAATTAAATATCTAAATGAACATCTATCCGTTTGCTATCAATGAAGTCGAACTTATTAGATTTGATACAGCAAAACTAATAAGTTCATTTAGATATTTAATTTTCTCATCACAAACGGAACACCCTGTATATAAAACTGTTTTTTTTTTTTTTTTTTTTTTTTTTTGCAGAAATCCATTTTGGCTTCGCACGCGAAATGGGGTTAATATATATAATCCCAAAAGGAGATCAGACTTTACCACGATGGGCTGAAGTCATTTTAACTACTATGCATTTGTGAATAAATAGGCTTGTCGATGTTTTGTTAATCCTCAACTCTTCTTTCGTCTTTTTCTTCTCATAATTAATCCACAATATGTCAGAGCTGTCAAGTTCAATAGATCACTTCGATTTTCATATTCCTCGCAAAAGATTAGATACCCATTTGTGTCCTTAAACTTAGAAGCACTTCCAATTAGACATTGTTGTTCTGTAGAACTTTAAAAACGATCACTGAATTTTACTCCCAATCGCGGTATTCACGAATGCTTAGCTTCAGCTTTCAACTAATACTGAAGCTTTAGAACGCCTCGACTGTCTGCATTTCGAATTTATTCAAGACGACGTCGCTTCGATTTCGTTTGGCCAGATCGACTTGCCCGCTTTATGCAGTCAGTTCTGTTTTAGCTTTATCTTAAAATTGTTTTTTTTTTTTCCCCATAGTAGGTATCAAATGTTGAAAACGTTCATACGTACGTACATACATTCAGCTTTAACACTTTCAGCGCAAGTACGTCACTCGGCTAGTAAGAGTTTCATTTCTAATCGTGAAAGCTTATCTATTTTACAGCTTTTTCAAATATCATATGATAAATCTGATTAAGTACAAAGAGAAACCGCGCTTTGTAAGACCTTTATTATCGAAGGGAATTCCATTCGATCGGTTCTCGATCCTCGCAATAATTTCTCACATTCGTTCAATTAATCCAAATCCACATATTGAAAATTTAACCTCATACTTCAACCTATAAGGTAGCCCGGCAGAGCCCTGTTTATAGAATGCAATTCACTGGTCTTTTCCCAGCGGCCAAAATGCTGCTTACAGAAGCGATGAATCGTATCACATTTTGAAGGCCGTAGGCGGTAATGCAAACGACCTCATATACCATCCTAGTATACTTTTGTGGCGATACGTGGCCGTTTTGTATAGTGAACGCCTGCCACTTTCACATAAAGTAAGCTATTGGTGGGCAGGTCGCTTACAATCTCGTATACTTTGTAGGCTATTGGTAGGCAGGTCGCTTACAATCTCGTATACTTATGTAAGCTATTGGTAGGCAGGTCGCTTACAATCTTGTATACTGTGTAAGCTATTGGTAGGCAGGTCGCTTACAATCTCGTACACTTTGTAAGCTATTGGTGGGCAGGTCGCTTACAATCTCGTATACTTTGTAAGCTATTGGTAGGCAGGTCGCTTACAATCTCGTATAATTTGTAAGCTACTAATATTCATGTCGCTTACAGTCTCATACACTTTGTAAGCTATTGGTAAGCAGTTCGCTTACAATCTCGTATACTTTGTAAGCTATTGGCAGGCAGGTTGTTTACAATCTCGTATAATTTGTAAGCTATTGGCAGGCAGGTAGTTTAAAATCTCGTATAATTTGTAAGCTACTAATATTCACGTCGCTTACAGTCTCATACACTTTGTAAGCTATTGGTAAGCAGTTCGCTTACAATCTCGTATACTTTGTAAGCTATTGGTAGGCAGGTCGCTTACAATCTCGTACACTTTGTAAGCTATTGGCAGGCAGGTAGTTTACAATCTCGAATAATTTGTAAGCTATTGGCAGACAGGTAGTTTACAATCTCGTATAATTTGTAAGCTATTGGTAGGCAGGTCGCTTACAATCTCGTATACTTTGTAAGCTATTGGCAGGCAGGTAGTTTACAATCTCGTATAATTTGTAAGCTACTAATATTCATGTCGCTTACAGTCTCATACACTTTGTAAGCTATTGGTAAGCAGTTCGCCTACAATCTCGTATACTTTGTAATATATTCGTAAGCAGTTCGCCTACAATTTTGGATACTTTGTAAACTACTTATATTCAGGTCGCTTACAGTCTCGTATACTTTGTAGGCGGTAGGCACTGTTGGCCGCTGGGATGTTTGCCAGAAGAAAAGAGATTTCCGTATTAATTGAGGAACTCTTTAAATTATTAAAATAGAATTTAGCAAATCAACTGAAGCCGGCCATACACTTGCTGCCAATGGTAAATAGAGTCGAAGTTACCCAAAGTGACATCAGGAGTACTTATGTGGAATCTTATCCAATTCGAACACAGGGTTGCTCTAACACACAAGAATTGTTATTTCGCACTTGTGTAGGGCCATCATTAGTTCCGAGGTACATATATAGTCGAAACGATTTAAATCTTATCACAGTTTTTACGACCCTAAGCCCATTAAATTTCTCATAAAGGCAAACTTAGTACTTTTATGACAAACGCTTTCTAACTAAGAGCTTTTTGCCTGACTTACGAAGATATTGTTCGGAACTACGAGTATAATACGAAGAAGATTAAGAACGGCATTTTGATCTACGCTATAGCAAGGTTTTTCACTATTTTATTACTCTATAATTTGCATTTTCATTTTTATGGAGACATTCTTTTTAATCTCAAATCACATTTCACTTCAAAAAACGACAAAAAAAAAACAGTGCTCGCTCATATGTACTTAAATAAAAATTTTTGGAATTTGAGTGTTTGAGATGATCTTAACGCAACTGTTGAGAAATATCTTATTTTTATTGAAGTTTTTACATCGCGGTTAGATAATATGTAGTTGGGCTAATGTTTCTTTTCGGTCGTTTAATTTTATCCCTATTTAGAATAGGGAATTATCACGAGAAGTTAGATACATTACGGAACCCCATGAGGAGATAATTAAGACCGTAAACAGAATTTTGAATTCAGTTCTTTAAAGTGATTGATAAAAGTCGCAAATCCCTTTGTTTGGTTTTGTCAGATTGACTACAGGTCATTTTTAAATCGATGCAGTAAAATGTAGCCGAGAATTAAGTTGCGCACGAACTAATAGCTATATCTCATAAACCGTTCAATATCTAGTTCTCGTGTCTAAAGCAATGTTTTAGTCCTAGACTTGACCAAAATGTAAAGCCGTAGTACTTACTTAAGAAACTCCATCTAGTAAACAAAAATTGCAAAAATTGCAAAAATTTCAAAAATTTTACAATTTTTGCACCTCTTTCTTTTATTTTTCTGGCCCCCATTAGCTCCCAATCCGGTAAGAAGTTTTTGCAAATTTTTCGATCAAAATATAAGTACACTGACAAGATCCGAGTGCTCCCTAATACCGTTTTTCAACCGCAAAATTGAAAATTTTTGCATGAAAAATCAAACGAAAAAATTCAAAATTACCCTTTAAATATGCTCCGAATTTTTCATCGAGCGCAAATGGTTCAGAACCGTGAAAATAATTTCTAATCAATGGTGCACTGTATTTTTTGTTTTTGCGGAAAATCTACCAAGCCAAAAAGGGATTCACGGATTTTTTTTTTGCACTTTTGCATGGTAAGAACCATATAAAGTACTATAGATGGCACTTGGCAAAAAACGTGTGTGTTGAATTGAAGTAGGCCCCCTGTGCATGCATTCTTATGGAAATATCAAAAACGTAGCACGCCCCCTGAAAATTCCGGTTGCGGTCTAACAAATAATTCATAATCTTGTAACATGAACTAAAATTTTTTTTTTTTTAAATCATCTATATATAAGTGTTAATCAAAAAATGGTTTTTCATAAGAACTCATTTTATTTTTCAGCAAAATATGTTATTTTTATAAAAATCAAAAATAATTAGACAAAATTTTGCTCATATTTTACTGAGGAACGCTAATGCAGAGTACTCATGCGTCGAATATGACCGATTCTGAAAAAGTTTGAATTCCACCACAGAACAGCTGATATGAAATATGCAGTGATATCATAACTAAAATTGCTCGATACATAATTAATGGCTCAAGTACTTATTACATATCATGATAAATAGAATGCATAAACTATATATTTTTGGATCTCTTCTGAATGAAAAGGGTACAGAATTGCATAAACTATCATAAAAAAACTTAAAAAGTTTTACATTAAAAAGAAAACATAAAAAAATGTAAACGCAAGTATGTTTAGTTACAAAATTGAGTGAATACTCCAAAAATTATAGTATCACTAGTTCACCACGGAATTCGGTTGTTGTTGTAAGTGTCCCCTATATTACTATATGCCATATAGTATATGGTAAGAACCATATATAACTATATATGTCACTCAGGAGCCGTTTCTATTTTGGCTCTTTTCAACACGGTCTTGGGTACCACACGTCTTGGGTACCCACCATAAATGAGCAGTTTTCACTTAGGTACTCACCAAAAGTATTTCTCTCTCGCTCTTTTTTGGCTGCCGAGTAACTATCTCTTTCTAACTGGCGCGAAATGTCCCGCCCAAAATCTATGAGAGTGACATATATAGTTATATATGGTAAGAACATTCGACTAGCGGTTAGCCTAATATCCTGTATCCGGCCAAATCACGATCCGTTGCATCTCTATGTAGTATTGTCTTAAGGGATATTTTTCAATTCTATGCATTTATAGTGCTATATACTACTTAGATAAGTCTAGAAAGCCTATTAGATAAATGTGAGAATCTAGCCCATTAAGGCTCTTTTGGAATCACAGCTCGTTATCGGAATTTAACTAAGTACTTTCGTGGCGACAAGCGATACCTCAACAAATGAGCATGAAGTAAATCAAATAGAATTTAGATAGTGCCTGGAGAGAATACGATTTACTTATTAAAATCAGGTACAAATTCTATAATCATGAATTACTGCTACAAAATTATGGCCTTAATATTGAATGCATGATTGTAAACACTGTAAGAAAATATTGACGGTTTATGGAAAAAATAATAATTAAATGGAAAATTTCTTGCATACTATATAGTCTCATACAGGGTGTTCCATACTCAATGGATCAAAAAAAAGGAGGTGATAGCAAAAAAATTTATGGAAAGGGGGGTTCATCTTGCACTCGTAAGGAGCTAGAGCCGTGGAAAGAATTCGACTAAATTGGTGAGCATACTTTTAGGCGGATATGTAAAACTAAAACATTATTCAGAAATTTTTAAATTTCTTAGATTTTTCTTTTTCTCATTCGGCCTAAAAGTGTGCTCAATAAATTTGATTAAAATAACTTTTCTGCGAGTCAAAAATACAAAATAATTATTTTCAAACCTTAGTTTTGCATTGATTGTGAAACTTTTTTTAAACAACCATGGTATCAAATTGAAGAGAAAAACTCAACGTTTTCGAAAAGAGTAAAAAAAAGGGGGCTCGATCGTATTTCTTTTGAATTAAATCACTTTAAAAGCCAAAATTACACTATTTTAGGCTTAGATGGTAGTACCAGAGAAAACGGAGTTAAATTATTTAAAATCGTAGTATGCAGTGTTAACGGAAAACTGCCAAGCTTTTCATATCATATGTGATTTTGAATTTACGGCCTGTACGTGAGGAGCACCAGTGAAAAAACCAAAATATTGTTTTTTGCATGTAACTCCTCAGGGGTGCATTTGCCGTTCTGGGTATTTTGCCGGCTTGCCACCCCCTAAATCGGGGCCTGATTGAAATTTCGGAACATAAAAATACTAAAAATTTTTGCTGTATTCGGAAATCTATTCAATCTTTTGCACATGTGTCCCATTTAAACACAACGTCGGCAAGTCCTTTGGGAGCCCGGTGAACGTTCGTCTTACTTTAGCTTAGTTGGTTAAAAGATTGTTGTTTTTTTTTTTTTTTTTTTTTTTTTTTGGATAGCTACTACTGAAAAATATTGTATAAAACAAATTTCAGTAATCTATTGCGCAGTATCCTTCAAATGTCCTTGAAAAATTCTATTTAGTAAGCTCTTTTAAAAAAATTTTATATCTCAAAAACGAAATACGATAGAAAGATAAAACAAATGGAGACTGATAGTTAATAAAACATGGAATCTAATAATAATAAAAAAATTACAAACAAACAAAAAAATTTTTGCACAAAAATGAAAATAAAAATTAAATAATTTTCTTTTCAGTGTATTATCGCTATCCTGCCATCCTGTCTGGCTATTTTTAGAAAAAATTTCTTCAAGTATTGACTTTTGACTTAAAAATTATTTGATTTGAGCGTTCATAAAGACCAAGTCACGACCCGGTCAATAGGCATGTTCGGCTGCCCTTTTACACAATCATTGAGACAGCAGAAATTATTGAAATTCAGCACC
The DNA here is from genome assembly GCA_020466095.1 of Chlorops oryzae. NCBI lineage: Eukaryota > Metazoa > Arthropoda > Insecta > Diptera > Chloropidae > Chlorops > Chlorops oryzae. The sequence goes on from CM035806.1 coordinate 163,916,210, forward strand.
CAAAAGTATGCATATAAATATGTATTTTTTTAACAAGTATATTTAAAAGTTCGAAATCCGTTCATTTTTGTAGATGTCTGCATTTAAACAGTCTTTGGGTAAATATTTTGGAAATTCTTACGATCTTCCTAGAGCTTTTATAAAGAACTACATTGAAAAAAATAAAAAAAAATTATATGGATTGATTTTTAAATATTCAAAAGCATACATTTATGTTACGTGATGAATTTAAATATTTTCTGTTTCCGTTCAAATCATAAAGCTTAAGATTTTGTAAAAAAAAAAAAATATTTCTGAAGCCAACTTTTAGGCTGATACATCTTTGTCTGTTTGAATTTGAAATCACGATTTTTCGTTAAGCTCCCAAGTTTCTCCGAGTCAAAAGAAGCCGAACATATTCAAATATCTTTACGAAAAGAGCAAAAAAAATCGGCCAATTTTTGTGGATATTTCTCGTATATTATGAGCTCCTTCGGTTAATTCGGATTAATGGCAATGCCCCGCAATACGAAATCTGAAAATGGCGTCTAGGGCTTTAAAGGATTGTCAACTTTTTTAGGCCCATAATAAATTGAACTCTTACACAAATATGTATGCAATTCTTCTAATCTAGTGAAACATGAAAATAATGAGAACAAATTAAATATTTGTATTTCATCTTGTGTCTCTCTCAAAACAGGTTGTCCTATTCAGATGTACTCCAACATGATCTGTCTCGGCTAACACGAGTAAACTCGTTAAAATTGCAACTCATCGAAGAGCACTTGCAAAAATTTTCGCTATTTAAATTCTATCGAAACTCTCTCCGCATTCTCTGACGACAATTTCTCTCGATCTCCAACAGCAATTCTATGTCTCTCTATCTAACAATAAAATGTATTAATTTTTCAGAACGTTTGAAACGCGATCGCTTCAAGTAGTAGAGAGTATGAATATACCCTGTAGTAAAAGAGCGGTCAGTTTGCAAAATAGGACCCACCTTAGGTGAGACTGTTAGCAACTAGACCATAAAAACTATGGGGCACGTCTAACCTAAGGTCGACCTCTATAGGTCTCACCGCTGACTGTTCCGTAAGAGATCGAGGGGCGGTGAGTTCATTTTTTGTTGTACTCTTGCTATGCGCTTGTTGTTGTCTGCTTTAAGTTCGCATTCTGATCGACGTACCGTCAAGAGTTGATTAGCGTAAAGGGTAAGACTCTCGCTCAGCAACCACGCAGGTCGAGGTTCGATCCGTGGCTCGATTGAACATTTTTTTTTCTTCTCTATTGCCTAGAGTTTTTTTTTTATGTTCATATTTTAATTAATTTTTTTTATTAGTTAATTTTGAAAAATAAAAAATTTTTTCTTTAATATGTAAGTATTTTTTCATATTTAAATTTTTTTTAAAAGTATTTATTTTTCAATTGAAAATTTTTTGCTATGAAATATTCTATTTTATTTCACAAAAACTTGAGCACCTAAAAACTCAAGTCAGCATTTTGATCAACATATTAAATTTCCTTGTTTAGCGTAATGGTTAAGACGCAGACTTACCAACCCAGAGATCAGCGGTTCGAGGTTCGTTCGAGACGAGAAAATTAAAAAAAACATAACTAATGTTTAAACAAAAAGATTTAAAAAATAAAAACAAAAAATAAACAAAATGAAAAGAAGAAAAAAAAATAAAACAAAAATTTAAATTTTTTTTCCATAAATTAACAAAATCGTCGATTGACCTCCAACTCACCCAAAACGTCTCACCATGGGTGAGTCTTACATGTACTACTCTCTTTTTAATGTAGGCCCCATGTTAAAGAGGTGAGTTGAATGCATGTAAGAGTAAATTATGTGGGGACTAGTTGTGGTCTTTTTGAGGTGCACCATAGGTGAGTAGGGGGTGAGTCTCAATTACTGCAGGGTACTTATATGTATATATTACGCATACGTCAGGAAATACCAAAAACTGAGCGGTGACTTTTTCATATGAAAAATATGAGGTTCGCTAGCATTTTTTAAGTTTTCTCTATAAATCCTTGTCGGCCTATAAACATCATTTCAAAAGGTAATAAAACCAGCATGATTACAAAATTTCAAAAAAAAAAAAAAATTTAGTTTTTCCCACCCTATTAAGGACCGTTTTAACGACATTCCAAATTGCCCTTGTTCAAAAAACTCTAATGAATTCTGCCTACTTTATGAGCATTTAAGTGTCACTAACTTCGATCAAATTCAGCACCCTGTATCTACCCGTTACTTTTCGAAGCTAAAAATTTGGCATTTTCATATACACGTATAGAGCAGTGCTGTCGTTTTTAATTTTCGTTTAGTAGTATAACTTGCTTTTTTTTAGTAGTATTTTGAGGCATTTTGTAGTACTTTTAGGAAATCAAATAAAATGGGTTGGAAATATAATATTTAACGAATGCACTTCTCTTAAAGACTATTTCCTGGATGAAACATGAATGTTACAACTGTATCCGAGTAAATTTTACGAAATTAAAAAAAAAATTTTTTTGTATAGCTGTCTTTTTTCATTTTTGAGAAAAATTTTTTGACGGATACTTGTAATCTACTATACAGATCTGCATTTTTAGAGAAATGTAGTAATATTTCAAATTTAGTAGTATAGTAGTAAGGGTGATGAAAATGTAGTAAAATACTACAATTGTAGTAATTCCGACAGCATTGGTATAGAGGTGCTATACAACAAAAAAAAAAATTGGAAAGATTCGGAGACATCAAAAAAAAAAAAAAGTTGTCGTTTTCACATGGAATGCCCCATATATAACCTTCTCCGTGAAAAGGGTCCTAGTCAGGGCCGTTTCTAGGCTTTTTTTGGTCCCCTAGGCTGTGCCTGTGGTGCGGGCCCCTCTAGAGTAGGAAAAAAAAAAGGTCTATGCTATGGAAACATATCGTTTGCGCAGTGAAAAACCAGAAGGCAATACCATTTTGTGGTGCGGGCCCATAGGCTGCAGCCTATGTAGCCTATGCCTAAAAACGGCCCTGTTCCTAGTGTTTCAAAAAAAAAACGGGTTTGGACTTAAGAGTGGATTCTGTTACTATACCTAAATGGGTATAGAATAAGATGAAATGAGTTTTCCTCAAAACTTCATTTTCACACACCAGGTCCCTTTTCTCGGAGAAGGTTACATACATGTGTGTCTTTTTCATAATATCCTTGAAATATCCTTCAAAAATCCTTTTCAGTAAGCCCTTAATAAAAAAAAAAATGTATACTTCAAAAACGAATTATGGATATCGAAAGATGAAACAAATGGCGACTGATAACAAACAAAACAAGGATACACTGAGAAAATTTTATGAAAATAAAAATGAAATATATTTTTTCAGTAAATAAGATTTTTGTATATCCCTTTAAGGCGTTCTTTGGCGAAAACTCAAGTCCTCTTGGCGACCTCTAAACCTTAACAAAAAAAATTCTTTTTTTTTACGTCTGATTTGCCCTAATTTTTTTAGTTATACGAAGACCACATGCCTTCGGTTTCGGCTTCGGCTTCGACTTCTTGCTATTATATTTTTGACCGCTACTTTCATTATAACTGCAAAATTTCTTCTTTTCAAACTTTCTACTCAATTTAAACTGACATAGCAATCTCCTTAGTTGCCAATCCAAACTTCCTTCTTTCAATAACTATAAATTGTAGGGCACTACATTGACCACCCTTTTCCGATAATAAATATCCATATGATTTCTATTTCTGTTTAATCCTCTCCCGCTCTCTCTCCTCACTCTCTCACTCTCTCACTCTCTCACTCTCTCCCCTTCTCTCTTTCTCTCCAGCTTTCTCTCTTTTTCTTTTTTTTTTTTCATTTACTATCAGAAATCGCACTCAGCATTTCATACTTTGCCAATAAAAATTTAATTCTAACATTCAATGTTAGCTGTTCGGCTCTTTGGCCGCTCAGAGCTCAAACGGAAATTTCGCAATTGCAAGACTGACGACGTCTATCGGTCACACGTCCATGGACATAAAAATAGAAAGAAAGAGAAAAAGAAAACAAAACACAAAAGTTTAAATTGTGAAATTCTAAAGATAATATCAAATGAGGATGGGCACAGCCGTAGTCGTCGCCGCTTTTCGCTGTTCTCTTGCAAATTCGTTTCACAGAAATCAATCTCCGAAATAACAAAACCAAAAACAAAAAAAAAAAAAAGGAAGAGAAATTTTTATGGCCATTTCTAATCGAGAACTTTTGCAAAAACAGGTTGTCGACTAAAATATATTATTCAAATTGTAAAAACCTTCAAGTAAAGAAAGTGCGCCGATCTCTTTATTGCGTTATCGAGGAACAATCGCAGAGCAAATGGGCTTTTCCATTCAGGTGAATAATTGACTTTAATAATAAAATATATATATATAATCGCTTACATAAAATTACACGTAACAACATGTATGTATGTACATATGACTGCATGAATGTGTGCATGTGTGCATGCATGAATACATGTGTGCAGGTATATAACGAGGGCATTCACTGGCACGTAAAAAGTTGGAATCGAAAGCGAAACTCTGGCAAATTTTTCGTAAATTCGTAAATTCGTAAAATGCCATGTGTAAAATACTTTTGAATTTCTTTCGGAAATTTTACAGTTCTTGCTTAAGAGGCTCGTCGTCGACAGGTGGGGGTAATTACCGGTGTTTCAAGTGTCCACAAAAAAAAAAAAAAATTTATAAATAAAATCATATTTGACGAGCGAAATGACAATCGTCCATTTTCGCTCGTACCTTGTGAGCTATTAAATTTTATAGCTTCAATCCTACACGGTCGAATCCATTGTACATACATCCAAGCCAGATTGGACGATCGATTTTGGATCGTTTGTGGCAACGTTTGACTACCGATTTTCGGGGTTCACATACAACGGTTTGACGAAAATCAAAACGTTTTGATTTTTTTGCAGTCGTCCAACGTGTTGGAACGTTTGTAGCGTTGTTGTAACAATTTCGGTCAGTTGTTACGTTCTACGTATGGAACAGTCACAAATGAGAACAATAATTATCCCTGCAGTAATGAAGAGGTAATATTACCAAAAAGGAGTACTCGTGGAGTAGTTAAATGTGGTATTGTTTATGTTTAAATGACAGCTGAATGTTAAAAACTACAGTTTCAAGCATTGATTGGCAAAGTAGTAAAAAAGTAATATGGAGTCCTGGTACCTATTTATGTGATTAGTCGGAGAGTAGTTGGAAAGTAGTTGAAAAGTAGTTGGAACCAAGAATGATAGAATATAAGATTACGACATGCGCAGAATTTACTTCTATCCGATCACGTGTGATGTTTTTGTGGGTGCTGCCACTAAATTGTTTAATTTAGTTTTAATTAAATTTTTTTTTTTTTTGTAATTGATCATTTTACAAGAATCTCTTATCTTTAAGGACGATATAAGTATGTAAAAACCAAGTTTTGTGAAAGTTTCAAATTGGTAGTTTGTTTTGCGAACGTCCAGTGGCAACGCTGTAAACACAAAAATTCTTTAATTTAAATATTTTATCTTGAAAATTTTTAGCTGTCAAAAATTTTCAATAATTTCAACCAATCAAGAATACTTTTAAAGCTACATCACAAGTAGTATACATCATTTCAAAAGTAAAAAGCTGAGCATTTTTTCGAAATTAAAAAAAAAAAATAAAATAAAAATAAAAAATGTTGTCTCCCGTACTTAGAAAATCGAGAATGAAAACTAAAAACGAAATTTTCCTCATTTGCCGTTATTAAAAAATTTGAATTCATTTCTTCGGAAGGCTCAGATAATTTTCTTTAAGAAACATTCAAAAAATAATAATTTCCATGAACATCTCTTTTGCCTCGTTATAATGCAACAAAATATGCTCTACGCAAATAAATCGCTAATAATAATAATCGCTTTGACAACCCGTATCTCTGCACCCTGCAAATAGAATGAGCCGTAATTTTTTGCACATTTATTGTACTCATCAATCTAAACAACTTCACCAAATTTCATTCACATCGGAGAGAAAAGTTTTTTTCAATTGGGTACGCTTGACCTCAGCGGCCAACAGTGCTTACCGGCAACAAAGTATACAAGATTGTAGGCGAACTGCCTACCAATAGCTTACATTGTGTGCTGATGGTAGGCGTTCACTCTACAAAACGGCCACGCTTCGAACAAATGTATAGTAGGATGGTATATGAGATCGTATGCATTACCGCCAACGAAATGTGTTACGGTTCATTGCTTTTTGGCTACTGGGACGTGTTTTGCCCCCCCCATATACCTATAAAGAGCCTTAGGAGTTCTAAGTTAGAACAAATGCTGTCTATAAGACAATAGGGATATTCTAAAGAGCGTTTAAAAATTTCTCTAATTAAGCAAAGCGCTGCTATTGTGTGGAACTGGAACTGTATGCACGTCTTGGGAATCCATTATCAATTGTTTTTATCTTGTAAACTTTTCAATTGCCGCAATGCAATCGCAAAGAATAATGATACAAAACAAATACATAGAACTGATTTCCAATCAATCAGACAATCAATCGCTTCAATACCCTTGAATGTTTAAAAACAAGTAAAGCGAACCTGACAACGCCACCATACCCGACACAGGTAAACGGTTAGATATAGGTACATAGATGTTTGAATATTTTTTTTTTTTTTTGTTTTTAACAGGCCCATTAGTACCAAGTGCTCTTTAGATTATCAAGACCACAAAAGGCCTCATATGCCGATTTCTGTTCAATGGCGTCATCTTTTCGAACATTATAACAATAAAATTAACGGTTTAAAGACCAGCATAGATTAAAATTTTTTGAAAATATATCAAAGGATTGCGGCTATGGAGCAGTTCTTGTGATTTTCTCTAAAGACCCTAGACTACTAGAGGCAACCTGAAAGTTTTCAGCCAATTAAGAAAATCAAGATTGCCCAAGGGGCTCTCCATTAATTACGTACGATTTTTATTATAGTTTTCACGTTCGCGTCTTAAGTCTTTGCTCTTTCTCTCTCTCACTCTCCCGCTCTCTCTCTCCCTCTCTCTCTCCCTCTCTCTACCTCTCTCTCTCTCTCTCTCTTTCTTCTCTCTCTCCTCTCTCTCTCTCTCTCTCTCTCTCTCTTTCTATCTTTCTCCCTATCTCTCTTTCTCTGCCCCATCTCTCTCCCTCCCTCACCTACCCTCTCTCCCTCCCTCACCCACCTCTCTCTCTCCTCCCTATCTCTCCCTCCCTCTCTCTCCTCCCTCTCTCCCCTCCTCTCCTCTCCCTCTCTCTCTCTCTCCTCTCTGTCTCTCTCGTTCTCTCCCCCTTCTCTCTCTCCCTCCCTCTCTCTGTCGTTTAGCACGGCCAAGGCTAAATCGAATCTCCTGATTTTGGGTGTTACACACAACCGCACAAACGCCATATACCTTCCACACGGTGTGTTGGGTATACAAAAAAGCAAAAAATCGAATCGAAACTACGCAACGTCAATATTAACTATCAATGGAAGTAATCCATTGGTCATATCGCACCCCGGCAACTAAAGAGACACAACTCAAAATTTGCCATTTTTCAGAAAACGCGATAAACAAAATGCATCGCAGTGTCAATCAAAGCAAGAAGAAAGGCATTACGGCTTTTTTTCGGCCTTTTATAATAGGAAAAACGGAATGGAATTTTTCCTGCAGGTAGACAGGTAACTAAGAAACAAGATCCACATCATAACTCAAAATTCAAAGATTTTGAGTTGTGTCGCTTTAGTTGCCAGGGTGCGATATGGAAACGAATTTCTAAATAGAAATTCGCTATTTCGTGCGAATTCGCTTTAAAGTTTTTCATTCTGATTGGCTTTTCACGTAATTGCAATTTTGAAATGTTTTTTTTTTTTTTTTTTTTTAAGTATTTTATTTCTTGTATAGAAATAAAAGGGTCTTCGGTGCGTCTGTTTTGTGAACAAAGCTCTTCTTTCTCTTGGCTCTAAAAATAGACAGTGAATTGTTTCAAGAATTTGCAAACGCCCTGCTACTCACGTAAGCGTAAAAATTCGTTTTATTTTTAACTTACAAAATAAATGACAACAACAAAAAACAAAATTCAAACATGGCTGCTCGATAAAGCCGCTCGTCTCCAAAAACAAAAAAAAAAAAAAAAAATATGAAACAATTTGGTAGCAATAAGATTGGAAAAAAAAACACAATCGGAATGATTTGAACACACGCCGATTTCGATGGTGCACGCGTCAACAAAACACCGACTGTGTCTCGCACACTTCAGTGACGTAGTTGATGCAGAACCAAGGGGGTGTTACAAGTTTCTGTTTTTTTTTTTTTTTTTTTTTTTTTTTTTTTTTAAAAATTACTTCCTGGGGCAATGAAAATGATCATGAAGGCCACGACCGATCGATATTAAATCCGACCATGTATATTTTTCAAAGTTATAAGAGATATGAATAGTATATTAACCCATTTAGAGACAAGACATAGGCACAATACCAGTCAAAATCGTTTAAAAATTCAGAAAAATGGTTAACCCACCATTGATTTTTGCATCTATATTTAAGGTGGAAGCTTTAAGGAAAATTCCCAGCAGGCCAAAATGCTGCTTACAGAAGCGATGAACCGCAACACATTTCGTAGGCCGTAGGCAGTAAAACGTACAACCTCATATACCATCCTAGTATACTTTTTATCCGAGCGTGGTTGTTTTGTATAGTGATCGCCTGCCACCACCACACAAAGTAAGCTATTGGTAGGCAGTTCGCCTACAATTTCGTATACTTTGTAAGCTATTGGTAGGCGGGTCGCTTACAACCTCGTATACTTTGTAAGCTATTGGTAGGCGGGTCGCTTACAACCTCGTATACTTTGGAAGCTATTGGTAGGCGGGTCGCTTACAACCTCGTATACTTTGTAAGCTATTGGTAGGCGGGTCGCTTACAACCTCGTATACTTTGGAAGCTATTGGTAGGCGGGTCGCTTACAACCTCGTATACTTTGTAAGCTATTGGTAGGCGGGTCGCTTACAACCTCGTATACTTTGGAAGCTATTGGTAGGCGGGTCGCTTACAACCTCGTATACTTTGTAAGCTATTGGTAGGCGGGTCGCTTACAACCTCGTATACTTTGTAAGCTATTGGTAGGCGGGTCGCTTACAACCTCGTATACTTTGGAAGCTATTGGTAGGCGGGTCGCTTACAACCTCGTATACTTTGTAAGCTATTGGTAGGCGGGTCGCTTACAACCTCGTATACTTTGTAAGCTATTGGTAGGCGGGTCGCTTACAACCTCGTATACTTTGGAAGCTATTGGTAGGCGGGTCGCTTACAACCTCGTATACTTTGTAAGCTATTGGTAGGCGGGTCGCTTACAACCTCGTATACTTTGTAAGCTATTGGTAAGCGGGTCGCTTACAACCTCGTATACTTTGTAAGCTATTGGTAGGCGGGTCGCTTACAACCTCGTATACTTTGTAAGCTATTGGTAGGCGGGTCGCTTACAACCTCGTATACTTTGTAAGCTATTGGTAGGCATGTTGCTTACAGTCTCGTATACTTTTTAAGCTATTAATAGACAGTTCGCTTACAGTCTCGTATACTTTGTAGGCGGTAGGCACTGTTGGCCGTTGGATTGTATGAAAGTTGAATGGAAAAATTTTTCAGCATTTTTTTTCTTTTATTGTACCGATTTGCTATATTCCGATGATATTTCGTGTGTACAACGGCTGTAAATGGATTTAAAAAAAAAAAAAAATACGTTCCTATGTTTTCAGGACTCAGAAACTGGAGAATTCGATTATATTCGCAGCGACTTGAACGAAACGGTTCATCGCTTGGAATATGACAACGAGACCGGCGAGCCCCTAAAAGATGAATTGAAAGTACGTTATACGAAGCTAGAGAAATTTCGAATACCAAAAACACTATTAAAAGCCGGCGGTTGTGAGAAATTCATTAATCAATTAACCGGCGAGGATCAATGCAATGAAGAAACAAACGAAATTCAATATACATTTGTGGATGAAATTCTGGAAGATAACAAACAGAGGAAGCAACACTTCAATAGTGATGACTACATGAATATGGAAGGAGTTCAAAACGTAATATATATATATATATACATACATATATATATTTATTTTCGTCTCTCTTTCTCACTCTCTTTCTAATTGCAGGACATCATTTTGGCATATAAAAAGAGTAATATTTTACTCTTTCTCATACCGACACTGTTCTTCTACAACATTTATGTTGCGCTACTCTATAGTTTGATTGAGATTTTTTTGCATTTCTGGTCGCATAAGAAAAACGCCCTCAATATGAACAAAAATATTTATTTCCAGAGCCCATTGCATGTTCTAACATCACAATTCTGTGCGACTTGTCGTTGGGAACAGCAACAGAAATATTTCATTTACTTAATGAGCAAATGAAATGGCCTGCACAATCTGAGAAATTGAAGGACAACGAAGGCTTTAGCAAACCGGAAACAAAGAAAATTCCAAAAAAATTTATGATGCCGCTAAAGCATATTTCAAGGATCTCCATGGGGATTATCAAAAATCCTACAAAAATCGACAACAACAAAAAAAAATTACTAACAGCCGGTTTCACCACATCAATTTAATTGAAAATTAATTAAATTTTTCTAGTTTCTGTTTCACCATTCAAAATTAATTCATATTTAACTTTCATTTAAATGAGCCTTGGTGCCCATTTAACCCTAGAAAGATAACGTACGCCTACGAGACGTAGTCATTTTTAATTTTTTTGCTCCCGCTTTTGAAAGCATATTTAAGTTTTTTCTTATTTACTTTTAATATATACAAGTTTGGTTATTAAAATGAGCCGAAATGACTGACAATAAATTAAATAATGTATTTAAATTACAATCTGTTCACATTTTTTTTTTAAAACATCCTTAAGGATAGTAAAAACAAACACACGTCGCTCAGGCGTATCGTTATCTTTTCAAGGTAAAAAAAATAACGTTATCTTTCTAGGGTTAAATATGATTTAAATATGACAAAAGCAACTCTGTTTTCGTGTTGAAAACAGCTGACGCAAAGAATTCAAAGAATTGCTGATCTGCTCATTCTTGGACATAACGCGTTGAACTCCTCCGCGACAATATCCCATGCCTTTTCTTTTTCACCAGGTCTTACTTTTCCCGTTCTTTTATTTTCCAAGACACCCGTTTGCCTCTTCACTAAATTAAGTAAAATTTATTATTCCTCTTCCGAAAAATTCTTTGTTCGCACATTTCCCTCCATGTTCAATTTAAAAAAAAAATCAGCTGATTTCGTAAGTGCTGCCACTTTTCTCATGTGTCAAATTCAAATCTTGGTGAAACTCAAAATAATTAAATTTCAATTTAAATAAAAAATTAAATTAAAATTAATTTTAATTTAAGTTCCGATAAAAAATTTTGGTGAAACCGGCTGTAAGAAATATTGAATTTAGGACTACCACAAACTAAAAACAATTTTTTTTTTTTTTTTTTTCAATACAATACAAATCAGTTCATTGTACCTATAAAAATACAATTCAAGTTTGGTAGCCTTATTCATGCCGGTTGTTTTAAAAACTTTGGATTTCAAACTTACTAACTAATTGCAAAAATTATTTGACAAAAGTTAAAAATTTCGTTGTAGATATTTTTAAAAATGTGTCTGTTTCAAATACGTTAGTTAACAGTGCGTCCATTTATTGTGTAAGATTTTTATTACTCTTTTCACGTTCGCGTCTTAAGTCTTTGCGCAGACAGTTCTCTTATAAAAAGCGAGAGAGATAGAGCAAAGACTTAAGACGCGAACGTGAAAACAGCAATAAAAATTTTATGTTATTAATGGAAAGCCCCTTTGGTGGTCTTTAAAATAAATTTTTATAAAAAGAGACTTCACCGCTCTAGTTCTTACTTAGCTATTTATGCATATACATAAAAATTCTATGAAATTCTATGCCACGAAGGGGATATGGAGATATTTTTCTTTCAATTAATGAAAGAAAGTCAATTAAGTGGGATTCGGATGAGCGATGACTATTGTATATGATCTCTTGTCGCTAAACTCTTCTCTGAAATTAGTAGAGCCTGACCGACCACTTTTGCAGCTGAGTAGTTTTCTCTTTACACATGCATACGATCAATTAGCTCAAGTACATCTACATATGTATTTATTCATAATTTTATTGTTAAATTTACAATCGATTTGAAACTGGAGCTCAACATTTTCCAAATATTCTCCCAATGTGTTTGTATTTCAAAGCTTTCACTGAACAGTTTTTTTTTTTTTTGTAGGTATTGAATTTCGAATTCGAAATTGAAATACCTCTGCCTAAGCAATTTTTATAAAAAAATTATGTTTATACATATGTATAAGTTATAAATGCACTGGAATTATCACTTTATGTTACGCAACAATGTGCTCACAACCGAAAATGAGCATAAAAAAATTTTTAAAATTCGGCTTTACAATAAAAATATTTAAAAAAAAAAAAAAAAAAACACTCATTAAAATATTTAATGAACACCAAAAATTTGAAACCACGACCATATTTTGATCCTAGACTAAGAACAATTCTGCCAACATTGCGTCCGGCTTACACTATTGCGCGATCTGTCCCATCTTCTTCAAATTCGGTGAGACCTCAAATTTGCAACCAGTACTGGCTATCACATCATCAACGGTGTAGCCCTCAGCAACTTCGGTCAGAGTTAGTCCAACGTCTTTTTCCACATTGAAAACGGCCTTTAAGTGGTCAAAGAAATAGATATTATTAAAACGGGATTTAAACAATCAAAATAAAAGTCTTATGTATGTACTTTACAGGTAGCCTGACCCCATGTCTCTTCTGTCGTCAGTACTCAACGTAGCGAGCCAAAAATAGGATTAAAAGCGCCTCTTTCCATTGACGTACTAAAGTAAATGTACCCGTATGCCTACATACCCAGCGGCCAACCGGGCCTACCTTCTACAAAGTATACGAGACTGTAAGCGGCCTGAATATTAATAGCTACAAAGTATACAATATTGAAGGCGAACTTCCTACCAATAGAATACAAAGTATACGAGATTGTAGGCGAACTGCCTAGCAATAGCTTACTTTGTATGGGAGTGATAGGCGTTCGCTCTACAAAACGGTCACGTTCGAACGAAAGTATACTAGGATGGTATATGAGGTCGTATGCATTATCGCCTACGGCCTACAAAATTCGATTCATCGCTTCTGTAGGCAGCATTTTGGTCGCTGGGTAATTTTACCCACGTCAATAGTTCTTCGGTCTACTGTTGACATGCAATGAAAACGCAATGTTAAATGTCTATAGTGCAAAGCATTGCGACGGGTATAGCTGGTCAGTAGAACTGTTGACGCGGTCAGTAGAAAAAGAGTATAGATTCACTATTGACATTTCCTGCAGGGTAGATTATGATCGGCTTGAAAATACTTAGCTCCTTTGGGAAATGTGACTAAGAATTATGAACTTTCATCATATCATTTAAGGCGTTCGTTCGCATTGGACCTGAAATACTGGCTTAAAATTGTTCGGAAGGCAATCACATCGGACGGATGCACGATCTAGGTTCGATCTTTCGGAGTTGGGTATAAAAACAGCTTAGCGTGGCTAAAATATTTACCTTTTCAGTTATAATGAGGTCCACAACGCCTTTGCCTGTTAATGGCAATGAACACTGTTGCAAGATTTTCGGCGAGCCATCACGAGCGTTATGCTCCATTGTAATAACAACTTTCGTGCTCGGCGATGATACTAAATCCATAGCGCCACCCATACCCTTGACTAGTTTACCCTAAAGAAATCGAAAACGAATTCACAATTTTACTTTTACAAATATATATATATATATATATATATATCATACATACGGGTATCATCCAATTGGCCAGATCGCCCGTTGCCGAAACCTCCATTGCACCTAAAATCGTTAGATCAACATGACCGCCGCGTATCATGGCAAAGCTATCATCAGATCCAAAGAACGAAGCACCCGGCCTGACGGTGACACTCTCCTTTCCAGCGTTTATTAAATCCGGATCGACTTGATCTTTCGTTGGGAAGGGGCCCAAGCCTAGTATACCATTTTCCGATTGAAGGAAAACATTCATTCCTTCGGGTATGTAATTTGATGAGAGGCTAGGAATTCCAATGCCCAAATTCGCATACATGCCATCACGGAATTCCAAGGCCACACGTTTCGCGATACGTTCGCGTAGCGATTGTTCTGGACTTCTGGTCTTCGCTTGTTGTGGGCCATCGCTCTTCTCTTCGCGTATACGTAGACGCTCCACACGCTTGTGATAGTTTGTTCCCTTGAAGATCCGTTTGACATAAATGCCAGGAACGTGAATTTCATCGGGATCCAATGCACCAATCGGAACAATTTCTTCCACTTCGGCGATTGTAATTTTCGCTGCGCGACACATTGGTGCGTTAAAATTTCGCGCCGCCTTATTGAACACTTGAATTTAGAGAGGAAAATTCAATTGGGAGATCTATTTATGAAAGGTTTTTAGTATTGAGGACCAACCAAGATTTCCAAGTGAATCTGCCTTTTGGGCTTTTACTAGTGCAAAATCACCAAATATGGACTCCTCCATAACGTAGTCACGTCCATGAAAACTTTGAACCGGTTTCGGTCTGCTGGCATATTCGAGCTTCCCGTCTATTGTGTATTTTATTGGCGCCCCACCTTGTTGCACCAACGTCGCATAGCCCGTTGGCGTAAAGAAAGCTGGTATACCTTCATATCATTTTTCCCAAACAGACATGAAGGTCAGAAGATTTATGTTATAATTTGAACATTTCGAATTCAGAATGTTTACCTACCAGCACCACCTGCTCGTATCTTTTCGGCTAGCGTACCCTGCGGTGTCAATTCGACAGCTAGTTCTCCAGCCAAAAACTGTCGCACTAACTCCGTATTCTCACCGACATAGGATGAAATCATTTTTTTCACTTGCTTCTCTCGAATGAGCACACCGATGCCACAATTGTCGACACCTTTGGAAAACAGAATTGTTATATGCCATGCCAAAAACAAAAAAATCCATTAATTAATAAAAAATTTAGTGTATGTTAATTACCTCCGTTATTTGATACACCAACTATGTTCTTAACTCCTCTCTGCTTGAGTGCTTCAATCATTTTTTCCGGAATGCCACAAACACCGAAACCACCGAAAAGTATCAAAGCACCATCCGGAACATCGGCAACAGCATCGATTGCATTTTCGTAGACCTTGCTTTTTCCCTTCGACTGTACATTTGTGGCATAGGAAGCGAGGAGCTAAATCGAAATAATTCAAATAAATTATCTACATATTAGTTTGGAAGTATTATAATCTTCTTCTACGTATTATCCTCAACTAACTGCCTGCCACAGGAGCATCAAGACTAAAGAAAGTTTTCCAAATTTTCCTTATGCCAGCCCTAGCTGCGTCCACCGTTCTCATTTCATGCATCTTTTCATTTGTATGGAACTAGTGAGTCCTATAGATGTTGTCTATGGCCTGACTATGGTCTGGAAGACCTGGCTTCATGGTGCTCCTTTGGACAAGATCTTCAGATACCAGTTCTACCTATAAACCGGACATTGAAAGTGTAAAGTGGGTCAAAAACGCTTCAACAAATCCATGCAATTTTCCAATTGTTTTTTTTTTTTTTCAAGCTTTTGATGGACTTGCTGAAGCGATTGTGGGCAGCTAAAGTTGTTTTTGTCTTAAGGATCCACCTACCCAGCGGCCAAAATGCTGCCTACAGAAGCGATGAATCGTAAATCATTTTGTTAATCGACCAAAATCCGTTGCAATTTCTATGAAAAATAAAGATGAACAGTCCCGCCATCAGAAATTTAGACTCCGGTCGTTTTAGTTTCTCAGCGCCTCCATGGCGCAAAAGTCTCACCGTAAAAAAAAAAATGAATTCGGAAATGGGTCTCTTCTTCTGTTGAAGATATTTAAAAAAAATCAATTCCATACTCTAGGACAGTCAGACAATAAGTTTCGTATTGTCTCTTTTTGCTTCTCAAATAATCATCACATCACACTACAAATAAACAATATATTGGCCATAATTCAAACTGAACCCCATTGAAAAAAATTAAAAAACATAAATTTTTAGGAAGGAATTTCGATTGCTTAATCGTAAGAATAAAAATTAAAATTATTTTGTTGTTGAAAATTTGGATAATTTATTGTATTATTAAATTATTTTTAGATTTAAGAATACTATGGGATGGTACTGATATGACAATCATTCATGTACTTTGATAGCTTGATGACATTCATTAAAATGTTGAGTGTAGTGCCTCAGACGAACGTTACACATAATCCGATCGAACACTTTTATTTTTTTTTAACTCTTGTGTTTGAAGATTAAAGATAAGATCATAATTCAAAATTCTAAAAAAAGTAACAGTTTGATCCAAATTTCAATTTTATGAAAAAAGTAAGCCTATTTAGTAGTCGCGATTTTAATTCATACCATAGCGTATTAAGTTTTGCACTAAAAAAAATATGGATGATCGATGGTTTCTTGTCAAATATAAAAATGTTAATATTGGAAGTAAAATTTCACTATTTTAGTGACTATCTCAAATATCATCATACACTACAATCAAACCGACATACCTATGCCTATAATCAAACCTGACATTGAAAAACAACTTCCAAACGATATTTAAAGAGAGAATCGATTGCGTTAGATACGTCAGATAAGATAAAATTGATTGTCGTGCATCTGGATAAGTTTATTGTCATTCATTAAATTTATTTTTAGATCTATAGATACCTATGTTATATATACAATCAAAGATGATCGTTGAAGAGATTAATTAAAATGTTTAGACAGTTTCTTTTTTTTCACCGAATCATCATTTGAGGAATTGGATTTATCCTTTATTTAATTAGTTTCTTTGTAGAAATTCTTAAGAGTTTAGATAAGCTAAAAATCTTCAAGTTGTAATGCAATATTCAAGATCCCTATCTATCCGCTTGATGAACAATTTTCTAAACGTGATCAAATTACGGGTAGGTATCTAGATTTATGGAAACAATCCTACAGGCAACACAGACAAAAAGGCTTAAAACTCGAACAATAGGTATATGCCACAATATTATTTTTTCCAATGATACCCTGCAGTAATTATCACTAGTGACTGATTCAATCTGTCACTAGTTCCTCCGTCACCGTCACTAGTGACCAACTGTACCCGTGCCAATGTATTCTCCTATGAGACATTTTGCATGAGCATATGTTCGAGCGGACACCAGTTGACGATTGAAAATGGTGATGCTGTAGAGGCAGCTCATTAGCTATATTACCTAAATGGAAAGCGCCGCGCGCAGGGCTCGGATGGCTCAGTGTGAAGAGTTGGCCTAGCGACCTGGAGACCGTGTTCGAATCTCGCTCGGGCGGAATTTCATTTTTTTTTTTTTTTTTTTTTTTTTTAAGTGGATAATATTATAGGTGTCTAACAGGCTTAAAAAAATTTTTTTTATTTCACCGAAATCATTGTGAAGAATTAGTATTTGAAAATATAATTTAATGAGAATTTTCGCACGAACTGTAGAAATCACTTCACGAGAGTTTAGATGGAAACTAAATAATCTCTCTTCTACATAAGAATCATAAGAATAATGCCCGATATTCACAGATCCCTATTATCTCGCCTGCTGGATTCGAACACGAGCCTTTCGGATTGATGATCGTGACATGCTAACCATTACGGTACGGTAGTCTTTTGATTTCTGTGCAGCAAATCATTTACATGCAATCACAGACAAATTGAAGCTGTGGACAACTCCTCGTGACATGTTATAGAATACATGGTGACCAGGCAATTTGCCCGCATTTTTTCATGAGTAATTATCAAATCACGAAAATTCAATAGAAGCAATCAAGTTCCTTACACGCACACACGCAATATTCAAATTAAGCAGTGTCAATCGCTCTACGCTCACACGTGACAGAAGCAACAGTTGGCAATTATCCTTCTCAATCCCATTTAACTAGCCTTGTTTCGGATACATACAATCCTAGTTTCGCCGTTCGCCCTTGAAACTTGTCCTTTAGTTCGGTTTGTTTATGCTCACCTTCAGGGCTGTTTTATCGTTGTATCGGTAAAGCAGTTGCGATTTTCTGCAGAGAATGCGTCTTAGTTGAAACATAACCATTTTGAGTGCTCCTTTGACGGTCAATGGAAGCAGAAATGAATGCCTGTTTCCAAAGTAAAATACGCTTCGTCGTCCAAAGTTGACAACTACGCTAATGAACTTGTTGAAATAAACTGAACGCAAGATTTTCTGTCTTAGTGCTAGGGATGTCAAAAATGCAAAAACATTGCACGAAACCACGTAAAAGTAGAAGATCGTCCCTTATGACATAACTTAAAGTAACTTTAACTTAAGTTCAATCGCAGCAAAACTGAACAGAATATAACAAATGGACTGAATTTCAGCATCACCTTTGCATGGGATTCGAAATTTCTTATATTTTAAGAGTATGCACATTAATAAAGTATAAAAAAAAAACTACGAAAAAAAAAATATATATATATTTGAGGCATATTTAGCTAATAAAGTTATATTTTATGTACAAATATGCTAAATAACGGTAGGAAAACAAAAATAATGTCAAATAATAGACTATAGTCTTAACTTTGGTAATTAGTGGAATTTTGTATTGCGGTAGTGAATAAGGATTAAGTAGTTTAAGTCAGTAAACGGCACTTTATGAGTGGTGATGTAAGAATTTTAAAATTTAATCCTAATTTTAGATTACTGACTTAAGCATATTTATGTCTACATATCACTGTTGCCAGTTAAGGGGATTCTTCCTTAAATTACAAGACATTTATGATTTTTATTAGAGTCTTAGGATAGAAAGGTGGTCAGGGAAAAGTTTTATGGGGCAAATTTTTTGTGTTAAGAAGATTTCAAAATTAATTTTTTTTGGAAATTTTGGCCTTTTTGAGACATTCAGGGGAATATTCATCTAAAAACTGGCAACAGTGCTAAACATCATTCATAGAAGGTTTTTGACTGCAGCTAAGAATAATTGAATTGGAGCCGAAAATAATGTTTTAAGTGGCCTATTTTTTTTTTTTTTTTTTTTACTTTCACTTTTAATAATACTGTAACCCTTAAAGCTATCACAAAATTGTTCTTATTTGGTCAACTCTTGGACATTTCTCAACACATTAGAATATTAAAGAATCGAAATGGTTTAGTTAATAATGGCTGGCATGACCATGTCAATGTGAAATTTGTCACTTACTCGAAATTCAGACACACGAAGAATGTTTCGAAACAATTAAGTAAGTGTATGAAGACGTGCGAAGACGGTTGTTTGTTAAGAAAAAAAAAAAAAAAACAGTACGCAATTCACTGAATTTAAAGTTTTTGAAAAATTTATCGAAATATCGATTTGCAAACGCTTATTGGACATCCCTAGGCGGTCGTCGCCGCAGTAACTTTTGAACAAAGGCAAATTATTTAAAAAGCAATATCATTCGTCCAAACTGACCGCATTGATTAACTTTTGTGAAGGTTTTTACACTGTGTTGTGAAATGAAGAACTAAAAAGAGTCAAAACATAAATGGCGCATTAAACAATTTCAAGCTCAACATCGCTCAGCTGATGCAGTGAAAAGAATAATAACAAGCATCCTTTTAGGCAAGGGATTCGAGGGGAAAGCGAACGTTCGGAACAGGTAATTGTTTACGTTTTGAAGACAAAAATCAAAAAGTGCACCGAAAGAGAAGAAACCGCAAAAAAAAAATCATTTTTAATGAATATTTATAAGTAAAAATAATAATTGCGCTGACTTATTGTCCACTGCGTTTTACAGCAATAAAAACTTTGATTGACATTGTATTTTGCTAAATTTGATAATTACAAAAAAAAAAAAAAAATCAAAATCAAAATCAAAATCTGTGTGCTAATTTCGAAACAGTTTCAATTCAAATTTCCCAGAGATGCCCAGAGTTTACCTGCTCGATTATCCATCTTTCTATGTAGGCGTAAAATCTTCGATTGTTCGAATATTGTGAAAATTTTTTGTTTGAATGTATGGGAATGTTGCATCTAAAACGCAATTTCTTATAAGTAACCGCCTTTTAAAATACCTCATAGTTAATACCCATTTTTGCTGTTCTTATTTTATATACACATATGTGTATATATAAATGTGTACATACAATATTTTCTTTTTCTTACTCCTTTTCATTTCATTTTGAACTTCTTCTTTTCTGCTTTTATGTTTTCTGCATCATTATTGTGGTGATAAGACTATTTAAGTATTTACGTATAAGGTTCATATTACTGCTGTTTGGTTAAATAAAGCCTTCTATGTGCAATGACATATATACATGTGCGTATGTATTGCACAGATCTGCCTACATATGAATATGTGGAGCCATGTACGTACGTACATGCATATATACAATATGTATGTATCAGGGAAATCAAAGTTGTGACTTTTTTTTTCTAATTTCTCCTCTCCTTGTTTTCTCTTTTCATTTCATTTTTATTTTTGTTCTTTTTTATTTATTTATTTTATTTTTTTTTTTTTTTTTTTTTATTTTTTCGAACCAATAACCAACCAATCATTACATTTACCCGTGACATCGGCTCGGGAATGGTATGTGCACATGTGCATGTGAAAATAGTAGCCATAAAATCTTCGGAGAGCATCGGAGTACCTTGTAACTGTTTGTGTAAATAAAATCTCTGAACCCACATACATTGTATTGTGCTAGGTCGGCACGATTCAAGGGTTTTATATGATTTCTTGATTTCTTATAAAAACTAGATTAGCTTTCGAGGTTTCAACTGTATTTCGATGCTGCTTCGCCTTTTAAAGCATTTCCATTTGTTGCCTGGATTAATATAATAATAATAATAATCAATGATACAATCACAAATTTTTCCATTGAAGACATTTGTAATTCAATATTTTGATTAAATGTTCCCATTCCATTTCAGACGATTCTCAGTCCATGGAAGTGGAAAAATTATTTCACAACTAGCCAAAAGGCCAACGCTGCCAGATCCGTACCTAGGTGGTAAGTTAATTATGTAAATGATATATATGTATAAGTTATTTTAAAATATGTAAATAAATGCACCCAAATCAAGGGAAGTCATGGTTAGTTAAATTTCAAACGACCTGGAAATATGTACATATGTATGTATTTCGTCCATAGCAACTCGAATAGAATGTCTTTATTGGAACTAATTTTTTTTTTTTTTCAAGTTTATCACTTTTTACATAAGAATTGCCTTCATGCAGTTCCGATGCTAGGGACAAAAATAGAAATTATGTCTTTGAATGATCTAAGCAACGAATGTAACGATGTAAGATCTGCGTTTGCCTGGGAATTATGCTGGATAGCAGGCTCTTATGCGATAGTGATTGGTTGTACTTAAGAAATACTCATAATATGAGGACTCCCTGCAGCGAAGAACATTCGAGCTAATGTTGGGAAGAAGTTCCACTGTGGTGTTCGCGACATCTCTTGTGGAATGTTTCTGTTTTTTATTTTTTATTTATTTATTTGTTTTTTATTTATTTATTTATTCTTTATTTTTTCAAAAAACCCCATCCAATATGTTCTCAATTGTTTTTAAGACGTATAAATATCAATTTACAAAACTGTCGCTGGAGATTAAGAGCGAGTGCTAAGACACTCGCATCAGTTGCCTGAATTATTCGGTTGCCACTGCCGCTGTTATTGAAAGATTAATGCATTTGCTTTTCAGAAAATTATCGCAAAACGCTAAACTGTTTTATTTTCATGTTCTTAAACAGTTATTTGCGGTTAATAATCAATTTCGTTTTCATTTTCATTTTTATTTTTTTTTTTTATTCTCAGTTACAGCATACTCCGCAGCAGCGGCAAGAACGAACAGAAACAAAAAAAAAAAAAATAAAAATAAAAACAAAAAAGAAACCCAAAAGAAAAAAAATTGTGTGTGTGCAATTGATGAAGCAAGTCTCTCTCTCTCTCTCTATCTCTCCATCTCTTTTATTACAACCGAGTTCTCGTGCTGTCTCAGCGATTACATACATGCAGCTCTCAAGCACTGGATCATAGACAAAGTCTTTCATATATTCTTGATGACATATCGATCGAATTGTGTGCTTCAGGAACACTAGCGCGTTAATTCGATCTCAGCGAGAAGAGCGTCAACACGAGGCGAGATTGTTTCTTTTTTTTTTTTTTTTCCTATTGTTTTGGAATTTCTTATATGTTGTCTTCTATACCAATTCTACGCACCGTGATGAGCTATGGAATTTAGTTCGGAACAGTCTTCGGCTGTAAATGAATTGAATGATTGGAGAGAAGCGTTGATTGACACGTTAAAATGCATGTGGAAGAACTATTTGGATGCGCAGACAGAGGATGCCGGCCCCAAAGTAAGTTTAATTTGACTTCATATATTTCGAAATTGATTTAACACATTTTCTTTACACAGGAGCATTGGATTCATTTATTTTTATTCCATTATCAATATGTTGATGAAGATAAGATTTTTAAATCAGCTGATTTTCAGAGGTACTGTGCTAGCATCTTTTCAGGGAATTACAGCGTGTCCTATATAAATGTAAAAACAAAAAAATTTTTTTTTTACTTAACAGTTTCTTCAACTCCATTCCTGAGCAGATTTGTTCGTTTCTGCTGCAACACGTTTACTCTGTTGTGAATCGAATTGTTCCAAGTGCAAATTGCACAGACGTAAAAGAAGCTCCGATTTGCAGCCCGATCGAACATTTGCATGAAAACCACAATTTTTCACAGGTAAAGATCGCCCAATATAGAAACTGTTTTGTCTTTAAGTCTTTCAATAATGTGCTCTTCAAAATTAGTTGATTTTGGATACACCTGGCGACTGTAACAAGGTTGTGGCTTTAAGAAATTTCTTAACAGATGAACTTGGACATCATTTACTTGATTTTCTGCTCAAAGTGGATATAAAGGTGAGGAACTATTATACGAAGTAAAAACTTTTAGAAAGATTAAGGCCCAATATTACAGTGCATACTTAAGTTAAGGAAGCTTTAAGACTTAAGAACACCTTAAGTGTCAAGCGGTTTAACAGTCAATATTTATCCAAAACTCACGAAAATTGTTTTCGGCAGGCAACATTTGAAAAAGCCTATATTTATACCCGACACACTCTGTGTCGAGGGTATATTGCGTTTGTTGGGTTGTGTGTAACACCCAGAACCAGTCGAGATAGACCATACAAAATGTATATAGAAATGATCAGCGTCACCAGGAGATTCGATTTAGACATGTCCGTCTGTCCGTCTGTCTGTCTGTCTGTCTGTCTGTCTGTATACAGTTATCTTATCGAAGGAGTTGAGCTATCTTGACAAAATTTGGTATGCGTGCTCATGGGGACATGAGTAAGAACAAGTTCGAGAATGGACCCGATCGGACCATTTTTAGGGGTACCTCCAGTACTAGGGTCTGTTACGAAAATCACAAAAACTGCTCTAAACTCGAAGTTTTTCAACATATTTTGATGAAATTTGATAGTTGAACATGTTTCAAGGCAAGTAATACGATTTCCAAAAATTTTAAAAGTGGGCGTGGCAGAAGGGCGTTTTTCGAAAATGGTCCCCTACACCCGAACTTCAAATGGGACTTGAACGAAAGTTGGCACTTATGCTTCTTTTGTAGCCATAAACATTCTCCCAAAAAATTTCCTGGATCGGTCCATTATTAAGGGTACCTCCAGTACTAGGGTCTGTCACAAAAATCTCAAAACTGCCTCAAAATCGGACTTTTTCCAAATATTTCAATGAAACTTAGGATTTGAGCGTATATCTAAGCCTCCGATTAGAATTCCAATAAATTGGAAAAGTGGGCGTGGCAGAGGGCAGTTTTCATAAAGAAATCTATCAAAAGTCGGTGTATTGGGCCCCCATATGGCCTTAAACACCTCTTGATATTAAAAATTATTTGAACACGTGTGTCTGTGTCGGGTATTCTATTGTCAGGCTCGCCTGACTATAACACCCTTACTTGTTTTTATTTATACTTTTTTAAAATTCGTAAAATTAGTGAAATTCCTTCATTAAATTAATTTGAAAACTCATTTAAGGAGCTTTTAAAATTTGTACTGTTAAAATGCTTTACAGACTTAAGCTTTACTTAAGTGCTAAGGAGACCTTAAGTATGCACTGTAATATCGGGCCTTAATCGTGCATTCCTTTTTTTTTTTTTTTTTTTTTTTTTTGTCGCAACGAATGATTTGGAAACGTTGCTTTTTATTCGAAGAGATCCCACTCGAAGAGATGGTTGCATGCTACCATTTCTTACTACATTAACAAAGTATTATTTTTATTGAAATTAATTTTTTTTTTTTTTTTACTTTTATAATAGCTGATTGCATCGCAGAAGGGACTCTGTAATCTCTGTATTAATTTATTTCCCAATTGTGCATGGAATCTGCAAGAAAAAACCACACTTTTACCTTCAAGCAGTCTACTTGAATTTATCGGAGACTTTCGTTTTCATGAATTCAATAAGCAATCGCGAAACATAACGAATTTGAAACAATTCCATCGAGCACAAACAATTCCGGAGACAAGACAAATCGATGAGTACGCATCAATTCGTGCACGATACGATGACGAAGTTTCACAGCTGGCCTTTCAGGAGTCTTGCAATAAATTCAAAGCCGAACGAAAAACAAGCGATGAGATCGCCTTAATGCTAATAAAACTACTTGGAAAATGTGCGACCAATGAAAATGAAACGCCACTCAGCGAGGAATCTTTGAGTGTTGTTTTATTGAAATTCGCATTGAGCAAGTTGACACAGAACACAGATGCAGCAGGAACAAGTAATGAAAATCTCATCGCATTTCATACCAATTTCAATATTATAAAGTGTGCACTCCTTCAACTTATCGAACAATGTTTGAACAATATTTTCGGCGATGACTCGAATGTTCACGTTGTGGACTTTCGTGATGTGCTTATAAGGCTGACCGAAAGTTATGCACCTCTGGAGTTGAACGACCGTAGCAACGAACAACGGATATTGGGACTCGGATTGAGCTTTATTATTTTTGGCATAATACATAATTTAACTGTTCTCGAAAGCCGAAGACTACGTCAAAAGCAACAACAACAATTCCGGCAAAAAAATTTCGAATCTTATGAAAATTCTGCAACGCAATTTTTCGGTCTCAGAGGCGATGAATTGATGCGGGTTGTTGAAATTTGTGAAGCTCAGCTGAGGGCACATATCAAAGAATCGCAAACGAACGTAGATGAAGAGACGGCTGCGATATTCGAGTGCATCATCAATGCATTGGCCAAGATAATTGAGAACATAGAAAAGATCGAAAGACTGCAGACGAACTTTTTAGTGAGTTGTGATAGCAATGGCAACACAGCATCGAGCAATGCAGCAATTGTCCCGATCATGATGAGACCACCACGTCAGCGGCGTCGTTATCGACGTTGTTTTTTGAATACACAACAATTGCACTGTACTGCTCAGTTGCAGCAGCGATTTCAACTGTTGCCCAGATGCTGTTTCTTTCAGAGTTTAATGCTCGAACTGCAGGCTGTGTTGCCGCGCGAATTGCAGCAAAACATTTTAAAATATTGGCTACGAGCTGGCCTATGCTGTTGCCATTACACATTGGCACGTGTTCGGCAGTTTCTAAATTGCATAGTACAGCAAACGGTAGTTGATCAGCGATATACTTATAAATTAATGCAACGAAAAATATTGCATGCAATTTTCATACGTCCACTCAATGAGAGTCAGCAACAGCCGTTGCAGACGTCCAAACAACGACGTCGATCATTTTTAACAACGGCAATATCAACAACAGCAACGACAACAACATTAATTTCGGCTGTGCATTGCGTCTATTGTAACGAGAAACTACATTCATGGGAATATCACATTGGCTTGCTCAAGGAATATCAAAATTTGTATACACAATTAAAGCAGAAAATAGCACAAATTCAGACATCATCAGATATGGAAATTGAGATAGAGATGGAGATGCATATGCATATGCAGCCGTCGACCCAACTTGAAACAACAACATATTCGAGTTTAATTTTATTCTTAAATCATCTAAAAGACATAGCTTTGTTGCTGCCCAATGGAATTGCTGTTGGAATTCTAGCGGAAATTGTTTTGCCAATCTTTCGCGAATACAAATGCTATCTAATGGAGCAGCATTGCTATCAACTTCATTCGAACAAAATCCAAAGTATTACAATATCACACACTCAGCAATCGAAAGCACACTCATATTTGCGTATCCTCTCTGAATGCCTCAGCATATTCGTTTGCTATCTCAGTGATATACGTCTGATTAAAGCCTATTACAATGAGGAGAACATCCAACATTTGGAAGATTTAATCGATGAGCCGGACCTGGTTTGCGGCATATGTGAACTGATCAAGATCGGTATTGAAAATATTGCTTTTCTCGGCGATAATCCACGCGAACAATCCAATTTAAGCAACCGTCTCATAACGTTGCAACTCAAAAGCAGCAAACGCACTTCACACCAATTCAATTCAGTAATGCAACGACTTCAAAAATTTGTTCGTCCTCTGCAGTTCACAATGGAAGAAACTGATGAATATCGCAACATCGAACGCTTTTGTTTGTATGAACGAAAATTGCGATGATAGCACTACCAATATACTAACAACATACCGATATCGAATAACACCAATGGAAATTTTAAAAACTACAGCCAATTTGTGGTCGCTGAATAATGAACTTTTACGCGTCAGTCATGCGTTCTATAATGAATTTGCAAAAATTTATTCCATTGTTGCTGAGGATAATTTGGAAGAAAATAGCAACAGTAACGATCTTCCGAATATCGATGATAGCAATATAAAAGATATTCTTGCATTGAATTACAACGCGCTGAGTAGTTTTCTATTAATTGGATTGCAAAAGCAATCGAAAACGAAATCGAATGTTTCGAACATTAAGAAAATTTGCGCTGAAACTTTGACGTCATCAATACTAAGCAATGAGCAATACGATCATTATGATCAGTGTTTTGATCAATCGGAATACTCATCGTACGCACCGCTGCCAATTAATAATGCGATAATGCAGCATGATATTCGCTGGGATGATAGCTCTAAAAATTCCATTCCCATGGAGAAACGTTTTTCTAACGAATTTCGAAATTCTGCTCTTCATCATAACCTTTTTGCTTCGAATAACGACGATCGTATAGTTCTATTCGATATTCGAAATTGTATGCGTTCACGCCGAACATCATATTTATATGAAAGCGGTGATGATTTTTTCAAAAGTAAGACCAATTGGGAATTCTGTGATAAATTTCAAATTGATCCTGCTACATTGCTGTTGACATGGGAGGAACAACATCAGCCAACCAATATATCATCGCACATACATGAAATAGCCATAACGACATCATCATCATCATCAACATCGGCGACATCAGCGGAATCAGCTGCTATTGCATCGTTGGAAAACAGTGAGTCTTATATTGGCAAGCTGTTTCGCATGTTCGGCTCGTTGCTCAGACTGCGCAGTTTGTATTTACTCGCCGATTTGAATGCACAGCAGCAAAAAGAAACGCAGCAAAAAACCGACGACGTGGACGATCGACTTAGAAGGATTTTATCAATCGACTCAATGTGCGCTGCAATAAAAAGTTCTTGCATAATATTCCTGGATGATAGCTCTAAAATTGCCATTCCATGAAAAGCTATTCAACGAATCGAATTGTTTCAAATAGTTTGCTCGAAACGTTACGTCAATCATATAAGAATAGCTTACGATCAATTTATGAAGCGTATGTTTTTATCAGAAAGTATACGACCAATCGAATCTGCATTAATTTCGAAATTGCATCCTGCTATATTCGACATGGAGAACTCTGACGAAATTTCCACTAATGAAATGAGCGATTAATCATTATCATTCATTTCTTATCAATCGAATACTTTTGCATCGTAACGGAGTCGTATATTACTAATGCTGTTTCGATATTCGCTAGTTGCTAGCTCGATAATTTATTTATGGATGAATGATGATTCAAAAGTAAACCAGCGAAAGCGTGGCGCATAAATATTTTGTGCAATCTTTAACAGCGGACGTAAATAAGTCTCGATATTGAAAACGATGCCATAGCACAAAGCATCATATAAGAAAGCGGTGATGCATTCAAAAACATGAATCTATTATAGGACATGTTTCTCTGATCGTACGATCACGAATCGCTGTTGTGCATCCTCTATCGAAAACTGGAACCTTATATTGGCAAGTGTTATTTCGTTCTACAACTCAGTTGTATTACTCGGATTTAACTGAGTGCTATAACTATTAAAAATTGGGAGACATCGCCTAGCTGCTCATGCCTACAAAGTGAGTGTAATAATGCTGTTTTCAGTAAAATGCTTGTAATTGCGAACGCACTCGAACACGTTTCATTGATATTGGTTGTATGTAAACTACGAAGAAGTAGAATATCCTGGCAAAAATGGACGCCGCTCTCTCAGAAAGTCCACATGCCCACATTAATAAGCTTCAAAAATAAGAAAGGCTTATCTAAATCTTGTAAGTAAAAGCAGTTGAAGCTTCAAATTTCAAGCAATTAGGTTGCTATAGGAAGTATGTACTCTAAAAAGTTACGATACGGAATGTATGTAGCCCGTTCCCACTGATCGCATTGTAATAGAGAATTTTGTGCATAACTTCGAATAAACATCTGGCGTAGGTATATTGCGTGTGCAAATCAGCAACATAGATTACACCAAGGCAAAATGATATTAGGAAAATTTTTTTTAGCGTCACCACTGAGATCAATATTGACAGTTTTTTCGTAACTTCCTGAAGTTATTTATAAGGCAGTTGAGCTTCATTCGCAACATAGGTTCACCAAGGCGACATGATAAGACTAAGTTAGGAAAAACATTTTTGGGTACCGCCATCTAGCGCACAAATAAAGAAAATTCTTCGACTTTTTCGAAGTATTTTAAAGTGGTAGAAGCTTCAAATTCGCAACATAGGTTACAAGGCGAATCGAAAGGTTAGAAAAAATTTTATGAACAAGTGGCCGACTGTCACGCAAAGTGAAGATTTTTCGTAATCCAAGTAAAAGCAGATAGAAGCTTCAAATTCCAAATAGGTTTAACACCATCTTGAATGAAAGGTTAGGGAAATAATTTTATGTTGCTCATGCAGCCCACAAATAGAGACAGTAATAACATAGTCGTTCTCATTGTAATTGACTTATTTCAATAGTCTTACGATTAGATTTTTTAACATTTTTTGTTTTTATTTATTCAGGGTCATTATAAAGCAACGTAAGTCTGCTACATTAAAAGAAACCTTGCTTTAGCTGCAATCGTAGTAATACCATATAAGCCTAGCGTTCCGTATCATTAGTTTTTTTCTAGAAATCGATGAGAGATATATGTATGTATTTATACAATTGTTTTCAAAATCTGACTAAATCAATCCAAGAACTATTTGATTATGCAAAGGCTAGACTACTACTCTTGAGAAAACAACATTTTCATTCTACGCTGTCTTTTCTTCCATGTTCTCTTTGTTATTAAGTTCACTTTTTCACATTTTCTTATGAGTGCAATCCGTTTTTAATGTCAATGTATATATGACCTAGTAAAAAAGAAGCCCTAAATGTGACATTTGCGTCAGTATATGTATGTACCTCATCAAGAAATGTTTTTGCGGTTTTATATGAAACACTTGGGGCAACAACATGTTTTTAAGTGAGTTTTCAATAACGATTTTCTCTCCGAAAATTCACAAAGAAAACAATTTTTTTGTTAAAGGCAAGTTAAAAAGAAGGAAAAAAAAAAAAAAAACAAAGATTTGAAGGCTATTTTTGTGTCGCTAACTGTTTACCTATGCATAATACAAATTGTGTTGAACTTGCCTAGAAAACAAGCAGAACAATCGATGCTTTTTACGATATTGAAAATTTTTTCATTGCGTACAGTTTCATCTCAACACTTTATCAGGGAATTTAATCTTATCATTGGAGCGTGAAATCTGATCGTTGTTAGTGCTTTTTCATACAGCTGCTTATGCCATGTTGTAACCCTTGCTGTCGGGGGATCAGATTTCATTTGCGCCAAAGATTATAAAGAAAGCGCGATGAGAAGTGAGTAAGCATCGCGTTTCTAGATCTGCCGGTTTTCATACATCTTACAAATGTATATCTATGTGTCTATGTTTCTATCTATCTATCTATCTATCTATCTATCTATCTATCTATCTGTCTATCTATTAGTAAGTTAGTTTTTCATATTAAATTATGGAACGAACGTTGTGCCAGTATTATTTCACATCATCATAGTTAATGTAATGTTTTTCTGTGAGCTTCCGTTTGAATTGAATTTTTGAATTCATTTTTGATATTAATTTAAATGAACTTTGCCATTGCCATTCCACAGCGGAAAAAATGGAAAAATATTTGCAAAAGTTGAAAACAATCATATTGGGCAATGCGTTTTCACACTGGCAGCAGTACGCCGAGGAGTCAACACGTGAAAATGCTGTCCTTCAAGCTCTGCAAGTGCTCTTGCAAATCGCTGAGCTCTCGAACGCACCCACGGATGCATCAGCCGCGATCAGTGGTAATAATAACGATGGTGCCGCTCCTCCCACTGCTGCTGCGGCGGCGGCGGCGAGAATCGACAACAACTGCAGTAGTTACAACGATGCAAATGACAATGACACTGCCTTACCGACAAGATCAGGCCCATATGCAAATGAGAATTCGTGCCATTCGAACCATCGTCGTCTATCGGTCGCTGGCACCAATTCATTCATAACATCTTCGTCGTCTGTTGGACATCCAACGGCATCGTTGGAATGCATTGTCGCTAGTCCGCATGCTTCGACAGAGAGCGATGTCGATTTGAGCGATAATGACAGAGCACTGAATGAATTTTCAATCGCCGATGAAGGCGGCTATGAGGCAGACGGTGAGATTCCCGAAGCTTCTGATTCAGAGACGACCGGCGCAGAAACTGGTATTAATTTATGGAGTCAGATGCAACCGACGTCACGCTATCGCAATTTTGTATTGCACAAAGGACTCTGCCGTTTGATTGTGTCCATTGTTATTGAATTGACAAAGAAATGTACAGTGAATCCGTTTGGTTGGACTGATAGTTTGACGTTGTTAAGCAAGCGTCTCTTTATCATTCGTGACTCGCTTGGTGGCTCACAGTTCTTGTTGCAAAGTTTTAAACCGCTATTCGAGTCCGACGACCCACGTCTTAAGGAACTGCAACAGTCCATAATCGAATTAATTACCGACTTGAATACACCAGAGACGCTTTGTACAATATTTAATGTCCTAACTGCTAAAACGCCTCCGGTGGATGTTATACTTAGGCACATGCATTACATTTGTTCCAATAATGTTCGTAAAGCTCAACCGTTTCTTGAGTTGGTCTTTCCGGTTGTTATCGATGGCAACTGTGTATCAACCATTGATCTCACCATAACCGAACGTATTCAACGGATTAAAAACTATCATCTCCATACACAGGCTGTGACGCCATTTACACGTGCTCCCTGTATTATTCCAATTTTGCATGCGAGAGTATGGAATAATGACGGCTTTACGTTGTCGCTATGGTTTCAAGCCAAATCTATGGTGCTATCACATAAAGGATCTTCGCACGCCAGTCAAACAATTGACGAGGATATACGCAGCTCGCTAACCGATGATGGCGTGGTAAGTTCATCTCGCCAAATTATATTTTTTTAGCAAGTCTTATTCGCGGTGATTGGAAAAAGCTTATTCAAGTTCTTTCATTATGTAGTTACGCTATCATTTTAAAATGTGTTTCTTCCATTCCCATCTCACATGGTTCATATCTTCCTCTTGAGCATAATTATAGTCTTGAAAGCAATATCATAAACTATGCAGTGCACCGACGGCCTCTCATCGCCCCCTTACCCAGATATCAGATATGTTTTCTACACATATTATATATTAAAGTAAATAGATGGATGCCCGGTAATCCGGCAGCTGGATAACGCGGCACCCCCTATAATCCGACATGGCTATTATTCAAGGAGTGTCATGTTTTCTCACATCCATTCTTTCTTTTTCACTTTAAGAAACTTTGAAAAATTATAGATAAGGACTTTAATGCGCTTGAAATATAGAATGTTTTTATTATTATATTATTATTATTATTATTATTATTATTATTTATTATTATTATTTTATTATTATTATTATTATTATTATTTATTTATTATTATTATTATTATTATTATTATTTTTTATTATTATTATTATTATATTATTATTATTATTATTATTATTATTATTATTATTATTATTATTATTTATTTTATTATTATTATTATTATATTATTATTATTATTATTTATTATTATTATTATTTATTATATTATTATTATTATTATTATTATTATTATTATTATTATTATTATTATTATTATTATTATAATTATTATTATTATTATTATTATTATTATTATGATGATACACTGTTTTCGTATTTATTTTAGAAAACGCACATCTTATCCATCGGCACAAGCCATGTTATGCTGAGTGTTTATATATCCAGTTGTTCAACAATTAGTTTCGAGATTACTAAGCCGAACGGCGCCATACAACTGTGTTCATCTAATCTGCAATCGGAAGATATTCACAATTTCAACACAACGTTGAGCGATAACAAGCAATCGACCAATTCAAAAAGTACCTATCCGCATATAATTCATAACGTTACATCAGAGACAGATGCCTCATCGCAGTTGGCGGCACCAGTTCCAACGAAAGTGGAACAACAGGACACGACATCGTCGTCATTTCGCAATGCTTTGAAGCAGACAAAACAGGTGCTGCTAAACAGCTTTAGCAATATTATACACGGTCCGCACGATAATGGGGGTGGTGGTGGTGGATTGGTATTCAGTAATGAATCGTATTTCGAGTCGGGTTGCGTGGCGAATTTAAGGAATTTCCGACTGCAACCTAACAAATGGACACATTTGTCATTATCTGTGGACGTTAAAGCGGACACGATCGAACTTTATGTGTACATCGATGGGATCGAACAGAAGATAAGCATCCCCTGTCGACACATACGCAGCTTGACTCGGACGCATGCATTCCAATTGATTGCGTTGGGTGACAGTTTCCCAACGATTCGAACGGCAAATAATTCCGCTAGCTACAATAGCTCTCAGTCATCGTTTGGTTGCAGCCCTCTGCGTTTCGGATTTTCGAATTTGATGCTATTCAATCGACGTATAACCTCAATGGAATGCTTATTTAATCTGACAGCCATGGGACCCGACTTTGTCGATCTGACGACTTGTCAAATAATCGACCGAAGACCAAATTTCGGCTTTCTAAATCTCTCCAAGATGACTAAAACGCATTTTGGAAATTTCTCAGAATGCATTCGAGTACTAAAGGAAATGCGTATATTGCTATATACAGCTCAACAGCCTGACCAGGCTATTTGTTACGATGCCGTATGCACTCCAACGGACCATAATACATCCTATGGTCGCCCAACTGGATTAATACTTTATGGCGAACTTACACTGCACCATTTGCAGACCCTCCAGGCGGCAACGGTTCTCTCCGGTGGTCTTTCTACTCTTCTGTACCTATTCGCACGTGTTGTGGAATCCAGCAGTAACGCATTAACACAATCGCTTGCTCTCGACTTACTTCTTAGTGTGGGCTTGTCGGATTCACATTTATATGCGGAGTTCCAACGAAATGATTACACGAGCCTAATTGGCTACGTTATCAAAACAGATCGCTGCTCCAAAGATGTACATCTGCTCCGGAGCATTATTAATAACGCGTGCGCACAGCCTTTAATACACAAGAAATCCGGAGACGTGCTATACGTGCAGGAGAACACGACCACAGTGTTGGTCTATCCGCGATTGTTAATTTCCATTCTGCGTCGTTACTCCGATTGGCACCGTTCGTCCATCGAGCATTCGAACGTCCTTGATTTACTCTTTCAATGCATTCTCGCACTGACACGTGAAAAGCATCCACAGCGTATTTTTAACATGGAACAATTGACTAAAGCTGGCCTCTTTCAAGCACTTTTGAATCTATGCAAAGTCTATCTCATCGAATCACCAAATCCCGTATTCATATCCAAGTATGCCGCACAGCTCTATGTGGACATAATTTCAATGTTTGCTGTCACACCAGCAGCAACACCATCACTCATGGATGAGATCATGAAGTTGTTGCTCCTGCTACACAAGCCCAGTGAATGCTATATAACACACGATCGATCCAAGTTCTACTTCCTTCTCAGCGTTCAACCGCCACCGTCAAAGGAGAAATCAATTGGAGCTGCAGTTGGCCTTTATCGTGTAGCTTCACCTTTTCGCAAGCGCGATCGTCCCGGTTTTGCCGTTGCCGTTGCCGTTGCCGTTCCCGTGGTAAACACTAGCCAAACTGGCAACAATACTAACAACTCAGAAACGCTCGATTCAGCGAAGCGTCGACTGCGCATAAATCGATTGAAAAAAATAAATGAATTGAATATGTCACCCTATAAACGGGCAGTACGAGAGCTTGAAGAAAATCTCGAAAACGTGGCCAATTGCTCCAAATTAAATAAGAATGCACTAAGGCTAGTTAGTCCGGTTCAAGCCTCAAAGTGGTCAACGCTACTTAAACGTAACCTGCATTTCAATGTTCGCTCCACTCCGAAACGGTCGCACTCAAATCGATTGTTTGAAACAAGCACAATTTCCCACAGGCGGACACGTTCGTATTCGGTTGTGTCGTTGAGAACAATTTCTTTGCGCAATAAACTCCATGACCGTAGCAATGGTTCCCTTCGACAACGCACAAGAGAATCGCTCAGCCCTTCGGGAAGTCAAGGCTGTACACTGGACGAAAGCGTTGCCGATCTTCATTTCAGCGACGCTGTACGAGGTGCTGTACCAAACTCCTTGCACCGACGTCAAAAGGCTCTATTGAAAACCGATTTTTATCGTTCCCAAGGTATTATGGCGCTGCAAGAGGGACTCTACAAGCTGCTCAAGAACTTGCTATGTCTGCTGCCAGATAACGTGGTTGATGAAGTACGCATTTTTTCTCTTATGTCCATTGTTTATAAACTTAATTGACAAGTTGATGCGGATATGATGACTAGGGCTCGGATTTTTATGCTTTTATAAATTTAAAGCATACTTTATGGAGTAAAAATTTTGTTCAACTCACATAAAGTTCAGATTCAAATCGATTTTTAACTTCAATGTGCATTTTTTGAAATTAGAAAAGCGGTTTGAGGTTGAAATTCCCTCAACTTATTCGCAAAATGCCGGTTATTAAAAGTTTTTGATCCGCAAAGTATGCTTTAAATTTATAAAAGCATAAAAATCCGAGCCCTAATGATGACGCCAGAAGCGGAAAACAGCTACAATTTTATTTACATTTATTTTTGAAGTTAAAAATAAAAGTCAAAGAGTCACCTCAGTCACCCATAAATACACTACGCACACGCTAACCGATTTCTTTGTGTATAATCAAAAGGAATTTTCAAAGAAACGTAGCTATTTTTCACGCTTTTGACGTCACTTTTCCATTTCGAAATAATTTTAATTTTTTTTTTTTTTTTTCAATTTAAACATTAATATATTTTATGTTCCTCTACTCCTCCATCCATTCTAGGTTCTCAAACATTACATTAAAGTGGAAATCCTAATTGTTCTTTCGAATCACAGCAGCTGTGCTGTGCGAACGGCAATTCTGCATCTATTAGCCGCACTCTGTAAGCGGTTGCCAACGCATGAGATTTTGAATTTCTCTAAAAGCTATTACCCCCATCACTTGGCCAACCAAATCTCAATACATCCCACCGATGCGCAAATGTTTGAAGCATGTTTAGAGTGGGTTTTCGGTGTTTATGGTGAAATCGATGCGATCCTCGATAGTTCGGATTTCGATCTGCGACTTCATCAACAATTTGGCATCAATGCCCTATTCGCGATAGCAGCAAAATTAACCGCCCGCCACGTCGAATTCGCCGAAAAAGCTTTTCGTTTTCTGTACAAAGTATTCCATTTTGAACAAGATCAACAATTTCTAATTGAAAATGGACTTTTGCAATGTTGCGTTAAGGCTTTATACAGCCTTTATTCAAAATCCAACGTCATTTTGGTGAACCCGAAGACTGAAAATTCTATTCTAGAGTTAATTATAAACATTGGAAAATATGCCCTCAAATCGGTGGGCCACATGAACGTAAGTACACGTAATTAGGGATTAGGAATTAGCCTACAATCGAAATTTTTATTATCCAAAAATTTGTTCGTTTGGAAGAAGGTATTCATTCTATCCTATATTTTGTTACACTAAAATTTTTTTTAAGTAAAAATATTTATGATCAATTTTTCATCAATTTAGAGCTTAATGATTTCTCTTAAAAGCAGACCTGTTAAATAATGATTATTTAATTAATGATTAATTAATCAGATTATTTTTTTCTTATGAGTGAAATAGTGATTATTTAATGATTATTTTTGTATGACCTATATTAATCAATGATTGCGATTACCAAATAATCATGAAATAATCATGATTATTTTAGATTAATGAAAAAAATCAGAAAAAATCAAAAAGTAATCAAAAAAATAATCCCGATTAATTTTAGATTATTTTTGAATATTTTTGATTTTTTTTGATTATTTTTGATTTGTTCTGATTTTTTTTTATTAATTTTAATTATTTTCAATTTGTAATTGAATATAATTAAATGTAGTACAGCGAGGTGCCCATATGTCCTTGCCTATGACATCGCAATGTAAAATTCGCCTCTCGAAAGTATTGCCGGTGGTTTGACGAGGGGTGGTCCTAACCACAGGTGGCCGGTGAATTCACTTGTCCGTTGCCGGTCCCACGGACTATAGGGAAACTTTGGAAAAACGATGTTATTCAAATACAAATTGAAAATAATTAAAATTAATAAAAAATCAGAACAAATCAAAAATAATCAAAAAAAATCAAAAAACCCAAAAATAATCAGGAAAAATCAAAAATAATCAAAAAAAAATCAAAAATATTCAAAAATAATCTAAAATTAATCGGGATTATATTTTTTGATTATTTTTTGATTTTTTCTGATTTTTTTCATTAATCTGAAATAGTCCTGATTATTTCACGATTATTTGGTAATCGCAATCATTAATAATCAAAAATTTCAAGAAGTTAAATTAATAATGATTATGGATTAAAAAAAGAACAATAATTCATGATTATTAATCTTAATCGGGATTTAACAGGTCTGCTTAAAAGTAAACAGAATCTTCCAGGGATAAAGAGATAATATTTAGAAATTGATTCAAACAAAATAATTTAAAATCAATCTCCATTAGATTGTTTGGGACATCCTGAATATGCTGTCATTTTATCAAGAAAACCAACAAGCGTTTATAATCAGAGCATTCCGATCCGTACAAAGTCAAGTACAATTGAATTGGATAAATATGTTTTTCACAATCGAAAATGGAATAACAAACTTCAAAGGTAATTTATTTTAATCCAGTCTTCGATATCTCCTGCTAAAATGTAATTTTTTGCCCAGCAGTCATTGCATTAGGAAATGGATCATCGCAGCCCACATTATCGGAAAGCAAAACTAGGCTTGGTTTGCTCATTGATCGTGCATGTCAATTCTTTACTGTATTCGATGCAAGCTATACGCCATCCGAACAAGAAATTAAACTTTTTGAGTTCCTCGTTTCCTATTGCATATCGAATAATCAACGCTGCAATAATTTCATAGCTTGGGGTCTCCAACCGACAAGACCTATTGCCTTGCGAGCCTTTATTGTCGATAAACTTTGGGAAAGCTGCAAGCATCATGACTATCAGCCGTCTATTATATGTGATGGAAAAATGATAAAATCGCTATTGTGGCTATGCCTCTTGGAGGATTTGGAACAACCAATCGAGAATTTGGAACAACTATGCAGGCTTATGGGAATCGACGATAATGATTCGGCTTGGAATCTCGAAGCCGAACTTGATAAATTCGAAATGAATCGTTGCAATATGTCAGCTAAACAGAAATCCCTATTGGAAAAGACCATTTACAAATTTGAATCCTTGGCTTTGGGATGTATTGAGAGTTCAATGGTGACAACACGTCGAGTAGCGGAATTACAGGTATGTATAAAGAAATCAGAAAAGTATTTCTTCTCATAAGTAATGCTAACTAACTACACGAATTAAATATGCTCCTTGAAAACGCAGAATGCTGAACGGAAACTTTTAATGAATCATATGAAGGACTATGATGAAACAACAACTTACACAAAATGGCTGGAAATAATAAGACGCATGACTCATGAAGGCGCAGCTTGGCATTGCAAGGAGCGTTGTGAAAAGTGAGTAGTAAAATATTTTTCTCTTCCTGGTCTTGTTATGTTATTTTTTAAATTCCAATGAACCAAGAGGATATGACAACTCCTGATCAATAATTTTCAATCAGCATTCATTGTCAACTCTTATTCAAAAAAAAAAAAAAATTTTTTTTTAAATAACACGCATCCTTCTTTCTTTAGGTCCTGGGAGCTTGATGACACAGAAGGACCGTCACGTGTGCACACACGTCTGCGCCGTTGTCATCTCGACATTGACAAACGTTTCATGATGCCAGACTATGAAAATGGTTCAACGCATAGCGATGATAACGAACAAAATAATCCAGCGCGAGTTTCATCATCATCTGCGGCGCAGTCATCATAGCGACTACACACGACCGCTCGATTATCTAATATCGAGCTACGATCAGCAATTGAATATTTCGCTTAATTCACAAATTTTATATAATTTCCCTGCCAAATATTTACCAGTCGATGGAGAAATCGACGGCGAAATAATCATTACCGATCATAAGCTTTATTTTCTTGCTACATATCGATGTAAATATTTTTACGTTACCTGTGATATATCGAATATAAGTGAAATATGGATCAAACGCTATCAACATCAGGAGAAAGCGTTCGAAATATTTCTCGATACGAATAAGTCATTGTTTTTCTCGTTGCAAAATCTCGACGATTGGAAAATAATGCGCGATATTTTCTGTGATAAGATCGTCGTCTCACAGCCCGATCATGCTAAAATCTCATTGATCACCCAACAATGGCGAGAGGGTCTCTTTACAAATTGGGAATATTTAATGACGTTGAATCAAATTGCCGGTCGAACCTACAATGATCTAATGCAATATCCTGTTTTCCCTTGGATACTTTCAAACTATACATCAGAGGTGCTCGATCTGACCGATTCACAAAATTTTCGCAAACTCGAAAAACCAATTGCTGTGCAGCATGAGACCAACGAGCAGCATTACGTTAATCATTACATGGTAAGTTGGAAAGTGCTTGGAAATTTTTAATCCGTATTTAAGACATTGCGATAAAATATAATAGAACCCAGCGGCCAATCGTGCCTACCTACCGCCTACAAAGTATACGAGACTATAAGCGATCTGCCTATTAAAGCTTACAAAGTATACGAGATTGTAAGCTACCTGCCTACCAATAGCTTACAAAGTATACGAGATTGTAGGCGAACCGCTTACCAATACATTACAAAGTATACGAGATTGTAGGCGAACTGCCTACCAATAGCTTACAAAGTATACGAGATTGTAGGCGAACCGCTTACCAATACATTACAAAGTATACGAGATTGTAGGCGACCTGCCTACCAATAGCTTACTTTTGTGGTGGTGGTGGTGGTGGTGGTAGGCGTTCGCTCAACAAAACGGCCACGTTCGATCAAAAGTATACTAGGATGGTATATGAGGTAGTATGCATTACCGCCTACGGCCTACGAATTGTGCTGCGGTTCATCGCTTCTTTAAGCAGCGTTTTGGCCGCTGGGAAGAGAACAGATTATTTCTAAGAATGTGTTTCCGTCTACATTTGGTTTGGTGTGGAGGAAAACAAATGGAATTTACTATATCAATTCATCCTTTTTTTCTTTAATTCTATAGTATATGAACAGCATTATGACCAACATGGGCTCATTAGTACTGAAACCATATCACTACAGTTCGCACTATTCCAATTCGGGAACAGTTTTACACTTTCTCGTGCGTGTACCACCTTTCACCAGCTATTTTCTACGTTATCAAGGTAAATGGAAGAAATTGCGACAGATTTGGTGGGTTCGTTAAAATTTATTGCTTTCTTAAATAGATAATAATTTCGATTTGCCCGATCGGACGTTCCACGCTTTGAGTACAACATGGAAACTGGCAAGCTGTGACAGTCCAACAGATGTTAAGGAGCTCATACCGGAGTTCTTCTGCCTGCCTGAAATGTTTGAAAACTTTGAACGCTTCAACTTTGGCTGTCGCCAGAATGGCGAACGGGTCGACGATGTTCTTTTGCCTCCGTGGAGTTATCGGGATTCTAGACTTTTTGTGCTCATACATCGTCAGGCACTGGAGTGTGAGATCGTTAGGAGAGGTTTGCATCAATGGGTTGACTTGATTTTTGGATTTAAACAACAAGGTGAAAGTGCCGTAGAAGCTATTAATGTTTTCCATCCAGCGGTTAGTATTTTTTTTTTTTTTTTTTTTTATCACATTTTCTTGCAATTCTTCTATATTTACCGCTAATAATATTCCTATAGACCTACTCAACGTTTATGGAGTCACAGACGTTTGATCCCATCGAACGACGCGCTTTTGAGACGATGGTAAAAACCTATGGTCAAATGCCAAGACAGCTATTCAAATCGGCTCATCCAGCTTCTAAACCCTTAAATTATTGTCTCGTCCAAACGCCAGTTATGCCAAGTGTGCGTGGTCTACGTTGGGGTGTATACCTTGGCTCACCGCAATTGCCCGCACCAACATTAGGGAATATTCATAAATTGCCAGGTGCCGAATATTTGGTATGCTTCAGCAATACGAACGTTATTTACGGCCTTCCAGCAAAGTCATGCGTGATGCAAGGCATCGAATCTGATACATTCAATGTGATTTCCTGGGGTCACGACGATCGCATTGTACGCATCCAATCGTTGAATAAACCAAATGCGAAGCTCAAGCATCTGCTTTACAATGGTGCTTTTGATGAAATCACAGTCTGCGGAACGGATCCGAATTCGAATCAGCTCTGGTTTGGTCATCGTTCCGGCCGTATAACAGTTTATAAATGCCTAAATTCCGAACACAATCAACGGGCATCGAAAGGTCGTCAGAATTATGTGCGCGGACTGCGTTTATCGTATAATTCCGCATTCCGTAAAATGACCACATCATCGACCGCAGACTCATCACACATGACAAACAGTGGCATGGCAGATATCATCAGTGGCAGTGGTAATATAACATCCTCTTCGTCGTCATCATCCATGACAAACCTCAATAGTGACCTGATACAGCAGCAACAACGCGGTGATACCAGTGATAGTCCTGATTTGAATTGGATTGGACCAGCAGTTTTAATTCGCCATACAGATGAGATAACATCGCTTTGTTTGTCAGTAGACTTCAAGATCGCTGTATCCGCCGGACGGGATGGCCTTGCTGTTGTATGGGATTTAAATGAGTAAGAAAATCCTAGAATGACGTTCATTCTTAGTTTGTTCTATTGTTTTTTTTTTTTTTTTGTTTTGTTTTTATCATGTTTAGCTGGAGCTATGTCCGTACTATACAACGTCCATCTGAAATCCGTCATTCGCCCATAACGCTCGTAACGATCAGTCCGACACTGGGCGACATAGTGACCGTTCATACGATTCCGCGCGCTGAAAATCAATTTGGTAACAGTACAAACACAGAAACGACGGCTACGGAGAGAGAAGGAAGAACTGCTAGTGTCAGCATTCCACCCGCTGACGAATGCTTCGAAGTAACTGAAGAAAGCCTAGACGACTTTGTTAATGTCTCCATCAATCCGAATGGGAGAGCAATGCTGCGTCTGCACACCGTCAATGCACGTTACGTTCAGCATTTATTGCAAGAAGAACAAATTCTTGCAGTTTGTTACTCATACATTAAAGAAGGTGTCGGTGTTAATGTTATAGCAACAGGCATTGAAGGTGGCATTATTCGGCTTTGGTCCAGCTGGAATTTAAATTTCGTTTGCGAGATCATCACGGGTATATCGAACATAAAAAGGTGATTCTCGATGATTATTTATTTAAAAAAAAAAAAAAAATTCTTAATTTTCCTATTTTTCTTTTCACTTTTAACACAGCATTGCGTACTCAACGCATCAGCATTTGGTTGTGTTAACTAAAGAAGCTCACATACAAGTCTGGGAAACTGATGGCTTATACGGCAGTTCGCCAAAGTTCCCGCAGATTTCTTACAAATAAAGAAAAGGTCAATTGCACTTTACGACAATACGATGGTAATCCATATCAAGAGTTAGAAGAGATTGCAGAAACTCAACACTTTCATCTTCAAGGACGCGTTTTAGCGTTATTCCGTGTATCCTTTTTTTTTTTGTATATGAACATAAAAAAGCGCGATCTTTGGTCAAAAACTGCAACTCAATGCTTAATAGAGAAGAATGTGCGTCTTTTGGTGTGTTATTCTATTATAGCTCAGATTAGAATTAATTTTTTCACATCTTTGTGAATGATTGTTAAAACAAAATACATGCTATACATGAAAACTGTTCTGTCCAAAGGAATTTTTTTTTTTTTTTTTAAATATCCAGATTTAAGATGCATCGACTACCGATGTCTTCGGATTCATCTACATTTTTTTTACATCGGCATCAGTAACCCGTGTTTCTGGACGGTGACGATTGATGATAAGGGGGAGGAGGAGGAGGGTATGAAATGGTCTAAAACATGCTGACGCAATATATGGACGGCCCCTAAGACACTGGTGTGTTCTCAGCCTAAAGCTTCTAATTAGTTGAAAAAGTAACGGAGAACAGTCAACAGCATGCCATTCTACATAAGGGCATGGTATGGTTTTAAACCCGAAAAAAAGGCATGTTTTCATGATTTTTTTTTTGGAGACATGAATAATGTTGGTTTATTTTCTTCATATACATGTTGTAGTTATGCTTATTAAGTGTATTTGGGAAAAAAAAAAAATTGAAATTATCGATAGATAAATACGTGGTATCGATTCTCCGGAGGCTCCTCGAAAAAAAGTTGGTTTGCCGTGAACATGATTAGAGGTTAGCGGTTCATCT
The DNA here is from genome assembly GCA_020466095.1 of Chlorops oryzae. Lineage (NCBI taxonomy): Eukaryota > Metazoa > Arthropoda > Insecta > Diptera > Chloropidae > Chlorops > Chlorops oryzae. The sequence continues at coordinate 163,959,396 of CM035806.1, forward strand.
GAAAAAAAAGATTAAGGAAATGTTTGTTTAAAAGGTAATTTGTATCACCGATTGTGTATCGCCGTGGCCCTATTATTTTTTAATAATTTTTTTTTTTTTTTTTTGGTAGCGTTTTGAAGTCAAAAACGCGATTTTCGCTTAAAAATTGAGGTTACTTTATTATTTTAAAATAGGAAAAAAAATAAATAAAAAAAGAAGGGATGTTTAGTCCACGAGCTGAAATAAATACCTGAACATATTATGTGTATTATGAAAATTTTTAAAAATCGTAGAGTGTTTTATGCAGCTATCGTTTTGTTTAATTTATTTTAAAAAACGCGATTTTCCACAAAATTGATTTAATTTTTTATTTATACAAATAGTAAAAATTATAAATATTAAATAAAGGTCCACGGCTTGAACGCTGTTTGATTTATGTGTAGTACGAGTACTTGAAAAATTTTTACGACAAGTAATTTGAGATCGTTTACGGACTTCAGAAAAAGTCAATTTTCAACAAAATCGATTCTGAAAAATTTTTTCAAAACCTTTATACCAGGTCCCACTTAATTGTATTCGTTCTATTTTGTACATTTACTTGCCATTTTTCACAATATCTTGAAACTCGGTTTACATTTGACAAAAACTAGTATGAATAAAAATCCACCCATTTTTTTTTACCATGCCCTGTACGTCATTTTGACAACGGCCATCGCATTAACTGTATCAACACAGAACTGTTTGAATATTATACATTTTTTTTTATCCGTTTCGGCGGTAAGTAAACCCGGTAGGAATAGCGTAAATATTAGAGGTGCAAAGGATATCCGGTTACTATCCGGTATCCGGCATATCTGACAAAAATTTAATTACTTGGATACCGGATAGTAACAGGATATGCCTTGACATATTTAATATGTTCACTGTTCCTATTTAAAACACCTTTATAGTAATTTTTGGTGTAAATTTTACACAATTTATAAGGCATACCATGAGTCTTCATACAATTATTTGTACAAATGATCGATTTTCTACGGCAATATTCCTCGAACCCTACCTTTCTACTTATGAATAAAAATTTATATAAAAATATAAAATTTGGCTTAACACTGAGCAAAGGTGCACCATCGTTTTAATACGGCTTATAAATATATTGCTACATCCATTTGCCGAACGCAGCCCCCCCATTAGAAACTACGCCTTCCACGGAGGTTTAATATGACAACTAACGTTTCGTTTTGCTGTCCGCTCAGATTTTCCATTGCCAACTTTATTCTTTTTTGTTAATGAGAGTATTTCATGCAATTTGTCGACATCACTGGGCGATTTACTAAGCAACTATATAAATAAATAAAAAAAAAAAAAAGAAATACATTAAAACGTCAAAAATTTTCATTGAAAACAATTTTCCTGAACTCACCAATTCTATATAAGCTTGCAAACGATCTATTGGTTCTGGAGCTGATGATTTGTTCTCATTCGTCGGTGCATTTGAGTCGCCAAGAACGTTCGGATTATACTGTTTTTGTGTAGATCTTTGAAATTTACTGCTTTTTGGTGTTTCGTAGCGAAATTCATTTTCACGTCCATTGAGTTCATTTGATTTATCGCGTGCTTTTTGAGCTGCCATATTATTCTCGGGTGACTCTTCAATATCGACATCAGAACCCATATTGCTAGCTAACGATCCAAATTGACTAGGTGGAGAAGTTAAAATTTCCAACGCCTTACGCCATTGTGTTTCCATAACGTTGTGCAATCGTTCAGCAATGTCAGCTCTACAAAAAATGGAATGAATGACAAATATTACATCAATATCGGATGCAATCCTCAAGAAAACAAGAAGTACCTTTTAGATTTATACTTGCTCAGTTTTGCTTCCAAATCATCAATTTTCTTGGAAGCATTTGCCAATTGAATACGATAGAGTTCAACTTCTTCGTTGTGCTTCTCCTGCAGCAAATTGTGTTCCAATTCGTTTTTCTCATTGATCAGCTCCAATTGTTTAACAGCACGTTCAGCGATTAAACGTTCACGTTCTCGTGCCTCCGTTTTAAATGAATCTTCCGTTTTGTCTAATTGCTCTTGGAATTCTCGTAGCTTTTGCCCAACAACATTCTCCAATTGTTGTTGGTAATGCATTTTTAAAGTTTTTTGTTGCATTTCAAGTTTTTTCTTCAAGTTTATTTCACTTTCGGTCAAATGGTCAACAGATTCTTGCAGCGATTTCTTTTGCGTTTCCATTGCATCGAATCTGGCTCTTAGTTTCTGATGAAAATCGTGTAGCATTTCCTTCTGATGTTTCAATGATGAGTTCTCCTTTTCAAGCTCCTCGCAACGAGTTTTGAACTGGAAATTCGATACAGGTCAGATATAAGTTTGTGATACATATAAAAGGGGGAATATATATATGTACAGTAGTCTGTTGAATAGCTATCCTAATAGAAGTGAAGCCATCTTTTTTTCGATTGAAATTGTCTTAATTTTAAAACTAGAAATTGTGATAAATTTATGAACCAACAGAAAAATCTATCAAAAACATTTATTTTCATACATTTATGTACTTCCCTATCCTAAGTATCTTAAACTCGTTCAGGATTATATCCAAACTAGTTTTAGCGTATCTGATGCTCCTCAAAGAACTCATAATCACGTAACAGGGTCCATCTTATTTGGATTCCAGGACATTGTGGGTTCGAAGGAAATGAAAAATGCTGATGGATTAGCCAAGAAAGAAGCTGGCTCAGTATTTATGAGGCTAAAACCCCTCTGCGGTCCATCCTGGAGTAACTTCAAACTCTAGCATTTATAATTGGCTGGAAAAAACTGCTCAGGCTGAATGGCAATGCATTGCAGGCCACAGACAAGCAAAAGAACTTATGCCTTTAATATTAAAATCCCAAACCAAGAAACTCCTTAATGATGAACAGGAATGGAATTCGACTTTTCACAGACTTTCTAAAGTTAATAAACATCTAGAAGCTCTCAACCAGAACTATAACTGAACTTACTTTCTCGGATTGGTATTCGGCTTTTGCTAATTTATCCTTGAAATTGCTCAGTTCGTTCAAAGCAAACTCTTCTGATCTTTTGCAACCATGAAGCTTGACCTCCAGATCCTCTATTTGAGCTTTATACAAACTACTGCATTCATTTGTCTTTCTAAGGAGAAAATTAATATTATTAGCATTGAATTTTTTTCTTTTTTTCAGTTCGAGTTCGACTGACCTCGCACTATCGGTGAGTTCAGCTTCTAGTTTTTCATTTTTTTCTTGGAATTTCGTCGCCAAACTTACTGCCTGAGCAAGTTCTTTTTGCAGCAGATCTTTTTGAGCATTACATTCTGTATGATAAGCTTCCATTTTCTTAATAGTGTTATGTAGCTTTGAATTTTCTTCTTCCAGCCTGAAAGACAAAAAAAAAAAAAAAACCCTTTTACTAATCGTCATTGACAGAATAGAGAATCCCTCCACTCACGTTCTGCATGCGAATTGTGTACTTCTCAGAGCGGAATCCTTTTGCTTATCAACTTCCATGGCCACCGATATTCGTTGCTGATATTCCAGTAGTCGTGACTGGAGCAAGTGCACAGTTTTTTCCAAATGCTGTCGCCTCAGCTGCTCCTCTTGCAGCGACATTGAAGCTGTTGTGCCCTGAACGCCAATTGCGATCGCAGTGTTCTGACCACTTTTGCTCCAAAGCTCACTTAGGCTAATCAGATTTTGATCTCTCATTGGCGGGATGGTTTGTTGTGCCAATGATTCGTATTGCGGAACCTGTTCAATTGAAAGCCTATTTAAATTTCCAGGCAGGGCGGCGGCGGCTTGTGAGCCACGGAATTCATCCATATGAACTGAAGAGCATCGGTCGTTGTTACGGCGATTCCAATCGGAATTGCAATACTGACGATCTTCCAAAAAGTTATCGATTTCGGAAAGCACACCATCATCAGCGGCATTCTCAGTCAATCGCTGCTGACGACACTTTGGAGTTGAATGCGCCAGACCATTCCGAATACGGGCCGGATTCATTTTGCCTTGCGAACGTACCGTACAAGCAGATATTGTGGATATATCAGAAGGCGCCGTAAAACGTTCCGGATATTCTTCATCATCTTTGTCATTGCCCATTGATTCGATCGATTGTAGGCGTGCGTTAATAAGATTCAATTCGGCCTTTTTATTTGGTGGCAGAAACTTGTATGCAGCTGTCGTCGTCGTTGCCATCTCCATAGCGTCCATAGCGTCTATTGTAGAAGCCATTCGGATACGTTCTTCTTGCTGTAGCCTCTCCTGCGCTGTTGTAATAAAATAATCTGGCGGTATCAGGAGCAAAATATCAGTATCGTCAGAATCGCTCATCACATTTACACGACGCCCCCCTCTCTCTCTCTCTGCCACCGGCGTGCTCGTAAATTGTTTGAACGAAATTCAAACTCCAAACGCTTCGATAGTGGTCGAAAGACCATCGATAGCAACTTTTTTTTTGAAATTATCGATAGTGCTATCGATAGCTGTTGAGCTCTAAATCACGGTTGCCACTCGCCTTAAATATTTTCGTACCAAACCAATCTAAAAAATGAACCAAAACCGAAAAAAATGTGCCATAATCATTTATAGGTCAGAAATTGTGCAAAAAAATAACAAAAATTTAATAGTATTCAATCAAAAAAAAAGTACAATACTTTCCAGTCGCCTTACACTCTGAGTTCAGTCACTGTTACAGCCAGTGATGCCAGATTTTATCGATAAAAAATCCCTCATATATTGGAAAAAAACCCACTTTTCCCCATTTTCAAAAACTAAAAACCCACGAAAAAACCCAGAATGATTTTTTGAAAATATGGGCGTACCGATTTAAAAATTGAACATTGGATTTAAACACAATATTTTAATATTTTAATAAAAGTATCAAGAAAATAACAAATAATAAAAGTAACTTAAAATTGCAGTCTTTTTCATGACTTAAAAAATAAACCAAGTTTCTTTACAACACTTAGGGAACACGCGACTAGATACAGCAAAAAGAGTCATGCATGGTACTGGATGAGGGAAAACACGATTTTCATTCTCATAAGTAGTAAATACACCTTAAATGTAGTGCATAAATTTCGATATAAAATTACCCATACTTTTCCCCATGTCACGTTATTTGAGTGAAAAAATCCACAATATGGGGAAAACCCCACAATATGGCATCACTGGTTACAGCTATACCTTTGAGAACAGGATTGGCGCGATATCACTCAGAGTTTAAATAGTAGGTATCCGCAATCTGCAACCAGCCGAAAAATGTACCAAATTGGCAAATTGTGTACCAATGTACCAAACAAACAAAAAAGTACCAGTTTTGGTACAATTGTACCATAAGTGGCAACCGTGCTCTAAATTCAAATTGCATTTCTCTTGTTGTGTGTTTCTTCTATATATGGTTTCTTCTAACGAAACATTAATTTTTCGCTTTTAAACAACCAACACATGAGGTTCCAGGCCACCAGTCATTTTATAGAACGAAGGAGCTAATAGGAAGGGTGAGGTCAATATATGAATTTTATGCCAAATACCTAACAAATCAAATGAATTTCACAACATTTTCAGATTGAACCTTCGTTCATTTGGGAATCATTCAGTAATTAAAGCGCATTTGACTTGGACACAATGAACAATACATTCCTGAGCAAACTACTTGCAAAGACGGACATTGACATCATCGATTCCGATCAAAAGCATTTCCTTTACGTTGGAAGCAAATGGTTGGAGAACTCATTGGAATTGCATGTGCATGCAAATTATACTAACAAAACATACAAAGGACAAGTGAGTGCGGAAGAGTTTGCTCAATATGCCAACGAATTGGATGTGTCCGTTAGCGAGTTCTATGATAATTGTAAGGAAGCTCTATCGGGGTCCACGTTACCACAAACATATGAATATGAACTCGTTGAAGAAGAATTACTCTTTTTTCGATTGATTAAGAAACATGAATTAGCGTTTGTGTATCTTCAGGTAACTTTGAAATTAATTGGCAATAATTGTATAATGCTGGACAATGCTGTTAACTTAATAAGCGATTTGCGTGAGGCCAAAATCTCAGAGTCAGAAATGGCAAGAAAAGATGATAAAACATCTGAAGAATTATTACTTCAACTAGATCATTGTATTGAAGAGAAAGATAAGATGGAACGAAAGCTTTTACGGAAATTTTTAGTTTTGCTCAACACCAAAAAGAAGAAGATCAATGAACTAAAAGAATTATTAAGTCATAATGGAATTAATGACTCAGATAACCTACAAGAAAATGATCAAAATGCTAGTACTGATCAAAACCGTAATGATGATGATGATGATGATTTCAACGCGGAAACTCAGGCCCTATCGGAAGATGATTACATGGAAGCAGAAACATCAGCAAGATTACGTAAAAAGCGTCTTATGAAAATCGGAAGCGAAGATGATAGTGAATAATTAAATGTATTCCGGAGTATATTACTTTATTTTCGAGAGGATTCTTATTAATTGTTGCTTTTTATGTTTTATTTAAGATTCCATTTGTTTTTACTCTCACATAATAAATACGAAAACAAATAAGGGTGTTATAGTTAGGCGAACCTGACATTACAATTCCCGACACAGATAATCAGTTAGCTGCATAAGTTTTAATCAAAGTTATAAATATCAGCTCTAATTCAAAATTTCATTGAAATATCTTGAAAAACTTTGATTTTGTGGCAGTTTTTGGAATTTTTGTGACAGACCCTAGAAATGAAGGTACCCTTAATACATAATCGACAAATCAATATCAATTTTTCGGAAAGGATGTTTATGACTACCATACAATACTACAAGCAACACTTCCCAAAATCACTAAGACGGGTGAGGGGAGCTTGTATAAACCGACTTTGCCCATTCACAATCTGACTTTGCCCACAGTTAACACATTCACATAAAATAAACTGACTTTCACCACGATTTGTGTACATATGAACTCACACATCGACATTACAATCTGACTTTCAACACAGCAGAGCTCAATGCTTATTACCCTCTAGGAAGCGTGAGGTATATTGCCCGGATGCAACTAGTACTTTCACCAAAACTAAAGAACTAGTGCAAAGGGGGGTAGAGCTTCGTATAAAGCTCCGACTAGTATTGCATGGAAAAATGGTTTTTCGTGTCAGTAATAAGAGTTGCCATTATATGGTTGTTGCAAAGAGCGTTGGTGCTTCGAAATCAAAAATAAAATCTATCTTTATATATAACAAATATTTTTGTAAATAAAAAAAAACACGAAAAATAATTCGGTGTCTTTTAAATATTGCGTATTGGAGGCTCAAAAAATTTTAGAACAAAAATAACCAAAAAACCACAAAATATGGTCAATAATCTTTCAAAGGAACTAGTGTTTTACTATACCCAATTTACCCAATTGGTTCCCAAATCACTAAAAAAGCGTTAGTTCAAGTGTACAATTAGTGATTTTTAGCCCACACGCAATGTTAATTTTGTACAGAGTAATACATAACCAGGGGTATAAACCAGTGCTGGTGGAATTAGAACTAGTAAAACGCTAGAGCTTAACTACTCATACTTCCTGCAGGGCTGTTGAACTGTTCACCACAGCAGTCGTTGACAAAACTCTATCTTTTTCAGTCGCACTCATGTAAACTGTTCTCTGTCTCTATCGCACCCGCATATTCTTATCATACCTACAAGCAAATTCAAAAAATTTAGAGAGTGTCGCTTGTAGTATTGTATGATGACTACACTACACCACAAAAAAAAAAAATATCCTCAACATATTATACATAATTTCTATGTAAAATTTCCCCCTGAGTCCAAATATGAAGTCAAATTGTTCAAAAGTAGAACAGTTTTTGAGATATTCCAAAATAACGGTTTTTTTCGGCAATATAAAAAAAGATAACCTCACTTTGTATGTCATATCTCCGGTACTTGTTAACTTGTTTTTTATTTTTTTTGAAACCGAATGAAAGAGAATTAAATTATCTTATCTATAGTGAAAAAGTTATTTAGTTTGCTCAAAAAACAAAAAAGTTATTCTTATTCAAAGTATATAATTTATGTAAATATTCGTCATTTTTTGCTATTTACCAACTTTCACATAATTTTTTTTTCACAAAAACTAAATTATACTCTAAATTTCGCCTTGCAGATCGATAGCTTGTTTTGTAGCAAAAAAATTTTACAATCTTTCGATCAAAATTGGTGGAAAATTGACTGAGTTATTCGGAATTTACGAAAAAAAGCCGTTTTTTTTTATTCATTGAAATATTTTCAAACTTCTCCTTGATTCACGTGGAAGAATGTTAAGTAAACCACAGGCAGCTGTGGTGGGTAATCTATGCCTGATTGATGGAAATATGGTTAAAAACCACTATTCGAAAATATTACGAGAAAATTTAATCCAAAGCGCGCGGAAGTTAGGTAAAGCACAGGGACATATCACTTCTACTAAGATAATTAACCTGAGAATATTGCTGGAATCGTCAAGAAATGGTGACTAAAAATTGTCCCAGAGTGCTTCCGATGCCCCCACACTCATCCAATCTCAACATTAAAGAGGATTTTTGGCAAAAACTAAAGATTCAAATCCAAAAACATTACATTAGTAATATAAAATACCTTGAAACTGCCTTAAAAATCGGTATGGGTTAAAATTAACCCGCGGAATGTAAAGAAACTAGTCCAATATGTTCCAACCCGACTAAAATCCGTTATTTAACGGAAAGGATATCCGACTTAATATTAAAACCACAAATTTTTGGAAATTTTTTTTTAGTTATCCCGCTTTAAAGCTAAGTGGGCCATTTTGAGTGACGCATGAATTTAGCGCGAATATTTTTATTTTTTTTTATAACTTCGAAGTTTTTAGTTTGAAATGAATAAAGTTAGGTTTTTTATGTTCAAAATTTAATAAATTTGTTATGTTTCTCAAACAATTTTGTTGTAACAATTATATTTTTCAAGATATAGGCATTTAAATGTAGATTTAACAGGTGGGCCATTTTGAGTGGTAGTCACTGTACATGTCAACTTTCGTTGAAGTCCCATTCGAATTGCGGGTGTGGGAGACAAATTGAAATACGCTCTTTTGCCACGCCCACTTTTCCGAAATTTTACGAAACATCGTTCAAAGCACTAAAGTTTGTTCAAATGTCGAAATTTCTCAAAATATGATAATATTCCGATAATAAAATTCATAACTTATTCGATCGATGGGCAATTGTCACGGCAAGTTTCCTTGGGGGGAAAAATGATTCCGTTGAGTCAGCAATAAACACTAGGTCTCCCATTTGCAATAAAAACTATTTGGCAAACATAATAGAGATCGTAGAAGAGGCTCGGAGGCTTGGCCCGTTACGACTGTTTAGTGCCATTGATTGCACTAAGAAGTCTCGACCCCGTAATAAACGTAACATAAAACACGAATACCCGAGTTTTCCTCTTCAGAACCGCAGCGCTAAAGCATTCGAAAATTCTTCAATTCAATTCGCTAAATTTTATATAAAACAAGTAAGGGTGTTATAGTCAGGCAAGCCTGACAATAGAATACCCGACACAGACACACATATTCAAATAATTTTTAATATCAGGAGTTGTTTAAGGCCATAGGGGCCCCATATACCGCATTTTTTTAAATTTCTTTATGCAAACCGCCCCTTTGCCACGCCCACTTTTCCAATTTTTCGGAATTCTAATCGGAGGCTTAAATATACGCGCAAATTCTAAGTTTCATTGAAATATTTGGAAAAAGTCAGATTTTGGGGCAGTTTTCGGATTTTTGTGACAGACCCTAGTACTGGAAGTACCCTTAATAATGAACCAATCCAGAAAATTTTTGGGCAGGATGTTTATGGTAACAAAGGAAGTATAAGTGCCAATTTTCGTTCAAGTCCCATAGGCGTTTCGGGAGTAGGAGACAATTTTCGAAAAACGCCCTTCTGCCACGCCCATTTTTCTGATTTTTGTAAATCACATTAATTGGCCTAAAATATGTTCAAATGCCAAATTTCATCAAAATATCTTGAAAAACTCCGATTTTAGAGCAGTTTTTGTGATTTTCGTAACAGACCCTAGTACTGGAGGTACCCCTAAAAATGGTCCGATCGGGTCCATTCTCGCTTGTCTTACTCATGTCCCCGTGAGCACGCATACAAAATTTTGTCAAGATAGCTGAACTCCTTCGATAAGATAACTGTATACAGACAGACGGAAAGACAGGACAGACAGACGAGACAGACAGACGGACGGATGTCTAAATCGAATCTCCTGGTGACGCTGATCATTTCTATATACATTTTGTATAGTCTATCTCGACTGGTTCTGGGTGTTACACACAACCACAACAAACGCAATATACCCTCGACACAGAGTGTGTCGGGTATAAAAAAAAACAACAATGTTTTTAATGATTGGATAATTTATTTTTGACAGATTTAAGTTTTGATTTTCAATTACATTCGGATGAATATTGAATAAAATAATAATAATTCGTAATGTTAATTACTTAGTGCGAACAATTTAACAGATTCAATTTCTATAAATGGATGTGAATAAAAATTTATCTTTCAGATTTTATGAATTTTCTCCATCAAAATTTCTTTTGTATACATAATATAACAAATTAAATAAATATTGACAAATAACAACAAAAAAGAGTTTTATTAAACAAAAACAAATAAAATAAAAAAAATTAAAAATAGATTTTTTTTTTTTTTTTTAGGAGCAAAGTTCGTTCAGTTTTCCTTCCTTTTGTCTTTTGATTTGAATTTGAAACATGCACATGCATATGTACGCATGCGCATACGCTTTTGCACATTTACACACTCATATGCGGGAACATCATATACATACATATAAATAAAGGACATTTATTATTATTATTTTTTTTTTTTCTTACAGCTTATAAAGCAATCGAAGATTTATTTCCAAATTTCGTGAACAGGCACGTCGGTCTTAAGCGATTTTGAAGTTTTCTTTAAAAAAATTGTTTTTATTTTTAATTTTTTTTTTTTTTTCTGGACTGGCTCTAAACGTTGCAAGTGTTCACTAATCAACTGCTCTTCAATATAGTTATTTTAAAGATTTTATCATTGCAATGCAATGCGAATTTTAGATTTCTTTTTCATTTTTTTTTTTTTACTTTTATTAATTCACGATGTAATCTTGTATATGTATATGTATATATATATATAATAATAATAAATAATAATAATAATAATATTGAAGATAAAACAAAACGAAATACATATATGTAATCTATATGTGTTATTCGTAATTAGTTAATTTTGGATTCCAAAGGCTCAAAGTGCTAGTAAATCCGCGTCGGCGGATTTTTTTGTATTTCTCTTTGGTTCACTGCCAGCAGTAGGATTATTATTGCTCGCGCTACTGCTATTCGTTGAAGTAATCGTGGGTAGGTTCTCAGCCGCAGCAGCACGCTCTTCAAGAAATTTGTCAAATTCAGTGCTTGTCAACGTCTCTTCAATGCCTTCGATGTCCTTCTGCAAGAAAATTCTTCTGTAAGAGAATTCTTTCGTCGAAAGAGTATGCATTGCGCGCATAGATAGACAGTTTTTCCATGAATGATAGATGATAAATTGATTATAAAATCAAAAAGATTTTGTGTAAACTTATAAGGAAAATGAAAAAAAGTTCATAATTCAATTCAATTTTTCTTTTAAAGGGCATCTTCACGTAAAATGGATAACGGATACTATTCCATATCGAATATAAAATCATTTCTGTGTAATGACCCTGCAGTAATTCCAACTACTCTCCAACTACTCCCCAACTAGTCACAAAAATACCAGGACTACTCCCTCTTAATTTGCCAACCAATGCTTTGAACTGTCTTTTTTAACGTTGAGCTGTCATTGGAAAATAACTAGTCACAGTTTTTGCTCATATGAACTAGACCTGGAGTATATACAGTTGGGTCAATTTTTGGTCAATTTGTTTTTTTGCACATTTTATGAAAAAAAAAAAAATTATTTTCTCTTTGTTTTGTATTTTTTTTTTCTCCTTTGTTTTTTTAAATCTTTTCTTTTTCACTACTTTTTTAATTTTCTCGCCTTGACCGAGCCTCGAACCGCTGATCTCTGGGTTAGTAAGTCAGCGTCTTAACCATTACGCTAAACAAGCAAATTTAATGTATTGATCAAAACGCTCATTTGAGTTTTTGGTTGCTGAAGTTTTTGTGGAACGCACGAATAGAAATTTTACTACAAAAACTTATTAATTGAAAAATAAATACATATTAAAAAAAAATATTATATATTATATATAAAAAAAAAAAAACTTAAAAATTTAGCGAAAAAATTTTTTTTTTCAAAATTAACTATTAAATAAAATAAATTTAAATATAAACATAAAAAAAAACTTGGTAATTAAAAAAAAAAAAAATTTATTCTCACCCGAGCCAGGGATCGAACCCCAACCCACGAGGTCGCTGAGCGATAGTCTTAACCGTCCAGATAACTACCTTTTGGTGGGGCGACGATCAGAATGCGAACTTAAAGCAGACAAAAACAATATTTTTTCTACTTCGCAATCAAAGCACAAAGCGAAAGGAAATCCTGAAACTCACCCCCCGTAGATCTCCGTAGATACATAAAATACTGTACATTTTGACTAGTCATATTTCGAGTAACCTCAGAGTACTCCTGTTTGGCAAATTGACCTCTTCATTACTGCAGGGGAGAGATGTGACGCATACACCTCTGATACATCGTGTGGTTAATCTATATTTGAAGCTCCCCTAACATCCATCATAATCACTTTTTTTTTTTGCTCATATTATATTTAAAAGAAACAGGCTTTCAACAACAGCTGCCTAGCGTCCAACAATGCCTACCGCTTACAAAGCATACGAGACTGTAAGAGACCTGAATATTAGTAGCTACAAAGTATACGCGTTTGTAATCACTTAATTTCTGCTCAGATTAGCTGTAACGGCGGGTGTGACCTACAGGACCGTTTTGCGTGGAATTGCCCTTTAATAAAACCATTTTCCGATAGATCTGAATTTTCGGATTTCATCTCGCCAAACGCGATTTATTTAGAATGATTTAAAAAAATTTTTTTCCATTAAAAGCACTTGGAATTTACAATCAAATAGCGTAATTGAAAAAAAAAAAAAAAAAATGTGTGAATTATTTGTTTGATCAAAGGAAGGTCTTCACAATAAAAGTACTTACTGTATTGCCTAACCATGCTTCCATTTCGTCGACCTCATTCTCTTTGGTCGGCTTTGTTGGTGCCATTAAAAAATTATAATCCACAGGAAATTAGAAGATAACGAAAAGGAAAAAGAAAAGAATAGTTTAAAAACAAATATTAAAACGAATGAGCCATATTCAAAGAAAAAAAAAAAACAAAAAACCAAAAACCAACAAAACAAAAAAGAAAAGAAAAAAAAAATAAACAAACAAGCGAACATAGATTTTGGTTTCAAATGAAAAATGTTTTTCCGTTGAAATACGAATACAACGAATGTAAGACAACAGTGCAGTTCAATTTAATAATAATAAAAATAACAGTCAGTAGTAAAAAATAATAAATTATTAGTATTAAAATGTGCAAAGGTTAGTACTCACTTTACTTACCACCTGTTCAGAACCAGAACTAGGCGACTTGAAAGGTGAACTGAGGCTGCCTGCAGCAGCATCCACAGATGGAATGTCTCGAAGCAAATCACTCTTTCTAAATGATACAAGAGAAACGAAAGTTTAATAGATTATATAGTGGATTTTGAAGATATATTATGTACATACATATTGCCTCCATCAGTTCTTGATTGTGCTAACATATCGAATTCGTCGGCGTCTTTATTTGATGCTTTAGCAGCTCCAGCTCCAATGCCTGAAAAATAAAAGAAAATAGTGAAAATCTAAATTCAAGAAATCCATTGTACTCTACATATGGGAGCAACTCTGTTGAAATGGGTGGCTACAAAACGTTATTTCCCTTTCCGGCTTTTTTCCGGGGGGAAAGGTAATTCAATTCGAAAATCGATATGATTTATTTCCCCATTAGCAATATTGAGGGGAATTTTTAACTACTGAATTCAGAAAATTTATTTCTCAAGCGTAATGTCGAGGTAATTTAAATTTATCCCTCAATATTGGTAAAGGGAAATAAATCACATCGATTTGGGAATCGAATTACCTTTCCCCGGGAAATGGAAAACAATCACATACTTCGTACTTTATGAATATGCCGCGGTTGAAATGTTTACTTCAAATTATTTTCCATAGACCTGGATATTCCCTAGGAGGGCCCTGAATGTTTTATTATCTCTGAGGACTGTCTTGAGACCTTAGACTTATTTTTTTTTTATACCCGACACACTCTGTGTCGAGGGTATATTGCGTTTGTGTGGTTGTGTGTAACACCCAGAACCAGTCGAGATAGACCATGCAAAATGTATATAGAAATGATCAGCGTCACCAGGAGATTCGATTTAGACATGTCCGTCGTCCGTCCGTCTCGTCGTCTGTCTGTTTGTCTGTCCTGTCTGTCTGTCTGTTTGTATACAGTTATCTTATCGAAGGAGTTGAGCTATCTTGATGAAATTTGGTATGCGTGCTCACGGGGACATGAGTAAGAACAAGTTCGAGAATGGACCCGATCGGACCATTTTTAGGGGTACCTCCAGTACTAGGGTCTGTTATGAAAATCACAAAAACTGCTCTAAAACCTGAGTTTTTCAAGATATTTTGATGAAACTTGGTATTTGAACATGCTTAAAGGCAAGTAATATGATTTCAAAAAATTTGAAAAGTGGGCGTGGCATAAGGGCGTTTTTCCAAAATTGTCTCCTACACCCGAAATACAAATGGGACTTGAACGAAAGTTGGCACGTATGCTTCCTTGATAGCCAGTAACGTCCTCCTAAAAAAAATTTTCGATAGAACCATTATTAAGGGTACCTCTAGTACTAGGGTCTGTCACAAAAATCTCAAAAATGCCTCAAAAGCGGACTTTATTGAAATATTTCAATGAAACTTAGAATTTAAGCGTATATATAAGGGTCCGATTAGAATCCCAAAAAAATTGAAAAATTGGGCGTGGCAAATGGGCGGTTTTTATAAAGAAATTTAACAAAAGTCGGTATATGGGCCCAATATGTCCTTAAACACCTCTTGATATTAAAAATTATTCGAACACGTGTGTCTGTGTCGGGTATTCTATTGTCAGGCTCGCCTGACTATAACACCCTTACTTGTTTTTTTTTTTTTTTGTTGCTATTTTCGAAACACTCAAAAGTACCCTTAAGGGAAAATCTTCTGTTGCGCGGAATCTTATCACTACCGGCCCTTCATGGGAGTTTATTCTCAGAGGGGAGCATTATTGTTTTTTTTTTTTTGTTCAACCTTACCCATTTGACTGAAAGAATTTGAAAGTTTATCATTTTTTTCGACCAAATCAATTAAAAGCGGCTCATTTTGCGTCTTGGTCGCAGATGTCATTGCAGTTCCTTGAGCACCGTTGCTTCCAATGCTTGTGTTTGCAGGAACTCCGATTGCTGCCCCCAAAATAGCCGATGGAGAAGTTGTGCTGCTACTCGAACGATTTTTCTCATAACGTTGATGGCGTAAAAACAGATTGTTCAATTCATCGTTGAGTCGCAATAGTTCAGCAGTAAGTTCATCATCATTAACGCGCCCAATCAGATCGACAATGCGATTTTGCATTTCCCTTTAAATGCAGCAATATAAATACATTGTTTTTTTTTTTGCAGAGAGAGATTGATTATAAAGAGAGATTTTGCATTTTCGGTCATACTTGCAAGTAGCCGTAAGCTCTGTTAACAGTGTATAATCTTCCGGATCCTCGTGGCCTGGTTTTAGTTCGCTTAGCATGTCCCCAAGAATTGCCATGCTGTGTGCAACGATTTCCAGCTCGGATTGTAGCTTAGTCGCTTGCTCAGGAGTTAATGCAGTGGGATTGTTATTCTTTAAATATTCAAAATACGAAAATTACTTATTACCTAAGTAGTATTTGAAAGGAGCAAATTGATACTCACCACAGGCACGGCATGTTGCGGTGAAGTCGTTTGCTGCGGTACCACTACTTGCTGCGGCATTTCGGGGACGCTCTAACGAAATAAAAATTAAAACCAATAACGATCGATTGAAGTTTGATTTAGCTCCTCGACTTCAATGAACTTAGATCGTAGAGAACTTAATTATCATACATTATACATACATACCCTTTGCGGTGTATAGATTGGCGCCATTGTTTCCATATCGGTTTGCGGAAATTCGATGCCTTTATTCTTGAGTTCCATGTACATCTGTGTGACTCCGTTCAGATCGGGTTGATTCTTAAACGCATCGGCCCAAATCTGTATGAGACTTAATACTTTTTCCTGCAGCGCAGCTGGAGGATCGTTCTTGGGGCCAATTAATTTCACCAAATCCTGTATGAAATCCTTTTGTGCGACGAGCACATGAAATGCTTTTCCACAATTTTTTACGCACGTCTCCAAAACGGTTAGGGTATACATAATAACTTGATTATTTTTACCAGCATTTTGGGAAAGACGTTTACGCAAGGCCTTCATTGCGTCACGTGCCGTATCCGATGATTCGTTAATCATGTCACAAATCTCCATATTTAAAGCCCAGTTCTCTGAAGTGAGCGACGCATCAGTAGCTTGCTCTGCAAATAAGAATGCGAGTAAACAACAAATCGTTAAATGAGAAAAATAAAACGAAAGAAAGAAAGCAAAAAAAAAAAAAAAAAACCAATCAAATTTGAACTTAATGCCGCCCTCAAAACCTTTTGAACCGAGCACACAATAACAAATTTGTTGGCAAAATCACCATTCATCTGGGTCGTTAGTCGCTTAGGAATGTGGGTTAAGGACCAAAGTAATCCCGAAACGCGTTCAAAACTTCAATGTATACATATATATATATATATATTTTTTTTTTTGTAATTGTCTTTTTAACAGCGTCAAGTTACGACTAGCAACAGGTTTGCAAGTGTTTCTATGATATTCATATCAAGGTATGAAAGGAAAGCAAGTCTCCTGGAAAAAATGGCAAAAAAACAAGTATCAAAATCACATAAAAAATTTTATTTGTTTCTACATAAAGAGTAGAATTATAGACTAGAGTTTTACATGTTTCTATGTATTCATCAATTATTCTGATAAAACTAAAACAAGTCAAATCATATTAGCCGATGGCGTATTGAATGTTGCTAGACGATCAGGAAGGTCCGAGTTCGAACCCTGTCAAATAGAAAATAATTTGTGGAAAAATGGAGAATAAAACAGGCAAATTTCAAGGCAATATTACGGGGAAAACAGAAAGTAAGTTGCCAACCAAATACACCTAAGTCTGTTTTTACACGGTAGATTGGTTCCAGAAGAAGCCGTGTAAAAAAAAAACCGTGTAAAAAAAGACATTGATCGTATACAAAAATGGGTGATTTGTCGATGGTTTCAGACTTTTTTCTTTCATAAATACTTTTTTGTGATATGAACATACTTCGCAAAAATTAAATTTGACAAAAAAAATTTAAGTACATAAAATTTCAAATCGTGCTAAATGGAATAAAATCGTGTAAAAAAATTAAAAATATTCAATTTTCAAACCGTGTTATATCAAAACCGTGTAAAAACAGACTTAGGTGTAAATAGAATTGCTTTCATTGCGCCTTTCAAAACGTCACGCACAAGCTCTTTCAAGAAATTCCTATAGAATCTTTTTTTTTTTTATTTTTTAAGCATACAAATTTTGGTAAAATCTTTTATTTCTCAGTTTTTTAAATACTGTAAATGTTAAATTATCTACTTTTCCAAAAAAAAAAAAAAAAAAAAAAAAAAAAACGCTCGCTGGAGCAGGGATCTAACCCGCCGACAAGAATTCATATCAAAATTAAGAAGTTATCGAAATGTACTTCAAGATTTGAGACCGTAGTTCCTATGATTTGATATCGTAGTTCCCTAAGATGGAATATCGTTAAATCTACGTTATATATCGTTGAAATCAATGACATTCCTCATCGTAGAAACTACTGCAAAGCTGTCGTAGAATCTATGATATCTTGCAATTGGACCTATATCAATTGCGGATATAATAGATACTACATCGGATATCGTAGATTCTACGACGGAATTTTTTGAGTGCAATCGCACGAAGCCTGATATTCTTCCTAGCGGCGAACAGTGCCTACAAAGTATATGAGACTGTAAGCGGTGTGTGGTGGTGGCACTCTACAAAACGGCTACGCTCGAACTAAAGTATACTAGGATGGTATATGAGGTCGTATGCATTATCGCCTAACGCCTACGAAATTGCGGTTCATCGCTTCTGTAAGCAACATTTTGGCCGCTGGGTCCTTACCAAGTTGATTTTTTCCCCCATTTTGTGATCCAGATTTTTGTATATGTATGAAAGTATGAATAATGGATAGCCAAATATGTATGTATGTCTCCATGTTTGAAGTGTGAAAAGCCCAAGAAAAAACGTTTTAAAGTCATAGCAATTCTGTTTATACACTTTAAAAGCGGTTGAAAAGATTTCTAACCTTAAGTAAACGTAAATGCTTGTGTTTTCTTTAGACACAACTAACAATCACATGTACGCGTGGAAATTTTTTCGTTTCCACGAAAGAGTTTTCGATTCTAAACGCATTCGTAGTAAACAGTATTTTGAACTCAGTTTGTAATAAATTCAAATACAATAAATTACTGCACTAAGCGAACCGTTTTGCTTTAAAGCAATTCCAATTAGCGTCTTGGCACTAATTTCCTATTGGTCAACAAAAAACGAACGATGAACCATTAGAGGAACGAACGTTTTTGCGAGGCAACATGAAAATCTATAGTCCGCCTTTGCGGATAAATAATACCTACTTTAAACGATATAATGTTCCCTGCAAGGCCAACTCTAATATTGTATGGACATTTTTGCATCTCTTTTGTCTAAAATATCACCAAGTGACAGTGTTCCCACTTTACTTTTTCTCCTTTTCTCGATAGGTAAAGGGCCATAAAGACATCCTGGCAAGAGACGTATGTAAATACCAAAGGTCTGATATAGAATATTTGACATTCTTGATCAGCGTGACAGGAAATCGACTAGCATGTTGTGGTGGCTCCGTCTGACTACTGGAATCGGTAGCAATATGTATGTATGTCTCCATGTTTGAAGTGTGAAAAGCCAATGATCAAAACGTTTAAAGTCTAGCAATTCTGTTATACCTTTAAGGTTGAAAAAGATTTCTAACCTAAGTAAAGAAATGCTTGTGTTTTCTTTAGACACAACTGTACTGTGTCGTGGAAAGTTTTTTCGTGTCCGAAAGAGTTTTCGATTCTAAACGCATTGTAGTAAACAGTATTTTGAATCAGTTTGTAATAAACTTCTAACATACAATAATTACTGCACTTAAGCGAAACCGTTTTGCTTTTAATGCAATTCAATTAGCGCTTGCACTAATTTCCTATTGGTCAACAAAACGAACGATGAACCATTAGAGAACGAATTTTTGCGAGGCAACATGAAAATCTATAGTCCGCCTTTGCGGATAAATAATAACCTACTTTAAACGATATAATGTTCCCTGCAAGGCCAACTCTAATATTGTATGGACATTTTTTGCATCTCTTTTTGTCTAATTCCATAGTTGACAGTGTCACCATAATTATTCTATTCTTGTACTTTTCCGTATCAAAGCCGAAAATTCACGTTTGTAAAAAACGATAATATGCATATAATAATTTGACAACTGACAAACAACCATTCATTCAGCCGTTAAAGTCACTTTTGTAAATTTACGATCGAATTACTGAAATATTTCTTGTGTCCTTCCCTAAATTTATCAATTATAAACTTTGAGATTTCTTTAATAAGAATTTTCTTCGAATCCTTATATGGAATAAAGGCAAGTATGTTTTAAATAATCTTGTAAAAAATATGATAATGAAATGGTAACCTAGGGAATTTCGAAAAAATACAGGCAAAAATTTTCTAAATTATATAAATTTAATTATTGAATGGTGAATTTAGATGGGATTGGTTTTCAATAAGAAAAATTTAAACAATTAATGCGGTTAAATCTTTGAACTCATGCCATGCTTATTTATGCAAAAAATGATATAAGTTTCCACAATGAAAAATATAAATTTTTTTTTATAAGGGCGAACTTCAAAAAATAAAAAGTTTCATTTAAAAACTTTGACGCTTCTTAATTAATTCAAAATTTTTTGTTAAAATATAATTAAATTTTCGAATATTTTGCGTGAATTTTTAAAATAATTTAATTAGCGAATATGCATTAAATAAATTCGTAATTTAAAAATAATTTTCTGTTAAAAAAATAATTATCATAACTATATTAATTCAAATTTCCTATGATAAAATTTTAATTCATTTCTTGCTAAAATTACAATTAACTGAAAAATTAATATTTGGACTTGCCTCTTTGCAAAAATTTAAAAAACGGAATTCCTTATTTCACTGAAAAATCTGTTTACTGTTTTATTTACAGCTAAAAGCGAAAATTAATTTAAATGGAGTTTAAGAAATTATCCGCAGGAATTTCAACATTTTTAAGTATTTTAAATTTTCATTGGAAGCTTGAAGGCCCTTCGAATAAGTTCTTCTGCCCCTTTTTTGATGAAATGACACGTTTTTTTTAGAATGATTTCCGTTCTTTCTGAAAGGAATTTTGACAGCAAGCCAAGTTCGAAAAAAATTAAATGGATTTAACAAGGTTCAATGTGTAATTTTCAGAAATGGATAAATGAAATCAATAATTTTCGATTATAAGAAAACGTCTTGACATAAAATATATAGATATATAGATTGTCACTATTGTATTAAAAAATGAAATTATGCTACGTTTTTCCCTTTAAGGAATATTTAGAAAATTCCTGCTGAGATTCCTTACAGAGCTGGAGAGGGCCCTTTAATTTGAAATCTACTCCGTCGCTACTTTTTTATGCGAACCTTACCCAATCTGACGTGAAAATAAGAGTTGAAGCATTCAAGTAATTTGTTAAAACATTTTCATCAACATAGCTACCCATTACGTTAGCAATGAATTTTTGTACTGCGATGTCCTAGGAAAATCATGCATTACCATTGTAATTGAAACTGTAAGCACATGTCAATTTGATTGTTGTTGGTAGAAAATATTTTTTAAAAAAATCTTCTACTCCTTACACTCCCGTTGGGACTCTTCATTATTTTAAAACACAAAAAAAAACATCAAGATTACACTCTTTATTTTTCGAAACCCTTGTGTGCGTTTGTTTACACATTCACCGACAACGAATTAGTCATCATTCGAGTGTTCTGTGATCTGAATTTTTTTGTCATAAAATATCAAATAATCAAACTATCAATCTAATCGTGTTAACTTAGATTTTAATACAATTATATTTATGGCTATACCTACTACAAAAAATTTTCTAGCTATTTCGATCGACTTGTGCATTAATTAAAGTCAAAGGTCCGGATTATGTTCCCAATAGCTGAATGACGAATACTTGTCTGTACGTTTGTAAGAAAGTTGATATTTGCATACGCAAAATCGCACACATCTGAATGTGGGGGAAATGACTGAAAGTCTAATCTTATCTTCTTCGAACGAATGGGTTTCGTTGACACTCTCAATACGAATATTATTCGTATAGGGTGTAAAAGCATTTAACCCCTTCCCGCATGAATTATTAACGAAATGAAAAACAAATATTTTTCCTCCACAATAATGATTTATTGGGCTCAATTAAAAGGAAAAATTTATTAAATTTAATTTTTTTTATGTTTATAACAGAAGTGGTTATAAATTAAGATATATGGAAAAGGTAGGCAAAACATGCCAGAAAACCCAAAACTTTCAATTTTCATACCATTTTACTCTTGAGAAGGTTGAAAAGAGTATGTGTATATAAACAGAAATATTTTTTTCGCACTCTTTGACCACCATTTTTATATTATAACAAATTTCAAATGTGATAATTTTTTTTTTTTTTAATTCTTCTCAATGACAAATGTTAGACAAAAGATCATATAATGTGGACTACGGCCATATATCAAACGAAATCTACTAAGGGCCAATATTACCAAACATATTTAAAAAAATTTTAAAATTAAATTAAAAATTTTTTTATTTTAAATTTCATTTTCAATATGCAACTTTTTTAATTATAGCAAAATGTGGCAGCACGCTTCACTGTCAGGGTAGTCAGTCAAATTCACGAATGATTGAAATATTATTTGAGAGCATGGAGCCGTGTGCGCACGATTTTTCATTCAGTCTCATATCGCTGTAATCCGAATCCATACATTTAAAAAGCTTTTCGTGTTTCGTTTTGCGCAGATTTTTTCCGTAAAATTTTAGAATGAACGTAATCAGCTGTTTTTCTACCGCCCAAAACAGGGTTGTTACCATATCTTAAAAAAACTTAAACGACCTGCTGAGGTAGTTTAAAATTTTTTAAAAAATATTTTAAAAATTTCGGTGGTGAAAATGAAAATCGGATTTTATTTTTAAAATTTTTTTAAATATGCTTGGTAATATTGGCCCTAAGATTCCGTTAGTTAATGGCATGCTTATTTGGATTTCGGTTTTGTTTTAAGTACAGGATTTTTCATCTGACAAGGAAAAAATTATAAACTTTTGCGTCCATATATGGCTTCGTATGCGAGAAGGGGTTAATGAAGGCAACAAAAAGGGTCATATGGTTTCACTGTTTAGACCGATTCTCCGGCAAGCTGAAAGAGAAATATAATATGATGTTTGAATGTTTTAAAGAAGAAATTAAAATAATTCTTTAAGGACATTTTCCATTGCAAACAATCGTTATATTACAATCGGCGCTGGTATAGTATGCCTGAAATTGTTGCGTTGACCGAATCCGATCGCAAGGAACGAATTTCCCAATTTGCCATTTATTCAAGAAGCGTTGAAAATTCAACGCGAAGCGCGGAAAGTAACACAAGCTTAACACGATTTACGTAATGAAATAATGGAGAAATGTAACAGAAAATAGGTGACTATGTGTACAACAGTTCGATACGAATAATGAAATTGGATGACTAACGCCGCAGCTCATCGTATCGATGTTAAACGTAGCCTCTCGTCGTCCAACAGTGAAAACGAAATTGAAAGAAAAAAAAAAAAAAAAAAAAAAAAATTAAAATAAAAAATGAAAACCGAAATGCACCAGCGAAAGGGGGGAGGCTTTATGGAGTAAACACAGGTTATATCTGTGGACATGACTCGGTTCGTTTCGTTTAGCGGGTAATAAAATATTTATAATTGGCTCTTTCAGTGCGACAGAGGTTCAAATTCATTTCTTTCTAACCACGTATACCGCCTTCTTATGTACATACATGCATATATATGTATGTATGTATGTATAGTTGTAAACATTTTTTTAAAATTGGTTCAATTCATGTTCTTTTAATTATACGAATATTTCCCACGCTTTAATTGAAGTTTTTGACATTCCATGAAAGGGTTACATTTTATTTTTAAATTCATTTAATAATTTTTCAAAATAATTGAAATTTTTTTTTTTACGTTTTTCAGAACATTTCCATTTTCAAAAGTTGCCCTGAAAGGGCTTTTAAGGTATAGACAAAAACAGAAAATATTTTTTCTTTACATCTCAATACAACAACAACAACAACAACAACAACAACAACAACAACAAAACAAAAACAACACCAGTTTAGATTTCGTTTTTCGGAACTTTTCCTGAAATGTTTTCAATAAATTACTTACCAATTCGTTGGCCAACTGGGGTGGAAAATGGGTTTCCGCCCAAGCTACCCACATTGAAAAAAGATGCCATTTTGGGAAACAACAAAAATATATACACTTGTAATTACAAAAAGTTTCTATCCGGATTTTACCCAAAACCAATATGCGTAAAAATGAAGGTAGGGTTGCACTAAATACAGCGATTCATTCTAGGCATATTGTTCGAATATCGGTATCGATTTGTTACTTCGACAGCGACAGATTTTTCTAGTCGATTTTTTTTTTTTTCGAAAGAGGCCATTTACACGTTAAGAGCCAATTTAAAATTTAAGACATTTCGATAATGAAACACACTTTTTGTTGGACTAGGGACGCGCGGGGATGTGGTATGGGAGCGTTTTATCTCTCTCCCCCTGCGTCCCTTCCATCGAAAATTTCTTTCATTATCGAAATGTTTTAATATGCATGTAACGAGTCACCGTATAATCGGTATTTCGGCTCTGATTTCGTGAACCAGTATCGAAATCCAAGCGTTCACACGACAATCGCCATTGAGAGGATTGGGCATTTGACAGCCATTTCTGTTTGTAGTGCTGCCAATTGTAGGGAAATTTGACGTTAAAAATTTAAGGGATTTTAAACAAGACAAAGTTACCGATTTCTTAATCGGACAAATGAGATAAATTTGATGTCATAAAATTTAAAAAGACAATATAACACTATGCCAACGATGTGTTTATGTGAAAAGTCGTAGAAGTATCGTTAAGCGTCGATAGTCGTGAAATTTGAATGAAATAGTATTGTATAGGCTTTTTGAATAAATGTAAAACTGTTTATTCCGCATGCAGATAAGGCCTATTCTACTTTTTAATGAAATCATTTTACTTGAAAGAACAAAGAAACTGTATCTTTTTGCAAAGAAACATTTATATTGAAAAAAAAAAAAAACAAACAAACAAAATTTCATATGACTATTAGTACGATTCTGGAGTTCCAACTACCCTGAAAGATCTCAAAATATTACCTACCATATTCATGGCTACTCATATATTTGTATGCAAGAGGCATATCGATTTTAAAAAGATATAACGATATTTGGTAGGGAACAAACGTAAAGACCATTGTGGATTTTTTTAGTTTCTAGGGAATCTTTTCATTTGGTGACTGGCAGAATAGCCTGTTTGTTTGTCTTCCATAGGTTATTTTACAAAAATTTGACAGTATGTTGGCAGCATTTCTTCGATACATATCGAAAACACAGAGTTTTGACATTCAGTTTGTTCCGATTTCTCTTCGATTTCGTTGTACATACAATATCTAGAACGGTATTTCGTTTGTACATTCATTTGTATGGAAATCCGCTGGATCGATGAAATAATCGGCTGAAATCCTCATAAAGTGCCGAAATCCGGATTTGATACCGTCTTGAATGCCTATATAACCGCTGTACATAGCGTATAAATAGCGTATAAAGTAATTCGCTTTTCGTGCATAGTTTCCGACGGAAGAGAATCGTTATTGGGCATTTACACATTTGATAGCTCAAATAAAATTGACGTCAAAATTTAATACAATATTTCGATTCAAAAATAGATTTTCATGCCAAAATTTTAACGTTTACACTTGTTGACGATTGTTTTGACAGAGATTTTAACAAAATCGTGAAATGGTGATATGCCCCCTTAGACGAAAATGTTGAATTTTTCAAAAGATTATACATATTTACTTTTTTAGTTTGGTTTCACTTAAAGACAAGCAAGTCGTTATGCTTTTTCAGAAAATTAGACCATAGTTTCCAAAAAGTAAATAGAAAAACAACTTCATTAAAAACTCGTTACTCGCCGGTCACACTCATGAAACATGTTTCGAAAACATCCCATTTGAATGCATGAGAAAGAAAGAGAAACAAGATATTTTCGGAACATTCAACAAACAGCCATCTCTTATATCTTCTCACGTCTGTCTCTACTTAACTAATTACCCTAAGTTGAATTTAAAACAATTTCCACGTTTCAGACTGTACGAGTTTTCTGAGTTTACGAGCTCACACGCCTGTTCGAACTTAAATTAGATGTTTGCTTTGATTGATCGAAAAGATATCGTGGTATAGTGGATAGGCCTCCGCCTTGGAACCCGAAAGGCTGAGGTTCGAATCCGGGCGCAAAACAAGATTAATTGGGGAGAAAGAAATTTATATATTATTTTTATTATTAAAACAAACGAAAATTCATTTCACTCTCTAAAGATTTGAAAAAAGAAGCAAAAAGGTAATTTCATCGTTGTCAAAAAAGGTAGTGAAATGTAAGGGTTGCAGCAACGAATGCCTAAACTTATGAGTTTATTTCTGAATTTAAATACCCTAAACTCAGTTTCAACTCACTACTAAAATCTACTTAAGGTACTAAATTCAGTTTAACGCAATAAGGCTGGTCTCCAGTTCGGTAAGGAATGTCAGCAGAAATGTTCTATTTTTTTCTCCGAGGAAAAAAGGTAGTACTACAGAACTTTTTAGTGCAACAGAGGCAATCTGTCATATGTCACATGTGTCAAAAAAGTGAAACGAAACACATAAATTAAAAAGGCGCGATTATAAATTCTTCTACTCTCTTTAACAAGCGATATTAATTCGCGTTTATTCTCGTTTGAGAAATTTATTAAGCGTTTTTGTTTTTTTGGAGTTTTTCTCCATGTTTTTTGAAAAAAACCCGAAAAATGGATGCACTATTTCTATACAATCACAACTGACCTACCTCACTTGTCAAAATTTCTCCAAGAAACAATTCATTTGCAATTATTTCTGCTGATAGCCTGGGTTAACGTGCACAATTTATGTAAAAAAAAACGTATTAAAATATGTACTACTTTTTTCCCGAACTGGGGACTGCATGCAGAAAATTTCTTGAAGAAATATTTCTTAAGCATTTCTTTGGCTTTTTTTTATATGGAGTTTTTCATTCCTTGGGGAACTGGAGACCAGCCTATAGTCTGGAAACCATATTAGATGTGAAATAGCGTGTATCGTGTGAACAAACTCTCAGGGTCTTCCAATATCTATAGAATCTATCAAGGAGGCCTTTTACATTAGTCAATAGTTGACCGTCAATTCTCATTTTCAGTACAAAACGATAACATATCGTTATCGAAAAGTTGAGGGTTTTTTGGTTGCACGTACTCGCTCAATCCGTCTTTGCTCTCTTTCGTTTATCGAACTTATCGATGGCTGGGAACAAATTTCTGACATTTATTTTATTCGTTTTCGTTGTTCGTGGAGACAGCATCGCATGCTATTATATGTTTTTACTTATTTTTCTTGATCAATATTTTAGGATCTTACATTCTTGTATGTACCGAAAACTATAAATTGAAGACTAATTTTTATGTTATAAGATATGAAGAAAAATGTGATGAATATAATTAAAATTTAAGGCGAAACTCCATAAACGATGGCAATGACGGTTGTTGCGGTATACGCGGCAAATATGAAAACATTTGTGCTGCTTCCATTGAATCAATGTATTGAAATGTATTTAAATGGAAGCAGCTACATTTCTATCGCCTGAAATGTTCCGTCGATTCTGGAGTTTCGCCTTTATTCTTTTGACAATATGAAAATCACCTAGATATTTTACTCCTACAAATCGTTAATAGAATTTATTTTCAAACAGAACAATTTAACAGCTACTCACTAAAAATTGTCTTTTTCAAAAAGCATTTTTAATTCAAGCATTTTGAAATACTCCTTAGCATCAATAATTAAATTCATTAAAACAAAACAGGTAGTGCTGTATTTATGCTTCTGCTATCAACCCTTAATCAGAGATACATATTTCAATTTGCTTGAATTTTATAAAATATCACCCCTGTGCTGAAGAGGAAAATGTCATAAAAGGCAAACGAAGTAAGAATTGACGATCAATTCTTTCGAGTAAGTGTAAAAGCGAATGCAACTCCAAAAGGGAATATCGATAGGAATTGACGATCAACTATTGACTAATGTAAAAGGCCTCAAGCAGGCGGACATTGATAGTGGAAATTCACCGTTCGCCGATATTTTTGTCCCATCGATATGTCATCGACATCCCTAAGTTTCAATTCAAAGAAAATTCGTATTTACTTGTACATTGTTTCGACCCTATTGCTGTTGGGAGGGGAGACCAAATTAATTAATAAAATTTTGATTGATATTTATAAATAGTGTTTTAAATATATTCCAAAATGGCGTGCAACGCAAGCAAAGCACCCTTCCTGCGCATTATTACGGTAAGTGTAAAATGCGAAAAGACCATAACCTTACGTTACGTAAATGTGCACATTAATGTACATAAGCAAGAAATATTGTCTTTTGATTGTTAAATATTTGTTCAATTAAGTGAAAATGCGTTAGAGTCTATTAAACAATTGTTGAAAATGCGAATGTACCGACGAAAGTGGGACTAGTTTGAAAAATTTCACGATTTCGCAAATTGATTTCATGGATTCCATAAGCTTTATTTTCCTATGTCGTTCTTAGAACCTATGCTTTAATTAATTTTTGTTTTCTACTTGTTGAAGAAACGCGGATTCTCTGCCAATGCGTGTCCGCGTCCAGTTGGTCAGGTGTCGAACGTGCACTCGACTGTGTTGGGAAATAAGGTGGTCGTTGCTGCAGCGGAAAGTGCTCTGCCAGTAACCCGTGTTGCTGTTGTATTCCGGTATGTAAAATTGCTCCTTCCATAGCTGTACGATATGGCTGCATTAAAAAAAATGTATTGCTTCAGTGCTGGTTCCCGTAACGAGAACTACGACAATCTGGGTGCCTCGCATATGTTGCGCATCGCAGCTGGACAAACGACAAAGAACACGACTGGCTTCGCTCTTACACGGAATTTGCAACAAATTGGTGGTAGCCTTACGGTCACAGGGGATCGTGAAATTGTTTCTTATAGTGTTGAGACTACAGCCGAAAATATCGAAACTGGGCTCCGTTATTTGCAAGACTCATTGCAGCCAGCCTTTAAGCCATGGGATCTTTCTGACTGCGTTGCTCGTGTCAAAACGCAAGTTGGTGTTGTTCCACCGCAGGTCAGTTTATTCAAAGAGATCGCGCATTGAAATCTTAATTTTATTTGCTTATCTATTAACATTGATTTTTTTTTTATCATCCTTTTCAGGTGCGAGCAGTGGAGCTGCTGCATAAGGCTGCATTCCGATATGGTCTAGGCAATTCAATTTATATACCAAAATTCCATATTGGTAGTTTGTCAAGTGAGACGTTGTTGCATTATGTGGCAAACACTTTCACAGCCAGCCGTTGTGCGGTCGTTGGCGTTGGTATTGAGCACAATGCATTGTCGGGCTTTGCTCAGTGTCTCGAGTTGAATTCTGGGGAAATCAAACCCGATAGTGCCAGCTATTATGGAGGCGATGCGAGAAAGGATACCCCTGGACATATGGCGCATGTTGCCGTTGCCGGTCAAGGGGGAGCACTGCTCAATCAAAAGGAGGCATTGGCTTTTGCCGTTCTACAGCATGCTGTTGGTTCCGGGCCCGCAACAAAACGTGGAGGAATCCACGGTAATTTTGGTAAGGCTGTAACCTCAGCTGTTGGAGATGCCTCCTTCTCGTATTCTCCATTGAATGCAAGTTATGCGGATGCTGGACTCTTCGGATTTGTCATCTCGACCGATTCGAATCGCATCTGCAAGGCCATTGAATCGTTGGCCCGAGCACTAAAGTCCGGTGCTGTTTCAGCCGAAGACGTGAATCGCGGAAAAGCATTGCTTAAAGCCCAAGTGCTCGAAGCCTATGCGACAGACAGCGCCCTGCTCAACGAAATGGCTGTTCAAGCTGCTGTCACAAAACAAGTGCTTACCGCTGACGCCATAGTCGCTGCCATAGATGCTATTTCACAGAAGGATGTTCAAGATGTAAGTAATCAAATTCAAATCGATGAATTTATTTGCTCATTATTTTTTTTTTTTTTTTCATTATATAATTTTTGATAGGCTGCACGAAAAGCTGGCTCCTCCCAACTCTCTGTGGGCGCTGTTGGCAATCTAGCACATGTCCCCTACGCTTCAGAGCTGGCTTAAGGAATTTAAATATTTAACTTGAATTAATGAAAGCCCGTTTAGCACTTAATGTGATTTAATCTATCATTTGAAAATTTCAAATTGCCACACGACTTCAAAAAACGAAATATCGATCTTTTTTTCGCGGCGTTTAAAATTGTGCTCTTGTAACGTGTTTGGGAAAAGGATAACTGTTAAATGTCGTGTTGCCTATTGAACAAGAAATGAGTAAATTTTAAAATAAAAACCTTAGTCAAATGAGCGAAACCGTTGAATTGTGCAACTTCTATGAAGAATTATTTAAATAAAACACGACAGAAAAAAAACCTTTTAATGAAACTAAAAACTCAATGTGCTCTGAGGAACAGAACGAATGGATCTTCAATACCCAAATCTCAAGCTTCTGCATACACGACTTCGATTTTTTTCCCCCCTCGGAATATGCATATGAAATGCGCCCAGCAGGAAAAACCGTAAGTCCTGAAGAATTTTCTTCCATTATTTCTTGATTAGAATATTGAAGCGTAGATTTCTTGTATGATTGAGTAGTGGAAAGTACATTTTGTACAGTAATGCCTTACTGATTAGTATTATTTGTACACAAAAACTCACTATCGTAAGATGAATGAACTCTGTGTATAAAACCATAGGAATTGACTATGCCGTACAGAAAATCTTTTGCTGTAGATAAATGGTCTAAAATCTGAAATTTTGTCTTATGTGGTAAGCGAAATCAGTAATTCACGATTTTCAATGACATCGCCGTGTGAAAAATAAGGTATTCCGTAAGGAGTTCTTCGCATGAAGTATGTGCGGAAAAATTCAGATTTTTCCCACTGGTGGGTACTGGTTTGCAGTGCCGTAGCAATTCTGTTTTCGTGAGGGGGAAAATTTTTTCCAAATATGCTGGGGGGCAAAATTATTTTTTCAGATTTTTATGCAAAAACCAAAATGCGTGGGGGAACCCCCTTGCCCATGTTGCTACGGCATGTGTTTGACCGGATATTGGAATAGCGAGCAAATTTAGATGTAATGAATCATTCCACCGAGGGTCTTAAAGACGGATATCCGTTTTATCTCCTATACTGTGAATATTCAGACCATCTGATAATGTTGCAAAAGATTTTGGGTCGTCAAAAATGCATTTCCATTTGGTTTTTGGTCGGAAAATTGAGAAGATTCTATTTTTATAAAAAAAATCTTCATTACTATTTCCGAGTTAGAGCAAAGAAAAGTGGTTTTCCATTTTCATTAAAAGCGAATCGTGACCAAAGCAGCCCAAAAGAAAGTAAAATAAATGAAAGTCATTCCATATACATATATATATATTTTTTTATTTATCAAAAATATAGACGTAACGATGTCATTTGGTATGAGTACTTGTAAAATTTAATGCAATCCAACATGAAAAAATACATGCTATAAAACATTTTCGTTTCGCGATCGTAAGTATGTTATCAACCATATGCAAACCATTAGTATAACATTTTCTATTAACATAAATCTAAGAGACTATTTTAGATATTTCAAAAATAATAGATACATATATATTGAGTTGCAACGGATATCCAGCCGGGGACACACTATCCGTAGCAGCACTAATATAAATAATATGTATTACATATATGTATACGTATATGTATAACAATTGAAATTTTCCATAATTTTAGACTAAAACTACGATGATTATGATAACCATCAGTATTATGATCACAAGCCAATAACCTGAAATTGCATTAATTCAAAAATCATAAATTCAATCTTACATCGTTACATTCGTCAACTTACCCCACGTAGTGTCCTGGCGATCAATGTGGCCAATATTGGTGGTCTCAACATTGACGCTTGTATCCACACGTTCTATAGTATTGGCCAAGTTATCGAGTATCTCTAAAATATGAAAAAAATGTTGATTTTGAAAATGCTTTTTTGTACAAATACGATTGCTTACTGTTTTGATCATCGACCTCCTCACCCAGCCGTGTGGCCAATAGAGTTTGTCTCGATATCGTCTGCGCGAGTGTTTCTAAACCTCGGTTTTGTTCTTCGAGCATATCGATTTGGGTTTGTTTCGTAGACTCCACATCGATTAATTTTTTGGCACCGTTGCTGGTACCTGCCTGTGTCGTTGGATCTTGCCATGGTGATTGCTCGCCAAGCAAAGCTATACGATCTGATCGTGTGGTGTTGTTGTATTTGGTCCGTAATTGCTGCAATTGGGATTGAAGCTTATCGAACTGACGCTGTCGACGCTCGATCTCGTCATATGCTCTAAAGAGAAAAGGATTAAGGACAACAGAATGATGAAAAATATCACTCTTACATGGTACTGCTTTTGGCATCCGCATCCAGTTTTGACTTTAGCTGGAGCAGTTCTGTGGCAAACTGATTCAATCCAACTTGTATAGCTGCCCGATTATATTCGGGACTTTTCTGTTTTTCCCGTTGGGCAAATTGCGACAGAAGTTCATGATTGAGGCGATCACATGCTTCATATTCCGTCAACCACGAGTCGACATCCACGAGTGACATTCTTCAAACAAAATATGGGTGTTTCCCTGGTTCTTGCGTTTCAATCAAATCGAAAACAATTGATAACATTGAACATATTATAGCGCTGGACAACAAGCGATAACACCGATCTTATTATTGCATGAAAATTGATTTATGTAGTGATGCATATTTTTCGATGTTGTAAGAAATCAATATCAATGAAAGATTTCTCTTCCGACGTATATATTAGGATATACTTTGCGCCTTGATTATCGTTGCCATTAGAAGAATTTTCGCAAAAAAAAAAACCTACTGAGCTTTCGCATTATGTTCACTAAAAGGACTTTTGACGGAAATATTTTTACGAAATGACTGAAATTAACGGTTGAGTCTGATGAATCCCTTCACAGGGTGAAAAGTGCATATAAAACATACGGGCATGTCACAGAAATCGAATACGACAGAAAACGTTCAATTTCGCTTAAATTTGTAAATGGAAATTTCGATTGATTTCGAACGTATTTACATTCGTATTCGATTTCTGTGACAATGCCCGATAAACAATCTAGACAGTACTGTGTCACTAAATTAAGCATCGTACCATTACTTACAGCTTTCAGGTGTTGATGTAAAAGTTAAATTACGCATAAAAAAACTATTCTGCAAGCATTTGGCTTTATTTGTTTCACTAAAAAACTAAGGAAATATTATTTACAAATAAGAAAATGGTTTTGATGAATGGCTCACATAGATTAGTAAGTGCATATAAAACACATACGGGCATGTCACAGAAATCGAATACGACAGAAAACGTTCAATTTCGCTTAAATTTGTATGGAAATTTCATTGATTTCGAACGTTTTCATTCGTATTCGATTTCTGTGACATGCCCGATAAACTCTAGACAGTACTGTGTCACTAAATTAAGCATCGGTGACCATTACTTCACAGCTGCAGGTGTTGATGTAAAAGGTCTGAAATTACGTCATGAAAATAGAATATTTGCAAGCATGTTGGCTTTATTTTGTTTTCTCCCAAAATAAAATAAAAATAATATATTTATCAAAATAAGAAAAGTGTGTTTTTGTGTAACTTAATACGTGCCGATTTTCGAAATCGTTCGGTTAAAATCGTTGGGTCTAAAATGGGGCCTTTTACACTAGTCAATTATAAACGTCAATTTTATCATTTTGGTAGAGCAAAGTGCGGGATTTCAGAGAAAAATTTAGCGTTTTTTGGTTTCACGTACTCGATAGATCGTTTCCTCGTGCCCTCTTTCATGCGTGATAAGCATGGATGAAACTGTAAAAGCGAATAAAAACAAGAATTGACTGTCGATAATTGACTAGTGTAAAATGCCTCAATGTCTCGTCGATAAAATAGTAAAACAAAAGAAAATCGGCTATAAAAATTGACAAAAAAAATCGGCGTGTCTGAAAACACACAATCACATAAAGTCGAGAGTCAGACACACGAACAAATGTTCTGAAACAATTAAAGTAAGTAGAGAAAGACGAGCGAAGAAAAATGACGGTTGTTCGTTAAATATTCTGCGCTTCTCTTTCTTTCTCAAGCAATCAAATGGAATTGTTCCGAAACATGTTCGTGTGTCTGACTCTCGAGAAAAAGGAATGCTGCAAATTTTTGAGGAACAAAAGCTTTGCTGTATGACCGCAAATGAAACAATTATACTGAACTGTTGCTAAAAAAAATGTTTCTTGTTGCCATACTCAGATCAACAGAACGAACGCTACATTTAGAAGCCGATAAAAGTCAATAAAAAGGCTCCTGGTCAAGCAAACTTGACAAAAATAATCAACATATCCTTTATTTCACTTTTATTTGTTTGTTAAAACAATCTTATTTCACAATTAAGAGCCTTTGTGGAGATATGCAGTAAATACTTGCACATTTGGAGCCTGTTCGCTAGGAACACGGATTGTGTGAGAGAGACAACTATATTCACACTTTTCAGATTCTTCAAAATATGTCAAACATTTTATACCCTCGAAGTGGGCCTCCATGTTTGTTTTCAGAAATATGCAACAATGAGTTGTTCTTCCTTTTACTTGGCGTAAAAAATTGACATGTTCATTTCTCTGGCAAAGTAAAGCCGGATAGTCGCATGCAACCCTGCGCGCTCAATCCTTTTTGATTACTTGACATCTCAGTTTAAGCGAAATTAAAGTAATAGTTTCGAAGTAATTTTCGATTTTTTTTTTACATGTATTCCTTATGGTCACTTTACGTACTGCATATCTCAGTATAGGTTGCTCTAATCAAGAATCTAAGGATTCGCAAAAATCTCGGTAAATCAAAAAACTAATTGCATAGAGGCCTTTTACACTAGGGCAATTATCGCCGGCAATTTTTTTCAAATTCTCTTTTGGAGTTGCCTTCGCTTTTACACGTATAAAAAAGATTGCCGAGCAATTTTTATTTTTTTTGTCTGTTTTTGACGTTTGCCCTGTTCGCACAGGGTTGATTTTTGGAATAAATTAAAATAACATAATTAAGTATCCCTGACTTAGGGTTGATTTTAAGATTTTAAAAACGCGTCCTGACATATTCCGGCGAATTAATATAATAAATGCTCGGATTTTGTTGCATTAGCACAATTTGCTTTTCTATGCATTCGCGCGGCCACTTCCCCGACATTTGAAACTTTAAATTTTATATTTCCCGAAAATATCAGTTGTTAACACCTCGAAAGTAGAAAGCGAATGAAGCAAACGTCAAAAACCAGCACGCAGCCATCTTCACATTTGACAAAACGAAAGAGAGCAAAACGGAATTGCCGTGTACGGGCAATTCTGAAACGAGCAATTTTTCTCTACCCCCCACTCTGCGTCTCGCCTAAAAACAAAAAAAATTGCCGGCGATAATTGCCTAGTGTAAATGGCCTCATATGAATATTATAAACTCGACGGTCACACATATGAAACATGTTTCGAAAACATCCCATTTCAATGAATGAGAAAAAAAGATAAACAAAGACTGCTTCGGAACATTCAACAAACAGCCGTCTCTTTACTTCTCACGTCTTTTTCTACTTACAAATTGTTTCCAAACATGTTTTCATACGTGTTACCGCCGTGAAACATATTCGATTTGTGTGTGACCGCGCTCTTAGCGATGCAAGTAAGGCCAATCGAAACAGTCGGCTATCGATAGCGGTTGAAAATGTTTCATTTTGATAAGCATCGATATATAATCGTTTTGTGCATCGATTGTTTTCCAGCTCTAGTCATCAGTGCACTGATAGAAAACAGAAGGCGAGGATTGTAAATTGTAAACTAGGATAACAAACGCAACGAAATCCAATAATTTTCAAGTTATATCTAAGAAAACTTTTTTCTCAAATTTGTTGTGATAGACGGTATTAAGAGAACGTTCAATTCCGACGAGTGCTTTCGAAAAACGCCTTCATTCAATTGACTATATCGTAAATCGCTTTTCTAGTTTTCGCTCATCTTATTGCGGTAAGTGGTATGAAAAACTTTGCAAAAATACATACAAAAAAAAAAAAAAAAAAGAAGATACTAGTTGAATGATGAAAGGATTCTAGAGTTGGTCAATGAAAATATGATTAGTTATGTCGATTGGGAATTTATCGTCGAATTGAAATTGAAATGAATTGAATCGATACACTCCAAAGGAGAAGAAAGAAAAGAAATATTCTATCAAAGTTGAGATTTTTCTTTTCTTCCTTTTCACAAGAAGACAATTGTGTGTTTATACACGCTCGAGCATGTGTACATGAAAGCGGGTTGGTTCTTTTTAGCGTGTTGAGAGAGGTTATCAGCATTGGAGCGGTGTATGCGGAGCTTTGGGGAGTAAAACCAGAAAAACCAATACGCTCTCAATCTCGAATTGGGTCAGTGTGTCATACTTGCGTCGGTCGTTTGCTTCTATCCAATTGGTCTTATCGTTGCACGTTTTCTTAGCCTGCGACTGGCTACCCATGACGACGACGACGACGACGACTGGTTTAATGCTGGGCATCATCATGCCTTCTTGAGAATTGTTCTTTTGCGTTAATTTTGTTGTCTTAATTTCCCGTTTTAGACAAACCAGCATCCGTGTCCGAAGGTGTTGCCTTTCGATCGAGGGAACACTCATGCGAAATCGTTGGCGATGACTTGTGACTTGTCTTTCTTTGCTTTTCATTACCCCCCCCCTCACTTGAAATCGAAAAATGGAGAATGAAATGAATACCTTACAGATATTTGAGAACATGAGAAAGAAAAATCATTCCTTATCATTCCTTAGTACCATCAGCACTGTAGAGACTATTAAGGAAAAGCAAAAAAAAAAAAAAAAAACTTATTTCTCCCATTTCCACACATTATTGCATTATTTCTTCTCAAGCTTAGGACACGTAGCACGTGGTGTTTCCTTGCGTTAAGAACATCTCGCCTCAAGCAGCTGCACATTTTCAGGGGCGGCAAATTCTGACCGTCAATGCATCCATAACATAAAAGGCGAAAATTCGGCTGCTGTCTGAGGCGGCAAATTGTCTTGATCCGCCCCTGTCTGCCCTGCCAAAAACAACAAGAATGAACATAATCCCGATTTGAACCTAATATCTTTGTTCTAATTAGGATGTCGGTAGAAATTTCTCAATGAAGCCTTTTCCAAATTGGAATCCAATCGATAAAGACGAATCTTTAAGGGGGTCTTCTCATTGAGCAACTTTTTTTTTCGACTTTTTTTTTTTTTTTTTTGCATTTATTTATAGCTTAGGTAGTTGTGAATATGCCCCTAAAAGGATTTTTTGAAATTCGAAATAGTTTAGAGGATATAGCCTTCTTTGTCGAGCAAGATCTGCGCTAAAACGAGTAATTTTTGCGTTGCTTCAAACTTTAAACGCGTTTATCTCGAAACCACGTTTTTCGAACTGGCGGCCATGATATCTCCAGTTCAACTGAACCGATTTTCATGAAACAAAGTGGAATCGACGCAGAATTGTCACCATTCTCGGGTGAACCTCGACCATAATTTTAAAAAATTTTTTTACTATTTTTTTTTTTACACTAAACTACAAAAAAAAAACCCGAAATTGAAATTTTTTTTTGAATGGCCGCCATTTTGTCAAAAAAAAATCACAAAATTAAGCTTGAGGTTCACCCGAGAATTACATCTATACTGATTATAACCCCGTTTTTTTTTTCTCATTTCGGACGCTCCGGAGACCCGGAATCGTGACCTTTTTTTTCCACCACCAACTTTGAAGTCTCATTACTTTTTGAACAGCCCACGTATCGAGGCAAAAAAATTTTTTTTATTTACTTTGAACCTTTTGTAATACAATAAATAAAAAAAGTTTTCAATTATTCTTTGCGTTTTCAAATAAGAATTTTTTTTAAAACGGTCCAAAAAACGGGTTTTCAATGAGAAGACCCCCTTACCTGAACATCTTTCGATGATCTATGATTACGTGTAGACGTCTAAATGCAGGCAAATTGTCCATTCTTGTGGACAAAGAATACTCCAATTGAATTGAATTGAATTCGATGCCTTCGATGCTCCTAAGCGGAGAGTGATATTATCCGGCGAATACTGTAATTGTTGATTATTTATCTTAATGCTGCATTCTTTGTTTTTCCAATGTCATCGAATGCCGCCCGTCGTCTATCGCTTTATTTACAATTCGTTTTCATGTGTTATCAGTGACATTGTCACAAGCTCAAAGGTACAATGCTTATCTATGCTTATGTGTGTCCTGTGCATAATTCCCCCCCCAACACACCACGTCTGAACAAAGTGTATTTTCGTATGTACATATTCGTATTTATTCCAATTTACACTCGATTGCTTAGACAGACACAGACACAGACGGCAATGGTGAAATTCGAGTAACGTATTTTTATGTTTTTCGCATTCCTCATTGTTTATAAATAAAATAACAAAAACGCCCGACGCGTTCGTTCTATGAGAGCCCAAATCTACCGGCAAAGGTACCCTTCTTTTACCCTAAAAGCTCTTAGAGATGTGTAATCATATACAATACAATTAAGGAGCCATCGGGCTCAGAAATCCAGACGACGGACATTATTTAATCGTGTAGAATTTCGTTCGTTCGTTCGTCGTTCGTTCGTTCGTTCGTTCGCTCTTCCGCTCGCCTTGCCCTTCTGGATTGATTGATTATGAAATTCTCAACGAAAATTCGGCGTGAAAATCAACATAACACGAAATGTAATCCGAGCAGGCAAAAATACCTCCAGCAGGACAGAAAAATCAGTGATTTCACCGAGACACATAGGTGACATTATAATTTATGACACCTTACGTGACAATGTCATCGTGGAGGGATGCTGTTCATGTGCTTGAATCTCATTGGATACTGAAGTTTAAATAAGGATCACCTGGTGTAGTGGGTAGCGTGCGCACTTAACAGTCCGAAGATCATGAGTTCGAATACCCGCTGAGGCTGTCCGTCTGTCTGTCTGTATACAGTTTTCTTATCGAAGGAGTTGAGCTATCTTGACGAAATTCGGTATGCGTGCTCACGGGGACATGAGTAAGATTAAGTTCGAGAATGGACCCGATCGGACCATTTTTAGGGGTACCTCCAGTACTAGGGTCTGTTACGAAAATCACAAAAACTGCTCTAAAACCGTATTTTTTCAAGATACATATATTGAAATTGCAATATACTGAGGTCTTCAGTGTAATTTCCAAAACTTGAAAAAGTGGGCGTGGCCGAAGTGCGTTTTTCGAATATTGTCTCCTACACCCGAAATTCAAATGGGACTTGAATGACGAAATTTGGCACTTATGCTTCCTTTGTAGCCATAAACATCCTCTCCAAAATAGGTCCATTATTAAGGGTACCTCCAGTACTAGGGTCTGTCACAAAAATCCCCAAAACTGCCTCAAAATCTGACTTTTTCGAAATATTTCTATGAAACTTAAAATTTGAGCGTATAATTTAAGCCTCCGATTAGAATTCGAAAAAATTGGAAAAGTGGGCGTGGCATGGCAAAGGGGCGGTGTTCATAAAGAAATTTAACAAAAGTCGGTATATCGGGCCCCTAATGGCCTTAAAAACCTCTTGATATTAAAATTTATTTTAACATGTGTGTATGTGTCGGGTATTCTATTGTCAGGCTCGCCTGACTATAACACCCTTACTGGTTTTTTTTTTTTTTTTTTTGCCGTTGAGGGACCCACGCGAAAGAGAAAGAAAATTTCTGCATCCCACTTTCCTGTGCGTCCCTTGCTGTTATGGGATAATGTTTCTCTCTTCCCCGTGGGTCTCTAATCGAAATGTTTTGCCGTGTGAAATCCCGTCCAAACGGGATCCAATTGAAGGACTGATCTACTATTTTGATGAAATCGCAAGCAGGCTTTGAAGTTTTTTTTTTTTTTTCTTTCCTTCAATTTAAAAACTTCTTCATTCGCTCGAATTATTTACATTTAACAAAAAAAAAAAAAAATTTGTTTTTCAGTAACCTACGTTTGTTTTTCCGTTAAAGCTATTAATTTTGGAATTTATTCAGTTTCATGCCTTGAAAGGACCGGAATTTCTAGTCGAATTAAAAGAAAAAATATAAATATATATTTTTTTTTTGTGTATCGCGGCGATTGGTTCAAAATCGCATGAGATAGAAAAAAAAAAGAAAGAAGAAAAAGTTCGTTACTGCTAAATATTTTATTGTATAAAAAAGTTGCATTGCATGCTGACGGGACGGACCATCATTCGAATTCCAATTGGCGGCTAATTGGGTAAGTCCGTTGATCGTCTCTGAATTTGGGATTTTCCCCATAAAGGAGTTTTTTTTTTTTTTTTTGTTCCAATGTTCTGGTAAAATTCATGCCATATTACCAATTCTCCTCCGTGTCTATGCATGCATGTAGATATCTTCAAGAATGAAGGTTGCCAAAAAAATAAATGTAAAGGAAATAATGTATTTATGAATGTGAATATCGCACGCATGCAAAACAACAACAACAAAGCAATCGCGATCATGCAGCACTCAGAGCTGCGATCGTCGCTCTCGCGATATCGCGATATACATAAGTTCTTGGAACCCTCCGGTTCTTTTGAGTGGGCAAAAAAAATGGATAAAAATAAAACAAAGAATGAAAAGACGAGCATATAAATGTCGATCGTCCTTCGGTGGTCATTGATATTGCCGTTACACTGAGGGTTTTCAAATTTTGGTATCACAGAGTCTCGAAGTACCGCGATTCCTTGATCAACTGAAGGTACTTTTTGACTCTTAGGGGCTCGCTCCAGCTCCGTATAAAATGAAAAACTTCATTTGAAAAAAAAAAAAATGCTACAGAAATGTTTCAGAAAAATTTTCTGTTTTAAAATTTCTTTTGACAGTCTTCGCAGCTCAATAAAAAGGAAGTTTTCGTTTTGATCCTTTTCCTTTTCCATAATTTTTTTTTTTTTTTTTTTTTTTTTTTTATTATAAATTTTTGTCAAATTGCACGTTAGCCCGTTAGTTTTG
This sequence comes from Chlorops oryzae, assembly GCA_020466095.1. NCBI lineage: Eukaryota > Metazoa > Arthropoda > Insecta > Diptera > Chloropidae > Chlorops > Chlorops oryzae. The sequence goes on from CM035806.1 coordinate 164,000,136, forward strand.
ACGGCAGAAATACTAATTTTTCCGTTTTTTTTTTTTTCTGAAATAAACTTTTTGACAGAAGAGGCAATTCAGAAGGAAAATTATTATATGGATGTATTTTTAGTGCTGAAGCATGGAAAACCGTTGAAAATGGGCGAAGAAAATTCAAACGTTTTCTAATGCGAATATATTTAAAAAAATTTTTAACCCAATACAGCTGATTGTAACTTTCGCATTGAAAGAAATGTAATTATATTATTTTTCTCTTCATGAAATATACAGCCCCGAATTTTCCCCTGCAGATTTGAAAGAATTCTCCCTTTCTGAAGATATCGCGTAGGGAATATAAACGGAGCAAGAATTTCGAAGATTTTTAAGCAAAGTTAATCAGATTCTTTATTTTATTTGATGCTTGGAACATTTCCTTTTGTGGTGGTGAAAAATTCCTAGAGAAAAAATTCCCGGGGATTATTCTTTTAGAATCGAGCTGATAGGAAAAAATTCTTTTTGGATTTCTGACACAGCTGGAGAGCAGAGTATTTTGGGATAATATCTTGAGTGGATTTCCCATAGAAAGTCCCGAAAATTATCCTTTTCTCCCATTGGTTCTCACTAGAGATATGAGCGATTTCGTTCAATAAAGTGATCGAACGAACTAGCTCATTTATCGGAGGTGAACTAGTTCTTGCACATCGTTCATATACCTAGTTCACGTCGTTTAATCGTACAATGAAGGAACTTAAAATAATGGAAAGGGAACGTTGCGGCCGTTGCGCTTAAAAGATGCAAGTGAATTTTAAAAATTTCCTTAAAATATTTGTAATATGAAATCAATTGTGCCAACTTTCATGGAATATTGCCATTTTTTTTTTTATTAAAAGAAAACAATGCGATTAAATGTTATGTCATAATAGAGAGCAGTTCTGCTATCATCTGGTATCGAAGTCATAGCTTGTCCAATTATGAACATGTTTGAGCTGTTCAAAATCGAAATATCCATTTTTTTTTTAAATGAATAATGTTCCTATCAGGGTTCGGACTATGCTCCGATCGGAGTAGATCTACTCCGTTTTTTTTTAAAATTTTTGAAATCTACTCCGCCACTACCCTTTACCTGAAATCTACTCCGATTTTTTCACTTCACCAAACTCAAAATAATTTTGTCTATGTCGCGATTTAGATGTAATGAGAACGAGTTTTTTTTGTGTTCCCTCGCTCGCAAACAAATTTTTTCCATACAGATATCTCTGTATCTAAATCTTGACTAATGGAGATAGAAAAATGTAAGTATGTAATATGTAAATGTAAGTTATAAATGTTTGCTTCAAATAAATTTTTGACCTTTTTTTTTTTTTTGTGCGAAAATGAGAAATTCCAATTTACTACCCAAAATTTAATTTCTACTGCGATTTTTGCGGTCTTCTACTACGAAATGGGATTTCCGTAGTCCGAACACTAGTTCCTATAATAAAAACTTACAGCACGTGGGAGGAATATACAAGTAGGCGGGGTTTTTAAAATCTTTCTTACTTAATATTTAGGAATCCATACTTTTTAACCATAGAATATGCAGATTAGCATGACGCCTATAATTCTCATTTGGTTTATAAAGTGGGACGCATAAGACTCGCAGAGTTTCTGTGAATTTTTCACGACGAGAAAGCATGCTAGCATGTAGGAGTGTAGGTCTAACTTTTGACGTCGAAAAGGCTCTGCCGCTATGGGGAAATACACCATTAGGCAGGTATAGAAAATTCAACAAATTGGGGAAATTCACCAAAAAGCTACCAACAACAATACGGGTAGACACAAAGTGGCACTGTGATGCCACTTGCAAGAAAATTATCAAAGAAACACGGCGTCTGCTCGGTTTTTTATATTGCTTGAAAAGTTCATAATTGAAACTTTATTAAATGTATTACGATATGTTTTTGCTTAATGTGCGCGAATCTTTTCATTTTGTAACAAATTGACATACATTTTTGACTACGGCTACGAATTTCATTGTACATAGAATTTAGTATTTTTGCTCAAACAGTTTGATCAAAAAGTTATGGTGGACAGGGTAGGATGAAAAAATCAATTTCTATTTCTCCTTAATATTGAGTTTCCTTGATTATTTTTATGTTTTTCAAGCTTTTCATGGCATTTTATGAGTTTGGTAGATATTTTATATGTAATGTACTCAAAAATCTCCCAAAATTAAAAATAAAAGTGTCAATGCATTTCACCACAGCAGAGCTAAAGATTTCGCTGCCATAGCATGCTTCTCTTTTCCTCGTGCTACATATATGCATATGTTGAAGCAGCTTAGCTCTAACACATTGCAGGGATTAGGAAGAAGAAGAGTTAGACCTACACTCCTACATGGTGTAAGCTTTATTTATTTATGGGATTTTCACCTTAGGGCTGGAGCAGTGATGCCAGTTCGTGGGTTTTTTTTTTTTTTTTTGTAGTCAAACAACTTGACATGGGAAAAATGGGTATTTTTGCTCAAAATATGGATATTTTTACAACGGAATTTATGCATCGCTCTAATTTAACTTTTCGATTTCAAAACAAAAAAAAACCTGTCATCGCCAGCACCACCTTTCCTAAGCTAAATTAAATAAATGTCAATGAACCAAATTTTGTCGATATTCGTAAAAAAAAACCTTCGATTTTTTCGATAGTTTGAAACCATCCACCAATGTATAATTGGTCTACCAATCTGAGTGTTAGCCCTGAGTGCGGAACGGACAAAAATAAACATTTTCCTCATTTCATTTTTATTTTTCTTCTTTTTGGTCTAAATTCCGGCAAAAGGGGGCGCATTCGCTCGATATCCCGGCCTAATTATAATTTGTTTTTTATGAATATGTAAAATTCCACGAATACGGTCCTATCCGTGGCACTCATTTTTTTTTTTAGGTTTTAGCGCATAATGATTGATAAAAAAAAAGGACGTGATTCTCAAGGATCTAAAAGTTTTAAAACGTTTTGAACAACCATTTAGCACCGAAATTGCACAATTTGTGCTCAGAATGGCTGTCACGGGTGGGACAGTTTCTCGTGGAATTGCCCACATGAAATCCAGCATTGAGGAAATGGTGAACAGGTTTTGGAAGCCCCAAACATCCTGGCTAATTTGTAATTATTGTCGTGCAAAATGTTTTGCCATTCGCTCCAATAATTCTCTTTTCTGGAACAGTCTCTTCATCAGGTTTTTTTCCCCCCTTGAGCAGGACACACAGCCTTTGCGGGATGTTTCAATTAATAAATTCGATTGAAAGACCTCTGGCGGACAATGGATTAAGTTCGAATCGACTGACCCGAAACTTGGTGTTCGAGTTCTTTTCATCTTTGACAAAATTTCCATTGCAATACCTACATATGCTTAAAAATTGCAGATCATTTGATATCATCTATCGTTCATACAAATACATATCATACGCTACCCAGCGGCAAATGTCCCGCTGACATCATAGATGAAGTCACGGTGACTTTTGGTTCCGGTATGTATGACAATTCATATGACACTTTGTATGACAATTGTACAGGAGTTGGACAGTGAATTCACCGGTGACATTGTCATGCTAGGGGGTGCGATGGCGAAAAAATTTCATTTGAGAGCAGCACATTGCTCTTTTTCTCTTTAAATGTCAATTTATAGAAACCAGTTTGATAATAACTTCTCTTCTTTTTGCCCTCTCTTTGAATATTTCGAAAAATTTTTGAAAATCTATTTTTTAACAATTTTTGTTCGCCTCAGCCAGGCCAGGGATCATTGAATCCGCGATCTGCGGATTATGAGTCGAGCACTCATCATTTCCGCCATTTCATGCTAACGTTCAACTGACGCTAAAACCTTATTTAAATTTCAGTAGCCAATGAGAGTCAAGCACATGAACAGCATCCCTCCACGATGACATATCCTCCAAGATGTCACACATGAAAATGTCACCTATATGTCATCGATGACATCATTGGTGACTTTGTCATGCAGGAGATTATTTTCCGCTGGGTGACGCTAAAACCTTATTTAAATTTCAATAGCCAATGAGAGTCAAGCACATGAACAGCATCCCTCCACGATGACATGTCCTCCAAGATGTCATGCATGACAATGTCACCTATATGTCATCGATGACATCACTGATGTAACATTGTAACATGCAGGAGATTATTTTCCGCTGGGTATGTGTTTCTGTGCAAACCCATTTGCAATTATCTACATATGTATGTATGTGTATGTATGTTCAAATAGCTTTTACAAACAAGCATTTCCGAATGTTTGGAGCTATAATCAAAAGGCAATAGGTGCTTAATTAGCCATTCATAGTCCCCGAAGGGTTTGGAAATCACTGAATTGTATGAGCGCTTAGCTTAGCTCAGCTTACAATTTATACATAACTTTATGTGTATGTATATATATTATATGTGTGTGTATGTTTGTGTGTTTTGTGAGCACGAAGGTGCATTTGAACGTGTGTACGAATGATTTGGTGTTGAGGAAGCGCAGGGGGTTGGTTTGGTTGGTTGGTTAGATGTGACAATGAGAAAAACAACAATTGGGCTAAAACGCGGAACAACACGATGGGGGGGGGAGAGGAACGAGAGCAAAAATTTCACTCATCATCAAGACTCATCGAGATGAGTGGCGAGCGTAGTTTCTGTGGAGAACCGTATAAATCTGGAGCGTGCCCGTGTGGGGGTTGCTTCCGTTTCGATTCGTGGTCGTATTTTTCATCTTCCGATAGTCGCATGAGCGCGAGCCTGTGTATGTTTGTATGTATTTGTATGTATGTATTTGTATGTATGTATTTGTGTATGTATGTATTTGTATGTATGTATGTATGTATGTATGTATGCATTTGTATGTGTATGTATGTATGTATCTATGTATGTATGTATGTATGTATGTATGTATGTGTAAGCGAATTTTGCTATGTATGTATATAGTGTATGTGCCCCAGCAGGCAAATATCTCCTGCAGGACAGTCATGAGGAATTTCACCGGTCACATATATGTAGGTGACATTGTCACGCATGACTCCTTGGTTGACAGTGTCATCGTAGAAAGGTGCTTTTCCTGTGCTTGAATCTCCTTGGCTGCTTAAATTTCATTAAATTTATCATCACGTGGTGTAGTAGGTAGCGTGCACGCCTAACAGTCCGAAGATCGCCAGTTCAAATTCCCGCTGAGGCAAACAATAATTGTTAAAAAAAAAAAATCTCAAAATTTTCGAAATATCCAAAAAGAAGGCAAGAATACAGTTTTCAAATGATTTCTATAAATAGACCCTTAAAGAGAAAAGAGCATATGCGCTGCTCTCAATTGCTTTTTTCGCTCTCGCACCACCCATCGCGTCACCAGCGACTTTCCAATCCCACGAAGACAAAATCACCCGGGACGGTCATTGTCAGTTTGTGTGTGTACAAATGTCATTCAAAGTGTCCTACGAAATGGAATGCACGCCGTCTCCAAAGTCACCCTGGCATCAAAGATTCTGTTAAGGTGCCTTTTCCTGCTGGGATAACTTTGTTGCGTTGGAAAAGTGATTAGACTAAAAAGGCGAGCATGCCTTGCCACTAACTCGGATGTACATACTTATATTCTTATAATATTTGAATATGTATGAATATATATATATATATATATTTATATATTTATATATTTATATGTATATGTATATATGTGCGATTGTACGTACATTTGCATTAATGCATGCACGCCTGTATGTATGAGAGAGAGAGAGTAAGAATTGTTTCATAAATGGAGATAAAATTTTGGAGCACGGAAGAACTATTATTGAGAGTGATGAGGGAAGATAAATTACGAAATCTGTGTATCCAACAACGCTCTTTTTCTCTCAATTTCGCTGTCTCTCTCTCGACCCCTCGCCCACTCTCTTGCTTAGTCCCTTGCGCTCTTGCTCTCTCTCTCTTGAGGGAAAGCGCGTTGTCGCTGATTTTTCCCCAAACACATTTAGGGGGGAGTACTTGTGACATAAAATCCGACCACGTATTGTCGTCGATTCAACACAAAAACAAAAACAAAACAAAAAAAAAATAATAAAAATAAAAATAAATAAAAAAAAAAAAAAAAAATAAAAATGGAAATGAAAAACTGAGGAAAATGTGCGCGCTTTCATTGTTTGATTGTGGGTCGCATTTCCCGTCCCGCCGTCCCGTTTTTTTCCCGTTTGGGCATACTACCGCATAGCAGCGCGTCGTCGTGTCGTGTCGTGTCGAGTCGAGTCGAGTCGAATTGAGTCGAGTCGAGTCCAGAGTGTAGTGTGCATAAAATTGTTCGTGTGTATGTTATGAAACGTTCGTGTTTAACCTATTTACTTCGGTTAATATTCCTCGTGGTGTTCGTTTGATCCTGCTCATTTGAATATACACAGAAGACGAAGTCCTTCGCGGCCTCACTTTAAGGCTCTCATCATAATTATGTATGTATTTATGGAATTGTGTGTGGGTGGGCGAATGCTGAAGAGCGTGTTTGTCTGACTGACTTGCTCGATTTACTTTACGACTGCCCGACAAACCGACCGACCGACCGACCGGCCGGACGACTGCATAAACTGTGGTAGTGTAGTGTAACTTGCGGCCAGTGCTATGAACAAAATGATTAATTTTCACATTTTCTTTTTCCATTTTTCTCTTTTTTTTTTTTCCAACTAACAGTTGTTTCGATAGCAGCGGCTCTAGGGTTGCCAAAAAATCGCAACACATAGTTTGCCTCAATGCCAAAAAAAGTACCACAAAAAAAAAAAAAAAAAAAAAAATCGGAAGAAAAAATGGCAAAAAAAAGAGAAAATTACTGAATGCGACTACGATTTTTTAATGAATGTCAAGTAAACGCATCAGTGAGCCCAATACAATTATGGCTTCATTGTGTTAAAGTTTTTTAGTCGCATTCGGCTGAGAGCTGATCTAATCGGTTGATATTTGATTTTAGAACAATAGAAATTATTTGTTGATTTGGGATCGGTAAGCGTAAGCGATTATGCTAGCTTATATAGCTATACATACATATTATTTTTTTCTATTTATTTCCAATTGAATCCCTTCGATTTGCTTTAAAACTCGCAAATCTCTGAGGGTGAACTGTTCCGATTGCTTCAATGGAGAATATTCCATTTTCATGCGCAGCTTCAGCAGGTCAATAAGTGCCACTTTACTTCCTTTACTTCCGTCCGTCAGTTCGTATGTGGGTCGGATTTTCGCTCAATAAGCTCAGATGGGCACCCAAGCAGCAAAATAGAGCGATTCGACCAGCAGCAAGTCGAATCGACCTATTTTGGTTGAAAATACCCTATTTCTGACCTATTTTCCGGCCTTAAATATGACCTAACTTAAAAGTCCGTTTCGAAGGTCCAAATTACCTCTATTCTACCTATTTCATGACTTCAAAGTCGCTTCGACTTCCAAGTCGATTTTTGGTCGAAAATAGGTAAAAAATTCCCTATTGAGTGACTTAAAATTGACTTAACTTTGAATTCCAAATTAGGTAATTTTTCAAGGCAAACAGACCAATTTTTTGACTAAAATTCGACTTTAAAGTCCGTTTGACTTATAGGGCGAAATAGGGTCAAAAGTTGACTTATTTTGTTGCATGCTTCGACTTCAAAGTCGAGCGGACTTGATTTTTGGACTTCATAGTCGGTTTGACTTTAAAGTCGAAATAGGTCAAAATAGGTCGAGCTCCGCCATGTTTTTCGAATGGCAAATTGAGAATTATTCTTCTGCATATGTTTTTTCTTTAAGAAAAACAATTTTTTTCAAGCAATATTTATTTAATTTCCATCAATGAGAAAGCCCCTTAAAAATGAAGAAGTAGAAGGAACACTTTCACGAAAAATCTCAGCGGGCATATGTTTTTGGGACTTATTAAGCGCAAAATAATTTTTAATGAAGTCCATATTTTATTTATTATTTATTTCTTAAGACACACGAAGAAGAAAATCTCTCGTTCATTTCTGCTTTCGAGTAATACGAATGACTGAGTAAGATATTATGTATTTATATCTTTCTCTGTTACTCTCTCTCTCACTTTTTTCGTTTCCTTTTACGTTCTCTTTCGTTTTACTCATAAGTCCAATTAGGTCGAAAATTGGTCATTGCGACTTCTTTTCGACTAATATTAGGTAAACGGACTTCTTTTCGCCCTGACTTTGAAGTCGAAATGCCCTATTATGACCTATTATTACCGCCAATCGACTTCCAATCTATTCCCCACTTACGTCGACTCGACGTCGAATCGACGTAATTTCGACCTATTTAGGTTAGGTCAAGTAAATATTCTGACCTAATATAGGTAAGAATTTACCAATTTTCGACCTATTTTGCTACTTGGGCATGGTCTGCCCATCCCATTGCCACTGTAAATACGCATGGGGGAGAGCTCATTATAACTTGAGAATCAATCGACACTTTTCAATTGCTCTCAACTTTGAATTTATTCGGTGCACACTGGTCAAAGACTGGAATAGATACGCATCCCTGCGCTGTTTTATTTTATTTATTTTTATTTATTTATTTTTATTTATTTATTTTTATTTATTTATTTTTATTTATTTATTTATTTATTTATTTATTTATTTATTTATTTATTTTATTTATTTATTTATTTTTATTTATTTTTATTTTATTTATTTATTTTTATTTATTTATTTTATTTTTATTTATTTATTTTTATTTATTTATTTAATTTATTTATTTATTTATTTATTTATTTATTTATTTATTTATTTATTTATTTATTTATTTATTTATTTTTTATTATTTATTTATTTATTATTTATTTATTTATTTATTTATTTATTTATTTATTTATTTATTTATTTATTTATTTATTTATTTATTTATTCTTTAATACAAAGGCAGTAACGAGCTCATTCTTTTAAAGAAAGGAAATCAGAGTTGAGTTTTCGATGACGGGTCGACACAAATATAATAGAAGAGACATAATTTTCATCATATTTATTAATTGCGTTGTGAATTTCAGTCTATCGTGTACAGCTATTCCCGACTTACTTCGGTCAAAGAATGACCATTCCCATTAATATCGTGCATTAAAATGACGTCTTGTCACCACTTTTAATGCAACCCTGTGGGTTTGATTTCTTGAAATTAGCGTATGTCTTCAAGTAGCGAAAGTAAGTCAAAGTATTTCTTTGTTGTTACGACATGTGTCTGATATGGGGAAAAATACGTTCTGCTACGCAGATATTCAGGAAGTATAGAGCTGGTTCTTGTGAAGAAAGGAAATCAGAGTTGAAATTTCGATGACAGGTCGACAGAAATATAGGAAATGTATGATTTAAATGCAACCCTGTATGCTCGATTGCTTTTTAATCTGCGTATTCGTTGAAGAATCAGAAGTAACTCAAAGTACTTCTTCGTTTTTTTTTTTTTTTTTTTTTGCATGTTTTTAGTATATGCGTAGAGCCCATTAGAGCGTAGTGTCCTTTAAGTAGGAAAAATCACTAAAAGTACAAACTTCGAATTACAGGAAGACATTGACGAATAAAAGGAGCGCGATGAACGTGGGCGTGACACGCCTAGAAATAATTTTTTTTCGGCATTAGCGATTTGAATGCTGGGTGTATCGTAGTCGGGCTGGACCGAATTTATTTTTACCTACATACTTACACTGGTTTTTTATTTGCGGAAGCATGAAAAACGTTTGAACATCTGAATGAATACTTCAACAATTACAAAATCTATATTTACTTTTAAGTAGAGTTCTAAACACACAATAGATAAATATTGAAAGCAGTTTAACCCCTTCATTGCGGATCGATCTCGCTTTAATTTTTTTATTTTACTTTTTTTTTAATATTTTTTTAATTTTTTTTTTATTTATTTTTTTTTATTTTTATTATTTAAAAAAAATTTTTTTTAAATATTTTTTTAGATTTTTTTTATTTAAAAAAATTTTTTTTTTTTTTTTTGTTAAGGTTCGAATAATCTTGAAAATCGTATGGTCAGATATGAACAACTGCGCATATTATTTATTTATTCTCTTTTAAGTGTACTAAATCGATTCCTGAAAGCCGCCTTTCTCTTGATTTTTCCATTTATTCTCGAAATAATCTCTCGTTAGAAGAACATAATCATTTAACCCTTTTAACTAACACGTGTCACAATCCATTGTGAGGCAAACAATCAAAAAATGTGGCACCGAACTCTTGGCATGTCAGATTCAAAGCAAGCATGCAAAAAACTTTTGGCATGGAAAACACTCCAGTCAACATTGAAAGGGTTAAGTTGTCATAATGTGTTGTATTATTGGTTTTTTATATCACAAAGCAGTTTTGTTTATTTTCTTGTATTTTTTTTTTAGTTTCCTGGCGTCGCTGCCACCCGTTCGGATGTTTTTTATTATTATTATTATTATTATTTTTTTTTTTTAAATAAACCTTTACGCTTCTGTAGTCAATTTCACTTATGCCCTCTATTCGAAGCCCATTAAAACGAAGAAAAAAAAAATAGTAAAACTAAAATGAAATAAGTAGATATTAAAATCATAAGTTATGGCAACTCTGTACTCATTTAGCCTTGAAGCGAGCTTAGCTCGACATTCTGATGCGAAATAATATTTGAACATGTTCGGAAATGTGTGGAAATTAATGGAAGAACAATGAATATTGTGGAGAAAAATTCATTTTGAAAGCCAGTTTGAGATCGATGGCATGATATAACATGAAATTCCTAGTGTTGTTTGGATAGTCAAAATAAAAAAATAAAAAAAAAACGGCTAAAAGAAAGCGGAGAAATATTTTCAAAGCTAAATAAAATGGCTAAAACGCCATTGATATCCTCCTGAAAGTTCTTTAATTTTCATTTAGCATTTCAATGGACATATCGCACACCCTCTTCTAAGGTGACACAACTCAAAAATCGTCAAATTTGAGTTAACATATGGAACTTGGTCATAGTTCACCTCTCTACCTGGACGAAAAATTCTATTCCGGTTTGGTTATTATAAAAAGCCGAAATATCCCGTCAATGCCTTTCTTTCTGCTTTGATTGACACTGCGACGCATTTTGATTTTTGCGTTTTCTGAAAAATAAGAACTTTTGAGTTGTGTCACTTTAGAAGAGGGTGTGCGATATATTCAATTGAAGTAGAACATTTAATAAAGCTAAATCGGATATTTATTTTACAGCTTTATTAAAAGGAAAATAAATTTCGCGCTAGGCCTATACTCAGACAGTCATCTAAACTTGAAATCTAAAGTCAAGTAAGTTAATGAGCTGCAACCTCTTAAAGTGTGTGAGAGACAGCTATATTCACGCTTCTTACATTCTTCGAACTCCTGCAAGAAATTTAGAAGTACTTAATACATTTTGATTTCCTTTTGAAAAATCATCTGCAATTAGCTGTCATCTTAATTCATTTGCACAAACAGTTCAAGAACACTACGCTCTAAAGGGCTCTACGCAGATATGCAGGAAGTAAATTTCCTATACTGAACACATGCAAAAAAACGAAGTACTTTCGAGTTACTTCTGATACTTCAACGAATACGCAGATTAAAAGTAATCGAGCATACAGGGTTGCATTTAAATCATACATTTCCTATATTTCTGTCGACCTGTCATCGAAATTTCAACTCTGATTTCCTTTCTTCACAAGAACCAGCTCTATACTTCCTGCATATCTGCGTAGAGCCCATATAGCAGAACGTATTTTTCCCCATATCAGACACATGTCGTAACAACAAAGAAGTACTTTGACTTACTTTCGCTACTTGAAGACATACGCTAATTTCAAGAAATCAAACCCACAGGGTTGCATTAAAAGTGGTGACAAGACGTCATTTTACTGCAACGATATTAATGGGAATGGTCATTATTTGACCGAAGTAAGTCGGGAATAGCTGTACACGATAGACTGAAATTCACAACGCAATTAATAAATATGATGAAAATTATGTCTCTTCTATTATATTTGTGTCGACCCGTCATCGAAAACTCAACTCTGATTTCCTTTAAAAGAATGAGCTCGTTACTGCCTTTCGCATTTAAGTACTTAAACAGCGTAGAGAGACATCATACATCATCTTGATTGCTCACGGCGAAGTAAGGCCAAAATAATCCAATGCAGCCCTACGCACTCAATACTCTTCGATTACTTGCCATCGCTGTATTGTTATAAATTGTGATATAAAAATTTACTTCGAAGTAATTTTCGTTTTTTTTTTTTATACCCGACACACTCTGTGTCGAGGGTATATTGCGTTTGTGTGGTTGTTTGTAACACCCAGAACCAGTCGAAATAGACCATACAAAATATATATAGAAATGATCAGCGTCACCAGGAGATTCGATTTAGACATGTCCGTCTGTCTGTATACAGTTATCTTATAGAAGGAGATGAGCTATCTCGACAAAATTTGGTATGCGTGCTCACGGGGACATGAGTAAGAACAAGTTCGAGAATGGACCCGATCGAATCATTTTTAGGGGTACCTCCGGTACTAGGGTCTGTTACGAAAATCACAAAAACTGCTCTAAAATCGAAGTTTTTCAAGATATTTTGATGAAATTTGATATTTTATTCATATTTAAAGGCCAGTAGTATTATTTCCAAAAATTTAAAAAGTGGGCGTGGCAGAAGGGCGGTTTTCGAAAATTGTCTCGTATAACCGAAATTCAAATGGGACTTGAACGAAATTTGGCACTTATGCTTCCTTTATAGCCTTAAACATCCTTCCAAAAAATTTCCTTGATCGGTCCATTTTTAAGGGTACCTCTAGTACTAGGGTCTGTCACAAAAATCCCAAAACTGTCTTAAAATCGGACTTATTCGAAATATTTAAATGAAACTTTAAATTGGAGCGTATATTTAAGCCTCCGATTATAGTTCAACAAAAAATGGAAAAGTGGGCGTGGCAAAGGGGCAGTTTTCATAAAGAAATCTATCAAAAGTCGGTATATGGGGCCCCTTATGTTCTTAAACACCTCTTGATATTAAAAATTATTTGAACATGTGTGTATGTGTCGGGTATTCTATTGTCAGGCTCGCCTGACTATAACACCCTTACTTGTTTTTTATGTGTTTATATGATCACTATACTTATGTATGTATTTTGCGTCTGATTCTCGGCTATAACATAAGAAATAGAAAGCTTAATTTAAATTGCTTAACTGGCAACACTGAACGTAGCTATGCCGGAACTCCCGACGCGGAAGAAATTTTTTTCGTAGTTTAACGGCCTTAATAACCTTTTACTTCACGAAATAAATTAGAGTTTTTTTTTATCAAAGTGGATTTATTAACCCTTTAATACACGGTATATTGAATCAAAGAAAGGAATTTTTCTCCCAGTAAATCGTTTTATTTATCCTTTCCTCCATTAAATATTAACAATTTTGTCGTTCGAAAATCGAAGAAATCAATCTAACCATCAAAAAAAAAAAAAAAAAAAAAAAAAAAAAGAACCAGTCCCAATGGGCCCTACAATGGGCGCCATTCCTGCCCGATTATAGTTTATTATGCGATAAATTCTTGTTCGATTCTTACTCTAATTAAACATGATTTTTTGTGTTGTAGCCCAGTTTCGCGACGTCCATTTTTTTTTGCTTTTAATCGTTTTCCTTTTCTTCTCAAATATTAGGTGTGTTCTTGCGGGTAAATAAGTATGTACGTATGTACGTTCGTTCTCTCGTATTTTCCAATATATACTTAAAAAAAATTTTTTTTTTTTTTTTTTTGTTAGCATTACCAAAATTCAATAAAAACAATCTATATAAACGAAATAAAAAAGCAATTAAGTCGATACGGCTCATTGCACGATTACCAAAGCTCAGCAATTTCTCTTTACATTATCAACAAAAACAGTAACAGCAGCAGCAGCGCAGTAGCAGCAACGACACAAGAGTCAAGATTATTACAAACATCGCTCGCCAATCATCGATACTCAATGTTGGCAACACTCGAAGCACAACAGCCGTGCACAATAATTTTATCGTTAGTACATTTAGGATTTGTAGATGACAAAGCGACAAGAAAAAAAAAAAAATAGAAAAAAAAAGGAAAAATGAACAAAAAAAAAAAAAAAAAAAAATGGCTCGAAAATGGAAACTGGTAGGCGTTCAGAGGGAGGCAGAGCATTGGCGCTATACTTGAATTTGTTGGTTGTTGATTCTGGCTTTTTGTTGTTCTCGTTCTCGTTGTTATCGTTGTTATCGTTGTTGTTGCTTATATTGTTATTATTTTAAGTTGAGTTTGTGTACTTTTCATAGTAAAAACATTTCCTCTCTGCGAAAATATATGCTCTGCGCATTTTCTCTCATTTCGGTTGAAAATTCTCAGTTTCGGTTTATTGTTCACTTTGACATTTCGGCAGGAACAGTTCAGCGCAAAATTGTTGGGACGAATAGCAAAATGCATATATTCTAATATAGGATTATTTTTGTATAGTCTCTCAGTACGCAGTTGGAATTTTGACAGTGAACTTATTCCGTATTTACACTTCAGACGATTTTGTCAACAGCTTTTAAAAAAAAAAAAAAAAAAAAAAAAAAAAAAAACCAACAACAACAACAAGGGAAGAGAGATTTTGTTGTAAAAAAAAAAAATAATTTAACGTTTACACTTGTTGACGATTGTTTTGAAAGTGATTTTGCCAAATAAAAATCGTCAAAAGTGTAAACACGGAATAATTCAGAATGCTGCCAAATATTTTGTTAAAGAATTCATAAAAAAAATTTGCTTTAACCGAAAGCGCAGTGTTTTGACAAAATTCGTTCTTAACATGACATACATATATACAAACGTACATATACATATATGTATTTTAGGTCCCACTGTTAATTAACATTTGTATTTTTGAACAAATTTAATGGGAAACGGCATTAAGTTTGGTTAGGTTAGGTTAGGCTTAACTGGTTGCTCATTAAGACCGAGCATAGATCCCGTGGTTCCCTAGCATTTGCTAGTACAGTATTCCCCGGATATATGCACCCCGGATATAAGTATTCCCCGCTTATATGCACAAGAATTTTTGTCAATTCCCTTAAATTTTCATAAAGGACGCCCCGCTTATAAGCACTCCCCGCCTATAAGCACTCCCCGACTATAAGCACTCCCCTACTATAAGCACTCCCCGCCTATAGGCACTCCCCGCCTGTAAGCACTCCCCGACTATAAGCACTCCCCGCCTATAAGCACTCCCCGCTTATAAGCACTCCACTCCCCGCTTATAAGCACTACTTTTCGTGCATTTTGCACGGTTCTTATATCTGGGGAATAATGTATGTACATGTTAACGTGATGTCGAAGAGAGTTTCTGTTTAACATTAGAACGTGTGGTTTCCAAAAGCTTTAGATTTCTTCGCCAAGTTTAAGATCCTTGAAAGATTTTGTTCCAGTCATAGGTACATTGCAAAACGGCATTAGAGCAGTCAAAATTTTGAAACGAATTAATGATGAAAATACTCGGTACTGACGGAGAGTGTGAAAACTGTTCAATTTATGAGAATTAATTAAGGGTCATGTTTCCAATATGCACATTAAACTGGCTTCACAGAATGAATTACTGTCGATTCCACTTCGAGATCAATATATTACTACAGTCAAAACTGATTTCGTCAGCTGACTGTAAGGAACGTGAAAAATACTGTCTTTGTATACGATTTATGTTATGTATAAACGATATATAGTATATTTCAATCTAATTTGATATCAATGTTGATAATAGCATACACATATTACTTCATCTATAGAGACTATTCTTCATTGATTTTATTTCAGCGAGAAAATTTTGATTTGTACAGAACATTGTTATTTACGACATTCTATTCAGGTGTGAATTTTCGATAAACATTTGATAGGCAAGTCCAAATGCAACCATGCTGTTATCTGCGTAATTTTTAATGCCGTGCTTATTGAGTGATTAACTTGAAATTTGTATGGTAATCACATTTTTAGTCATGCGTTAATGATCTAATGCAGTAATCTCATTATGCACTCAGTGGAAAATGCTATAAGGAGGCAGTTTTGTAGCAATACTTGGCTATCACAGATGATTAGCTGTACTCAACCGAGATCATGATATACTACAGTCAGAAACGATTTATAGCAGACTTCAAGGGAACGGAAAATCTGGTCTGTTGTATACGATTTATGTTATGTTAAGAAATAAGTATATCTCATATATTTAGTATACACTGTGCTATATATACGATACACACATATCATCTATAGAAGACATTCTGTCATTGGCAGTAATGCCGGAGAAAATTTTTTGTAAAAACATTTTATAACATTGTTTGTTGTTTATAAACATTTTAATACGGTATTGTACGCAAAGAAATCATCAAGCATTGTCTGTGCCGGCCGTGGGGACGGACTACTAAAATGTCTACTACAAGCGATGTCTGTTGTATACGAATTCCTATGCATTATTCTCATTACACTCGGTGGGCGACCGGAGGCTTTTTCTACTACATATATATGATAGGCTGTTATAACCGGGATATGTTAATCGTGAGGAAAAACTTGGCAATTCGAACGTACTCGGAACGAGGGCGTGGTCGTCGGATCGGGTGTAAAAAAGCTGCCACAACAATAACGGGCCTAAATTCTTGACTCTGTGCTGTGCCTGCATTGTGTGTGCCTTGCTGCATAACTGTGTGGTGTAGCCAGAAAATCACCTCAATTTGGACTTTCGCCATAATCATTGGGGTCCCGTAATACAAGTTCTATCAAGTTTTATCTACGATTTGAGTTGTAATTCGAAAGCGTACACACCAACTTAAGTGTCCACATTTGGCATATCATCGAGAAACACGTTGTAATTTTCTTTTGTTTCAATTTATTTCGTTCATTTTTTTTTTTTTTTTTTTACATAATTTCTTCCAACACTCAAAGCTCAAGGCTCCACGAGTGAAAATGAGAGCTGGCTGAATTTGTGTGTGTATATATATATATATAGGGAGGCGAATTGAATTTTTGTGAAACTCTCTCTCCCTCTCTGGCGCTCTGTGGTTGTTTCAGTATGATTTGTTTTTTCGTGCACGCTCTCTCGCTGGCTCTCTTTCCCCCAATGGAAACGCATTTGATTTTCCTCTTTGCCGCCGCCACGCTCAATGAAAACGCAAAAGAAGAAACTACGAACAAAATGAGAAAAGAAAAAAAAAAAAAAAATGTAGCGTTTGTGCTGTGACTTGTGACTTGTGCGGGGGCCTGTAGCATGGCGCAGTACTCTTGGCAGGTTGAGTCGTTGTTCTACTGTCGATTGCAACACTTCGGTGCTAGTTTGTTGTATACATATAATTATTTACCCAAAATACATCACGTTCGCTTGCCTTGATTTAAAAAGAATAAAAGCAAAATAAAAAATCAAAAAATTATTTTTCAAATTTTTAACATCAAATAAAAAAAAAAATTTTTTTTTATTCGCAAAAAGCTCGAAAAATTCAAAGTAATTAATATTAAAAAAAAAAAATAATAATAATAATAATAAAAAAATAAAAATAACAATCAAAGAACGAAAGAATAAATCGGGAATTTTATTTCAAAAGCGGAGCAACGTCAAAATTTTTTTGGACGCCAGCAAGTGAATTTGTTTTCCACAAAAGTTCTCCGTTCTGGCCTAATCTGTTCTATTTCGGAATTGTGCGCTTCCCTCACGCGTTTCGCTTAACATAGAAATTTCCTGTAACAGGATTTTCTGTATACACGAGAGCGCGACAACAAACAAAAATATATAAGTTTAAAAAACCAAAAAAAAAAACAAAATAAAATAACGGAAAAAATAGGGCAAGCTAAATAAAGGCGTTTAGCGTTTAGCGTTTAAAAAACAACATAGCAGCAGGAGCAGGAGCAGGAGCAGGAGCGCATATATCTGGCAGAAGAACAGTGAGGAAGGCAAGCGCCAAGAGCAAAGCCGAGGCTAACGAAAGAACTGCTGCAAGCCGAACGGGCACGCAGAAAGGCAGGCGCTGCTGGCCTTAAGCTTAAGGACAACACACTCAACAACGCCACAGGATTTGGTAAATATTTGAAAACAGCAGCAGCTGAGACCATTTTTTTTTGCCCGATTGCTCGATTGCTTGTCTTTTTCATTACACAACGCTTTCGAGCACTCACTCGTCAATTTTGGGGATAGGTAAAAAAAAAAAAAGATTTTTTAATAATTATTTGAAAAAATTATTAAAAACCAAATCGTTAGATCATGCTTGTTCGATTCTAGTTTTAAACGCTACACTTTACAAAATTGACGAATTTTGAATGCAAAGCAGACCAATACGAGAACAGAACAGAACAGAAAAAAGACGAAAAAACGAAAGAAATCAGTAAGCGGAGAGCAGCAAGTTTTTTCACGACTACGATTTGTTAATTTAGGAAAAATATTTTATCCAAGCAATAAATACACCACGTATTTGTATCTTTGATAACACATCAGCGGCAGCGGCAGCTGCAGCAGCAATAGCAACAACGAGCCACGCTAAAAAGCAAATACAGCACATACAACAACGTGAAAAACAATAAAAGGTGCTAACTAAAAGATTTGAAAGCAATTCAAATTGAAAAATTCTAACGAATCTGCGGATCGAGAGAGCTCAGTTGTTGTAAAAGTCCACCATACAAAATCCATTATGGTGCGACATTCAATATCCAAAAACAAAATAAAAACAGAAAAAAAACCTGAAAAAAACAGTACCACGTGCGACATCTAACGATTGACAGAGAAGGGGTAACATTGAAATTTTGTCTCCTTGACATAATTTCTTCGCAAAAAAAGGCTGCGTGGTTTTCTTCCCAATCCCCTCCGTTCAACGTTCATTTCTACTTTCGGGCTGTTGTAATCGCTCAAATTGGCTTAGAAAGAAACGGAATTGTTGCGCTACTCTGTAGCAACACAAAAACTTGAACCTTAAATCCTCGAAAAATTCCTTGTGATGGATGGGGTTTTTTTTTTTCTTTTTCTTTTCTTTTCTTTTTTTTGCATTATTTTTGCTATTTTGCCTTAAGAGTATAATCAGTCATTTTGATTCCTTCAATAACTTTTCGTATTTTGTGCTCTTAGGCGCGGAAGTGATCGAAAAAACATCTGAAATTCAATTTATTCATTTAACGTGTGTGTACATTCGGCGGGAGAGGGAGGAATAGGCAGGCGAACGGTGGGATATACATATGTACATATGTTAGAGCTGGAGAGCTATCGATAGTCTCGATAATCGCTAGTTAGAACAATCGATAGAGTATATCTAGTGGTTTGAATTGAAATTTTTATCAAAAGAATTCAATGCGATTAAATGTTATGTCATAATAGAGAGCAGTTCTGCTATCATCTGGTATCGAAGTCATAGCTTGTACAATTATGAACATGTTTAAGCTGTTCAAAATAACAGGTTGGCTGATAAGTCCCCGGTCTAACAAAGAAAAACAAATTTTTTTGTCAAAATTCGTTTTTATTATTCAACATAGTTCCCTTCAAGAGCGATACAACGATTATAACGACCTTCCAATTTTTTGATACCATTTTGGTAGTACTCCTTCGGTTTTGCCTCAAAATAGGCCTCAGTTTCGGCGATCACCTCTTCATTGCAGCCAAATTTTTTCCCTGCGAGCATCGTTTTGAGGTCTGAGAACAGGAAAAAGTCGCTGGGGGCCAGATCTGGAGAATACGGTGGGTGGGGAAGCAATTCGAAGCCTAATTCATGAATTTTTGCCATCGTTCTCAATGACTTGTGACACGGTGCGTTGTCTTGGTGGAACAACACTTTTTTCTTCTTCATATGGGGCCGTTTTGCCGCGATTTCGACCTTCAAACGCTCCAATAACGACATATAATAGTCACTGTTGATGGTTTTTCCCTTCTCAAGATAATCGATAAAAATTATTCCATGCCCATCCCAAAAAACAGAGGCCATTACTTTGCCAGCGGACTTTTGAGTCTTTCCACGCTTCGGAGACGGTTCACCGATCGCTGTCCACTCAGCCGACTGTCGATTGGACTCAGGAGTGTAGTGATAGAGCCATGTTTCATCCATTGTCACATATCGACGCAAAAACTCGGGTGTATTGCGAGTTAACAGCTGCAAACACCGCTCAGAATCATCAACACGTTGTTGTTTTTGGTCAAATGTGAGCTCGCGCGGCACCAATTTTGCACAGAGCTTTTTCATATCCAAATATTGATGAATGATATGACCAACACGTTCCTTTGATATCTTTAAGGCCTCTGCTATCTCGATCAACTTCATTTTACGGTCATTCAAAATCATTTTGTGAATTTTTTTGATGTTTTCGTCGGTAACCACCTCTTTCGGGCGTCCACTGCGTTCGCCGTCCTCCGTGCTCATTTCACCACGCTTGAATTTTGCATACCAATCAATTATTGTTGATTTTCCTGGGGCAGAGTCCGGAAACTCATTATCAAGCCAAGTTTTTGCTTCCACTGTATTTTTTCCCTTCAGAAAACAGTATTTTATCAAAACACGAAATTCCTTTTTTTCCATTTTTTTCACAATAACAAAAGTTGCTTCACAAAAGACGCTCTATCTCACAAACTAATTAACTTACAGACGTCAGATTTTGACACGAATCATTTGAAGATTGCCACTATATAAAAATAATATGCATTTAATACTAGCGACGCCATCTATGTGTCAGACCGGGGACTTATCAGCCAACCTGTTATATATATATATCCATTTTTATTTTTAAAACGAATACTGTGTTCCTATAATAAAAACTTACAGCAAGTGGGAGGAATTATACAAGGAGACGGGTTTTTAATCTTTCTTACTTAATATTTAGGAATCCATACTTTTTAACCATAGAATATGCAGATTAGCATGACGCCTATAATTCTCATTTGGTTTATAAAGTGGGACACATAAGAATCGCAGAATTTCTGTGAATTTTTCACGACGTGAAGTGGCTAGAATATATGTAAGCTTTACTTATTTATGGGATTTTCACCTTAGGGCTGGTGAAGTGATGCCAGTTCGTGGGTTTTTTTTTTTTGTAGTCAATAGGGATGGGCATCGAGCATTAGAATATCGATATTCTATATCGCCCATATCCTAAATAAAGCCGATACGATATATCGAATTTTTGTCATAGAAAGTGCCGATATATCGATATATCGCCAAAATATAAGAATAAGTCTAAAGGCAGACATACTTACGAACTAAATGTTCCGGAACATGTTGTCTGACTTTAGACTAAAGCGCCAAATAAACATTCAGTCTTACTGATCAATCACCCGTGGAGCTGTTCATGTAATCTTGCCCATACTTTTTGGAGAGAAAAACTTGCTCTCAATTGTTGAACGTTGTATGAAGTGTCGAAACACTTTTGGGGATCTAAGAAGGATAAGTATAACGATTTGATTAGGAAAATATGAAATAATTTTAAAAGGAAAACTAAATCTCTTATTCACTTCGTAACTAAAAACAAACATGTATAAAAAAAAGGACTAAATTCGTTTTGTCATGATCTAGGTACTGGGATAAGAAAAAAAGAAGCACAGATTTTTCCGGAGCATTTAACCAACAACCATCTCTTTTCTTCGGCCATCTTCCTCCACTTACTTATTGTTTCAAAACATTTGTTCGTGTGTCTGACTATCGATTTAGTGTCAAAATCAAAAAATTAAATCTTCGATAACATCGAAGCAAAATATCGATGTTGATGATATCGTGCCATTTGATTATCGAATAAAAATTATTCATAATCCAGACAGGAAGTATCGATATCTCGATATATCGATACAATATCGCCCATCCCTACTAGTCAAACAACTTGACATGGGAAAAATGGGTATTTTTGCTCAAAATATGGATATTTTTACACCGGAATTTATGCATCGCTCTAATTTAACTTTTCAATTTCAAAACAAAAAAAAAACCTGTCATTGCCAGCACCACCTTTCCCAAGCTAAAGTAAATAAATGTCAATGAACCAAATTTTGTCGATATTCGTAAAAAAAAACCTTCGATTTTTTCGATAGTTTGAATCCATCGATAGTATATCAGTGCGTGCTATCGATTGTTTCTTCAGCTCAAATATGTGATATGTTTAATAACATACTGGTATATTACGGGTAATTACGTGTATATTATAATGCTGTTAGAGAGCAACACGAAATGGTCTTCTCTGCAACGGGTGTATCAAAATTCATTAACGAAGTGAAATCATTTAAAAATAGTAAAGGTTAATCTGTGTCACTTCCCCTGCACAAATGAAAGGATTCGGATAAGAGAAGGTACAATATTCAGTGATTTTTTTTTCATAATTTAGTTTGCTAAACCAGGGAGTGCGCTCCGTCCGCGCTTCATTTTCATAAACATATGTATATTTATTCTCCTATTTCTTTGGGTTATTTTTAGGAGTTAATTTTACGATATTTCCCGAAACTTTCCGAAATCTTCCTAGTGTTGTTACCGAGATTTAAATATCAAAACACGACATGTGTAAATAAATATTGAATAAAGCCCCAGAGCAAAGGGCACATACAATAAGCCGTCAAAGCTCACATCATTAAGCTGATATACTTATTATTTGCTTTTGATAGGTTTGTTTATTTTCTAGCTTGCTCTATGTTGGGTTGATTATTTGAAAATGGTTCACCATTCGATAGACAAGAGCGCGTTCCCTGTAATTTCGAGGCACGCTTTGCATAAATTTCATTATAACATGCGAAGCTGACACACCTATTGTTCGCTTAGCTTTACATCAATTATGGTTTTTGAAGTTTATGTACAGAACATTTTTTTATGCCAGTCCGGTTTTTTGGAATCATTACTTTTGTTTTCAGAAGTGAACAATTGAGCATAAAATTCTATTCCATATTCAATTGGATTTCATTTGCTGCCATTTTCTATAGAAATTCATTCAATGATTCTATCACAAAATGGCAGTCCTAATTACTTTTCAGTTAACATCCTTTTCAATTGGCATTGATTTCAGATTTATTCGGAAATATGCCCCAAAGGGAAACATGTGCAACGATGTGTGTGTGTGTGGGTGTGTGTGATACATGTTGATCAAAGGATTTTAATGTTTTGATAAAAAATCTCAAAAGCTCATTTCAGCAGGAAATTAACTTAACCCATTTTGCACCAAGCAATATGTTTTTGTTTTAGGTTCTTGGTAAATATGAGAGGTCTGGTTCATCATGTTGCAGCAAATAAAAATAAAGGGTCTTTATGTTAGTCGGTAAGAGTGAGTTAGTTAGTAAGAGTGAGTAAGTTAGTAAGAGTGAGTAAGTTAGTAAGAGTGAGTCAGAGAGAGAGAGAGAGAGAGAGAGAGAGAAAGAAAGAGAGAAAGAAAGAGAGATAGAGAGAAAGAAAGAGAGATAGAGAGATAGAGAGAGGGAGAGAGAGGAAGAGAGGGAAAGAGAGGGAAAGAGAGGGAAAGAGAGGGAAAGAGAGGGAAAGAGAGTGAGAGAGAGTGAGAGAGAGTGAGAGAGAGTGAGAGAGAGAGAGATGAGAGAGAGTGAGAGAGAGTGAGAGAGAGTGAGAGAGAGTGAGAGAGAGTGAGAGAGAGTGAGAGAGAGAGTGAGAGAGAGATGAGAGAGAGTGAGAGAGTGAGAGAGAGTGAGAGAGATGAGAGAGAGTGAGAGAGAGTGAGAGAGAGAGAGTGAGAGTGAGAGTGAGAGTGAGAGTGAGAGTGTGAGAGAGAGAGAGAGAGAGAGTTTGCGATAGTGAGAGAGAGAAGGATATCAGAGCTAGCGAGAGCGAGCGGCTTCTCCGATAAATTTAGAAGACAAGTAAAGATAATAGGCTTCATTTAACTTGTTTTTGACCAGTCGTGTCAAATAAAAACTCATCCATCAAGGAAATTTTATAAGGGAATCATAACATATTTGCTCTAGTGTGTGGCATACATATAACATATTTTATATACCAAGTAAAATCGCCGGTTGATATTCTAAAAATGGTGTTTAATTTTATCCTCAGTTTACAGTTAAGTAAAGAAAACTAAGAAACCTCTCATCATTATATCGTTTCAAAATTTTGACAAAGTGAAAAGTTATAAATTATTTTAAAAGCAATATTTTCACATCTCGCACATCGTTGATACCTTGCACACAAAATGAGCCAGCAGTCCAAAATGGGTTAATTGAATGTTGAATTTGATTCGCATTCGTTATGATTTTTTTTCCTTTGGAAACCGAAATTTAATTAAAATGAAAATATGCAAAAATTGAGTTCAAGCTTCAGAATGTTATGAAATGTAATTTTGATTTTCATTTGAATTCAATTAGAGCTGCTCTCTGTACAGAGAAGACATATGTACTTTATTGCTTTCACGTTAAAAATGATGGAACAGCTCAGCGAGAGTGGAGAGAGTGAGAGAGAGTGTGGGGGAGGCAGCAAAAAGTTCAGTGAAATACAATTCATCGAACATTTTATGAAGCAGAGTACACAAGTGCTTAAGGATAATGACGTAGTTTCCTCGAATGCATCCATATTGGAAAAGTTTCGACCACAAATTGTGCACATTCCCAAAAAACATCTGGAGAAGCAAGCAGCCACGGATTCGCCTTTGCCATTTGAGCTCAGCATTCCTAGTTATGTGACAACGAACGAACGAACGAGCGAACTTTCGATGAAAGGCGAAAAGAAAAGGATAAAGTTTCGTCGCAACCATAAAACTAGAAACGATAAAACGAAACTGAAACAAAGGCAAAAAAAAAAAAAAAAAAAAAACGAAATTCCACTGGACTGAAATACCGGAGGGGAAAACGGATAACAAAATCGAAATCGACGACACCCTGCGTAAAGGAACTTTGATCGGCATTCGTTGTCATCAGAAGGCAAAACAACGATAGGTCCTTAAAAGCATCGGGGTAGCTTCATATACTCGTTTGAGATATTCGATGAAGATGACACAAATCGAATGGCAATTCATGAAGCGTGCGGCGGTACATGAGGCAAGAAGAATTGAGGATATATCTACTACTACGAGAGTAGAGCGTAGCATGAACCGTACGTACGTAAAAAGAAAAATGGCAGGCAATGAATTGGGCTATATATATATATAAAGTATTGGTGAGCAGCAAGTGCAGAGCGGGGGTAGGGCCCATTCGCTCTAACAGAAACAGCGAAAGCAATAGCAACGACAGGCCGTATTGTTGCCCATTTCGCCACGAAACAAGCACAAAGAAACAACACAATAGCCCACGACGACACACGTACGACCGACCATAGATTAGGTTGTGGAGAGGAGGGGATAGGACAAGCAGGAGGAGAAGAGGACATCCGTGTAGCGAAAATAAAGTGCTTGGTTTAGTCGCTGCCATAGAAAAGCATCAGAACTAGAGCCATCATCGAAAAAAAGCCACCAAAAGCATCATTAGCCACACTACGTAGTATCGGACCTCTAACTAGCACTGACACCTAGCACTACTATTGCCACTCGCACTATCAACCACACTCAGATGCACACAGAAGCACAATTCCATGCACACATACACACAAACACAGACGTACGAGAACCGTGTATAATTTCATTTTATTTTTTTTTTATTCTTTCGTTTTTTCGGCTGTTTTTCTTTGGCAAGCGAAGCATCGGAATTGGTTTTCTGTGTCGTCGTTTCGTGTTGTGTCGCAAACTTCATCATTACGTCTGGGTGCAGGTGCATCACCACCCACAATGGTTAAATTCGGTCCTCTGAATTTTTGTTAGAACGAACCCTTGACCTATTGAACGGATACGAGCAAAGATTTTGTAAAATTCCGGAAAATGACCCTAAAAATAAGTGAGTGATAGCGAAGAAATTCGGTCAACTTTTTGCAAAAATTTTCCAAATTCTTGTTGAAAAATAAAAAGTTTACAGAACGAAAACAGCTCCCTCAATGTCCATACATACGTGTGTAAATATGTATGTGTTCTCGAACGTACGTACTTTTAACGTATTTTCGGATCCTCCTCTTCCTGCTTCTTCAAAGCACATCCTGCAAGAATTCGCTTGAATAAAATTTGCGATTATCACAATGATTGTAAATAATAACCAGGGCAACCAAAGATATTTAAAAATGAGCCCTAAAAGTATGCACGTCGAAATTTTAATTTAAAAAAAAAAAAAAAAATGAATTTAAGTATTTGCCTGTGGAATTTCGTTCCAGCTTTAACATAATCTGGAAATTTTCATAACATCTTTCTGAAGGAGTGTGTTAATGAGCGTGTTTTCAAGGAATCAACGGAGTTCCAGCATCCGGAAACATCTCAAAATATTAACATGTACATATATTTTTATGGCTCAATTTAAGTATTTTTGATTACCTTGGTTATAAATAGAGCTCGGATTTTGAATATTTTGAATATTTTGAATTATTTTAATTTATTGAATATTTTGAATTTTTTTTGCATTTAAGGGGGTCTTCTCATTGAGCAACTTTTTTTTTCGACTTTTTTTTTTTTGCATTTATTTATAGCTTGGGTAGTTGTGAATATGCCCCTAAAAGGATTTTTTGAAATTCGAAATAGTTTAGAGGATATAGCCTTCTTTGTCGAGCAAGATCTGCGCTAAAACGAGTAATTTTTGCGTTGCTTCAAACTTTAAACGCGTTTATCTCGAAACCACGTTTTTCGAACTGGCGGCCATGATATCTCCAGTTCAACTGAACCGATTTTCATGAAATAAAGTGGAATCGACGCAGAATTGTCACCATTCTCGGGTGAACCTCGACCATAATTTTAAAAAATTTTTTACTATTTTTTTTTTACACTAAACTACAAAAAAAAGCCCGAAATTGAAATTTTTTTTTGAATGGCCGCCATTTTGTAAAAAAAATCACAAAATTAAGCTTGAGGTTCACCCGAGAATTACATCTATACTGATTATAACCCCGTTTTTTTTTTCCATTTCGGACGCTCCGGAGACCCGGAATCGTGGCCGCCGTGACGGCACCTTTTTTTCACCACCAACTTTGAAGTCTCATAACTTTTTGAACAGCCCACGTATCGAGGCGAAAATTTTTTTTTTATTTACTTTGAACCTTTTGTAATACAATAAATAAAAAAAGTTTTCAATTATTCTTTGCGTTTTCAAATAAGAATTTTTTTAAAAAGGGTCCAAAAAACGGGTTTTCAATGAGAAGACGCCCTTAACTGTGCTTTGAATATTTTATTCACTGAAGTAGGCTTTTTTTTGTTAATTTGATAAATCAAAATTTTAATAGGCATACTGAGGGCCGTTTTCTCATCCTAGTTTTAATCTCTATCTGCCAGTTAAATTTCAATTTCTTTGACTTATTAATCAAATTTGTATGAAATTATCATCAGGATAATTTAACTTACAGATAAAAAGAGATGAGAAAACGGCCCTAAATCGAACTAATTTGGAATTTTTGACTGTGAATTTTTTTAATTTTTTGTATTTTTTTTTTAAATTTTTTTTGTTATTTTTTTTACATATTCAAATTCCGAGGCATAGTTATAAATTTCCATCCAATCAATACACTGAGCGAACTTTATTCGCGAACTATATTCGAAAAATTCGAAAAAAAACGTTTAAAATTTCTTTTTAGTTTTGTGAAAAAATTTTTCTCTGTGTAAAAATTCGAAAATATATTTTGGAATTTCCTGTTGTATTAGGAATCAGACAACGTTTGTTTCGTCTTCCTACCTTAATTAGTTTTTGAGATATTTCGAAAAATGTAAGTGCATATTTTTGTTATTTTTACTAGCGGCATGAGCTTACAAAATCATGTTTCTGAACTTTGACCTCGTTGAGCACCCCCTAAATGACGTCCGATCGATCTAAATCTTTTCATTTCCCCCTTTTCTGTTGCCCTCTACTATATTTTTCGGGGGCGGATCGCAAAATTAAACGAACTTATCAAATTTGGTCCACCCTAATATGTATTCATCTTAAAATTTTTAAGCATTGCGAAAGCAGTCACGACCACGGTTACCACTCAAAAATATTTTTCGGGACCAAAATTGTGCATGAGAAAAAGAACCAACGGTTTCTTTTTTTCATTGGAATACAAATATTGCATCCGATAGAGGAAGTTTAGAGAGTTATGGACCAAAAACCAAAAAAATTCGAAAAATTCTTTGTGGGGTTATGTTCAGCAGAGGGCTCTGTGGCCATTTGCTTCGAACGTTAATTAAATTTGTTTTCACAGTTCTTCTTTTATGAGTTTATTTAAGAAATTTTTATTTTTATTTTTATTTTAAAAATTATCTTGTCATTTCAATTATGTCCGTGGGTAGTTCAACAATTTAAATTTGAATCCATTTTTGAAAAAAATTATCATTTCAATTCAACCTGAAATATGGTCGATTGAAAAGGAAAATCTTTGTTTTCCAACAAGAAAAATTGTTAAAATTAAAAAAATTCCTTGTTGAAGCCGTTTTGTATGTTTTTCCTTTTGATTTAACCAGTTTTCTGGTTGATTTTTCTTTTGTTCTCTGTGTAGGAGTGTATAAGGACTTCTAACAACGGAGCTCTTCGAAGTAGTACTTTTGCCAAGGCCTCAAAAAAATACAGAAAAAAATGTCGGAGTCGTTTAGGACCATTAGCGCCGTGCGGACTTGTGGTTGGCTGGGAAGGGAAATGGTTGTTTTTTTTTTTACCGCCTGAAAATATGCACATTGAATACATTAAAAAAAAAAAAATGTAAATGAATTAATTTCTCTAAACTAAGCCTTAAAAGAAGAGATCCGTACTACTTTTCAAAGCCTTGCTAATTTTTTTTTTTTAAATGGAAATACCAGCGGAAATGAACAGATCTCACTTTTGAAACTTTTTTTTTTTTTTAATATTTGTAAGCATACTTTCAGGTGCTGAATTTCAATTTTTCTCTGCAGTGCCCTTTTTATGACTTATTAAAAGAATAGAGAGAATCCAAGAGCCATTCGGCCAAATTTTTTGAGTTCCTCATAGAAAATATTGAATTATCATCCACACTTTCCGAATATGTACTTTAACCCAATAAACATTCACACACGTTAACAGAGAGAACGTTTTTAAATGTCTCTCATCAAAGGCGAACGTTTAAGGTGAAAACACTCACGCACTGCGGCGCACTGCGTGGCATGGCATAGCATAGCATGGCATAGAGAAAATTTGTAGTAAACAGTGACGCATAGCAATAAGCTGATTGATGAATGTTTCACACATATGTGCAGTGCTGCCAGTAGTTTTGGACAATTTCCCCTTTGTAGTCCTTAGAAAATCCCTATTTTCCCTATTAGTTTAGGTAAAATCCCACGGAAACCTTTGGATAATCTTGATTGTACTGAACGAAAAGCGTTTCTTTGTAAGGAATAAATTTTTGTCAAACTATGTTTGTGCCAATAAGGAAAAACTGAATAAGTTGAAATTTTATATTTTGAGAAAAAACGCTTCAAAGTCTTGCAACTCAACTGCCGATAGTGTGGAGTTGATAAAACTGACATCCTTTTTATATTTTTTTTTTTTTTTTATAGAAAAATGCCTTGTAATTCCGGATTTTTCAGCTCGCAAATGTAAACTGCATGAAGCTTTTTCATCATCTTCATCAAAAGTTTGAAGCCAAGATTCAAACTCAGCGAAGCAATTATGTCGAAAGATTTTTTTTTACTTATTCTATAAACTTCACTATGCTCAGTTATTTTAAAAAGGTTAAGAACTTAAAACGCTGATATATAGAATATTGAAAACTCAGAGAAATATATTAAATACAGTGGATTTACAGGTTCATTTATTCAAATTACAATAAATATAAAATCCCACAGTAGAGAGAAAAATCCCTTTTTTGAAATTGTAGAAATCATGCAGAAAAATTCCCTCAATATGGGAA
Organism: Chlorops oryzae; assembly: GCA_020466095.1. Classification (NCBI taxonomy): domain Eukaryota; kingdom Metazoa; phylum Arthropoda; class Insecta; order Diptera; family Chloropidae; genus Chlorops; species Chlorops oryzae. The sequence goes on from CM035806.1 coordinate 164,029,872, forward strand.
AACTGTCATAGTGGCAGCACTGCAAACGTGATTTGATTTGGCGGTGTCGACAATACTATAAATTGCAAAAACTCAACAAATTGAAATATAAAATTAATTAATAAAAATAATAGTAATTTTCCATATTTTCTAGTTTTATGTTCTTAGAATTGAAAAAATTATATGAAAAAGAACTAGAAATGGCAGCTCTGCCAGAAATAAGTGCTAGTCTCCAAACAATGGCAGCACTACATCATCTGTCAAATTAGCATAGAAATCAAAAATCTATAGAACGCTATGCCATGCTATGCCATGCTATGCCATGCTAATTTTCTGAGTGTCTGCTTTCATACATTTTCATACATTTTGATTTCTATGTGACAGATGGCACTGCGGCGCAGTGCGTGAGTGTTTCTACCTTTAGTGCTAATGGACTCATATATTCATTCAATGGAGATAATTTGCTTTGCGGTTGACAGAAAAATAACACTAGCTTACAAATAAATCATTCTTATTCCTGCTGAAAATCTATAAGCACCTCTTATGGACTTTGACCTTCTAAACACGAAAAATTGTTCAAAATATTGATTTTGCGATTGCTCCCTCATTTTTAAATTATGAACTTTGAACTTTGAAATTTATCCATAAATTTTGAAAAACTAATATCCCATTTCTTTGAGTTAAGAACAACCAACCTTAAAAAAAAATGGGGAAAAAATTATTTTGGTTGCATCGATTTTTTGGTTTAGTTGCCGATGAATGAAAAATTTTATGAATTTTTTTTAAATGTTAAAATGTTTCAAGGGCTACAGAATCTTATTTTCTTGACCGGTCTTAGAGCTATCAAAGAAAAAATGAATTTTCTTGAATTTGACGGATAAATTGTTCAAATCGAATGATGTATTGTCGAGTTCAGTTTGAAAATGTTCAAAAGGTCTCCTTAAAAAAAGGTTTTCCAAAAATCAATTGGGAAATTCCCAAGTCTTCTAAAATCCCCAGCTTATGAGTATTTTTTTTAGATCTAAAAACTTAAGAGGGGTTTTAAATCACAAAGACGTCGGAAAATCGGAAAATTTTAACTGCTTAAAAAAAGTTGTGCAAGTCACAAAAAAAAAAGTTAAAAATTTTTTTTTAAGAATTCGCATTTTTCCGACATTCCAACGTTTTTAACACGACTTTGTGTATAGCCCTCTTGTGAGTTGCCTAAATATGAGAAAAACGCTTCCTTCCAAATTTTGTATAAATTTTTTTTTTCGCGTTTAGAAGGCGAAAGTCCATAAGAAAAGAGGGCTTTAAGATCTACTGTACAAAAAATTGTGTCAATTAGTGTAATGTGTACTATGTTCTGGGCATTAATGTTGACCGACATGGACACGTTAGTTTTTGTTGTTTGGTTTTTGTTTTTGTTGTTTTGTTTTCGGTATTCGGGTTCGAATTAAATGGATGAAAATGATTCTAGCGGTTGTTGCATTGATAATACCTATTCAAATCAATGGTTTTTCTCTATCAAAGGTGTTAAGATCCATGGGGAAAGGGTTTAATTACGATGATGGCATATCGTATATGAATAGCAGCTTTGAAGTTACTCTACATTTGAAAGGACTCAAAGGAAAATTGGGATATTTTGTATACATTATCGGAATATTGATTTGAATGGAGCATGCCACTAATTAGATGATAAGGAAGAGTAGTGTGGGTGTGTGTTGGTGTGTGTTGGTGTGTGTTGATGTGTGTTGGTGTGTGTTGGTGTGTGTTGGTGTGTGTTGGTGTGTGTTGGTGTGTGTTGGTGTGTGTTGGTGTGTGTTGGTGTGTGTTGGTGTGTGTTGATGTGTGTTGATGTGTGTTGGTGTGTGTTGGTGTGTGTTGGTGTGTGTTGGTGTGTGTTGGTGTGTGTTGGTGTGTGTTGGTGTGTGTTGGTGTGTGTTGGTGTGTGTTGGTGTGTGTTGGTGAGGGAGAGTGTTTAGCCGAGAAAATCGATTAATGCAACGAATCCTTTGAATACGATAGTCGTGTTTTATGATTGACATCGAATTGTCATGTAATTTACATTAACACAGCCAGGAGCAGGAGCAGAAGCAGAAGCCGAATCATAAGCAAAACAATTACAATCTACAGCCAAAGCCGAAGGAGAGAAGGCAAAAGTCAAGAGTTCAGTTAAGGAGCCTTTCAAAGCACATGACGGACGGGTGGGTGGCTGGAAGGCATGCTTGAATGCAGGATTTCTGAGTGGAAAAAATGAGCACTTACCGCCCACTGCCACTGCCACTGCCACTAACGCGATGATGTTGTTGTTGTTAGTGTTTCTGTTGGAATCTTGTTGCCGCCCTACATGCAAATGAGTGGTGACAGGGTGGTTCGTTGGTTGGTTGGTTGGTTGATGACTGCTGACCTACTCATTGCTTCATTTTTCAACTTTTTTCCCCCAGCTTTCGAGCTTTTTGATATTCTGGAATTTCTTTATTTGAATATCGTTCGAGCATTCACAATAAGCAAATAGTTTGTGTATATATGTATATGAGCGTGTGTGTTGTGTGTGTCCTTGGCTTGACTTGCCTTGCCTGTGATGTTTGTCTCCATTTGGAATGATGCGAATGAGCGAAAGAAAAAGAAAATAGCAATTTTTCCACTTAACTTTAAGTGATTTTTATTTGATCAAGATTTTTGCTTTTCGCATTTTCCCCTCCCTTTACATATAAGTATATCCAAAGGAAAATTCGATTCGAAGCGAGCTCGTGCTCACATGCCACATGGCGGCTGGCCATTGTCGGACAAAGTTTCGCCTTTACACTTTCCTTTCGTTTCGCATCTCTTTTGCTCTCGCATTTTCCTCGAATGCATAAATTTATAGAATTTTGTTTTCTGTTATTCTTGACGAGAGAACGAAGGAGCGGAACGGATCGGAGCGGAGCTTTTGTTGTCATCGTCATCGTCAACGTAACATACATTTATAACATCCTGGCAGAAAGCGAACAGCAAACCCAGCAAGCTATATATGCATGCATGAAGGAATTTTCTTTAAAGGGCTGTAAGCCATTATGCATCCAGCATACCGCACGCCAGCGTTTGCCCCACGCTCGTCCTCCCATCAAATGGGCATACTTCTGCTCGTGCTCGTGCTTGGGCGCTCGCATTTGACACCCAACGCCGGCGTTGGCGTTCGCGCGTTGGCGTTCGCGTTCGGTGGTGAGATGGATCGGTTCGATTGAATTATGTTTTGGCACAAACCGTGTCGAGCTGACATTTCACTGAAAAAGCCAACCACCAGTAGAAGCATTGACAAAGGATAAGGCGCACTCATGGTGTGTAATCATGTCACTTTTTCTTCTTCATCCTTTTTGATATATATTTATATATGTATGTATATCTATATGTATATGTATATTTATATAACACACATTTGTGCTCCGCATAGACGCGCTGAAGCTTTTTTGCGTTCGGGTTTATTAATTTTTCTTTCCCTCTACCCTCCCTTTACATTTCACTTCTGTTTGCGATATCCTTTTTTTGTGTGCTTGTCCTTCTGGTATACTCCATTCTGCATATCTGCCCTTCTCGGTTTCTATTCTGTGTGTCTAAACCAGTTTCGTGTGTGCCTGTCTGTCTGACGGTCTGATGGTCTGTCTTTCCTTCTGCCAGTCTGTCCGTCTTTCGCTTCAGCATGATGGGGGTGTGTGGTGTGTGAAATATACACATACCGACGCCAACATACGGACTGCTTCTCCATTAATGGCGCGCACACATCCTATTTGGCTTCCTTGTTAGGTTTTTCCAGTTATTCTTATTCTTCTTCTATTATTTTTTTTCCTTCTTTTTTCTTCACCTCTATCATCTGTGTCATCTGTGTGTTCTGCTCTGCTGAGTTTAACAGAATTCGTTTTCTTTTCTACTTTTTTTTTGTAATTTTTTTGTGATTTTTTTATTTATTTAAAATTTTTTTTATTATTTTTTTTTTTATTCTTTTGTTTTTTCGTGTCGTAATGTCAGCTCTGCGATGTATTTATTTGGGCCGATTTCAAGAGGAGAGGAGAGGAGAGGAGACGAGAGCTTTCGAAAAGGCAGTGAGACTGTTTGTGATTTTTTCCCTTAATTGCTAGCAGGCACTTTCTAATATTAGGTGTAGTAAAAAGAAATCCATTATTTTTGCATTAAATTGAGGGCTTTATTTAAGATAGTTAGAATGACCCGATTTAGGTCAAATATGCGCCGTTTTGTTCGATAACTTGTTGCCATTTTAAAGGTTATTTCATTATGCCTCTCTCATAGAAGCCCTCGTTCCTATTAGCAAAAAATTGAGACAGTCGAATTTCAGAAGCCTCTCTTGAAGCGAATGTTTCACCAGCAAAATTGTTCGCCATGGACAGGAACAGATGGTAATCACTTGGTGCCAGGTCCGGACTATAAGGTGGATGCAGAAGAACCTCCCAACCAAACTCCCGGAGCTTCTGGCGAGTCACTATCGATGTGTGTGGCCTGGCGTTGTCCTGATGGAACACAATTCCTCTCCTATTGGCCAAAGCTGGCCGCTTATGGGCGATTGCTTCCTTCAGACGGTCCACTTGTTGACAGTAGAGTTCCGAGTTAACAGTTTTGCCGTATGGGAACAGCTCATAGTAGATAATTCCCTGCCAATCCCACCAAACACACAGCAAAACCTTCCTGGCCGTCAATCCTGGCTTGGCCACCGTTTCCGCCGGTTCACCGTGTTTCGACCATGACCGTTTTCGCTTGACGTTGTCGTAAGTGACCCACTTTTCATCACCAGTCACCAACCGCTTCAGAAATGGGTCGATTTTGTTGCGGTTCAGCAGCGATTCGCAGATGGAAATTCGGTCTATGAGGTTTTTTTGCGTTAACTCGTGTGGCACCCATACATCGAGCTTCTTTGTGTATCCAGCCTTATTCAAATGGTTCCAAACGGTTTTTTGTGCAATCTTTAGCTCTTTTGCAATCGAAACAGTGCTAACATGACGGCCGGACTCGATAATTTCCATGATTTTATCGACATTTTCGACAATTGGCCTTCCAGTGCGTGGTGCATCCTTGACATCGAAGTTACCGGAACGGAATCGACGAAACCAAAATTGCGCATGATTGGCTGTTACAGTATCAGGTCCATAAACGCTATTCACATTTTCAGCCGCCTGGCTTGCGTTTTCTCCCTTATCGAAGAAAAACTGTAAAATGTTACGAATTTTCTCTTTGCTGATGTCCATCTTTGACAAGCTCTCAAACAAAACTGAATCAATTAATCAAAAAAGTGTCAAAAAAGCTTTTTTAGTAGGAACTGTCATCTTTCTAATGCCCCCTAGCGGAACACGATCGGACTTATACAACGCGAGATGCAGATAAATAACGCCATCTATTGGAAAAATAATGGATTTCTTTTTACTACACCTAATATATTGCATCGATCCGAGGTCGAGTCCTGAAAGACCGAAACGAAGAGGGCGCTCAAGAAGTCAGTGGGAGAGCAGCGCGAGAGAAGGCGTTTGGCGATGGCGATAGAGAGGTGAAAGACGAAAAACGCTGTTATTAAAAAAAACAAAAAAAAAAAAAAACACCCACAACTGCGCCGCAAATAAAGCTCAGTGAAATAATTTTTCGCTTACGTTTCCGTTTCCGCTTCGTTCGAGCTTTCCTTTCGTCTTACGTCAGTCGATGGTATGATGTCTATGAGGTTGGTTTTTTTTCTCTGTCTACGTGTGCGTGTGTGCGCCCGTCAGTCAGTCAGTCAGAGGGTGTGGGTGATTTTTGAACCTTTCCTTTGTTCATTGCTTCCATCCATTTGATTTTTGTTCTATATTTGGATTTTGTTTTTTGTTTCCGTTTTGGTTTTCTTTAACAATAGGACTACAACTGACCTTTAACTCTTCAACTTTTTTTTTTTTTTTTTTTTTTTTTTTTTTTTTTTTTTTTTGATTTGTTTTGACCTCCTTCGATCGTAGTTATTCGCTTGCACGTCTTTCTGATAAAATGAAAGCAGGCGGCCAGCAGCAGCAGCAGCGGCATTGAAGTCGAAAATTAAGCTAATTGTGTTTGCTTATTTTTTTTCGCTCTTCGCTTTATCGTAACTCTTTCTTTGTTTTCGCCTCATTTCGCGTCAGGGGCTTTCTTTGGGTCCTCCTTTGGCACACTTATACATATACATCATTATATATACATATGTATGAATATCTCCTGCAGGACAGTCATGAGGAACTTGACCAGGACAATATAGATGACATTGTCACGCATGACTCCTTGGGTGACATTGTCACGCATGACTCCTTGGGTGACAGTGTCACGCATGACTCCTTGGGTGACAGTGTCACGCATGACTCCTTGGGTGACATTGTCACGCATGACTCCTTGGGTGACAGTGTCATCGTAGAGGGGTGCTGCTGTTCGTGCGCTTCAATCTCATTGGCTGCTTCAATTCAAATAAGGTTCTTGGCGTCAGTTGAGCCAGATCATCGCGTGGCGTAGTGGATAGGATGCGCACGAATTCGCTTATTCGAATCCCCGCTGAGGCAAACAATAATTGTTGGAAAAAAAATTATAAAAATTTCCAAAAAAAAAAAAGAAGAGTAGGAGGAGAGTTGGGCAACTAATCAAGTGATTTTGGAGAGAAAAGAGCGAGCGCAACTCTCAAATGATGTTTTCGCCATCGCCGACCCTTTAGGTTGTTGTCTAGAAAGTCAGCCGGCAAGTCACTCAGCTTGTGTACAAATGTGATGCAAAGTTCCCTACGAAATGTCATGCATACTAGCTCCAAAGTCGTCCCCCTAACATCATCGATTCTGTCAGGGCGACCTTTTCCTGCTGGGCTTGTATTTATATGGCTTGCTCTTATATACACACACACATACAATTGTGCGTTTCGCGTTGTCCTTATAAGATGAAGGTTGAGACATGCTGAAATTACAAATGCGGATCTCTTTACTGAATGTGTGGCGGATGTGCGAATTTCGGTTCGTTCGGTTCGAGAAGAAAAAAAAAATAAAAAAAAAGGATTCAAAGAATCCTCGTATTTCTGTCTACAAATGGTGTCACGTAGAATTATCGGTCGTCGTAAGCTTTTGTGGCGTGAAGTTGAAACGCCATTTTTATGCGAGTCGGGATGCCGAAATGGGGGAGCTCAGCTATTGTGGTACTATTTCCCTACTTTATTTTATTGTATTTTATTTTTTGTAGTCGTCCTCCTTTCGTTTTTGCAAGGACATCGAGAGTTGTAAGCGTTTGTGCAATTTGACGGTAAAACTTTTATTGGGTCACCGTGAGTGGCATGGGAAGCGGTGAGGTGGTGAGTGTGAAAGTGAAACAATCGTACTGCGCGAGAATGCCTCAGTGCATTTGCTAATTACCACCACACTCCCTGGTAGGATAAATGAATGGATGCATGAACAAATGGACGTATCTTTTCATATTTTTTTTATGATTTTTTTTTTTTTTTTTTTTGGATCTCTGAATCGTTGCCATTGTGAGAACAACATTGTATTTTCTTTTGATATCTGTCCTCGTGTGCGATTCCATGGAGAACGAAGGACGCTTTGTTTCGGGTTTGGCATTAACAGAAGCATACTTTTGATAAACGTTGGCAAGGCAGCACATATCCATTTTTAATGTAGGAGACGAGAAAGTAAAGGTTTCACTTTTCAAAGAGCAAAAAAAAAAAATAAGAAGAAAAAAAGATGGATTGATTTTAAGCACCGGAAAAGCTGTTGATGTGGGGGGGCGGGGGAGGACAGAGAGCGGAATATCATGGAAAATCTTTTGAAGGATCAACATATCGCTCTGATTTAGGGCGACAACACTGGCCGGGCAGGGTTGGAAATGAACAGCGTCGAGAGAAGCCAAGCAAGCACGGGAAAAAATAAATTTCTTTATTTATTTTCTTTTGATAAATAAAATAGCAGCTAAGTTTACCTACCGTTCGCTAATGTTCGGAGAGCGCGATTGCGATAACAAGCGGAGTCAGCCGCAATAGAACCATAGCGGAGGCATCTATATTTAGAGCGCTCGCATATTCAGAGAACTGAAACTCTAGTGCCCCCACTTAAAAATGTGTTTTCGACTATTTTTGGACTTACACAAATGTCATCAATCGCGACGTTGGCAAGCCACACAGCCATCGGAACATGTGCGCCTGCTGTCGCCGCTGATTCTGCTGCTGCTGCTGTTGCTGCTGTTCTACACGTAATCCGTCCATCAGCGTCTTCGAGTCCGAATATATTCCACTGTTCATACATATATGTATGTTTATACATACATAAACTGATTATTTTGTTTGTGTGCGTGCTGTAAGCAGCGATATGAGAATTGGTAAAACTCTTCAGAACGGCCCCAAAAAAACAACAAAAACAAAAACAAAAACAATAATAATAATAATTTGTTCAGCCGAAAGCACCTACTTAAATTGTTCCTTTAAATATTGAGGAATTTCGGCAGAAAAATGTTTTTTTTAGATCGTTCTTTATCCAAATGGGGAGTTTCCATTAAAAATCAAAGGATAAATATTTCACGTGATCAAGTTTTATCAAATTTTCTGATGAGATTTTGACCAATTCAAGGATCGCTGGCTAAAATCTTCCATTATGTCTGTCAACCTTAAAAAAACAGAATCCCTCTTACTTGATCCATAAATTGAATATACTCAATTTGAAAACGTTTCAGCTTTTTTGATCAAAAGGAGAGAAAACCAAACATAGGGGACTAGACGGAGGAAGTAAGACAAAAATGGTGTGGCAATGCAGAGGGGTAGGGCAGAAAAGAGGGAAATACACAGAGAACGTGACGAAGGAAGGAGCAGGGGACTAGAACTAGGTAGATATAGGTAGAGAAATAAAAAGAGATTCAAAGAGATCGAGATAGTTCAGGAGAAAGAGCAAGGTGGCAATACAGACAAAAGTAGTCGAAGGAATGCAGAGAGAAAAAAGACGATACTCAGAGGAGCGGTTGAGAGATGATACATAAGTATAGAGGGGTAGATGTAGATAGAGAAAAGAGAGGAGGAAGCGAGAAAGACGGGGTGGGTGGAAGTGAGTGAGAAAGAGGGGGGATGTTAGTGAGTGTGAAAGAGGGGGGATGTTAGTGAGTGTGAAAGAGGGGGCGATGTTAGTGAGAAAGAGGGAGGGGGATGTTAGTGTGAAAAAGAGCGGCGAGAGAGGGAAAAGGGGCGTGAGTGGGTGAAAGGGGGGCCGAGTGCGAGAGCGAGGGAGATATGATAGAGAGATATGATAGAGAGATATGATAGAGAGATATGATAGAGAGATATGATAGAGAGATATGATAGAGAGATATGATAGAGAGATATGATAGGAGATATGATAGAGAGATATGATAGAGAGATATGATAGAGAGATAGGATAGAGAGATAGGATAGAGAGATAGGATAGAGAGATATGATAGGGAGATATGATAGGGAGATATGATAGAGAGATATGATAGAGAGATATGATAGAGAGATATGATAGAGAGATATGATAGAGAGATATGATAGAGAGATATGATAGAGAGATATGATAGAGAGATTTGATAGAGAGATTTGATAGAGAGATTTGATAGAGAGATTTGATAGAGAGATTTGATAGAGAGATTTGATAGAGAGATTTGATAGAGAGATTTGATAGAGAGATTTGATAGAGAGATTTGATAGACAGATATGATAGAGAGATATGAGAGAGAGATATGAGAGAGAGATATGAGAGAGAGATAGAGAGAGATAGAGAGATATGATAGAGAGATATGATAGAGAGATATGATAGAGAGATATGATAGAGAGATTTGATAGAGAGATTTGATAGAGAGATTTGATAGAGAGATTTGATAGAGAGATTTGATAGAGAGATTTGATAGAGAGGTATGATAGAGAGGTATGATAGAGAGGTATGATAGAGAGGTATGATAGAGAGGTATGATAGAGAGGTATGATAGAGAGGTATGATAGAGAGGTATGATAGAGAGGTATGATAGAGAGGTATGATAGAGAGATATGATAGAGAGATATGATAGAGAGATATGATAGAGAGATATGATAGAGAGATATGATAGAGAGATATGATAGAGAGATATGATAGAGAGAGAGATATGATAGAGAGAGAGATATGATAGAGAGAGAGAGATATGATAGAGAGAGAGAGAGATATTAGCAGGATAGACAAACAGAGCGAGAGAGAGCGAGTGAGTGATTAGTAGAGATGGGTCGACATGGATAGACAGAGAGAGATGGGATATATAGGTAGGTAGATAAAGAGATGGGTAGGCAGATAGAGAGATGGGTAGAGATGGTTAGGGATGGTTAGGGATGGGTACAGATGAGAACAGATGAGTACAGATGGGTACACATGGGTAAGGGGTCTTTCAGGTAATGGAGAAAAGTTCCAGCCCGAGAAAGAGTAGTTACATTTTATGATTTATGAGCATATATGTACTTATGAGCAGAAAATTATGTGAATCCTAAACAAACAAAAAATACTGATTTAGGACCCAACTAGACCAGAGAACTCTTTCATTTTTAACCGCTTGAAGTGTGGGGGATCTCGCATGCCATAGCAAATCGTATTAAAGTGTGTTGCATTGAAAAGCAGACTCTATACGACAGAGAAGAGGCCGAGCGGAGTAAAGCAGAACAACTCAGCGCAGAATTCAGCCAACTCAGCGTACACGGAATGGAATGAGGTGCACGGTACAAGGTATACCCGTATAACGTATACCGATACATACATACATACATACATACATACATTTCTATATTACATTTACATATGTATATGCAATATATTATGTATATGTGAATATAGTGGCTATGATGTTGGCTAATGTCTCACTTATTCTTGCGTGAGGAGTGTTATTTTTGGTATGAACCGAAACATGGCGACCAAGAAATGCAAAAACAAAAACCAAGAACCGAACCAAGAACCAAAAATCGAAACCAAAAACAAAAAGGAAAAGGAAAAAAAAAAATAAAACAAAAAGAAAAAATAAGTCGAAACAACGCATTTTTAGTACGAAAAGGCGACGATGTTGGTTGATTCTATTTTTTGTACCGATGATTGCCGCCGCTGCCGGCTCTTTGCTTTCGATATAGGGGAATGCTCGTCCGTTCGAAAATGCCCGCGATATACTTACGAGTACTCGCAGATAGTATATGTATACTCGCAGATAGTATATGTATACTCGAACGAAATAGAATAGAAATAGCAAGATATGTATTTCCCCAATTTCTTTTAAAACTTCTCTAAATATCTCGTTGGACCACTGTTGACTGATGTTGGCAGACCGCAAAGATGCTGACGGACGGACGGACAGACAGACAGACAGACACACAGACAGACAGACGTCACATGTTGTTTTTGCTTAGCTTTCATTCCTTTTGTTCGACTATCCGAAAATTGTCTCTTAGATTTTTCTTGTCTTCGTGCTCAACTCGTAGGAAGGTGCTTCATACTTACGTACTTAGATACGTACATGTATGTTCGTGTGTTGGTTTGGATCAGCGTACGTAAGATACCCCTGACATAAATCACGCATATTTTCCGATATCGTCTGACTTCTTCCTACCTACCTACCTACCTAGCTCCCTGCCTCTCTCCTTTCACCTCTTTCATCTCTTGCTCTGTTTCATTCCCTGTCTATCTCTATCTCTCCCTCTCCGTCTCTCTCTCTCTCTCTCTGCCGCCACGAGTGTATTTTCTTAGCTTAAATCATATTTTCCGAAATGCGAATCACAATTATTCTTGAAAACACGTACGTCTCCGCACTTAAATATTAAATTATTTTTGGAAATTTTTTCATTTTATTTTGCAGAATCTGTTCTCTGAGTGTGAGTTTTGCGGAAGAGCTACTTGAAAAAAGAAAAAACAAGAACACAATCAATCAAACAAACAAACAAACAAACAAACAATCCACCTCCAAGTCGTTGGGCATCGTCGTAGTTACAAGAGGAAGCGCGCGCGCGGAAGTGTAAAGAAGAAGCTAGTCGAATTTTTTCTTGGTCGAAGCGTTTATAAAAAAATTCGCCAAAATTCTGCCCTACATTAGAAAAGACATCCAACTTCCCGAACACCTACCGCCCATACCTATGCATAAAATGGCCGCGCCGACTGGTACAGGTCCAGCTGCCATCGAGGGTCCATTGGCGGCACCCAAATATGGTACATTAATTCCGAATAGAATTTTCGTCGGTGGTATAAGGTAGGTGGTCGTGTGGTGATCGATCTCATAATGATCTCCAATTTTCCATTGGGGAAAAATTCTACAAATTATCAATTATACACATTTATATCATTTATATTATTTATTCATTCCGTAGCGGAGATACCACCGAATCGGACCTGTGTCGAGTCTTCTCCGCCTACGGGAATGTGAAATCGACAAAGATCATCGTCGATCGGGCTGGTGTGAGCAAAGGCTACGGCTTTGTTACATTCGAGACTGAGCAGGAAGCTCAACGTTTGCAGACTGATGTAAGTGCCGCAGAGCGATCTCAGCCGCTCTCTTACCTTTTTCTCTTATGCTTTATAATAATGCTCTCTTCTATTACACAAAAACCATATCTTTCTATATATATTTTATATCTATTTATATTTATATATATATATATCTATATATGTGTACGTTCCAATGTTTCTTCCATTTAAGTGACTGACTTTCATTGGTCTTCCAAAATAGATTATCATATTATATATTTTTTTTTTTACTCTCTCAAAATTATTCAATTGTTGAAGCAAAATTCAAACAAAAGATCTCTCTCTCTCTCTCTCTCTCTCTTAATCAAGAAGCCAAAATGATTTTTGTTAAATTAATAAAATATTTTATTTTTACTGATTTTCATACAATTCAGGATACACATGATTGAAAAAATGTGAACCGTACACATAACTACTCCTAAACTTTTTCTTTCGAGAGCAAAAACAGGACGAGCCAGTAACTCGGTTGCGCGATAAATCGGGCGAAGAGAAGACATGAGCGCTATAAAGCAGTCTTTAAAAAAGAAGCTATATAATAAAAAGGAAAAAAAAAATAAAAATAATAAAAAAATAATAATAAAAAAATAATAAAAAAATAATAAAAAAATAATAAAAAAATAATAAAAATAATAAAAAAAAAAAAAAAATTATAAAAAAAATAAAATATTTTAACAAATGAGGAGAAGATGATCACCTGATCGGTTGTGATCATGAGCAGCTGATGATGCTTCATAGTGTACTGTTATTGCAAGTGCTACCAGTGCCCACTGTAAAGTCTGAAACTACTGCTACTACTACTTCTACTTCTGCTACCACCACCACCACTACTACTACTACTACTACTACTACAAACCAGTCCTCGCTCGACCGATCCCATGTCCAGTCAGTCCAGAAAAGTCAAGTCAGGACAGAAAAGTCGAGTCAAGTCAGTCGGTCGGTCGGTCGGTTGGTCGGTCGGTCGGTCGGTCGGTCAGTCGCTCAGTTATCGAGTCAGAGTCGCAGGGAAGATTTCTTAAGACATTGATTTTGTTTGTTGAGTTCACTTTTTCGATACCGAGTTCTTTTTCACTTTTTTCAAGTAACATTTCTTTTTAATACTCAAAATTAATAAATCATTTAATTATACATACCTATTTTAAAAACGAGCAAGCTATATATATATATATTAAAAACAATACATGAATTCTCGTACACGCACAAATAAAAACCAGTTTTTTTTTTGTTTTTTTTTTTTTACCTAATTAAAACTTTGGATTCGTTCGTTCTCGTTCGTTCGTTCGTTTTTGACGTTCGACCATTTCGAGTTGAAGTTGAAGTTAGAATTTATCGTTTTCGTTATCGTTATCGTTTTCGTTATCGTTTTCGTTTTCAAAAATGTTGTTGCAGCACAATTATTTACCGCTATATATAATTAAGTATATAAATATATATACTACGTAAACGATTCAAGAGGTTCTTTTGTTGTTATATTATTTCGATATTACATAACTAGAGAAGCTCGGCTCTTTTTTTTAATATGTTTATTTGTGTTCTTTTTCCTTTTTCTTCTTTTCGTTTTATGTATTATTACGATACTGCTGCTGCGTTACGTTATCGCTACTTGCGTTACAAGTGTCTGCAAAGTTTTCGTTTAGCCTTCATGCCCGACTTCCAATAGAGCAAAAGGAAATTCTTGGATGGAAATATCCTCCAACACATCGAAACGTATGAGACCATTTCCAATCGGCTGCGCTTTTGATTGCAACTGATTACATATGTTTGCATTTGTTGGAGGATATTTGCAAGAATTCCAGCACTGTTGGAAACCACGAAAAATTCAATCGGTCATTTCGAAAACCTCAAAAACCTAAAAAACCTTACTGGAATGGAATTTCTCTAGAAGCTGATTCATGCGCTTAAACACCAACTACAGTCGAAACTCTCTATAACGAATTCCAAGGGACCGAGAAAAAATCTTCGTTTGAGAGAATTCCTAATAATGAGAACAAAAAAAGCCACTTAATGTGGAGCGAAAAAGCAGATTCGCTATAGAGAGAAATTCGTTAGGTCCGGTTTATAGACTAGGCAATTCTGATTGAAGAGGTGCCCTCACATTTGTCGACGACATTAGGCGACGGGTAGTGGGGAATTGAGTCCCACTCCCCGTCGCTTCCTCGCCATTAAATGTGGGCAAATCTTCAATCTGAATTGCCAAGTCTAAATCGGACCTTATAGAGGAGGAGCTCCTCGTTATAGAGAGTTTCGACTGCAGTCTTAAAAGACACTATCTTCAGTTTTAAGAAGGAAGAAATAATTTTGCTTTAGTGTTTCCCCAAAATACGCATCTGCCTTTAAGTAAGCATTCTCAGCACCAAAAAAAAAAAAAAAAAAAAAAAAAAAAAAAAAAATGGGTTTTTGAAATGACCGATTCAATTGTAAAGACCTTTTTTTTTGTTACCATTGCGCCATTTTTTTCACGTTTTCAAGTTTTCGTTGTTGTATTTTTAGGGCTCAGTTCGTCGTCGTTGTTGCGGTTGTGGAGACGTAATTTGTTTAATTGAACTAAATATAAAAAAAATTTAATTTGTTGCTAAAACTAAGTTATTGTTAAGTTGCGTTACGTTGAATCAACATTAACTGAGCCTCAACTCTTTGTTTAACTTTATGTTTAATTTTATGTTTACGTAAATTGTGTTTTTTTTTTTTGTTTTTTGCATACGCCATTTCCTTTTTTACCCATTACGAATTTCATTTCATATTATTTATTAATATTATTTTTTTTTGCATTGAAATATGTTCGAACACTTGAATCTGACATAAGAATAAAGCCGTCAATGTGTGTGGGGAGCGTTGGAGGCCCTTGCCAATTTTGCAAAGCTTCATTATTTTATGCCCTTAATTAGCAGCAACCCATAAATTTATGTGATTTACAATGCGCTCCGCACCCAAGAATAATTCGTTCAAGTATTTTTATTTGTACCGATTACTCTCGAAAAGGCATTTGCCCGAATAGTAGTGAAATGAAAAACGGTTGCAATATATTTAACATATGAGATTTGTTTGAAAAATTTCATTATGTTACTTCCAAGCGCCTAAAGTTACACAAAAGTTCGTTTAAATGAAATTGTTCGCTGTCGAGGAGCTGGGAAGACAGTTGTGTGTTTGAAAGCCTTAGAAGTTTGGAAGTGATATGAATGTTTCTAACGATAGGGGGGGAAGTCCGCGAGCGTGAATTGAATGAAACTTGGGCCATTTGTGGAGGTAGTTCGGGTCACATAACCTACAGGAGCGCGGTGCACATCAGCGCAATTTTATTCCCGAAATTAGGTTCTATTTGAATTACCATCACTTGTAATTAATAAACAAAATGTTGCCCCATGAGGCTCGTAGCTACGTACTTATATAACCCCTTAAATGAACCCCTTAAATATTCGTTGATCGTTTGATGTTTAAGGGGGTCTTCTCATTGAGCAACTTTTTTTTTCGACTTTTTTTTTTTTTTGCATTTATTTATAGCTTGGGTAGTTGTGAATATGCTCCTAAAAGGATTTTTTGAAATTCGAAATAGTTTAGAGGATATAGCCTTCTTTGTCGAGCAAGATCTGCGCTAAAACGAGTTATTTTTGCGTTGCTTCAAACTTTAAACGCGTTTATCTCGAAACCACGTTTTTCGAACTGGCGGCCATGATATCTCCAGTTCAACTGAACCGATTTTCATGAAACAAAGTGGAATCGACGCTGAATTGTCACCATTCTCGGGTGAACCTCGACCATAATTTTAAAAAATTTTTTACTATTTTTTTTTTTACACTAAACTACAAAAAAAAAGCCCGAAATTGAAATTTTTTTTGAATGGCCGCCATTTTGTCAAAAAAAATCACGAAATTAAGCTTGAGGTTCACCAGAGAATTACATCTATACTGATTATAACCCCGTTTTTTTTTCCACTTCGGACGCTCCGGAGACCCGGAATCGTGGCCGCCGTGACGACACCTTTTTTTTCACCACCAACTTTGAAGTCTCATTACTTTTTGAACAGCCCACGTATCGAGGCAAAAAAAATTTTTTTATTTACTTTGAACCTTTTGTAATACAATAAATAAAAAAAGTTTTCAATTATTCTTTGCGTTTTCAAATAAGAATTTTTTTTAAAAGGGTCCAAAAAACGGGTTTTCAATGAGAAGACCCCCTTAAAGGCAATATTAAAAAGCCTAAAACCACACACCGTATTTTTTTTTTTTTTTTTTTTTTTTTTTGGAAAGATTTTCAAGCTATTTTGTTCATATTTAACCCTTTCACTACCAAAATATTCTTGTATATATTGTCAGAAAATGACTTTAGCTCAAAATTTTCCCTAAGCGCCTTTCTCGCATTCCCCACGAACACATTTTTCTAACAGAAATCCGGCTGATTGTCTGATGGCGAAAGTCGGTAAGAAATACGTACCGAAAGTTTTATGAACAGTTGACAAGAAATCGGAATGTTTTGTCCAATAATTTTCGGAATGAAATACTTGGGGATGTTCTCTGAATTCAAACAATGCGCAGAAGTGTGCCGCTAGTTTGTCTAAAAAAAAATTATCAGATGTTTTGCTAAGAATATGAGGATAAAAAAAGTGAATCGAGTTCTAAACTTTTTCAAGACATTTCTTTTAGATGGCCCAAAATTCTGTCTCTGTCAATGAAAAACAGTTTTGACCGGAGCAAACCATATTAACAAATTAAATTTATGAAAAAAATTTATTAATACCAAAATAAAATTGAAGAAAATCTTCGAATATTAACACAACTCCATTTTGTTCACTCTCGCATATTACAGTAACATTGTTGTCTTGTCTTGTCTTGTCTTTCCAAAGATTTTTGATTTGCCTCTTAATGAAAACTGTTTTTCATTGTCAGACAGAAATATATATATATATATTTTTTTATATTAACCCTCTAGTTCCTGGTTCCGTCTCTAGACGGACTTTTTTCGAACAAATTACCAAAAAAAAAAAACTAATTATTTCAATCATGTTTTTCTACCCAAAATAGTTATCGCTGAACTTTAAAAAAAAAAAATTGTGGCATTAAAGGGTTAATATTTATATTTATATTAATACAGTACACTCGGGAAAACGTCAACCCCCTATTCCGTCAACACCCCCCAAAACTTCAACACTATTTTATTTACATTGACTATTCTAAAACGTCAACAAAACCTAAAAGCTCCAAAAGGTAAACTCTGCTTAATAGAAAATTTTAGCTGGAATTACTTATACAGGGTGTCCCATTAACATATGGGGTGCCAAATTAAAGGTAATCGATCCAGCATTTTGAATAAAATAATAAATTTCGGTGTTAATTGGACCCATTTTCATACCAAAATGGCTTCCAAAGTAAAAAAAATTGAAAGTTTTTTTCGAATTTTTTACTTTGACCATTTATTTTTCCCTCAATGGGTCAAATTTTTACCATTTATTTAATTTTGCCTAAAAGCACATACAATTGGCTTTCAAACTACATTAACAATTTTTTTTCTACAATTAACCATTGGCGTGGGAGAATTGTTTTTCTGGACTTATTTAGTGTTAAAAAACTTTAAAGCCACATAACTCCTCAGGGGGGCATTTGGGACCGGACCCCACCCTCACATACGATTTTTTGTTCATCTTGGACCCCCCCTACCATCCCTTTTAAGGAATGCACTTCCCAACGGGACAACCTGTAGAATACGAATTCGCAGAATTCCGGGAATCTCCCTTTGTGCGTACAATTTAGTTTTTTCTCTCTTTGTTCAGTTGTGTTTTCGAACTTGTTGCGCGTATAAAATGATCTCTAAAAAACCGAAAGTGGCATGATCTAATATAGAATATAAAAAATTTTTTCTATTTTTCCAAATACATTAAAATTTGTTTGAATCAGATTATTGTTGGTTTGAGTTTGGATACTAAGTAAAATAACGTTTAAAACTATAATTCCAACTCTATTTTTGGTCTAAAATGAGGGCAATCATAAACGTCAACAATCTGGTAAACGTCAACACTCGCGGTTTTAATTAAGGGGACCTTCTGGTCGAGAGCACGAAAATTTAGGGTATTTTCATGATTTTTTTTTGGGTATTAAGCCAAATAAAAAACGATTTTCTAAGTATGCAGGCTTTTTAATTCTTTATTGACAAAAAATAAAAAATGTTGGTGTAATTTTTTTTTTTTTTTGGTATTTTAAAAATGGCGTTGAAGTGGACCCTCTTTGAAAAAGTACCTCCGTGGTGTGAAAGATTTTGGCAGTTCTGGTAATCGAAAAAAAAAAAAACAAAATATGTTTTTAATCAGAATGAATGCGGCTATGGCAGGAACTAGAATAAATTTTTTTTTTAAATTGACAAAATGGCGCAATTTTTTATTTCAACCATCAAAAACTCCCCTTTTTTTGACAATTTTTTTGATGAAAAAATATGAAGTTTCTTGAAATAAAAATTCGATTCTAGTTCGGGCCATAGCCATTGATGTTATGAATAATATATAAAAATTCCAGACAAATCGGTTCGATGGTTTTTTTGTTTTCTTTCACACCAGGTCAAAAAAAGTGGTTTTGAGATAAACGCGTTCAAAGTTTCTTTGATCAAGCGCGCTGCCTGCTGTCTCCACCTTCTAAAAAGGCTGTAGCAAAACAAATATTGTCAATATCTTCACGAAACTTTGCCAGCATATTCTTAAAAGTCTATTCTTCCGAAATATATAAAAAAAAAAATCAATTTTCAAAAAATTCTAGACCAGAAGGTCCCCTTAATTGACGTTATCCCGAGGTGTACTGTATTCTGAAAAATATAAGATTTATTCTGACATCAGCCATGTCTGACATGAATGTTCGCTGGGTTGCAGCAAAGGTTTTATGGAACCATGTACTACGAACCAAAAAAAAAAAAAAAAAATTAGAAACGACCGCTGGGTGTTCGATCTTAGTTCTTTCGAAAGCCGTGTGAGAATTGCAATGGTTAATTTACATGTGTTTTTTGCAGAAAAATTTCCAATTATCGCAATTACTGACGCTTTTTAGGGAAGTCGATTGAGCACATTGTTTAAAAAATTTTTTTTTTTTTAATTAAAACGAATCGCGAAGGCGATCGAACACATG
The DNA here is from genome assembly GCA_020466095.1 of Chlorops oryzae. Classification (NCBI taxonomy): domain Eukaryota; kingdom Metazoa; phylum Arthropoda; class Insecta; order Diptera; family Chloropidae; genus Chlorops; species Chlorops oryzae. Next base: position 164,049,391 of record CM035806.1, read on the forward strand.
CCAAAAAAGGTATCATAATTTTCTTATTTTTTTTTTTTTGTTTTATCAACGAGCTAATGTTGGTAAAAAATTACATATATACGCGAGTACATATTTATACTTTCTTGCCTTTTCATAATGAAGCGCTCCGACAGCTGCAATAATTCGCGGGTACGTGTGTTGGTGTGCTGCGGCATCTCGTTTTGTCGCTCGTGTGTGAAACCAAACCGAAGAAAAGTCACACAACACAAAATGGGCGAAAAAAATCTGTTCTATTTTCACGTAGCATAGAATAATTTTGTACGAAAAAAAAAATCATCTACCACTTCCCCCCGCCCCCCCTGGCAAAACTCTCCGTCCATCGGGTTTTCGGAAAACCACCAGCCAGCCAACAAACCAACCAACCCCTCAACTGACCCCATTCTAATGACGAACTTAAGCACGCGATTTAATTGAACAAAGTTTTAATTAGGTGTATACAGATGAATATTTATTTAATTATATTTAACCAATATATGAACATATGTACATACATACAAGCATACATTAATATGCCATAAACATATATATGTACCCAGTAGGAAAATCTCCTGTGCAATAATGCAGTCATTTGTGATCTCAATGGGACATATCCATGCATTCTCATTAGCTAATTGGACTTAAATGGGATATTTGCTTAACTTTAGATAAAAAATACCGTGGCACAGTTGGGGTACACACATAGAGTGTATATATTCTATGAATTGTTAATAAATACATATTCGGAGGGTTGGGTGGTACGAGTATCGCGGACTGTCGCTGTCATTACGTGTAAAAATGACATCGATGTTGTCAAGGTGACTTTTCCTACTGGGTACACGTTGTTTTGTATGTATATATGTACATTTATGTGTGTTCTCTAGGCAATTCTAATTTAGAAATGTCCAACACCAGTACATTCTTTTGTACATAGACCCACACACACAGACACACAAACACACAACACACACACACACACTTTAAACAAAGCAAATTTCGCTTAAAATTAGAATTTTTCCTTTTTTCTCAAATGTTAATTTTTTTTAAATTTTCCTTAAGAATTGTTTTTTTTTTTTTTTTTTTTTTTTTTTTTTGAATTTTCTTTAGATTTATAAATTTCCCTGCTTTCGATTTCAATTCACGTCTTTGGCTTCTGTAGAATTTTCTCAAATATTTATAGGCAGTGGTTTGTCCTGTTCCTTACCTACAAAAAAATTAATAAAAAAAAAAGAATTTCTCTAACACACTTCGATGATCCAACAAAATGGCGCCCGTCCATTTAGTTTGATGCAAAGCAGTCGAAACATTTAAAATTTACAACAAAACCTTCACGCACGCACACGATCTAACACGATTCAGTACTCGCAATACTTAACCCTTCCATCATAATCATTATTGCTTCTGACTCCTACTTACCCAGCTCCCTTCCTTCCACCCCATCGCTCTTAACCAATGGGGAACAATCAACTAAAAGTACAGTGAAATCTTTCACAAACGGACGTTATTTTATCCGGACTCTCATGAACCTTCTATTGGAGAACAGAAGGTCCTCACTCTTTTTCCCTCTCCAATCTCACCCCATCTCCCTCTCTCTTGTTCTCTATCTCACTCCCTATCTCTTTCTCGCACTCACTATATCTCTCTCTCTCTCCTTCTCACTGTAAATCTCTCTCTCTCTCCTTCTCACTGTAAATCTCTCTCTCCTTCTCACTGTAAATCTCTCTCTCCTTCTCACTATATATCTCTCTCTCTCCTTCTCACTATATATCTCTCTCTCTCCTTCTCACTATATATATCTCTCTCTCTCTCTCCTTCTCACTATATATCTCTCTCTCTCTCTCTTCTCCTTCTCACTATATATCTCTCTCTCTCTCTCCTTCTCACTATATATATATATATATATATCTCTCTCTATCTCTCCTTCTCACTATATATATCTCTCTCTCTCCTTCTCACTATATATATATATATATATCTCTCCTTCTCACTATATATATCTCTCTCTCTCTCCTTCTCACTATATATATATCTCTCTCTCTCTCCTTCTCACTATAAATCTTTCGCTCTCTGCTTCTCACTATTTTTCTTTCTCTCCTTCTCCCTATTTTTCTCTCTTCTTCTCACTTTATTTCTCTCTCACTTTCTCTTGCTCTATCTCACTCTCCCTATCTCACTATCTCTCTCTCACTCTCACTATCTTTCCCTCACTCTCTCTCACTCTCACTATCTCTCTGTGACCGTCCAAACGTGGAAGTTTTCACTGTTTTTTTTTTGTTTTCGATCTCGATTTGAATTTTCTTTTAAATCATTACAAAATTAGGTCTTTTTTTATTTTTATGTTCTCTGTTTAGTTCGAGTTTTCTTCATTTCATTCAATTATTTTTAATTATGAATGTTTGATATTTAATTAGCAAGGGTTTTATTTTTTTTTGAAGTAACTATTGTTCACAAGTAGCTAAAGGGAAAAGAATATTTGGTCTTTACCTAAATAAAAGTTTATCATGACCGTTGCCCTATCTAACATTTCTTGCGATACATTTACCCGCAATGTTATTCCCAAAGTAATTTATCGGGTTTATATGTATCTCTTTATTAATTATTATTATTATTCTTATTGTTTTTTTTTGGCAAAGTATAAGGATATGCCAATTGTTTGTTTATGCGTTGAAAAAGCCTATTGAAAAGCTGTCCTTTCGAATTTGGTTATATTCACGCAGTAGTCTTCAAAAGTGTAATTCCATGTTGGGATCTTCAATAGTTTGCTCCTTATAAGTCCGGAACTAATAAAGATAAAAAATCTTGGATTATTATGCGGGCCCCGGAGATAGGCCGGGACATTTAAAAACGCAAGAAGATTTTCTTCCGTTTGCATTTCGCTTCGTTTTTTATACGTGTGTTGCTTATACGCTATTTACACGTTAAGACATTTCGATAATGAAACAAATTTTCGACGGGAAGAGACGCAGGGGGAAGAGAGAAAAACGCTACCATACCACATCCCCGCGCGTCGCTAGCCAACAAAAAGTGTGTTTCATTATCGAAATGTCTTAATGTGTAAATGGCCTCAAAGCAAGTCGGGAAACATCAATATTCACTTTTGAAGCCTACTGTATGTATTGTACTACATTGTAGTGTGTTGTAGGGCCTTCTTAAAACTATGCTCTTAATCAATTGGTCGCGACTCGCTGCAGCTTTCCCAGCTCCTCATTGCTTCGATATCCATATCCGAATGTAAATAGTTCCTAAATCGACTCGATTCAGGTCCTGATCAAGAATGCATACATACATAGTATTACATGTATTACATACGTACATACTATTCTCCTTTTTTTAAATAGGTAGGGTAAGGTGGGCAATGCCTAGGGCTGCTCTTAACTCTATGGAGAAAATTTATTCGCCTATTTTTGTATTGGGACCACTCTAAGGAGGGGTGGTAGTGGGTAGGTATGTATGAAGAAAATGTTTGGGGTAAAAAAAAATATTGGGGGTCGGTCATACATATCATCCCTCTAGGACGGGTTTGACTGTTTTTTTAATTAAATTTTTATTAAATTAAGGTAATTGTGTATGGGTTCCTCCCTTCTTAGGAGCGGAGATTGAGGGTAGTTATGTTCGGAAAAAATGTTAGGGAGACAAAATTAATGGGGGTCGGTCATGCATTTGAATACTCTAGGAGCACCCTGGGGCTAGTGAGAACACTGGGGCGAATATACAAAGATAACTTTTGTATGGGAGCCGCCTTAACGAGGGGGGAGATAGGGGTTAGGTTTGTTCAGAAAAAATGTTCGGTGTAGAAAAATAATGGGGGTTAGCCTTACATTATATATCCGTAGGGTTGACTTCTGGGGAGTTATGGGCCGTTTCCTCTCTATATTTTGGGCCAATTTCCCAAACTTCAATTAAAATCTGCCCGCACGGGTTCCCGTTATCCGAATGCATCCAAATTTCATACGTTTCTCCTTCAGGTCCAATGGAACACTTCTGGACCCTGAGACCGATTGAAATTCCATTTCGGGAATTAAGAGCAGCCCTGGTGGGCATATGTGTATATGTATATGAATATGAACCCCGGAATATAGAGAACCCAATGAACGGGTTCTAAAGAACCCTTTCACGCAAAAAGGAAACACAATTGCGTCAAGAATCATAGTATGGGCTAAGGAACACCGATGTCCGAAATTTTTCATATTTCGCCATTCCGTCGCAGCATTAATGCGTGCTCCCAGATCGCTGTCAAAACACACACACACACACAGTCTTCATTGATCCCAAAGGAACTGAAAATCTCATTCTGTTTGATATGGCCAGGCATCCACGGTTCTGAAATTTTGTGAGATTGCATTAGGTTTTCAAATTTCCTCGTAAATCTCTGTGTCCAACTTAACGAAGCTCCCACGACGAAGTCATACAAATCTTTTTCCATCCGGAGGATTGTGCTGCTTTTTACGTGTATACACTCCTTTTATGTTGAACACAGCTGTATGTATATGCATATATACTCGTACTATAAACAGCTTTCGAAACTTACCAGCTATATATATAAATCCCATGCTCTAAGAAACGTCACGATCTAATGTATGAGATAAAAAAAAAAAAAAAAACTAAAGTGAGAATTTATTGCGGAAAATGTAGGAAGAAAAGAGGAGAAGAGGTTTCTTAAAGCGTTGGTGCTATTTTCATTGATTATATGCATTTTTGTTTTGATTTTTGTTTGATTTATGAATTACTTACAAAATTGTTTTGATGTTAATTATTTTAAGTTGTTCTACTTATATTGTTGGGAGTGTATTTCAAATTGTTTCATTTATTTATTTAATTTTTTTTTTTTTTCATTTCGAATTGAAGCAAAGAAAGTTTTTGTGTCAAAGTGAAGCTTATTAATTATTAATCAATATTACTATTTACTATTGTTATATTATTATAATTCTTATTCTTCGAATTTGATTTTTTGTTTTAACGTTCAAAAGTTCAAAACAGAAATAAGGAATAAAGCAAATCACGTGTTTACACAATTTGTTTGTTGCGAAAGCCTTCTCTATATAATAGCATAAAGTTAATTCTTATTTGGAAAAAGTTTCTTGTAATGAACTGCATTTGAAATTCGTTACTTTTTCTCTTAATCACCAAAAAAAAAAAAAAAAAAACCTAAATCGGTGCAATGAAAAGAGTAAAATAATTAATCTATTTCGTTTCGTTTTTCTTCTTTTATCTTCCTTTTTTGCGATTCATCGTCCATTAAAAAAAAAAAAAAAAAAACAACAGGGTGAATGCGTTGTTCTTCGCGACCGCAAGCTAAATATCGCGCCGGCCATTAAGAAACAGGTAAGCCGATCTTTCCACTATATGTACATAAAACGCCCTGCAGTTATAATGAGGACCCAACAGTAAATGTGACTAGTGACATAGGCGACACGCTATTCTCCTGAAAATGCATCCTCCTAGTGAAATATTTTGTATGGGCACTAGGGTGATGACTTTTAGTGTAAAGACTCAAGACACGAACGTGAAAACAGTGAATAATGCGTTTCAAAAAATATTTGTTTTGAATTAATTTTATGAATAGAAACCACTAACCGATTTTAATGGTTATAGTCTCCAAAAACTCGTCATAGATTGAGGCTTGCGGCATTTGACTCGAAAATTTATTTTTTCCTACTAGGGTCATTTTTTGGCCAGTTAGTAGGGGATGGAACCCAAAATTCAGTTTTAAAAAAAAAAAGGTAATAAATATATCATATTATTAAAACACACCAAAAACTAATCCAATATTCTTCATATTAGGCTCGTTTAAAAGGTAATTTTGTAAATTTTTCGAATATGCATACTGAACATGCTCGTTCTTGTTCCTACGGCATCTATATTTAAGATTGAAGTTCGTGAGGCATTTTTCTTTCATTTAAGCCTATTTTTGTATGGGGACCCCCCTAAGGAGGGGAGATAGAGGGGGTAGGTATGTTTGAAGGAAATGTTTGGGATAAAAAAATAATGGGGGTCGGTGATATATATCATCCCCCTAGGAAGGGTTTGACTGTAGTGACAGCCATTTTGTATGAAATTGTGATAAAATTAAGGTAATTTTGTATGGGTGACCCCCTAAGGAGGGGAGATAGGGGGTCAGTATGTTGGGAAAAAATGTTAGGGAGACAAAGTTAATGGGGGTCGGTCAAACATTTGACTCCTCTAGGGGCACTCTGGGGCTAGTTAGAACAGTGGGGGGAAATTCATAAAAAAATTACTTTTGTATGGGAGCCCCCTTAAGGAGTGGAGATAGGGGGAAGGTTTGTTTGGAGAAATTGTTGGGAATAAAAAAATAATGGGAGTTGGTCCTACATTGGACCGCTCTAGGAGCGACTCTGCTTACAGTAACTTCAAAAATTTTGAAAAAAAAAAAAAATTAAATTTTTCAAATGACTTGGTGCGTGACATTTTTTTTTACCAAATAACCTTAAAATTAGTATTTTATGAAGTCTTTAATAAAAGTTCATCGTACTATGATACAGGGAAAGAGTTTCAAAAAAAGTCATCACCCTAATGGGCACATATGATGACACCAGTTGGCGATAGAACTAATGGATCCAGCAGAGTCAACGGGGTCAATTTTAATTACGGATGCAATTTTTGTGTACATCAACAGATAAGGGCATTTCTGGGCCTCTCAGTGGATAGATGCTGTGAGTGCTTAGTCCTTAGATTTCAACCAAAAAACCCGCGACGAATTTAATAAGATGTTCCGTGCGGAGGTGCTTTTTTTTTTATATAGAGATGGTAGGGGAGGCCAAGATGAACAAAAAATCGTATGGGAGGTGTGAGGGTCGCAAATCCACTCCTGAGGAGGAGTTATAGGGCGTTAAAGTTTTTAAGCAAGAAGTCGAGAAAAAAAAATTTCCCACGATAATGATTCTGAAAAAACTTAAAATTTTTTTGTTATTTTTAGAGCCATTTTTGTATGAAAAAGGTCCAATTAGCACATGTGCTGTTAGACAACTTTTCCATAACTATTTGCTTTTTCCAATTTCAAAACCATTTTTTAAATTTCGTTTCGCCTGCGCGGGGATTCAAACTGGATCCTTCGGATTGCTAGATGCACACGGTATCCACTGCATCACGACGGGCTCTGATTCATGGGGAGCAATTATCGAACTGTAGACGCTTCGTTGACCATGTCAACAGTGTGCGTTTCTATAGTCGCCAATGCGGTAGTGGTGACATCAGGGATCAATTGGCCCCGCATTATTTACTACAGGGAAAGTACATTTTCTAAATGCCAGCACACGCACACGTACACCCGGACTACTCCGAGGGTGGTGACTGGTAAAAGTCTCGTGACATTCATCAATGAGAATCGACGGAAATTTTATGAATAAATGCTGTCAGGGCTGCCAGCTAAAAAAAAAAAAACAAGAAAAATATTTTCAAGCTCTTAATTAATATTCCCGGGGAGTTTTTCCGTGCGAAATTGAAAAAAAAAAAACTGCTGCGTTTCTAAACAGCACACTGGAAAGGTGATATAAAGGGAGCACGAATGTCGAAATTTTTTAAGCAAAGATGGTCACATTCTTTCCCCTTTTTTAGGGGAGAAAAATTTCTAGGAGAAAAAAATTAACGGGGAATATTATTCATTAAGAATATAGGGCTGGTAATTAATGAATTCTTGAAAAATTTCGCTTTCGTATTAAAACTAATAATATCTTAAGAATATAAGTACTTATAATAATTTTTAATATTTTCAAGCTAAGGTATAACAATTTTTTTCATTCATTGACGCTTCGAATTCTTCCTTTTACGATGAGAAAAACTTCTAGGGAAAAAGATCTCGGGAAATATTCATTTGGAATAGGGCTGAAAGTGCAATTATAGACGCGTGTATTGAGGAACTTTCTAAAATTTGGAACGGGCAATTTTTTTTACCCGTGTAAATTCAGTGATTGGCTGAGTAATTGTAACTAGTCCGGAAGCATTTTGTGGGAGCTGTCCAAACTACTGCAGGGCGCATTCGATTTGCATTTATATATTCTCTCTAAATCTATTAATAATTCCTCCTTTTAAAACAGTCGATCGTCGCTACAAATGGTGCTGTGTACTATGCAACTACCCCACCAGCTCCGATTGGTAACATGCCGATTGATCAGTTTGCTACAGCTGTTTACCCACCAGGTAAATTCGCAACACGATTAATATCTCCGCCTAAGTCGATTTAACTAATATCCTCCTATTTGTTATTTCTTCCATTTTTATTTATTTTTTTTATTGTTCTAGGCGCAGCAGGGGGGATGCCGGCTTTGTACCCGCCGTCTATGCAATATCAACCGTTTTATCAGTACTACAGCGTGCCAATGGTATATAAAACTTACTGAAATGAAAAAAAATAAATTCTTGATTTAACTAACTGTCCTTTTCTCTTTCCATTTCTCAAGAATGTGCCCACCATTTGGCCTCAAAATTATCAGGGTAAGCAAAAGATATCCTTTCTCTTGAATCAGTTGATATACATATATATATATATATCATATATCTTATTATTTTCGCTTTAATTTTGATTTTCTTTAACTTATTTTTTTGGCCCTTTTTTATTTGAGTTTAATTTCAATTTTTGCTTGTCAACTTTTTTTTATTATGAACATTTTATCGAAGTTTATTTTTGAGTAGTTGTGTTCAGCTTTGGCTTTTTATTATTTTTTATTATTTTTTCAAGACATATAATCTTTAGTCAAATAGGTCAATTACTCATGGGTCCTTACTTTATTTTATGCCAGAGGTGGCCAAGTAAGAGCCGCTATGGACGCAAAATTTTCAAAATGAAGTAACAAATATTCGTAGCTATTCAGTTGAACTGCATTAAATCCTGAGTACTTCCTTCAGTTTGAATAGAAAGTTTTCCTCCAATTTTTTCAAATATGTTTAGGTTCTTCCTGTTCCCCTAGTTTCTTCAACACAACCTCTTCTTCAAAGAACACGCCTCCGAAGTAAACAAAAAGCGCTCGTTACAGTCTAAAAAAGAGAATGGCGCAGGAAATTAAAAGAATTCAATGTTTATTGTAAGAAGTGGTTCAAAATTTTAGCTCGTATATTTCCCTTTATTGGACATATTCGGCGGGCGCATGTAGGAAATTCCACACGGAAGCGGCATTTAAATGAGTGGGGAAATAAGAGGTTCGGAAAATTCAATCTTTTGGTGTGGGAAGTAAGGTAATATGCATGTATGAGCGCGAAAGGAATCAAACGAGCATATATTGCTGCCACTCATTGGAGTAATTCAATGATGCGGCAAAAAATCAAAATTTCTATGCAGATCCCAAAGGCAATTAAACGGATGGGTGCGACAAAAACGATACTTTTTGAGAAAATGTCAATTTTAAGGCTTATCGCCAGTGCCGGGTTGGCCCCCCAACTCACTTCACTTTACGTTGTGGTCGTCGCTGTTGTTGTTGTCAAAAGCCAAATGAAAGGGCACTGTTCTTTTTTTTTTTAAAAAAAAGAGTGGTTTCTGTAAGCTTGATCTTAAATTAGCTTTGATCCTAGAAGCCTTAACATTTTTATATCGTCTTCTAACCATTGAGATGGCCGATGGTCTGTCTCACAAGTGTAGCAAAAGTTTTTTCTTCTAATGAAAATTGTACGCAAAGCTGCACATCTACTTCAGTTACGTCATGAGTAATTGGACCACAAAGCTTAAAGTTATCCGGCCGAATTACGGGACAAAATCACGACCGAAAGATACCCAAATTCAAAGAAAAATAAATCTAGAAGACTCTGGTCTTAAATCAATGCTCTCCGCTTTTTGGTTTTTAATTTTTTGGAACTTATTTTTTATATATTTTTTTTTTAATTTTTTAAATATTTTTTTGAAAATATTAATTTTTAATTATTTTTTTTAATATTTTTTTTATTAATTTTTTTATTTTTTTTATATAATAGTTTTTTATTTTAATTTTTTTTTTTATATTTTAATAGTATTTTTTAATTTTTTTTTTAAAATTTTTTTAAAGTATTGTTTTTTATTATTTTAAGAATTTTGTTTTGGCTTTTGGTTTTTAATTAAATTATTTTTTTAAATTATTTAATATTTATTTTTTAAAATTTTTTTTAATTAAAAAATTTTTTAAATTTTTTTTCATATGTATTTTTATATATTTTTTTTTATTTTTTAAAATAAGTATTTATTTTTTTTTATTTTATTTTAAGAATTTAAAAAGTGTGCTTTACAATGCTCTCCGGTTTTTGGTTTTTAATTGGAAAATTTTTTTTATACATATATTTTTTTTATTTTTTTTTTTTTTTTTTTTTTAATTTTTTTTTAATGTTTTTATTTCATTTTTTTAAATTAAAAAAATTTTTTTTATAATTTTTTTCCCTTTTGTTAACATTCTATCGCATAAAAAATTACCTTTTTGCAAAAAAGAATTTTGATATCATTTCAATATCTTTCTTCTAGGCATTTATCCATGTTAATTAGGAGGACACTTACTTCTCTACAAATAAAAAAACAAAAACACAAAAATAAAAATATAAAAAAAAAAACAAAAAAATACAAGATGCTACAACGCACCTTTAGATTTAAATTTAAAATAATTTTATTTCGATAAGATTAGCCGGAATTTGTATGATAGAAAGATGAGGATGTTAGTAGAAAAGGACAATACACAATACAAAAACGGAAAAACTAACAAACAGAAACACAAAAATACGGACATGCGCATATACACGAAAAAAATAAAATAAATAATAAACAAATTAAAAAACAACAAAAAAGACTAGCACAGAAAATAAAAACATATTTTAACAAAACGGAACTGAACTTTTGAGGCTTATTCCTATTTAAACGCACTCCGTCAATTCGAAAGAGAGACGAAAAGGATACTGCTGTGCGCGTTTTTTTTTTTAACGGTTTTTTGTGTACATTATTTTTGCTAATTGAATAAGCGAAAGGAGTCTTCTCTTTGGCATAAAATTAATTCAATTCATTGTCAATTGGTTCCTGATTCCTGTTCAAAAAATTACCACTAAGAAATTTCGAATACGCGAATTTCGATGAGAAAAAGACGCTGAACACATACCTACATACATATACGTACGTACGTAAATACATATACCAACATAAATACATATGCAAATATAATACATAAATATAAATACACAAGTAAATACATACGAACGGGAAGACTACAGCTGGAAAAAGGCGCGCACAGCTGACGGAAGTGTAGAGGACATACATAGTATGAGAACTAAGCACCAAAGAGTTACAAAGAACAACTAGAACAGCAAACAAAACGAAACAAGATAAACTCTCATCAAAATGAATAAGAACAACAACAAAAACGACTACAAAAATAAACATGCAAACAAAACAAAAACAAAGGACAAAAAAAAAAAAAAATGGAAGGCCAACCAAAAATTAACAAATTTACAAGCTTATGTGAAAGGAAAGCAATACATACATGCACGCACATTTATTTAAACAGTCGAAAGATATAGAAAAGCATGCAAAAAAAAAAAAAAAAAAAACAAAAACAATAACAATAGGTTGCGAGACATCACAAAAAATTGTATACCGAATGTCAAACGAGAAAGAAAAATATTTTCGAATCTTCATTTTCTATGGGCATGCTCAAGAAAATTTTGATAATTGTTTTCCTTGTATTTCGTATCGAAACGATCTACACGTTGCCTCTGAGAAAGCAACGTCGCAAAGTGCAGGTGTTATATTGAGTAGATATAAGTCAATATATAGCTATATTAATATACACTAAATAAATTATATATAATAATATATATATTTATATATATAATATATAATTTATTATTATGTATAAATATAAAATATATTATAGTAATGAATTGATAAAATAATAATTATAAAATATATAATATATGTATTTGTATAAATGAAAATATAGAATTGCAATAAAAATATTATATTTGTATATATAAATATAAATAATATATATGTATTTGTAATATATAAGTATTTGATAAATATATATATATGTATTTGTATATATAAAATATATATATATATATATATATATTGATATATAAATATAAATATATATATGTATTTGATATAATATAATATATATATATTATATATATATATATATTATATATATATAATATATAATTAATATATATATATATATATATATATATATATATATATATATATATATATATATATATATATATATATATTATATATATATATATATATATATATATATATATATATATATATTATATATATATATATATATAAACACGCATAGTTATTTATATACGAATATATTATTTATTGAAAATTATTCTTAATATATATATAAAATATGTGAATATATACAACTCTACATAACGACAAATGAAAGAAGTATATACATTAAAACTATTATACATGCATAAATATATATACAAGATATTATATACTAAATGGAATATACATACATACATACATGCATCATACATTCGTACAAGGTGTATGTATACAATTATTGAACATTTAGCGTATATACTTATATACAAATATACCGTTAAAGTTAAAAACTATACAAACGAATGCACATGCAAAGGAAAGAAAGAAGCAAAAAAGAAAAAAAAAAACAATGTGCGACAAAATGAAAAATATTCATTCAAAATTCAGAATGTAAAAACAAACAACTACGTGTGTTGTATTTTTGAAATAAATTTAAAACGAAAGAAAACGCAGAACCTGCAGCTGAAAAAAACAACAACAAAAAATAATGAAAGAAAGAAAAAACAAAATTTATATAAAAATCTGTTAAATAAATATACATAATACAGAACTACATACATACACACATAAAATATGTATAATATATATAATATATATATATATATATATATATATATATATATATATATATATATATATATATATATATATATATAAAAGAAATCAACAATAACGAAACGAATATGCTTCAATGAACTATCGAAAATTCCGAAAGTATAAACATGCAACAACAAAAGAATTCATAACGTACATAAATACATACACAATTTTATGCGCAAAATGCCATGAAAAATGGAAGAACTTAACGTCGTCACATATGAAAAGATAAATAAATTTGCAAAACCTAATACACCCACATATGTGTGTACATATTTATGTGCGTTAAAAATTTAAGCGTCACAACAAACACACACAATTAATGAAATACAAGTAAAAAAAAAAACACATAAGTAAACTAAACAAAAAGAAAAGAAAACAAAATTTATCAAATTCACTATATAAAGGTATGCAAAAGCAAACGTGTGTGTTTTTTCGTACCCTTATACATAAAGGTATATGTATATTCGCACATAAAAAAGATTTGAAAAAATTTATACTAAGAATAATGAGAAAAAAAAAAATATATATATATATATTAAAAAAACTAAAAACTAATAAATTACGAGACTATATTGCGATATTTAAATGGAGTGAAAATGCACGAACACGTCGTGTTCAAGCAAGAAAAGCAATTTAGTAATTTAGTGGATTATAGGAAACGAAAGTAGGCTAGCAACCAACCAACCAACCAACCAACCAACCAACCAAACAACCAAACAAGCAAGCAAAGCAGCATAAGACATTGTTCTAATCAATGCAATTAGATAAGCAATAATACATTTTATAACTGATTGTTTTAAGCGAATCGATTAATTTATTGTAATTTATATACATAAACGAGTACATAATTTATATAAATATATACGTATATATATATAATATATACAACATGCGTATATACACCATACACTTGTAGTCGAATAACTAGATGCGCTTCTGTCTAACTTTGAAGCGGCCAAAAATAATAAAACAAAAGTTCTAAACGATAAAGCGATAAATTATGTTACACACACTCACACCTTTTGTAACGAGAAACGAAGAGAAAATGAAAATGTAGTAGAAGAACACAAAAAACGGTAGCTAGTTTTATATGTGATTTGTATACTTTTATGTATATCGACCGAAAAGAAGAATAAGTACTTAATTTTTTTTATTTTTATTATTTTTTTTTTTTGACTTAAAAATATTCGCCACAAAATATTGGTGCGTCCGTATGTGTTAGTTTGCTACTATTTTTTATTTTAAGTACTTTTTTTTTTTATTGCTTACTCAGCATGCCTTGTTTTTTGTATGAAAAGTAAAGTGCTTGAACATCTTATCTTCTGATGGCAGTAGCAAGCAGCATAAACGGGTTAGTCTTGCAAACGGTTGCAGTACAAACACCATATTACATCCGTTTGACACTAAAAAATATTCTTATTCTTGCGTATTTACTGTGTCCATTCAACGCACTCGTTTTTGAATTTCCAGTGCGTAGCCTTTCTTTGTCAAACTCTAATTTGCTCTCAGAACGTGTCCATACCAGCATAGCCATGCTACCCGCATATTCCCAATAATTTTCGTAACTCCATAACGGCTACGGATGTCCACGTTTAGTATATGATCAAGACGAGTCAGTCCGACTATCCAGCGAAGCATCTTTTATTCCCATTAACACTAAATTTTCTTTCTGCTACTTTCGTTGCGGGTAGACATTCGGTACTATAAAGAGCGACTGGACTGATGACTGTGTCTTTTATGGCGATCCTGCCTGATTATCATTCAATTGGATCAATTCAAATAAATGAACATCTCAGTGTTAAAAATGATCTGCTTCAATGAAACGAAATCAGTGAAAACAGGATTTCTCAGTTCGTTAAGCTGACTTACTAGAACCATCCGTCGAATTCTGAGCTGCTGAAAAGCACCCTCTTGGAAATTATGTTTGACTAGAATTATATATATATATATATATACAACCTATTTATAACCTATTTATAACTGTTGTCCCTGAACAAGTTCTAAAAATAACCTTCAACAGCCTTTCGTTTTATTTATATTCGATTGTCACAACTCAGCAAAAAATTAAGTGGTCCACTCAAAGTGACAGTCCGCTTAAGGTGACCTTACCCTAATTATTACCAAACTCTTGCCTCAACAGTTCTATCTTAAAAAAAGTTACAAAAATTAATGGCATGTTACCCATTTTTCGGAGTTTTTATACCATTTTAACTGAAGCTATCGAATCATATCTTGGCGTTAAATTGGTTATAAGGATGTTGAATAGGAAATGTTGTTCAAGAAGCGCCATTTCGTGTTAATATCATACATATATGTAACTGCTACATAATGCCTAAAGTTGAAAATTTTCCACAGTCGAATCATTGTTTTACAAAAAAAAAAAAAAAAAAAAAAAAAACTCGTCTTTAATGCCTTATCTGCGTTCGCACCAATATTTTGCTAATTTACAAAACTAATATCTTCTCGAAGTTTCGTTTAAGCGGTGGTTATTATGGAAATGGCAAATTTTTTAACAGTTGCGTTCCCTTGCCTTTCAAGGAAGTCGCGTGCGCGACCACCTGCGCTTTTATCTCCTTTTCAATCCGAGAAAAAAAATTCCGCCAAAATATGGATACACGGATATCATTATTTTTTCTCGCTTCATTTACGCGAGCCCCTAACGCTCAAACTGAAAATTTTTCAAATCAACGAATTTAAAAAAAAATGCCTCTCTCTTAGTTATCAAAAGCACCGGATTTTTAGCCAACCAAATTAAGTTGCCATCTGTATTCGCAATTTCTAGTTCGGCTGTCATCCATAATAGCCGCCTAAATTAAAACAGGAAATGCCTCTAATTGATCTTTAAAGCTTTTTTTTTTCTTTCTAGTTTCCTTCTTTGTTACAACATACCTATATCTTCGAGTAAAACGGCTAAGACACAAAATGTGAAAAACTTTTTCTTAATAGAGAACACACAATGAAAGAAAAAAGGTTTCACGAGAATTTTGAGAGTAATGAAATGCGAAATCATTTCGCATTTCGTGAAAGACGATTTTGTTGAGAATTCAATTGAAAAGACAAAGACAAGCTCATAAACATGTATTCACAAATTAAAAACTTCCCCTCTCTATAGCTTTATCTTTATCTTTAGCTTCATCTTTATCTCTCTGTCCTTACATATTTTTCCTTAAAACAAAAATGCTCTTTAGAAATTGGATATTGTTGAAATTGATTGTTGACTCGTATTATAGCTAAAGAAACAAAAAAAATATATAGAAAAAATATTAAAATTAAATTAAAATTTCGTAGGTTGCTCTTAATATTATATAAACCTTTGAGATAAGAAATTTAGTAAAAAAAAAAAACAAGAAACTGAGAAAAAAAATTAATACTAATACTAACGGATAGCAAATGAATTCAAATCGGAATATAGTTCTATTATATAGTTCTATTAAATACATATATACACGTTCAAACCCAAAAGTGGTTGATATTTGTGAAACAGGCAAATTGTGAAAACTTAGAAGCAAATTTAAACAATAATTTGTGAAACGCGCAAACGAAAATCAAATCCATCGATCGATTGCCCAGCGGCCAACAGTGCCTACTGCCTACTGCCTACGAAGTATACGAGACTGTAAGCAGCGACCTGAATGTTAATAGCTTACAAAGTATTCGAGATTGTAGGCGAACTGCCTACCATTAGCCTACAAAGTCTACAAGATTGTAAGCGGCATGAATATTAATAGCTTACAAAATATACAAGATTGTAGTGTTGAACTGCCTACCAATAGTTTACAAAGTATAGGAGATTGTAAGCGACCTGACTACCAATAGCTTACTTTATGTGGTGGTGGCAGGCGTTCACTATACAAAACAGCCACGCCCGAGCAAAATTATACCAGGATGGTATATGAGGTCGTTTGCATTACCGCCTACGCCCTACGAAATGTGTTACGATTCATCGCTTCTGTAGTAGGCAGCATTTTGACCGTTGGGTGATTAATTTACTTATTCAATTAACTACCGGAAAAAATAAGAAAAAAAAAATATTTGAAATTCCGAATTTGATATTAGAATATCTCTGTGCAACGGTAAGCGAATCGAAAGCCTTTAAGGCCACAGGGGAAAAAAGAGCTCTCCTCTTTCATAGAATTTCTTTTCGTTTGCGTGTTTAAAGCATTTTCGACCGACATACATATGTTATAAAGTTCAAATAACATAAGGTAAAGTCGTGATATTTTTTAGTTTAATAGAAGAAAAAAGAACTTAAATGTTAAATTTAATAAATCGTACTTCAAATACTATATAAGAGAGAAAAATAAGTCAGCAAACGCAAGCAATAATTTATGCACAAACAAAAAAAAAAAAAAAAAAAAAACAAAAAAACACATTTATGAATATACATGGTTTATATTCATAATTTATTAAGTCTGATTTCATCACAAACTTGAAATCCTGCATACAGAAAAATTCAATGAGAAAAAAATAGTTTTAATTTTGAAGCAAATACAAAATTGTATATCCCAGCGTAAACTATAAGTTTATCCATATTGGCTATTAATTACTTCAAAGAAAAGAAAGAAAGAAGAGAAAGCAAGAAATACGAACAAAGAGTTTGTTACCAGTAAGAGAGTAAGTCATATAATACATTAACATCAGCGCAAAACATCACGAAATGATTTTAGAAAAGTCAAAAGGCAACAAATTTTTTGTTTTAGTCTAAAGCACAAGCAGCAAAAATTGCATTACAATAAAACGTATAAAGCAATTATTTTATGTTTTAATTAATTTATTTTTTTTCTTCTCTTATTTCATCGAATTATGTTGTTTTTTGTGTCCTATTGATTTTCGAAAATTTTTTTTTGCTTCTCAAAGTGGCAGTCCCAAGTGGAGAGATCTCGAAACCTTGCCACACAATTCCAGTAGTCGTGATATATCGATATTTTTCTAATCAGCGAACCGTACGGAGGCAAGCGAGGGAACTTACCTAAGTCGCCCATGCCGCCCTCCCACAAACTGAGTTGCCGCGACAAGTCTCCTAGTCTAAACACACCACAGCCCGATTCTGAATATTCCCGGGGAACGAATTCCCAGGGAATTTACTTTTATCGAGACTAAAATTCTCTTGTTTTAAATAGAAAGGGTAAGGAAAATTATGGATATGGGTAAAATACCCATTCCCCATCAAATTTCCCCCCCAAATACTTAAAAAAAAAAGAAGTTTACTCTCGAGAAAACTTAATTCCCCGGGAATTCGTTCCCCGAGAATAATCAAAATCGGGCTGACAAGACTAAGGCGGCGCGTATTGTGTCCGGATACGTATCGACAAGGCAGATACGATATATCAAATCGATATTACTACATATCAGCCCCCGGGCATTTAGCAAGAACGGATAAGGCTGTAGACACCGCTGAAAAATAACGAACTGGCATTCATATAAGGCTCAAAAACTCTCAGCCCGATTCGAAATATTCCTGGGGAATTTTTCCCTGCGGATTCGAAATATTCCTGGGGAATTTTTCCCTGCGGATTTGAAAAAGTGGTTCCCATTCTAAGCACATTTGGAAGGGGGGAAGTCCTATGGAAGTACATAAGTATTCCGAACAATTCTTGCTCCCTTTATGTTCCCTCCCCGAACATTTTGAAGCAATGGTCATCAAATTCTTTCCTTTATCGAGGCCTTTACCTTTTTCCGCGGGAAGAAACTTCTATGAGAAAGAATTCCCGGGATATATATATATAATTGAGAATAGGGCTGTATGAGCCCGATTCCAAAATATTACCCTCGAATTTTTTCCCTAAGAAATTTTCGACGCCGAAAATGGATGTTCCCAGAGCGCCAGAGTAAATTTCTTGGCCGCCAACATTCTTTCCCATTTTCTTTTTAGAATAGGATTTTTGTTTTTCGAATTCGCTGGGGAAAAATTCCCGGGAGTATTTGGAATCGGGTTGTACATCGCGTGGCAGCGGTAATTTCTTCAGCTTTTTTATTCGAATCGAGATTTGATCGAAACAATCTCATGCACCTTATGGACACTGGAGTGAAATCGATGGCAAAGGGGGGTACACCAGGGGACTTTTTTTTTTTTGAGTATTTTGGAAGTGGGAGAAATTTCCAATCGATTGGTTTTGGTTTTTGAAAGCCCAACCCGGCAATTATGAACCAATCCTCAATTTTTGATGAAACATTGTACACCAATTTATTCGTTTTTATTTTCCGCTTTATTTATTGCCGTATGTTTGCTTTTACACACGCACGCTATTTTTTTTTATTTATTTTTTTTTTGTTTGGGTATGTATGTACGCTTTGAAGCAGTTTGCTTTTCTTATGGTTTCCTATTTGGTTAATTCGTATATTTTTCTTTTCCCCTCTTAGAACGTGATACTGTGGCCCAGAATACAAATCTGGCGGGAAAAAACTCATAACTTCATGTATGCTACGTCGACTGAAATTATACGGAGGTCTTTTCATTATAGAAGAACTTCTAATAACCGAATATGGTAGCAATCGCACAAGTGGGAGGGGAGAAGCGTTAAATAAAAATAATAAAAAACTCGAGTATTTCATGTATTTTATCTTAGAGATGCGTTTAATATTCCGTCAATGAACGTAATGTTATAAAAAAAAAAAAAAAAAAAATTCCAACTAAAAAAAAAAATCGAAAACAAACTTTTCATAATCGCATACGATCTTAGCACATCATATTATTGTTTGAAAATTATGTAAAATATTTGTTGAAAATAATTTCCGATTTAGCTAAAGCTTCACTGTCATCACGGTTTCTGCTAATAAAGCCTTTTCCCTCAGCACATCAAGTGATAACAATGCAGGTTCACGTGACTTTGATGATATGTAACATTACGATCCGGTGGAAAGATCGATGGTGATGGAGGAAATTATTGTTATTGTTTCCTCGCCCGATATCTTGCATACATGGATCTCGAATTTGAATACGATTGATGTTCCTATATGTCTCTATGGGTCGGTTAAAACTTCAAAATCAAAATTGATCTTAAAGCCAATTAGTTAAATGAATCGATTCTATTGAGGGTTACTCTCTGGATCCGTACTTAAATGTACAATTCTTAACCTTCTCTGAAGCACGCTTAGACCACAGCGTCCCAAATTCAGTCAAAAGTACATGGAGAAAATGCCCAGCGGCCAAAAATTCTGCTTACAGAAGCGATGAACCGCAATGCGGTAATGCATACGACCTCATATACCATCCTAGTAAACTTTTTATCCGAGCGTGGCTGTTTTGTATAGTGATCGCCTGCCACCACCACACAAAGTAAGCTATTGGTAGGCAGTTCGCCTACAATTTCGTATACTTTGTAAGCTATTGTTAGCCAGTTCGCTTACAATCTCGTATACTTTGTAAGCTGTTAATAGGCAGTTCGCTTGGACTTTCCTATACTTCGTAGGCAGTAGGCACTGTTGGCCGCTGGGTGTATGTATATTGGCTGTAAAAACCAGAAATTTATTAACAGAAACTCTAGTTTCCAGTTTGTATTTAAATTAACCGAGAAAAGATTGTCGTTCACACGAAGAAGATATGTACTCATATTTGAATAATGTACTTCAAATGTAATAATGTAATTTGCACTCTGTGAATAATTTAATTGTAGGCTTAAATTAAAACGAATACATTAGCGGTTGTGTCAAATAAGCAATATTCAAATTTTATACGAAAACAAACCCCGACATGTGCGTTACATTTCCATCATTTGAAAAAGAAAAATAGAAAAATAGAAAAAATAGAAAAAATAGGAAATGAGATATAATCAAATATGTATAAGAATCTAGCAAATGATTGTGCAACGAAACCACTTCAATTTAAACTTATTTCTTTCCTTCAAATCTTCGTGTCCATTTTTTCATAAATACGTGATTTGAAATTTAAAAGGAAATTAAGCAAAAATCTCTTCAAGTAGGTGTATCGGTCTCTTAGTGTTATAGAAACGATATTAAATCAATTTCAAGAACTAAATGCCTCGGCAAGAAAAAAAAACACGAACACGAACATATGCAGATGTCTCTCTAGAACTGTATAACATTGAAAGAACGCCAGTAATATCTTTATGGCATTCCGTCTACCTTATTTTATTGTTAGGCCCCGATTAATAATAGCGAATACAGTACCCCAATTACTGCCATCGTAGAGGCGGCGAATATTGTGACATTAAAGCTGGATCGGGCACTGTAGATTGTACTGCAAAAAGCGAAAATTCGGAAGAGAACTGATGCGAATCCGTACACATAGTGTGAGGCAGCTATTGTACAGAATATACATGCTGAAACGATGAAATGTATACATATGTTCATATGTATATATATTTCCTCGAATATGAAAATCCTCCTAGAACATGGGGAAATAAATATAAAGATAGTGACAATTTCGAAAATCATTACATTCTCAATTTTGTTGACGCTCCCTAACCAGACTATGTTTGCTAAAAATTCGAGAGAAAAATTCCCAGGGAATATTCATATACATCCCGATTCGAAACATTCCCGGCGAGCTTTTCCCTTTGCGGATTTGGAAAAAAGGTTATCCCATTCTCAGTAATCAGGACAAGGGAATATTAGGGGAGCAAAGTTCTTAAGGTCCGGTTTAGTTAGAGTAGGCAATTCTGATTGAAGAGTTGCCCCCACATTTGTCGCGGCTAGTAGGCGATGGGGGAGTGGAATCGAGTACACTCCCCGTCACTTCCTCGCTATTAAATGTGTGCAACTCTTCAATCTGAATTGCCTAGTCTCTAAACCGGACCTAATAAATACTATCGTGGATTTTTTTCCCTAGAAATTTTTTATCCAGATAAAAGGAAGTGCTCTAAGCATCAATAAAGAAAAGAATATGATGACCTCTTGCTCCTCGTATATTCCCTGCCCAGTGTGCTTAGAAAGGGAGAATTTTTTTTTCAAATCCGCACGGAAAAATTCCCCGGGAATAGAATTTTATCATTGGATATTGGATATGTTATTTGTCGGATTACAAGGTGGACTTTTGTAAAAAATTACGTGCTATTTTGTGGTCTTAGGGCAGTACCTAAACGGGCTATATTTTTTTTTTATTTTATATCGGTGGAGAAAAATTTCTAGTGTAAGAATTCCCGGGGTATATTCATTTGGAATAGGGCGAATCGGTCTCATAGGTCTCATAGAATCGGGCGAATCGGTCTCATAGGTCTCATAGAATCGGGCGAATCGGTCTCATAGGTCTCATAGAATTGGGGGAATCGGGTAAATCGGGCAAATCGGACGAATCAGGCGATTCGGACGAATCGGTCTCATAGAATCGGACGAATCGGTCTCATAGAATCGGACGAATCGGTCTCATAGAATCTGGCGAATCGGTCGAATCGGGCGAATCGGACGAATCGGTCTCATAGAATCTGGCGAATCGGTCGAATCGGTCGAATCGGGCGAATCGGTATCATAGAATCGGGCGAATCGGATGAATCGGGCGAATCGGGCGATTCGGACGAATCGGTCTCATAGAATCTGGCGAATCGGACGAATCGGTCGAATCGGTCTCATAGAATCGGGTGAATCGGACGAATCGGTCGAATCGGTCTCATAGAATTGGGCCTGTAGAACTCCGACCTACTGGTGGAATAATATCGAAATTGGCTCTTCAATGAATCTCAGCAGCGTTTAGTCATCCAAAGCTTTGCATTATTAATTTAAACTTGGAAATTTACCGAAATGAAGATGGAAGAGAAATAAGAAGATGGGAAGAGAAACGAAAAGCAATGCTAAAATATTTTATAGGTCAGCATATTATATAGTTTAATCTCTCAAAAGTTTAATTGTGAAGCTTGACAAAACAATAATTGTGCATCGAACTTTTTATTCGTAATATTGATAAATTACGCGACACTTAAGAATAAATTAAATTAAAATAAAGTAAAAACGATAAATTAATTTATGAATTAATTAATTTAACAATACAATATTTAAATAATAAAAAAAAAAAAAAAATAAACGAAACTCGCATAAAAAGAAGAGAAAATAGAAGAATAGAAAAAACTTTCGATTGTTGCGAAAAATCGTTGAATGAATTAGGAAAATTTATGAAAGGAAATATTTTGTTATGTTTCTAGCTAATGGAAAATACTTGTTATATTTAATATTTTATTAACGTTCATTGTTTTTAGCTTAATTTTTGTAATTTATTAACTTTGTAACTGTGATTGTGACTGAATCTGCTCAAAGTACAATTTCAATTTTGAATACGCAACCGGAGTGAATTCAATTAAAATGTATTTTAATTTCGAAAACCTCGTCTTCTCGGATCTCTGTCTCACAACACAATGAAGCAGCAGTAGTAGTAGTATTTGAATGGCAGCAAGAATGCAACTCTGCGCAGGGTTGACATTTGGCAAGGATGATATATGTAGATTATATTGTTACGACAATCAGAGTTCAACATTTGATTCTTCTGCGCATGTACGCTTGTCACGTAGCGTTAAAAGTATTCGGATTGGTTGAAATGATTGAAAATTTTTTAACAGATGAAAATCTTCATGACAAAAAATTCAAATTAAAGAATTTATGTGTTCACAGCGTTGCCACTGACGTTCGAAAAAAGATACTACCAAATTGAAATTTTCAAAAAACCTGGTTGTTTACATATTTATTTATCGTCCTTAAAATGACAGATTCATGCAAAATCATCAATTAACAAAAACAGATGATTTAATAAATTGCATCAATAGTATTTCACAAAAGTATTTTGTAAAAATTTACACAACTTGTGTGGCAGCACCAACAAAATCGTAATCTTATATTCTATCATCCTTCTACGTTTGGCAATAGGCATAAACCAATGCAAATTCCCTCTCTATTCTACATTGGACGAATGCAAGTACGAATGGAGTTCAGTGCTCGAGACTATACACTGTTGTACATTTTCGAGTACTTGATAAATGTAGAAAATACCCTGTTTTGTGGGGCCTGAAAAATTTGGATCCTAGACAATTTTAAATCGATCTCGAAAAGGTTGGCCGAGAATTAAGTTGCGCATTTTTGCTCTCACTTATTCGGTTCAATTCGTAAACCGTTTAATATTTTATTTTGCTGTCCGCAACAAAATTTTACCGAAATATATCGAGGATTTCTTCTGACGTTGGGTAAAAATTTTCAACTTTGCAGCAGCAGCAGCAAAACGGTATATAGTTGGTGTGCTCGTAAGGATATATCGAGTTTTGTTTTTCCTTCAGTAAAATCACAAAATGTTAATAAAATTCTTATCGGTTTGGTATGGTTACGGGGTTAGAAGTGATAACAAGAGGTGTAAAAATTATTAAACTTTTCAAGTTTTCGCTATTTGAAGCTATTAGATGGAGTTTCTTCGGATCAGTTAGTACTGAAGATATTTTCTTAAAATGTAGGGCTAAAACTTTGTTTTAGACAGGAAAATAATATATTCAATGGTTTTTGCGATAGAGCCATAAGTAAGTGCGTAACTTAATTTTCGGCCACACTTTTTTGAGATCGATTTCGAATTTACCTGTAGCCAATCTACTTCCTCTGCCCAGTTATTTCAGGAACTCTGAAGTCAATATCTTTTTTTTTTATATTTTAAAACTTTCGTCTTGCAACGTGTATTTAAGGATTTGATTATTTTTTATTATTTCAGTGAAGAACCAAAAAATCAGAATTCAAAGACGTTTTAGAATACATGGTTGTAGATTTGAAAAGGATTCAAAAAAATTCAAATAAAATAAAAGATCCAAATCATTCAAACTCTGACATCTTAGATACAAGTTTATACATATGAATGGCAAAATCCGAAGTTATGCACAAAAAGGTTTCAACCCAAAATTGTTGAGTATTTTTAGTAAAAACAAAAACAAACAAAAAAAAAAAAACAAATAAAAATACAAAAAACTAAAAATCGATGAAGAAATTCATAGCTGAAATATTAAAATATTAATCACTATATGTATTTATATATGTAAGTGCTTATGTAACTATATATATTTATACATATATACACATATGTTTCATATAAATTTATATATATATGTATTTGTTTATACATTTCATTGTTTGTTATTATAATATGACGATTACTGTGAATCCCTTTTTTCTCTTTTTTTTTTTTTTTTTTTTAATAAATCGAACGAAATTATTTAGGAAAAGCGACAAAACAAAGAGAAATCGAGTTCAATAGTAGTTATTTTAAGAAATTGCGAAAGTAAAAAAAAAATAATTTAAAAATATACATACACATATATATATGTATATATTCTTATATATAAATTAATATTGATTCAAAGCTGAATGATGAAAATTCCTTTGTCATAAAAAGCTTCAACTCTCTTTTGAAACTCTTTCGCGATAAATTCCTCGATTCGGATTTTATTTGTTTCATTCTCATAAAAATAAAACTAAATCAGTTTTAAGTGCCATTTCCAATTATGCGTCAGACGCACGACGCATGACGCTGCGTCAAATTTGTGAAAATTGCAATTTACAACAGTGAGTGTGCGTGTGCGTGAACATAGGAGTTGCCTTGAGATTTCCTAGTGAAGCATAATTGTGAAGAGTACTCGACTCACTACATTTTTTATTAAGCGTTGTATTTGGGACGTTTGAAAAAATATAAACCAAAATTTGATTTTGAACGATAGAATAATGACATTAATTACTCAAATGTTCACTTTTAAATAAAAACACAGAGATATAAGAACAAATTATTCATATTTCAATGAATAGTGTTACCACGCGTATGAAGCATGAAGTATGAAGTACTCGAAATTAGGCACTCAATAGTTTCTACAACACTGTTATATTGATTTTTTTTCAACTCTTATACGCAGCTGTAACAATTTCACGCTGCGTGATATATTTAACTTTTCGGTTTGACGCTGCGTCCGCACGCACGCAATTGATTCGTACTGCTCCTATATGCTTGAATGTTGTGAATATTTGCGTCAATTGTGCGTCAACGCAGCTAAAACATATTTGGAAATGGCATTTTAGTCGTAGCATAAAGCCTGAATTCCAATGGCGCATGAGCTGCGGGAAAATCGTGCGTCTCCAAACATTTGAAATTTCAACGCACGCACACGCATGATTTTCCCGCACCTCACGCACTATTGGAATTCAGGCTTAACTTAAATTGACGGCAGCCTCTTATTTCGATTTCTTTAGTAACTTTGGGTGTTCTACGAGATTAAGTAAAGACTTAATTCCTAATAATTCGAATGGGCTATGGGTAAAGCCAAGTTCTGTTAAGTTTTAAGCATAAGTGAAACTACAGCAAATTAAGTCGGTTTCAAAAAAAACATGCTTTGTCTGGCTATGTTTTCTCTACAGGATGTTTAAAATAATACGAATTTCCGGCATTCGAGTCGAGCTCAAAATATCAAACAAACTTCAAATTCAAATTCATAGAAATTATTTTTAAAAAATTTTTCAAAAAAAATCAATTTTTGTTGAAATGAGGGCTGGGCTTCAAGAACGAGTTCGTTTGAAGTTTAACTCGCATTTAAAGTTACATTTTGTTTAGATGATGACAATCGAGAGGCGCTTAGGCTATTCAAAAAGACAAGAATATCAGATCTTCTAATGGGCTGAAGATATTTCAAAAGCTTTTAGATTTTATCAGGCTTTTATAAAATTAGAAACGTGTGCCACCTTAGCCAATGTTATTAGACTGCCATATTAAAATGCTTTCGTAAATGACCTGACTGAATAAAATTTCTCGCCAAAAATGCTGGCCACGTCGAAAAATTACAATCAGAAAGTATCAAGAATGTTCAGAGATCAGATTGATCGCATACTTATCACCAGAGTGAATAAATGCTTGTTTTTTTCATACGTCATATTTATTTTTGCATTTTTTTTTTTAGTAGTGCGAGCTATTTTCTTGCCAAAAACTAGTTTTTGTGCATATTTCCCATATTTTTGGTTAATAGTACTATTTTAAAAGCCTTTTCCCCACCTAATTTGCTTCATTGCATTCCTTTGTCAATGACTCTTCTAAGCGCTGTGTCCAATGCTTGGGTATACGTTCGATCGCGTATTTACGTTGGAGTAGTGTGCTCTCAAATTTGGCCCCCTTACCTTTTCAGACGTTGAACGTTCTTTTTCATTGTATAAAAACCTTTTTTTGAGAGAAGCGCCAACATTTTTTGTTTGAAAATGTAAAACAACATCTAGTCATACATATATTTTAATAAGTCCGCTGAATAAAAAATAAATTTTAACAGCATATTTTTCGGACTATTTTCCTTGTTTTTTCGAGCTTTTTATAGCGCTTATTTTTGGGTTTTTTCGAGCTTTTTTTACTCACTCTGCTTATCACACAAGATCGGCCCAAAAAACAATTTTTTAACAATTATCCTTATATATATATAAAATTCTCGTGTCGCGGTGTTTGTTACCAAACTCCTCAGAAACGTTTAAACCCATTCTTACACTAAAAAAAAAAAAAAAAATATACATGATGCCAACAATTTTAAACTTTTTCCCAACAATTTTGTGGGCTAAATAGTTCCCCACAATTTAAATTGTTCTAAAAAAAAAAAATTAAAAAACAAAAAAAAAAAAAAATTCTTCGAATGATCACAGAAATTGAAAATTTTTATTCTTGATGCAACAATTTTTTCCAAAACATTATCTCAACAATGTAAAGTTCTTGAGAGACTTTTTTGACTGTATAATTGAATTTCGTTTAAATAACGGGTAGCTCTGAGAATTGGCCAACATCAATTTTTCATGCCCCTAAACCTCAATATTTGGTCACATCGTGCAATTTTTAAGTCTTACTACCCGTCGTATGAGTAATGTTATTTGAAGAGAAAATGTAACAGGCTCATTACGTATACGTCACATTTTCTGCTTTACTGCTTTATTTCAATTTATAAAAGAAAAGTTTTTAATTTTTTTTAAAAGGGAAATCAAGTGTATTTGAACGTCAAGCGAGGAGAAAGGAGAAAGATGGTTTGATTATTGACGCGCTTAGCGGTACGAAGTTTGCCGGGTCAGCTAGTAAATTTATATTCATTTCAATTGATCATTAGAAGGGGTAATTTTTAAGGTGTTAGCTTTCCTGCAGTAAAACGCAGTCAATTCTGATGGTTTTGTGATTAACGTGTGCTATATATATGATTATACCTCGGAATTTGAATATGTAAAAAAATGAAAAAAATATTCAAAAAATATTCAAAAAAAAAAAATATAAAAAAATGCAAAAAATTCAAAAT
This sequence comes from Chlorops oryzae, assembly GCA_020466095.1. Classification (NCBI taxonomy): domain Eukaryota; kingdom Metazoa; phylum Arthropoda; class Insecta; order Diptera; family Chloropidae; genus Chlorops; species Chlorops oryzae. The sequence goes on from CM035806.1 coordinate 164,077,438, forward strand.
ATTCAACAAATATTCAAAAAAAATTCTAACAAAAATGCCAAAATTCAAAATATTCAAAAAATTCAGTCAAAAATTCCAAATTAGTTCGATTTAGTATGCCTTTTAAAATTTTGAATTGACAAATTAAAAAAAAAAAAGCCTACTTCAGTGAAAAAATATTCAAAAAGCACAGTTAAATGCAAAATAATTCAAAATAATTCAAAATATTCAAAATCCGAGCGAGCTCTATATATGATATATGTATATTTATATAAAGCAGTCTCTCTTTTAAGCGGACAACTGCGGGACCGAAGAGTATGTCCGCTCAACCGAGGTGTCCGCTTAAGAGGAAACTATTTGAGAAGCAGAAACACTAGAGAATTGCCTAAAAAGTGCCCGTCCAAAAGACGGGTTTCCGCTGAAAAGGGATGTCCGGAAGAAGACAGTACACTATATATATATATATATATATATATATATATATATACTTGTATGTATACCTAAGAACTCAGTTGATTTGTGTTTTTGTATATTCATTTGATGTGATTTGTGCAGCTTCGTTGATTATTTTCGACACTATAATTTAATATTGTGGGCATACTGTTGGAAAAAAAAAGTCAATGATGATTTTTGCCATTCAATTGCTGCTTAACAACTTATATTGAAGTGAAAAACGATGGAGAGAGAGTACGCACTTTTGGTGCAAAAACATATATACATATACTCGTTTATATAGAAATATTTGTACTCACAAATAAGTGCAAAAAAAAAAAAAAAAAAACAAACAACTGTTTGCCGAAAAATAAAACAGAATATAAATGACAAAAAAAAAAATTGAAAATAAAACACAACCTTTTTGTTCTTTTCGAATCGAAATCCGTAATTGTATTCTTCTAAACAAAACAAAAAAACCAAAAAAATTTATGCAAACAAAACTTGTGAAAATATGCGACAAAAAATAAACACAAAAAAAAAAAAATTAATAAAAAGATCTCTTAATTATTATCTTCTAAGAGCATATATCGAATGGCAAACGCTAATTGTCTGCGTACATACATATTTATATAGAAAATTCTCTTATATAAGAACGTAGACATCGATACAACAAATACCTACTTACTTACCTACCCATCTACCTATATGTAGTTAAAAGTCTTATTAAAAAACAAAACAAAAACTAAAAATTCAAAAGAAAACGGTCGTAAAAAGCGAAACAAAAAATTCAAAATAATCATTATAACGATAACGATAAAAATTTACGATAATGATAATTATAACGATAATGATTATTTAAATGATAATGAATATTTAAATGATAATGAATATGAAATGAATAAAACGAAAAGAATTGAAATGCAGAAAAGCAAAAGTATTATTGTTATTTGCGCTATTTGCAAAATATTTACGAAATCAACTTCAGAGAATAATTACAACTATTAATAATTTTAAATTATTATATACATACACACGAATACGTTTTTGTGTAAGATGTGTACGGTTGCATTTCATCAAGTGACAGAATATTTGAAGAGAAAAACGAAAGCAACAATATTACAATTTTACACTCTCAAAAATTTACAGTGAATTAAATAATTGATGTTATAGATGTAAATGAAATACATATATATATATATATATATATATATATATTAACGTTGTATATATCCATATCCATGTATCTATCTCTCATTAAGTACTTCAAAACAATCTGAATCCAAAAACCGCAGGGCTCGGATTTTGTTGACTTTTACAAAATTAAAGCATACTTTATGGGGCAAACATTTTTCTTACCACCATTTTGCGAATAAGTTTAGCGAAGTTGTACTTCAAACCGCTTATCTATATTCAAAAAAAAAATCATATTGAAGTTAAAAATCGATTTATGTGAGTTGAACGAAATTTCTACTCCATAAAGTATGCTTTAAATTTATAAAAGTCAACAAAATCCGAGCCCTGCCAAAAACAAAGCAAAAAAAAAAAAAACCAGATTCTACCTAAAAACTATAAATCCGATGGAATTTCTTCTAAACGATCCTACGAACGAAATACCCATGAAACGAAATCTTCCATAATTTCTTAAAAAAAAAAAAAGAGACAAGTAAAAACTTTTGCGATTAAACTCAATATGCGACAGCAGAAGGGTTTTGTCTTTTCGCCTTTTGTTAGTAATAAGAATCTTTACAAAAAAAATTATCCAACAGACAACGAAAAATACTCCACTTTTTATTTATTTATTTATTTTTTTTTGTTTGTTCCAAAACCTTTTTCGGGACACGCACATCGAACCAATTTGAATTGTTTGTAAAATTTTCTTTCAGTGCACTGCCTTAAGAGAGCTGACTGGCTTTCTGAAGGCGACGAAAGATACAAGCTTAAATTCCATGTTTTCCTATATGTATATATATTTTCGAGTTCATATGATGCAACGCCGTGGATTGGAAAGCAATATTGGTCTGGAAGCAAAAGGAAATTATTCCTCCTTATTACAAGATTCGAAGTCGAGGACGACTCTAAATATTTTTAAAATGCTCATTATTGATGATCCCGCCTAAATGAAGTCAGTATATATATATTTTTTTTTTTATTAAAAGCGTCATTGCCATTGGAAGATCTTTAACTTAAGTTACTTGAAGGAAAGATTTTTGTCTCGAAGCGTACAATAACGACGGTTTAGAAAAAAAATAGATTTGACGACGACTTCGAATTCGTCTCTCGTAATAAGGGTGATCATTTGAAATGGCCCCCCAAAAGTATGCATGGAAAATATTTCGCTTAGTTCTGACGCTTCTTCAATAGAGTACCTACCTACCTTCAACAATTCACAGTTTTGTTAAAGGGAAGAACTAGCTCCCATTTGCCTTGAATGAACATGCATACGTTAAGAGATCAATAGAAAAAAAGTATTTGTGATATGAAGGAGCAAGAGAAATAAAGCAAAAATCATGTCTGTATCCGATCGTTGCGAGCAATTAAAGAGAATCGTCTCAGAGCAGAATTTTTTGTTTGTTTTTGCACCGGTGTGACTCAAGTTCCCAGGAGTGTTTTGGACATTCAACAATATACATATGTTACAATTGGCCTACTCTCGAGAACATAATTTCGAGTCAATGCAAGTGTTTACGAATACATCGAATATCTATAAGACCGATCAAATACATACATACGTATATATATATATATAAATGTATATATATAATAAATGTATATATATATATATATATATATATATATATATGTATTGGTGTCTAGTTGAATAGGTCCTTTCCGAAAAATTCTCCAAACTTCCTTCAGTCTATTCAAAAAAGCATTGTGAATCCATATACGAAGCAGAAGCACAAGCACAAGCATAAATGGAAGATGAAACATTCAAATCCGGGTATATGCAACGCATTTCAAAACAGTTCATATATGCAAAACTTCCAAAATATTGACACGATAAATGAATATATGAAGCTAATATACATATATATATATTGAATTAATATTTTGATAAGTACGTGAAAAATTATACATTTGCGTAAAAATATTTTTGAAAAACATTTTGCGACTTAGTAAAACAAGAAAAACGAAAAAAACAAAAAACAAAAAAAAAAAAAAACTTAAAAAAAATATTTAAAAAACTGATCTCTACTGTGTTCTAAAAATAAATAAATTAAAATTAAATGAATATACACCTAAAAGCAATAATGTTAAACAACCAAAAAGAGATACGAAAAAAAAAAATTAAAATTAAAAAAAGAAGCAAGAAATAAAAAACTTTCTGAATCAAAATTTTAATATTGATTTAAGCTATACAAAAAAAAAAAAAAAAAAAAATAAAAAAAATAACACATAAATAAATCCAAAATGTTTTCTCTTTTGAGATTAAAAATGAAGAAAATCGTAAACGGATTACTTCAAATAAATCTGCATCATTATAAATAAATGTTATATACTTCAAAAATAATGCTATACATACATATATATGGTATATATATATAAGATAATTAAATTATTTATAAGCAATAAATTTAAGCACACGTTAAGCGTGTGAATAACATCGAAAGAAGTTGGACAGAAATTGAGATAATCTTTCCTTGAAGACGAAAAGTTAAAAGGAACTTTCCTTCTAACATACTAAAGAATTTAATCAATTGAATTTTTTTTCCAGATTAAGTTTTTGAAATTTTTTCCTTTGTTTTTTTAAAGGAAAGAAAAGTTTTTTTTTTTTTTTTTTTTTTTTTTTTTTGTAATCAAAATAATTTGAAAGAACTATAGCTGCAAATTCGGCCACCATGTTTTGGTGAAAAAGTTCAACTGTGGTGAACCACGCCATAGTTCCCACTATATATAGTGTGGTGGTGGTGAGTCACGTAATAGATATTGGCCGAAGTTGCAGGTAGCTTTTTTCTTAAGAGTTGAAAATTGTTCAACCCACAAAATTATTATAGATCAATGCCTGGTTTCCATTAATGCACGAACACCGGCACAAATATCCATGTAAAATATTCGTGCGATATTGGAAACCAGGAATAAGTCTAATGATTTTAAGCAGAGTGAATGTTGTTTGGTCATGAGAGTGTTTTGTTAAATCTTATTGGGTCGTAGTTTTCAACTTGGCTTAAGAGCTTCGAAAGTAGTTTTCATGCCGAATTCACCAAACTGTTTATATATATTCAATAGAAGGGGATTCATTCAGCTTTGTAAAATTGCCCATCGAAAAATTTTCCCCTTTTTGAGTGCGCGTTAATGTTTCTTCTTTTGGAAAGTAATCTTAATGGGCTTACATTTTTCCATCTATTATCATTTTAATTGTTTTTTCGTGTTTCTTCGTTATGTTATCCTTGACGGAACGTTTATGGCTGCTTTAATCAGCACTGCGAAAGAGGTTATCACGATTTTCGAAACTGAAAACAATGGGAAAATTTGATAACAAAAATTTTCATACAAATTTTGACAGTTCATTTGACATTTTCAAAGAATTTCCATTTTCCGAAAATTGACAAAACTGAATGAATATCATTTAAAAATTTTCTTTGATTTTGAATAAAAGAAATATTGAAAAATTTATTATATGCTTGCCACACGTAGATCGAAATTGAGCAATTTCAGAATAAAATTTAAATTGCCTCAATTTCAAATGTCAGATTTGTTCTGAATTTTTTTGAAATTGAGCAATTTCGATCTATGTACGTGTGGCAGGCATATTAGGCCTGATCCCGCACTGCACGAAACTGCCAAAAAAAAAACTGCTCAATTTTTTGAAAACTGTATGAAAATTAGACAAAATTGGCATTTTAGTGCAGTAGGGGGGAACATACCTACATATTATCTGTTTTTGGTTTTCACTAAAACTTCGATTTTGACATTTTAACAAAGAAAATTGAAAATAAATTTTTTTCTTTTTTTAAATAATGGAATATGGCATACAAGAACGAAAAACTTATTGTCTAAAGAAATGGGATTGTTGCCTTTAATACCCTTAACATCGTCACTTTCATGCAAAGCCATTTTGATCAAAATGCGAAAAATTTTTTACGTAAATTTTTTCAAGAGATCTCCTTTCACATCTCGCACTACTCCTGCGTTACCATACTTTAAATATTTTATTGAAATTTGTTCAATTCAAATATTAGAACGAAAAAAAATCAAAAGTGTGGTATTCAAGTAAGTCTGCATAATTTGCACCATCAGAAATTTTCCACTGTGGTGAGTTTCTTTTGTATGAAAGATGGTTTTCACAGTCGTTGGCTGTGGAAACTTTACACAACGAATTCGGCGTGCCCAAGCCTACAACGTCAACCATTTCCATATAAGAAATTATTTAAAAGTAACCACTTATTATTAATTAAGGGGGTCTTCTCATTGAAAACCCGTTTTTTGGACCCTTTTTAAAAAAATTCTTATTTGAAAACGCAAAGAATAATTGAAAATTTTTTTTATTTATTGTATTACAAAAGGTTCAAAGTAAATAAAAAAAATTTTTTTGCCTCGATACGTGGGCTGTTCAAAAAGTAATGAGACTTCAAAGTTGGTGGTGAAAAAAAAGGTGCCGTCACGGCGGCCACGATTCCGGGTCTCCGGAGCGTCCGAAATGGAAAAAAAACGGGGTTATAATCAGTATAGATGTAATTCTCGGGTGAACCTCAAGCTTAATTTTGTGATTTTTTTTGACAAAATGGCGGCCATTCAAAAAAAATTTCAATTTCGGGATTTTTTTTTGTAGTTTAGTGTAAAAAAAAATAGTAAAAAATTTTTTAAAATTATGGTCGAGGTTCACCCGAGAATGGTGACAATTCTGCGTCGATTCCATTTTGTTTCATGAAAATCGGTTTAGTTGAACTGGAGATATCATGGCCGCCAGTTCGAAAAACGTGGTTTCGAGATAAACGCGTTTAAAGTTTGAAGCAACGCAAAAATTACTCGTTTTAGCGCAGATCTTGCTCGACAAAGAAGGCTATATCCTCTAAACTATTTCGAATTTCAAAAAATCCTTTTTAGGGGCATATTCACAACTACCCAAGCTATAAATAAATGCAAAAAAAAAGTCGAAAAAAAAGTTGCTCAAATTAGCTAATATACATATAATAATAATAAACTTTACACACTTTGCTAACAGGGTCGTTCATGCAAAAGTGGAAACCACTTTTTGCCAGGGCAAATTTCCACAGCTGCTTGAATACCACTAAAATTTTATTACAACATTCATTCAAAATTTTGTGGTGAATATACGACCGCGGATGTAAATCAAATCCCTTCGCTATATTTGAATTTTTCAAACGTTTTCATAACAAAAAACAAAACAAAAAAAACCCGGTTTAAACTCTCCTGAAAACTAGCATTTGAAAGCTTGAACCTTCAAAAAGCTTGAATTAGGAATTGAATGACTATGAGCCTTAATGTATCCAACGATTGTATGGCTTTTTTTTCCATTGTCCTTTTACCCGAGGTGTAGCTACTGCATGGATTTTTAAGTACCTTATATGTAATTGCAGTTACATTCTGTGAAAGCATCACTCCAGAACTGCTTCTTCTTCAAGTGGACATCCCTCCGACTTTTATGTTTAGATGATCTCGAACTCGAACATTTTTCGCGAGAAAAGTGGGAGAAAAACGTTTGATCCTTGACGTCTTTCACCGTATAATGAATTGAAATAAATTTTGAATCAATATTCGTTTGATACTCATGCTCCAGCACTTCTTCACTCTGTCTTTTTCGATCTGAATTCGTATTCGTATTAAGCAATATTTCCATAGCAATATATCGTAAGCAATAAATCCCGTGAGGAAAATAGAAAACAGATTTTGTAGCTACTTTTAATTCCTTTCATATAAGAAAACGAGTGTTCTTTAATATTAGATTGCAGATGAGAACAAAGGCCAGAATGCCGCTGGCATCGTGCGAGTTGCCAACAGTTAATAAAAGTAAATCCATAAGTCTTTGTTTTCTTGTTTTTTTTTTTTTTTTTTTTTTATTGCAGTAATGGATTTAATAAAAAGAAAAAAATCTACTATAAATTTAAACATACGGAATTGAGGTTTTATTAAAAAAAAAAAAAAAAAAACAAAAACCTGAACGGAATAAGTTTCAACGAGCGAAGAATTAGGCATTTCAGAATTTACGTATGTAGACAGCAAAAGAAAAAGAAAAACGGAAACACTTAATGGGTTTTTAGGGAATCGATCGTGTCCCTAGAGCCTGTTAGAACAATGAAAACTCTCGAGTGTTTCCATTGGATTTGCGAAAAAAACAAAACAAAAAATGCTTGCAAAGGAATGCTCACAAACCACCACCACCAAAAAAAAAAGGAAAATATTTAAACACAAAATAGTTTAGAAAATCGAAGAAAAACTTCTTGAAACATACTTACATACAATAGGTAGGTGCAATAAATCTGTTTCAGTACGATTTTCTCGTACGAACGTGCCTGTTCAGAACAGCAATACATACATATAATCATATGTAAGGAATATAGTTACAGGAATGCAAAAAAAAAAAAAAAAAACAAAGAATTCAAGTAAAAATTCAAAAATCATCAAAAATTCAAGAAACCAAAATGAATACTGAAAAATTATAAAATAAAATAAAAAAAAACACACACAAAAATATTTCAAATTAATTCTTAAAATTAAATTAAACGAAAATTATGAAAAAAACTGCAGAATTTCACAGAATGTGTTAGTGAGAGAAAATCGGTTGAAAGCGAAAACAATAGGAAAACCGACCGCGAATGCGAACTCGAATTGTGTAGAGTCGAAGCATTCGCGAAAGGAAATATTACAACTACAATAAATTAATAAATAAATAAATAAAACCCGAAGTGAAAGAAACGAAAAAAAAATTTCATGGAAATGATAAGATACGAAGAATCTAAAATATATTGAAAATGATTTAGCCGTTTAGTCAGAATAGAACGCAAAGAACACATATAAATAAATAAATAAATAAATATATATATAAATATATATATACATACATACATATATTTATTAGAGGTATAGCGAAAAGAAAAACATAATAGGCAGAAATACATAAAAATTGTAATTATAAAGGCTGTAATTTTAAGTAAAAAAAAAAAAAAATTGAATTAAATTAAATAAATAATAGAAGAAAGAAGAAGAAAAAGAAAATAAAACGAATTGAAAATCGAAGACGTAAATTAAAATGAAGAAAGCTAAAATAAAAGACGAATAAAAAGAAGGAGGATACGAAATACTAAATGAATAATTAAATAAAATACTGAATAACATATTTCACCCACTCAAAGTATATTATATTAAAATATATATCTTAATCATAAAAAGTATAATATATATATATACATATATACTGCATATGTATACACTATATATTATATTATATATTAAAGGTCTATGTATGTCATAAAGCGATATGAAAGTAATTAACAATAACTAAAAAAGAATAAAAAAAAAATATATATATATATATGAAGAATAACAAAGATGGACTCTTTTTTTGCAGCCGAAACTCTCTATAAGAAATTGCGAGGGACCGGGGAAAAATTAGTTTCATATATAATTCGTTACAAGGGGGAAGAAAGCCTTCAGAAGAATCGCAATAGAGAGAAATTCGTTACAGAGGAGTCGCATATATTTTCGGTGCCTTATGTGTGAAGCGATCAATCAGATACACGTAAGGGTTAGCACAAAAAAAAAAAAAAAAAAAAAAAACCTATATTAACGACTACCTATGTGAAAATGCGGTGAGTCCCAGCGTGAAGAAGGTAAGTCCGTTCGCGGCCCTCTTAACACTTAATGTGGAATAAATAAGTCCCAATAGGCATTGTAACTCGGAAAAAAAAAACAAATTTTTATACATACAAGCGTCCCAAGAGACTCCAAATGATTAAGGGGTTACACCAGAGTAGAGCAAAGAAGCTTTTTAGGCGCAAAGACAAATCGAATTTTATTGTAATTTCAATTATAAAAACTAATTCTAAAATATAAATGAAAATTTGTTCAAAGTTAGTTTATTACAGACGTCCTCCGTGCCGTAGTTGGTTAAGCTTCCAGCTCAACGAAGCTCTGGGTTCAACTCCCAGCTGAGGTCGTGGATGTTTTTGTCGTTTTTTGCGTTTCTGGTTTTCTTTGTTTTCCCCATTATTCGTGGTATCACAACGCACCCATGTGAGGCCTAAGTGTGTGTCACCCTTTGTGGCAGCCACACTAATCAAACCTAACCTAATAAAAAAACGGTGGCGCTTATTATTCGAAGTGCTCCGCGGGGCCGAAAACCTAACTCCTCCAATTTGTGTACATGAAAATAAAATATATAAACAAGTAAGAAAGCTAAAGTCGGTCAAGCCCGACTTTAAAATACCCAGCGTCCCGACATTATTGGCCCACTATGTTTTGCCTCTCCATTTGTGGGCGTGGCAGTGAGCGGGTCACATAAATTTTTTTCCTACACCTTTCATTTGCTTTGGTCAACCTATGTTGCGTATTTGAAGCTTTTACGCCTTTTACTTCACAAGTTACGATAAGCCCTTATTTGTGGGCGTGGCTCGAGAAGGGCGGCGTCCATTTCTTCCCCAGGATATGTCCCTTTTCGTAGTTTACCAGTACACCAAATATCAATGAAATGTGTTGAGTGGTTCAAAAGTTCCAAGCATTTTACTGAAAACACAATAAATTAATTTGTGGGCGTAGCAGTGGGCGGATGTCTCCCATTTTTATTAGGATCATACTCGGACCCCGATATACCTGTGTGCCGAATTTCGACTTGATTGGTCCAGCCGTTTCGGAGGAGATCCGACACGGACGGACGGACAGACGGACGGACATGTCTAAATCGATTCAGTTTTTGATCCTGATCATTTCTATATATATTTTTCTATATCTCCGGAGCTTAATTCTCCCTGTTACAAGATTTGCACAAAACTAATATACCCCCCTTACGCTGGGTAAAATAAAATAAAATTTTTTCGATTGCTTAGAAGATTTCGCAAGAGATGTAGGAAGGAGTTTTTCATTTGATCGATTTGATCGCGAAGAATTTTGAAGGATTTCATGAAAAGAACCGTCATAGACAGTTATTTATTTGTAAAACAAGTAAGACGAGCCTGACAACACAATATCTGAGACAGATAAACTTTTATTCATATATGTATGTGTGTTTGAATATTTGTATTTTAATGTGGCCCTGATCATTTCTGTACACATTCTTATAGCCTATTCTGATCACTGACACATTTTTGCCGCCCTCCATCTTTTAGATATCCTGATCATTTCTAAAACCCTCAAGCATCTTTTGAGTCAAGAAAATTGTTTTACAATCTTTTGTATTTTCTACACCGCTGCTGTAACCCCTTGAACAATCGAGCGATTCGACGAATAACGAAAATTGATAATTATTAGAAGAAAACAAGTTCATCGTCACGTCATCGTCAAGTGTCAATGATTTTCGAATGTACTCAATCCTTCAATGGAACAAAGAAGAAGCAAAAAAAAAAAAAAAACACAAAAAAAAATAGACAAATCGTGCCGTTATCTCAATACTCAATAAATAATTTAATAGGTCAGTAGGTCGCCACGCATGAACCATCTCCCACTAGATAATGGTATGCGTACACCGAGAGAAATAACAACAGTTAAATCAACTACTTAGAACAGTTAAAGTAAGAGTGGTCAAATAAACTGTATACAGTGTATTCAAATTCGCTTTCGTTCACTTAGACGTATAAGTTCGCATTCTGATCAACCGTATTCGGAGTTTTCGATAGCTCAGTTGTTTAAGCTGTGACTCGACAGTCGTGAGCTTCGGGGTTCTATCCCTGCTGGCGGCGGGAATTTTTCTGAATTTTTTTTTAATTACAGTTTTTTTTTTTTTTTTGTTCAGAGTGTAGTTGTTTTGGAAGACAAAAATTTTCTCCTAAATTTTTAAGGTTTTAATTTATTTAATTTTTTTTTTTTAATGGTTCATTTTCAAGCAAAAAATTTTGGGAGTGAAACAATTCCTTAAGCACGTTCCCCAAAACTTGAGCAACCATAAAACTCAAGTGAGCATTTCGACCAACAAATTAAATTCGTTCGTTTAGCGTAATGGTTAAGACGATCGCCCAGCGAAGTGTGGAGGTCAGCGGTTCAAGGCTCGGCCGAGGCGATAAAATTTAAAGAGATGAAAGAGAAAAAAGATTTAAATAGAAACAAATAAATAAAGAAAAAATATAATAATTTAATTTAAAAAAAAAAAAAATATTAATAAAAGAAGATAAAAAAAAGTCAAAGCAAAAAATAAATTTTTTTTTCCCAGTCGCTGGTGACAGTTGATTTAACCGCGAGACAGTTATATCAACCATCAGGTAGTTATATCCTTATTCACTGTGTTTGTACTGTTGAATTGACCGCTACTACACAAAAAAAATAATTTGCGTTCAAAATTTTTAGTAACTTTCAATTAATGGTAGTCAAGGCTCGAGTTATTTTTTTCACTCCTGCTCTGTCTTCAGTCTAACTATAACTACCTTTTTCTCTCGGTGTATGACTTGCTCAATTATGTATTGTCAAGAGCTGATCATTTCTACGGGTCGATCTCCCCTTCTCTCTCTCTCTCTCACTCCTTTTCTTCCTCTCTTCTTGATTAAAGTTTTGAAAGTTTATCTTACAAAAAAAAAGGCCTCCAATTAATTCTGTTCGAATGCTGGAATTCAGGACCTTCTCATGGGTATGCTCATGCTTCTTTATTCAGAACTCCATCTCGATGGGTTGAATCTTTTTAAGAAGATATGTATCTTGTGACATCCACAATCGTATCGGAAATCGATCCGAGGTCGAACAGAATCTCAAAAGGCGTTCATCTGTACTCGAAGAACTTTCGAGAAAGCATACGAAAAACAAAAATTGTAACATCGAAAGTGAATTGATAGACCGGATAGAGACCAATTTTTGGAAAGGTTAAAACGTCGGCACAAGCGTCTCTCTAAAAACGCAGTCACTTCGAAGGCAAAGAGTCTGAGTTCACGTTTTAAAGTCGTGTTATTTTTAATAAAAAGTCGACAGCAAAAATTAAAAAAAATGTTGTATACAAAAAATAATAGATTGCTCCATGTACGCGTTTTAAAGGCCTTTCGAAAATGGCACAAGGAATATCGATTGACGTCATAAAAAAAAGATCGTATTCGCTGGTTTTTTCTTCTTCTCCATTGTCTGTTTTTTTCTTCGTATGTCTAGACTTAATTGATTAATTAAATTAAAGCTAAAAATATTGTTAGTTTTTTTTTTTTTTTTTTTTTTTTTTTTTGTTGGTTTCTATTTTGCTTCAGTTCAACTTTCGCAGAAAGCCGAAGATGTTGAGGATCACGTTCGGATTGATGGGGCCACAGGCGCGCTGTGAGCGCTGTTGGCATCAGCGCACGAGTATATCCGGATTCGTTAGGTGGTACTGGACGCTCTGTGGAACCTTTTGGGATCGGTCGAAAGTGCAGGTCTTCTTGTATTTAATCATTCGATTGCCATTGGAGGACGCTCGCCAGTACACCGTTTGAACTGCGTTTCTGCTCGCAATGAAGCGCGTCGCCGCGCCAACCAATAAATTTACATTTTTTGCAGAAGGCATTTCTCTATTTTTTTTTCTGTGTGTGTGTTTTTGGTTTTATAACTTTATTTTTGTGAAATAGAAATTCTGAATGAATTGAATTTTCGTTGTTTCAGTTGCCTCCTGTTCAGTTCCTGATTCACAGACTGAGCACTTCTGATGGCACGAACTGTGCAAGAGATGGTTTTTATAGCGATTGAGCGATCACTTTTGCATTTATTCAATTCATGCTTTTCTATTCTTTTTTTTATTTTTGTTTTTGTTTTGGGTTGTGTTTTTGTTTGCGTTTTGGCTCTTGTTTTTGTTTTCAATATTACAGACTCTCGGAAAAATTAATCATTAAAACTGGTCTACTTTGTTGGCTAGTCGGATGTCTCAAGCCATTATCAATGGGGCCCAGTAGGAACTAAATACAATTATAATATTACTAAAAACTATTCAAGGAGGATTCAAATAAACTGCGAGTGTATGGATGGAGTGTAGTTTCTCTCCATTCAATACCATCCGAAAAAGATTTTCAGGGATTATACGGGATTCAGATTACCTCTGTGCCGTAGTGGGTTGAGAGACCAGCTTACGAAACGAGAGGCTCTGGGTTCAATTCCCAACTGAGATTGTAGATGTTTGTACCTTTTTGTCATTTTCAGTTTTTCTTTGTTTTCCCATAATTCGTGGTATCACAACGGGCTTTTGTAAGGCCTAAGTATGTCATCTTTAATGGTGGCTCTCACACTAACCTAATCGAACCTAGCCTTACCTAACCGAACCTAACCTAACCTAACCTAACCTAACCTAACCTAACCTAACAACCTAACCTAACCTAACCTAACCTAACCTAACCTAACCTAACCTAACCTAACCGAACCTAACCTAACCTAACCTAACCTAACCTAACCTAACCTAACCTAACCTAACCTAACCTAACCTAACCTAACCTAACCTACCTCTTAATAAATCCATTTACTGGGGAAAAATTTTTTGGAACTTTATTTAAACAGTGTACTCTCCTCTTGCGGACACTCCCTTTAAAAGGACTCTATAGGAACGCTTTAGTATTTTTGCTTCTCAAATAGTTTCCTCTTAAGCGGACACCTCGGTTAAACGGACATATTTTTGGGTCCCGTAGGTATCCGCTCAAGAGAAAATACACTGTATGATGTGGCAAAATATGAATAAAACTATTTACAGCGAAACAGTTTTACAAAACAGTGACACTTTTGGGATCAACTTGAAATTTTAGGACGATATTCTAGAGATGTTGTAGAATTCGATAGGACAATGAAAAAAAAAACCGATTTTTTAAAACCGTGCATTCCATGTAACCCTATCAGCTTGTTTTATGCTGCCCATGAGCTTTTGTTGAACTTGTTCCAACAGGGCCATTCATTTCTAGATGTAGACATAGTGTTTCTTATCAATTGTCGTCTTAAATGTTCTTATCTGTATCTGTGGGCATGGCGGCAAAATCAAGAGATTTTTTATGGACTTTAGTTGATCAGCTGTTGCATTTTCCATCAATTTGTGTATTTCTATGGATTTCATTGTTAAAATTATTTAATAATCGATGGATTTATATGTAGGTAAATTTTTTAAAATTTTATTACAGAATTGAAATGTTTTTCGTTTTGTTTTTATGTTGTACTTACAACTTTCACAGTATACTTTTGTGCATACTTTGGTGAGTTGTGTGAGGGTATTAAAGTCCAATTCTGCCGATAAACAAGAATGACGTAAATTGCCAATGTCCGCAGAGATGAAAAAAAGGTTGTTTTTTTTTTGTGGTTTTATTTGACATATTTTTCCATAGGCGGCGGATGTACATAACACTTGTTTACAAATAAACATTTTTTGTTTTTCCAAGACATCTAAACGTATTTTGCCTTCTGAACACGAAAACAGATATGAAAAAACAAAAAACATTCTAAAACCGGGTTGTTTTGTATTGATTTTTAAAGAAAAAATTTTTAAGGGGTGTATGACAGTTTTTCAAAAACATTAAAGAAAAATTATGTACTTAAATCTTCTTCTCACATAGGTGTGAGATTAGGTTAGGTAGGATAGGATTAGGATAGGATAGGATAGGTGATAGGTAGGTAGGATAGGATAGGATAGGTAGGGTAGGGATAGGGTAGGGTAGGATAGGATAGAGGTAGGGTAGGATAGGATAGGTAGTAGGGTAGGTAGGTTAGGTTAGGAGTAGGTAGGATAGGTATAGGTATAGGATGTAGGAGTAGGATAGGATAGGATAGGATAGGATTAGGTTATAGGTAGTTAGGTAGGTTAGGATAGGTAGGTTAGGTATAGGATAGGATAGGATAGGATAGGATAGGATAGGATAGGATAGGATAGGATAGGATAGGTTAGGATAGGTATAGGATAGGATAGGATAGGATAGGATTAGGATAGGATAGGATTAGGATAGGTTAGGTAGGTATAGGATAGGATAGGATAGGTATAGGATTAGGATAGGATAGGTAGGATAGGTATAGGTAGGTTAGGTTAGGTATAGGTAGGTTAGGTAGGTAGGTAGGTATAGAGTTAGGTTAGGTTAGGTAGGTTAGGTTAGGTATAGGTTAGTTAGGATAGGTAAGGTATAGGTTAGGTTAGGTTAGATAGGTTAGGTTAGGTTAGGTATAGTAGTTAGGTATAGGTTAGGGGTGATAGTATAGGTTAGGTTGTAAGGTAGGTTGGTTAGCTTAGGTTAAAGTTAGGTAGGTAGGTTAGGTAAAGTTAGGTTAGGTTAGGTTAGGTTAAGTAAGTAAGGTAGTTATTAGGTATGTCACAGTTAGGTAAGAAATTAGGAAGTTAGTAGAAAAAAAAAAACGACTATCCAGATATAGTTCGGTTAGTTCGAAGAAGGCCTTAAGCTTGTAAATTGTCTCAGCCAATCTAGGCAAAAAACTTGAGTTAGGTGAAAAATAAGGATTCTCAGCTTCAAGTGTGTATAAAGCAAAAATATTGTTAGGATAGGCTATGCATCTCAGGTTATATCATGAAATTAAAACTTCAATAGTAAGAAAAATTAGAAAATTCGATTCAGTTTCTGAAAATGTTCTTAAGAAGCTTAGGACAATGTTTTCGTGTCAGGGCCAAAGTCATAGGCTTCATTTAGGTGAGAAATAAAGTGTAAGCTAGTGTAATCGAAAGCAATGGAATTATTCAGACCTTCTGATATTGCGTCATAATGTCATTTGTGATTCCTACTAAAGATTGACCTATATGGATCTCTCAATTAATAGACTTGAATTTAACTAGGGATACAGGTCCCGTGGAAATATTTGTGACTCAGAAGGATGTGTGTTCGATCTCGTCGCTCAGTATAAATGATTTAAAAAATCTTTTAGTGAATCATAGCAATCCTGAAAAGTCAACTGACTAAATAAATAATTTCCAGATCTTAATACACTAATTCTCATAGGCCATTTAGGATGAAGGATGACAAACCAGAGTTATTAAGCAGATCGCCGTGTGAAAAATCGTGACTATTAAAATGCCACAAAACAGACCTCGTTATGAACGGGAAAATTAGCACAGACTCTAGTGTTGCATGCACTCCTAAAAATGGTCCGATAAAGTCCACTCTAGAACTTGTTATTGCTCATTCATGCCGCCACCAATCGAATTTCGTCAAGACACATATCTCAACGCTTTCGATAAGGAAACTCTATATGGCCAGACGGGCGAAGATGGCTAGGTTTAATCTCCTGGTAGCACTGATCACTTCTACAAGCATTTGTTATGGACTATCTCGAATAGTTCTTGACGTTACTCACGTCGGAGCGAACAAAAGTAATAGTTCCCTCGACACAGAGAATAGACCGTGAAGAACGGATTTTGGTTTCTAAAGTCCAATAGTCCATCGTACCCAGATCCGCTCAATTACATATATGATAAGAAGACATATGTACATGCAAACAGGAGATGAATATCAACATGAGGCTAATAAATGTCTTTTTAACGATTATACATATACTTAATAAGAACTATCTTTGAATGCATCTAGAATACAGTTGACACGTGCTGTTTATTGAGTGTTCGCGTTCCCTCGTCATTCCTAAAACGTAAATTGTCACTTTGACAAAAGAAAAACAATCGTTGTATCTAGGCCCCTAAAAATCGCAAAAATATTGAATCCATTTCAAAAAAAAAAAAAACAAAAAAAAAAAAACCTAATCACCGACGAGACGTATTTGTGGATTTAATCGGCAATGAGCTGAATCATATAAACCCCTAACTCGGAACAAGTTCAAGGCCTGAGGCGATGAGTGTTTGCCTGGACACCAGATTTTTCAATTGAACCCTTATCGCAGAACGAATTCAATATCTGTCAACGTCTTTTCATAATCGCAGAGCCCTTTTAATAGTTTCAGCTAATTTTTTAAAAAATATTTTTCTATTTTATGATTGTGCACTCAATGCATTTGACGAGTAGACAAATTTGTTTACACGACAAAAGTCACGTAGGTTCATTTATGGATTTTCTATAAAAGCGTATTTTAAATCCCTTCAAAAATCTATTTCGAGCCGATAGTCCAAGACAGCTGTGATGCTTTTGTAATTCAATTGCGATCAACAGACAATTCGCAATCACATTTTTGGTTTTGGTTTTCTATGAAAATTATAAAATTTTTAATAAAAAAAAAAAATAATAATAATAATAATAAAACAGGGATGTGATTTTCGAGGATATGAAAGGGTCTTCGGGCCCGTGAAAAAGATTTTAAAGTATTGTGGATTTTTGAAATGGTACTACCTACCTAAAAAACATTGCAGAAACTGATTTTAAGGTTCCTATTTCTTATGTTCCTTGTGAAATATCCTTTAAAAATCCTTTTTAGTTAGATCTGTTTCAAAATTTATCATTTCGAAAAGTAATTAAAATATAAAAATGAAAGAAATGGCGATTGATAGTTAATAAGACAAGAAATCTAGTTATGTTTTAATTTTACACTGAGAAAAGTTTTTTCACAAACAAGAAAAAATTTGTTGTATACATGTGCATACAGAGAAGTGTTTTTTGCAATACCCAGTAGTCAGCGGAGCCACCACAACACTAGCGATTTCACTAGTCACTGGGTGTCGGGGATCGGTTCCTTTCCTATCCAGGACGCTGGCGAATTTAACATTACGATCTCATTGCCGGGGACAGGTCGTCCTTTTATGCGCCACCTTTAACCAGTCATTTCGCTAGCGAAAAGGGGCAGGAAAATGGCCTAGCATCAGCGACTGAGAAAAAAGAAAAATTTCATTTTTTGTTTTGACTTTTTTTAAATTTATTTATTTTATTAATATTATATTTTTTTGTTTATCTATTTTTTTATTTTAAATCTTTTTTATCTTACTTCTCTTAAAATTTTCTCGCCTCCACCTAGCCTCGAACCGCTGACCACCAGATCGCTGGGCGAACGCCTTAACCATTACGCTAAACCAACGAATTTAATTTCTTGGTCAAAATGCTCACTTGAGCTTATGGTTGCTCATGTTTTGGGAAACGTATTTAACGAATTTTTTTCACTCCAAAAATTGTTTACTTGAAAATGAACCATTAAAAAAAAAATAATAAGAAAACCTTAAAAATTTAGGGAAAATGTTTGTCTTCCAAAATACTGAACTATGAACAAAAAAAAAAAAACTCTAATTTATAAAAAAATAAAAAATTTAGGAAAAATTCTCGCCGCCCGCAGGGATAGAACCCCGAACCTCCCTGCTGTCGAGTCACAGTTTGAACCACTGAGCTATCGACCGCTTGACGGGCAAATGATCAGAATGCGAGGTAAAAGCAGACAACAGCAAAAACAATCATACGCAGCGAATAGGGAAATGTGAGCTGAGGCCTATCTACTCTTTCAGGTTCATGTGGTAGGTGAAATGGCTAGTCATCAAGGACTGGCACTTTGGCATGTCACAAATATCGGGGGCGACCTACTGACTACTGGGAGATTCCTATTTTTTTGCATTTTTGGTCCCATTTTGGTGACTCTTTTCTGC
Source organism: Chlorops oryzae (assembly GCA_020466095.1). NCBI lineage: Eukaryota > Metazoa > Arthropoda > Insecta > Diptera > Chloropidae > Chlorops > Chlorops oryzae. Next base: position 164,096,438 of record CM035806.1, read on the forward strand.
AACGAAAGTTTTTTCCTAGAAGAACAATAATTAATTTATTAGATAATGTGAAATTTTTAATTTTTCCAGCGATGCGATGAGAAAGGCATCCATAAGCGACTATTTGCTGACGTACGTTTCGACCTGTCGTCAGGGCTCTCATCAGAGCAATTTTTTACGGATTGGCTGACTATTGAGTCAAATTTCGGTTTGCGTATTAGAACTACCTTTGACTGCAATTCATATCCTATATTCCAAAATGGGAATCTGTTGATTCGCTATATAAAGAAAGAGAAATTTAGCTCATATACTTTCACAAAAATTAAATCATTTTTTTCTTTTCAGTGTATTCCCATTTTTCCACATATGGGCATTTCCAGAAAAAGTAAACTTTTTGTCGCGTCCGTCTATAGCTGATTGCCAGTCGGAACTGCATAGAAACTTTGAAAAATATAAAAGTCCGCGTAAGCTGCACGAAAGTATTGAGAAGCAAAAGTACTATTTAACGCTTACTTGAATTCGGAGCTTAAAATTGCTCATTTAAGTGTCGCGTCCGTTTGAAAATGCCCATATGTATACATATTTTTTTAAAGCTTCATGTTAAAGAATATACAATATTTAGTTTCTTTAAATAAGGAGTCTGTTTTTTTGAAAATATTTCTGTCTTCTATCCGAGCAATTGTTAATAAAGCCAAACGCAGATAAGAAATTTATTTAATCGTGCGTTTCGTGTCGTGACGTGCCGAAAAATTTAGCCCATCTCTAGTCGGGTATGAAAACTAAAAACGACCCTTTAAATATGCTTTAAAAAATTTCATCCAGCGCAAGTGGTTACACCGGGAGAATATTCTGTGTGAGAAGAACAACTGCATTCACTCTTATGAAATTCTACAAAATACCGTTTAGGAATTTCAACTAATTTTAAATTAATGGAACAACTGATTGATTTAAAGAGACAATTATTTAATTTAAACTCTGACTTTTTCCCATAGAGAAAACTGCCTTTTTTTAGCATGGCGATGTCCTACGGCAAATTCAATTGTCTGAATCTGCATATCTTTTAAATTAGTTTATAATTGGTTTATTGTAAATTGATATTATTTTAAGTTTTTCTTTGAGTGATTTCAAAGTTGTTTTTTTCAAGTTAATTGAGAAGGAATTCTTAAAACAAAAATAAGAGAGATTGTCTAACATACCGATGTCGGTGAGCTCAAATCCCGTTCAGGCAAGTTTTTTTTTTTTTTTTTTTTTTTTTTTTTTTTTTTTTTTTGGGGTAAAAAGTAGGTACTAATATACCTAACATTTAAATAATAATTAACAAACTTAGAAGAATATGCTTTCAACCAAACTTTTTATTCAAAATAAATAGAAAAATGGAAAATTTCTAGTGGAACTTATAGGACTTTTTCAAAAAGCTTGTGTATGACGTTTTTGAAGAAAGGATGGAAACTTTACTGTATGGGTGGCAGCTTCTTTTCTCCTCCATGAAATAATCAAAATTTTCCTTAATATTTAAAATTTACCTGCTTCTTTCAATTCCCAATTTTTCCACATCTTATTTCTGCCTTCAACAGGATTCGAACTCCAGCCTTCGGATTGCTAAGCGCAATCGCTATGCGCTACGCCACGGAGAGATCGAATACATGTAGATTTAATACATTGCATTAAAGTTCATGAATGTAATCTCAATTAATTGATTTTCAACTAATTGTATAACATATTTTTTTTTTTCATCCTGATTGCCTAAATTCCGATAGGGTATGCCAACAAGTTCACACTTTCGATGTCCGTCTCCATGTTAAGGGGCTCTCTCCAGCTCTGCTAGAAATGAAAAACTTCATATGGAAAACGCTTCAGAAATGAATCAAAAATTTTCGGAAGTGTTTTTTTTTTTTATGTAGGAAATGAATTAAGTTTTTCATTTCTGTTTCATTTCTGGCAGAACTGGAGAGAGCCCCGTACTCTAAAAAATGAGCTGCGATCATCTGGAATTTGCTTTGCATGAAAAATTGTCATGTCCACTTCTTATGAGAATCTAATTGCAGTTTTTTTTTTTTTCTTCAAATCGTTAAATTTAAATTAGAAATATCTTTCTTTTTTTTTTTTTTTTTGTTTCGACCGGTTATGGGAAAGACTAATTGTTCCGCGAACCGCTTTGTCGTATGCTTTGTTGTACATTTCAGGGGAAATATGTATCTGTAAATAGACAATAATTGGGGGTTTTTTTTTTAAATTGTATATACAATTTGAACTTATTTAGCGCACTTTTTTCAGGAATCCATATTTTTCAACCAAAGAATACGCAGTTAACATGACGCCTATGATTCTCATTTGGTTTATAAAATGGGGCACATAAGACTCGCAGAATTTCTTTGAATTTTTCACGACTTGAAGTGACAGGAATATGTGCAATTTTACCGTATTTGTGGGTTTTATCTTGTTGGAGCTTAAGTTCTTTCGATAGTTTGATAATCGGTAAGTTCTATCAAAGAAAATTTCGATTATTGATATTTCGATAATTCAATAATCGATAATTTCAATAATCGATAATTTCAATAATCGATACATTTAAATAATCGATAATTTCAAATAATCGATAATTTCAACAATCGAAAATTTTAATAATCGATAATTTTAAACAATTGATAATTTCAAGTATCGATTATGTCAATAATCGATTATGTCAATAATCGAAAGCGGACATTTTAGGCATCTGCCAATTTCAAGAAATGGTAAATGAATCAAAAATATCGATATTCGTCACAAAACCATCAATGTTTTCGATAGTTTGAAACCATCGATAATGCTATCGATTGTTTCTTCAGGTCAACCGTTTATATAGTTCAATCATTCAATCGTCAAATCGTTCGGTGAACGAACTAAAATAACGTGCTCTATAATCACTTACATAGGTACTCTCGCATGCTTATGCTATACACGATCGGATAATACATCGGATAGTGTATCGGATTACACTGTTTTTGATTAACAAACGACTAATTTATATGTCTTTATGTTTTTATTTTTATATTATCGTATTCTTATTGCATATACACACATTTATCTACATATCTATATATATTATATATATATATATATATTTATATTTCGTTATTACAATACACACTCATATATGACGTGTTTCCATGAATGAAATTTACGTTCAGTAAATAAGCTCGTTTTAATTCTAACAGTTTTTAGTTAACATTCGCTGAAGCTACTATAAAAGTCGAATTATTTATTTATTGCATTTAGTTACTCATTCCGCTTTAAATATTTATATATCTTTATATCTATATATATATGTGTATGTGTATCGATTCATTTGAATGCTAATATCGTATTTCGCTCATAAGCATGTGTTCTGATGATCGGAATGCATGTTAAATATTTAATTAATATTGTGCAAATTTATTTAATTTTTCCGATTAAAAAAACGAATGTTGACAGTTGACAGAGTCAAATTAAACAGTCGGCAATAGCGATTTCCAAACTGTCAAGACAACTCCCCATTAGAACGTCAATCGTTTAATATTGAATACATATGCAAGCGTGTACTTGAACAATGCCTCCGTTCTCGTTGGTAAACCTCAAGGCAGGCTCCTTACTAACATACCTTCATCCAGCTGTTAACGGGTTCTGGTATTACCCGGAGTTAAAAAAAAAAAAAAAAAACTCAGGCGTACACGGTGTAATGCAGTGATGGCCAAACCTATACGTAAACATTCACAAATTTGCAGAAATTTATCTTCCAAGCACATGTGCTTGGGTAATCGAAATTTGGCCGACACTGGTATAATGCCACCAACCCATATACATATCCTTTTTAATTTTTTTTTTTCCAATTTCTACATAATAAATTTTTCATGTGTATGTTTTTAGAAGCCACTGTTGTCAGTTTAGGGAAATATTCCCCTTAGCTAAGGGAAGTTTCTGGTGCTTTAGCACAGACTGAGGAGAGAAAAGTCTTAAGGGAAATTTTAAGGATAGCAAGATTTTGTTTTTAAAAAATTATGGAATTATGGAATTATGGCCATATTGTGAGAGCTATACAGGGGATATAACCCTTTAGAAAAAAAGAAAAAAAAAAAACTGTCAACAGTGTTAGAGTAGCACATTTTTCCGACACGCATTCCGACACATTACCCAAAAGAATATTTTGGAGCCTTTTACAGCACATTTTGTTTTATCTTATTCGCAGAATAAAAAAAAAAAATGCTTACGTTGATCGATCGCATACCAATCTAAGGACCCTTGTTTTTTTTTTTTTGTTTTTTTTTTTTTATCGAGCTTTCTTTAATCTATGTTTTCGAATACATATTTTGATGAACTAAACCAAACCGTAGTCGGTGCAAACTGGTGTCGGTTGGTTGTTTTGTTGTTTCTCTTTAACATTGTTCGCTGCAGCTGCGGCCGCCGCCATATTTAGCTCGACTAGTGTATCGATGCTGTTGAGGCTTACGCCCTGGAGTATTTTCTGTGCTGCCAACGAGGTGAAATTAAAGGACAAATCAGTCAAGCTGGGGAAATTGAACAGTTCATCGTTTTCTCCATTCACATTTACTTCTTGTCCCGCCGTCAATGCCGTTGCATCGCCACATCCACCACCGCCGCCACTGCCACCGCAACCGCCACTGCCACCGCCGATGACGCCAATCTCCTTCGATAGGCTCAAACGTCGATCGAGCGCTTCCTTCTCAACGGATTTATCGACTGTTGTCGTAAAGTTATTATCCTTTAGAACGAGATTCGGTTCGCTGCCCATACCGATCATGGTCTTTTGCAATAGATGTGCCAAATCTTCACCGTTTATTGCCGGATTCGAGTTGAGCGTATTGCCGGCCTTTTGCAGATTACCACCAACTGATGACTCATAGCGCAAATTCTTGAGATCGCAATTCGAGTTCATCAGTTTCGATTGCGATTCTTTAGTGTTCTTCTCATAGTATCGCAGATTCCCAACGGATCCGGCTATTTCGAAGTCTTGTTTTGCCAATGCGGCGATTTTCTCATCATTGGGCGAATTCGGCTGCGACGACTCATTCTTGAGGACATTGTTCTTGTAGACGATATTACTGGAACCGTTGTGTTGCATCTGAAGGCAAAGTTTCCGACTATTATTCATTGTGGCGTCGTTGTTAATATTCTTTGTGAATTTTGATGTCTCGATTTGCTCCGATGAGCTCAGATCCAAATTATCCGGCGATGTTTCACTAACGAATGATATTGAATCGTACGTTTCGGAATTAGCATCGTTTTCGCTTATGGACGAGTCCTTATAGATTAGATGCTGATGCGGCCCAATATTTATATTGTGAGATAAGTGTTTCGGTTCTGTCTGTCCTCCCATCGGATTGAATTCGCTTGCTTGCTTAATTGGCGATAGATTCTGTTGTCTCGAAAGGGTTTTCTTTATGACTTCACCCTTCTCGTTCGTTGTCGTCTCATTGTTTATTACATAGACATTCGAATTTTCCATCAGTTTACCATTCTCCAGCGTTATGACACTGCGAGCCGGTGAATTCTGAACGAATATTTTCGTACTGGGTATATTGCTTTGACTGCCATTCGATGTGGTCACTTGCAGCGTAATGGAATTATTTGACGTTGAGTTGGGTAATAGATTGTTAACAACATTGTTGGCATTGCTGTTGCCGAAACTCTTACAGTTTGGATTGCTGGATGCGTTCGCCCGGCAACGTTGCGATTGTTCGGCGGCGCGTGCGCGCATGGCTTGATGACGTGCTGTCGCACGCGGCGACCCATTGAGCACAAGTATTGACCGTGTTGGACTTGGCTGTATAACAGCCGTATTCGTGGAGCATTGCGAATCGAGACTAGAATGGCCACTCGTTTTGCTAAACGACACTTTACCGCTATCGATGCTCGACGGGCCAGAGGTGAGCATCGACGATGACGCCTTGCCCGACTCAAGACTGGATGGACCGCTCTGTACACTGCGGTAATTGATCTTATTATCGGCATATCCATTATTGGTAATAGTACCACCGTCTGCCGTATGGCGTTTCATCGGAACTGTTACGCCCGATAACATCTTCAATGGCGATGGCCGTGTTGCTGGTGATTGCTCGAAAATGTGCTTACCGATTATGCTCTTTTGTTGTGCGCCGGACTTTTGCGTATTCGCGACCAGCGTCGACGAATGGTAGTTGGGTGCACTTAGCCGCGAAAGCGTTGTCGAAGAATGATTTATTTTATTGACTCTTGCAACGGCGCTGGCGGTATTACTACTGCCGCTGCCAACGCCACCGGTGCCACTGCTGGCAGTAGCCGGAATCGATTGCGTTGAACGCGGTAACGAGCCGCTGCAATAGACCGGCGAACGCCGTCGGATCGGTGAGCAATCGCGGGAAGGTATCAGAAATGCCGATTCGCTCGACATATGCCGGCGATGGTGTCGTCGTGGCAATGTGGACGATCGTTGACTCAATTCGGATCCATCATAGAAAGTTGAGTTCGAAAGCGTATGTACAACCGGTAGGTCCTGAAAGACATGTGTATTTTTGGGGTTGCTTGGTGTATATGGTGTACGGGTACTCACGTGGTCCATGGTTTGTGTGCCAACGCTATGCAAATGTACTGCCCGAGAGTTGAACCATTCCGCTGGCGGGAATTGAGCGGAATATGTTTCGATTTGGCGTTGCTTGGTGCGACCACTTCGTCGGAAAAGACGCGACAGTAAAGATCCTTTTTCTGAAACGGAAACGGGAACGAAAAAGAAAACGAAAACGGAAACGGAAACGAAAACGAAAACAGGAATGGAAATGGCAGTTCGCCATTAGAGACGATAATCATAAAATGTTGGTGGATTTCATTTTCGACCTACTTGGTGATGACGAATCTGTACTTTGGTACTCCGAGCTGCTACTGTCTGTGGCCAAAGTTTGCGCGTATGTCTTCGAGAGACTGCGCGTCGAGGCGCAACGCTGCAGACGTTTCGATGAGCCGAAAAGTCGCAGGCTATGCCTTCGTTCTAAGCTTCGTGGCGTTGGAAAAGATGCACTCCGACGTTTCGAAGCACGTGGATAAAGAATCTTATCGTTCGGATTACCTGTACGATGAGAGAAAGCAATATAGAACATGCATATGTATATAGAGCAGACCTGTTAAATAATGATTATTTAATTAATGATTAATTAATCAGATTATTTTTTTCTTATGAGTGAAATAGTGATTATTTAATGATTATTGAATTATTATTTCAGATTAATGAAAAAAATCAGAAAAAATCAAAAAATAATCAAAAAATAATCCCGATTAATTTTAGATTATTTTTGAATATTTTTGATTTTTTTTTGATTATTTTTGATTTGTTCTGATTTTTTTTTTATGAATTTAATTATTTTCAATTTGTAATTGAATAACATCGTTTTTCCAAAGTTTCCCTATAGTCCGTGGGACCGGCAACAGACAAGTGAATTAACCGGCCACCTTTGGTTAGGAACACCCCTCGTCAGTAGTACAGCGAGGGGCCCATATGTCCTTGCCTATGACATCGCAATGTAAAATTCGCCTCTCGAAAGTATTGCCGGTGGTTTGACGAGGGGTGGTCCTAACCAGAGGTGGCCGGTTAATTCACTTGTCCGGTGCCGGTCCCACGGACTATAGGGAAACTTTGGAAAAACGATGTTATTCAATTACAAATTGAAAATAATTAAAATTAATTTAAGAAAATCAGAACAAATCAAAAATAATCAAAAAAAATCAAAAAACCCAAAAAAAAAATCAGGAAAAATCAAAAATATTCAAAAATAATCTAAAATTAATCGGGATTATTTTTTTGATTATTTTTTGATTTTTTCTGATTTTTTTCAATAATCTGAAATAGTCCTGATTATTTCACGATTATTTGGTAATCGCAATCATAAATAATCAAAAATTTCAAAAAGTTAAATTAATAATGATTATGGATTAAAAAAAGAACAATAATTCATGATTATTAATCTTAATCGGGATTTAACAGGTCTGATATAGAGTAATATATAGAAAACAGAAAGAGGAATTTTTTATTGGGTTTTTTTTTTTATCTAACCTCCACATATGACATCCGCCAAATTGGTCTGTATGCATTGATGGGTTAAATCGCCATCGCGTTCCGTTGATATTTCGCCGTATAACGAATGCAGGGCCTCCGCATTGGTCATGAGCATTACCCTGGCTTCCTGAGGTAGCTCGTTTATCTCTTCGAATTCCTCCTGATAGCCATTGGGATGATGCTGATTTCGAGGTCTAGAACGGCTGCGACGGCGTCTGCAAAATAGAAATTTTTCGTAAATATCTTGGAAAAATTAAAAATAATTTTTCAGGTCCTCTGCAATATTCCCTTGGGTGGGAGCTTTTTCGGTTCGGGTTTTAGGCGTGTATGCAGAAAATTATTTCGTTAGGAATTCTAGGCATTGCAAAAATTATTGTTGCTGTAATAATTTTTGGCATTTCGCATTTCTGAGGGGGGCTATGTTCTTAAACTATCCCCTGACAAAAAAAAAAAAAAAAAAAAAAAAAATACGTCCCTGTCGGGATTTAAAAATAATATCAAATGTTCCGTAAAATTCTCAAATTTCGCAATGACATAATTTTCTACTATTGTGTTAATGTCTTCTTCGGGCCCGATCCGCCTTTTTGCCGCTCTGGGCAAAAGCAATATTTCCCGTCCCGTCCTATGGTATCACTAATGGGTTACTCTTTTCGCAACATCTAAAATGGGCATTTCCAGAAAAGGTAAACGTCCGAATTTATCTGATTGCCTCTCGGATCTGGACAGATATTTTGTTAAATATAAAATTCCGCATAAGCTGAACGAAAGTAAATAGTTAGGAACAAAATTACTATTTACCGCATTCTTCAATTCGGGACTTAAGGGGACCTTCTGGTCTAGAATTTTTTGAAAATTGATTTTTTTTTTTTATATATTTCGGAAGAATAGACTTTTAAGAATATGCTGGCAAAGTTTCGTGAAGATATTGACAATATTTGTTTTGCTACAGCCTTTTTAGAAGGTGGAGACAGCAGGCAGCGCGCTTGATCAAAGCAACTTTGAACGCGTTTATCTCAAAACTACTTTTTTTGACCTGGTGTGAATGAAAACAAAAAAACCATCGAACCGATTTGTCTGGAATTTTTATATATTATTCATAACATCAATGGCTATGGCCCGAACTAGAATCGAATTTTTATTTCAAGAACTTCATATTTTTTCATCAAAAAAATGGTCAAAAAAAGGGGAGTTTTTGATGGTTGAAATAAAAAATTGCGCCATTTTGTCAATTAAAAAAAAAATTTTTTTTATTCTAGTTCCTGCCATAGCCGCATTCATTCTGATTAATAACATATTTTTGTTTTTTTTTTTTCGATTACCAGAACTGCCAAAATCTTTCACACCACGGAGGTACTTTTTCAAAGAGGGTCCACTTCAACGCCATTTTTAAAATACCAAAAAAAAAAAAAAAAAAAATTACAACATTTTTTATTTTTTGTCAATAAAGAATATAATAAGCCTGCATACTTAGAAAATCGTTTTTTATTTGGCTTAATACCAAAAAAAAAATCATGAAAATACCCTAAATTTTCGTGCTCTAGACCAGAAGGTCCCCTTAAAATGACAAACGTAACTGTCACGTCCGTTTGGAAATGCCCATAGTGAAATTGCTGTCCCTCATAGTTCCGCTTTGCACATTCCCCCGGCTTGCTGCTACCCCCCCAAAATCGGAGCCTGGTCTTCTTGGCTTTCAATTAACTGCGCTTTCGATTGTAATTGATTCCTTACGATTGCATGTGTTAAATATTTGCACTCCTCTTAAGCGGGCAAGTTTTTTTTGCTCCGAAATATTCTAGTAAGTAGGTACCTACTACCTGCTTCTCAAATAGTTTCCTCTTAAGCGGAAACCTCTGTCATTGTGGACATTGTATCTTGCGATCTGGTACATCGGTGTCCGCTTAATGGAGAGTATACGAGCAGGTATGAATGTGTTGCCGCGTATCGCCAACATATTTGCACTTACTCTGGCGTGAAGATGAAATAACCCTTCGCGGTTTGATAGATCTTCTGCTCCTGCATCAATTGCGCCAATGAATCGTAAATGACTTCGGTTGCGGGTGTCGTCATATGCGGGAATCGGCTATTCAATTTCGTTCGTATATTTTCAATTGTCGCCGAATGTCCTTCGGACGTAAGATCGACAATGACATCGCAGAGCGCTTCGGGCAACGGTGTGAACTGGCCTTGTACTGTTGGTGTGACAACGCAGTCATCGATATCGCCTGAGGAGAAACGAAAACGAAAATGAAAACCAAAATTGAAAGACGAAAATCGAATAATCGAAAATCGAAAATCGAAATCAAGAAAAGAAAAAAACCAAAAGAAACACGAAAAAGGAAAATTCGCAATTAGTTGGTTGTTATTGACCACAAACTTGGTTAATGAAATTGCATCGAATCGGAATGGATTCGAATGGAGCTGAATGAAGCTGAATGGAATGGATTGGCATGGAATCGAATGGAATTTCGCTGAACTGATTCGTGAAATCCGAGCGAGTGTCATTGGGCAAGTCACCGAATTTGGGCTTGGCAACACATTCAACCAAAAAAAAAAAAAAAATATATTAAAAAAAATAAAACTAATATTGGCATTTCTGCACTTGCCGCTGAAGGCAGTGAGTGAGCGAGCGACGAGTGTTGGTCGTAATTGCCGACAGTAAGTATCTGCGAATGCACATATGGTGGGCTAGGTAGGTGCCACCATTTGGTGTTGCTGGCTTTTTCAGCCACAAATGGGAATATTCCATCAGATTTTTTTATTTATTTTTATTTTATTTTTTTTTTTTTTTTTGCGAAATTCGGTTGTGGTTTCACAGTTTTAACCTTTTTTTGGAAAATCTTCGCTTTTTGGATTGACCAGATCGGAGACCGATTCGATCGATTTCGCGTTTGATTAACGAATGTAACAACATTTCTTGAATAGTTTCACACAAGCCAATGTGTTGCGCTAGTATTTATGCTTCTTTTTTTTTTGTCTGCTTGTTTTTGCTGTGGGAGCGGGTTTTAACCTTTTTAGGGGTTTGAATTTAATTGCGATTTCGATGATCAATTCCAAAAAAGAGGAATTTTTCAAACAAAATATGACTTAATAAGTATGTAGTTGTGGCAACATCCCTGACATTATAAAGGTCACATAAATCTGTTGCTGTGACGGAATAGTTTTCCAGAGTTTTCAACGGCGTTGCAGTGACCAAAACTTTTTGAAGAACGCAAGAAACTCAAGAAAAAGTACCCAAAAAATATTTAAAATATTATTTTGTTTATTTATTTTCTTCTATTATTTTTTTTTTTTTTTGAAATATTCAGGGGTGTCACAGAATCCGATAGCTGTCGGAATTGGAATTTAAGTCGACTGAATTTTTGATATAAATTTCATTAAAAAAGCCGGATAATATATGGTTCAGTGCAATTGAGAACCGATATTAGATCCAATTCAACATCAGAAACAGCAAAATTTTTAAATTCTATATGAAATTTCGATCGGTTTTAATCTCGAATCCGACAGCTATCGGATTCTGTGACAGCCCTGATTCATTCTAACTGTACTTGCAATGTTTCCATAATGACGTTTTCTAAAGCCTTCCAAACATCATGATTTCATTTCATTGCTAACCGTCAACATTGAGCTAACCCTTTAGCGCCTTCTGAGACAATTCGTCCCCAAAAACACACACACAAAAACAAGTAAGGGTGTTATAGTCAGGCGAGCCTGACAATAAAATACCCGACACAGACACACATGTTTAAATAATTTTTGAACCACGCCCAAAAACAGAATATTCAAGAGGTTTTTAAGGCCATTAGGGGCCCCATAAACCGACTTTTGTTAAATTTCTTTATGAAAACCGCCCCTTTTCCACGCCCAATTTTCCATTTTTTTTTTTGCAATTCTCATCGGAGGCTTAAATATACGCTCAAATTCTAAGTTTCATTGAAATATTTCGAAAAAGTCTGATTTTGAGGCAGTTTTGGGGATTTTTGTGACAGACCCTAGTACTGGAGGTACCCTTAATAAATGGACCGACCAAGGAAATTTTTTTGGAGGATGTTTATGGCTACAAAGGAAGCATAAGTGCCAAATTTCCGTGCAAGTTCCGTTTGAATTTCGGTTAGGACAATTTCGAAAAACGACCCTTCGGAACGCCCACTTAAAATGTTGAAATCGTATAACTTGCCTTGAACATGTTCAAATATCAAATTTCATCAAAATATGTTGAAAACTTCGATTTTAGAGCATTTTGTGATTTCGTAACAGACCCTAGTTACTGGAGGTACCCTTAAAATGGTCCGATCGGGTCCAATTCTCGAACTATGTCCTTACTCATGTGCTGTGAGTGCGCATATAAATTTCATCAAATAGTTTAACTCCTTCGATAAGAAACTGTTACACAATCGACGACAGACGGTACAGACGATAGACCTCTCTTCTTCTTTCTCTCTTCTCTTTCTCTCTTCTCTCTCTCTCTCTCTCTCCTCTTCTTCTTCTTCTCTCTCTCTCTCTCTCTTCTCTTCTCTCTCTCTCTCTCTCTCTCTCTCTCTCTCTCTCGCTCTGTCTCTCTCAATTGGTGGCCGCAATTGATAGAGTACACTGTAAACAGCCTCAGTGGCGTAGTTGATTGAAATGCTAACATTCGAAGCGAGAGGCTCTGAGTTCAACTCCCAGCTGAGGTCTTGATCTTTGTGTCGTTTTCCCAGTTGCTGGTTTTCTTTCTTTTCCCCATTTCTCGTGATATCACAAGAAAGGCCCATGTGAGGCCTTACCGTGTCACCACCCTTTGTGGCAGCCACTAACCTAACCTAACCTAACCTAACCTATATCCCCGCATTCATTGATTTTATGCATCCGTCATACTTCCATCCATCAAAATCGATAGAAAGAGATTTTACTGTCTAAATTTCTAATACCCAGACCCATTCGAGATCGACCATGCATAAGGTGTATAGAAGTAACAGCATAATGTCAACGACCTCAGCTGGGAGTTGAACCAAGAGCCTCTCGCTTCGTAAGTTGGCATCTCAACCAACTACGGCACACAGAGGCCGTCATGCTTGAATATAAATATCTTTGTATTAAATTAATAGGGACTCGCAGAAAGAATAGGAAAACGACTATTCTTGAGAAGGTAAATGGATGAGGCTTCACTGTATTTTATTTGATATTATTTTATTTCATTAATTTTATTTTTGTTGTTGTTGAGACTTTCTAAGTATGTCTTTTGGAATTTCTTGTTATAATAAAGATTGTCCAACTTTTTCGTGGTTAAACTCTTAAAATGTTATCCATAGAGTGTAGATCGTGGTATATCTTTCGGGTATCGATCGCCTGAGGTACGATTTTATTCGATAAGCAAAAAAAAAAAAAAAAAAAAGGAGAAATTAAATAGAAACGAGGAGAAATACAACCGAACAAAAGCGAATCGATCATGTCGGGAAGAACGGCCTTTCCATTGAGCGGATCATCGATTGTTTCAGGAAAAGTTTTCACGAAACCCTTCAGACCAACAGCCAGCAGCTAGGAGTCAGCAGCCAACAACAGCTTCGACGACAGTTGCGGCTTACGACTCAATTTTCAGCGCTCCCGTTCAGTTTATGGTTTCTTTGCGGCTGATCGCAAACATTTAAGATTGCACGTTTATCAGTTTTGCTATTATTCAGCTCTTCTGGTTTTCTTCTTTCCTTTATTTTCATTTAAAATATTTTGTTGTTGTTGTTGTTGTTTTTATTGTAGCTGCAGCAAGCAATCAATCATAGCCGCGCACAGATCGCTCGAGGTGAATTCAATTGATTCAGAAGAGGCAAAAGCCGACTAAGCCGAATGGATTCGAATATATTCGTTCAGCTTAAGAGAAGGCATTAGCCATGCTACCTACTATTAAGTGTTACCATAATACGCGATCGAAGGCATAAAACGAAAAACACCTTAATTGTATTGTGCGCCCAATTGATAAAGAGAAGCGAGCAGATACCTTATTAGAGGAGAAAAAAAAAAAAATAAAAATAAAAATTAAATAAGAATATACTGCAGCGCCTCTTCCTCATTATTGGGCATAACACATATGGGTGTGATCGTTGAGTTTTCGAATTCTTTTTTCGTGTTGCTATTGGAATTCATTTCGATGAGTGTGGAGAGCCGAAAATTTTCAAGGTAATTATTTGCAACCGATCGGCAAGATCAAGCGCCGCACAGTGGGGCATCAGTGGAAAAAATAGGATTTTTCAACTTTTAAATTTCCAAATTTTAATGAATCACTTTTGTATAGAAATATTTGTCTATGAGGAATTCAACATTCTTTTTGATGAAAATTGAACTTTTTTATTAAAACAAAAAAAAAAAAAAATTAACAAAAGTCAAGGGAATGTTTTTCATTAAATTTCAGATTAATATTGTAGTCCAAATAGAGAACATTTTTTATCTGAAAATGGTGAAAATATACCAATTACTCTTTCATGTAGAAAAAAAATTTTTTTTAATTGGAAAAGTAGAATAATTACACTGTGCTCGTATTTTGTACTTTTTTTTTACCGACAACATGGAGACATATCTGGTAAACATAATTGGAGGGCGCTGAATTCAGTCCCATCAACTGTTTTTCTAGATTGGCTCTAGTTTTTGAGATATCGCGGTTTAAAAATTGTGACTAGCTTCATTAAAAATTATTTATATTTCGCTCATGTTGCTATATATTTATTACAGAATAATGACGATAACGTTAATTACTTCTATTTAGGAGAATTCCTGTCCAAAACTTTGCTGCAATCCCAACGGTAGTTGGTGTTTTATAAGTGATTTTTTCAATTTTATGCACATTTATTAAAAAAAAAATTGAAGCATACTTTTAGGGGACGTGAAACTGTTGACATTCGATTTTTTCAAATACATTTTTTTCAAATTTAAAGAAACAGTTCTCAAAAAGAACTTCAAGATTATTTAACAAAATGGCTTAATGGGAAATCATATGACTATGAACCGAGAGTTCTGAAGTTCAAGGCCCAAAAAAGTTTAATCGAAAAACATTTTTTTTTTTTTTCGGATTTTTTCGGGTGGTGTGGAGTTCATCCGAAAAAAAAAATATTTCTATTATACTTTTTTTGGCTTTGAACTTCAGAACTTTCGGTTCCTAGTCATAGGATTTCCCATTATGCCGTCTTGTCAAATATAAAAACGGGTCCCAAAATCGAAATAAATTTTTGGAGCAAGTAAAATTTTTAAGTAAAAAACAAAATTATGCTTGCATACTTTAGGGATTCACCTTTAAACGCGAAAATCTCCGTTAACTGAGCCAATCCCAAAAAATCAATATCACTATTGTATTCAGCGCATTTGACTTAGTATTTCTAGATATGAAAGCCGTCTGTCGATTTTTTGAACTAGCACAGTGTTATTATCAGGGCTCGGATTTTGTTGACTTTTATAAATTTGAAGCATACTTAAAGGAGCAAAAATTTTTCTAACTAACATTTTACGAAAAAGTTTAGCGAAGTTGAAATTCAAACCGCTTGTCTTATTTCAAAAAAATTTATATTGAAGTTAAAAATCGACTTGAGTCGTAACTTTGTGTGAGTTAAATAAAAATTTTACTCCTTAAAGTATGCTTTAAATTTATAAAAGTCAACAAAATCCGAGCCCTGATTATTATAATTTGCCAGAAATTCGAGTAAAAAATATCAACTTCTCATTTTTTGTTGGAAAAAAAACTTTATGTGCTTTGCCTTGCTTAGCCCTCTTACTGTATAAAAATGAAAGGTCTATACTTTCAATATAAACAAAAAAAAATTCACCTTCTAATACCTTTTCTGTAAGTAACATCGATTTGAATTTCAAAAGTCACAGCAATATTTCATACAAATGTTCAATAAGACAAAAAAATGGGGCATACTTTTAGGTCTTACGTAATTAAAACATGGAACGATTTACAAATGAAACATTCTTTTTGTTTACGAATATGTAGGCGTAACGAAATTTAATAACATTTCAATGTAAAAAAAAAACAAAACATATTACATCAATATCTTTCTATGAGACACTTTAACTTGGCATGCTTTACTAGAAAAGCGGAATGCATTTGTGAGATATTTTCGTGATTGTGATTTCGAAGGCTAATATCGTTCGCGGAATGCTGTTGAGGGTATTATCTTCTTTTGAATGGAGACAACCAATGTTTAAGCTTTGGGAAAAAATTTAAATTCTTTATTTTATGTGAATAGGAAATAAAAACATGTAAAATATCCAAATTTCGATGGGTGTTAAACCCAAAGTAGGCGTGGCAGCCCCAATATTTTTTGTTTTTTTTTTTTTTTGTTAAGAAGAACTCAATGAAGAAGTGTCCCGAATTTCAAGTCCCTAGGTCTAAAAATAAAAATTTTGACTTGTGGATTTTATATGGAAGGTGGGCGTGGCAGTGAGCGGATTTCCAAGATTTTTTCAAAATATCTTAATTTAGCCCGCAGAAGTGTTTCTGCAAAGTTTCAATGCTCTACGCCTACTCCTTGTTTTTTTTCGAAAAAATAGGTATATGGAGCGGCCCCACTGTGCACCGCGCGCCTAAGCAGTTTGGAAAACTTGAATTTCCCTTCATTGGATTTATCAGAAAAAATCATCTTTTGACGGTTATTTACAATTTAGAAGCGCAGTTTTGGTAGGAAGAATTATCGTTGTCCTTAACCCTTTAACGTGTAAGAAATAAATTTTTCTTCACAACAGTTCAACGATTTAACATATTATAAACGATCGTTTCTGCAATGCGTGATTTCCAAGAGCGCAGGAGCTTCTGCAAATATTCAACAAATATAAGCATATGGAATCAATTACAATCAAATATGCAATTGATTTAAATTGGTTCGATAGGTTTGCATATGTTCAATATATGCAGGAATTCCTGAGCTATTGGTAAAATGAGAAAAAATTTCCATATTTCCAACTCTCCAATGGACCTACGTATTTACGTGTGTGTACGTACTACGTACATATGTTTGTGGCGGGTTCGGAACGGGCGGAAAAGAAAAGCAATCATACGCAAGATACATTTTACGCATGTATGTATGTGTGTCAATATGTATTTACATGAAACTACTCGTATTTCCCATGTGTTATTGTTATTGTTAAAGTTCATATATGCAGATTTTTCTCAATGATTGTACATGCATATGTACATAAGTACGACATACGACGTACGTATGCATAAGGACACGTCGTCGGATAGGTTTCGGATGACTGTGTGCGGCGGTGCCAATCAAATCGAGTGGTTTTTTGCGCCGCTCCGTCCACGCCAATCCACGCTTAATGCTTTCACTCAAGCACAGCAAGCAGAAGGCGGCAAGCGGCAAGCGGCAAGCAGCATCGACTTGCAGTACTTCTCGCAGTGCATTTTATCTGTCGCTTCTGTTATGCATTAGCGACAATGTTGCGTGCACCCATGCCGTAATGCAACCAATTACATAACTTCCAAGACACATGAACGAGCAGGAATGAACGTGAATGCATACACACATAGCTTCTTGCACAACGATCGACGATCTACGGTCTACGGTCTACGAGCTAAAAGCTGAAAAATTTCCTCAACAAAAATCTTGGGGCGACATTTTTATGCAACGGTGCAACGGAGAGTTCGCCTTCACATGTGAATAAGGTGTTAAATGTTCGCCTATGGCGGATTGTTTTCTCAATAGATGCACATTTGTATGTACCTACACATAATACATATTACATGCATACATACACTGAGCGAACGTAACCATGATTTTTTTTAAAAGGGCGCATTGTTATTCACAGTCCTTTTGATTTTCGAGCAGAACAAAAATTTCAAAAGGAAAATTGTTGAGTCAACAACATTTTTGGTTGAATTGAAAGGAAATATGTTTAATTACATTTCTTTTCGTTCAGTATAATTCTCATTTGTTTTATAAAATAAGACATATAAGATATGTATTCATCTTATAACTTTTTAAGCATTGCGAAAGCAGTCACCAAAACGGAGTGACGAAATCGGATGAAGTCCATCCGATGGCTATTTTTTGGGTGATGTTCAGCAGAGTGCTCTATGGCTATTTGCTTTGAACGTTAATTAAATTTTTTTTGACATTTCTTCTTGTATAGGTATTTTTTTTTGGAATTTTTTTAAAAAATTTCTTGTCATTTCAACTATGTCCGTGGTTGGTTCAACAATTTAAATTTAAATCCATTTTTGAAAATTATCATTTCAATTCAACCTGAAGTATGGTTGATTCAAAAGGAAAATTTTTAATTTTATCAACAAGAAAAATTGTTAAAATTAAAAATATTCCTTGTTGAAGCCGTTTTGTATGTTTTTCCTTTTGATTTAACCAGTTTTCTGGTTGATTTTTTTCTCAGTGTATGTATATCGATAGTATCTACCAGGTTGGCTGATAAGTCCCCGGTCTGACACATAGATGGCGTCGCTAGTATTAAATGCATATTATTTTTATATAGTGGCAACCTTCAAATGATTCGTGTCAAAATTTGACGTCTGTAAGTCAATTAGTTTGTGAGGATAGAGCGTCCTTTTGTGAAGCAACTTTTGTTATTGTGAAAAAAAATGGAAAAAAAGGAATTTCGTGTTTTGATAAAATACTGTTTTCTGAAGGGAAAAAATACAGTGGAAGCAAAAACTTGGCTTGATAATGAGTTTCCGGACTCTGCCCCAGGAAAATCAACAATAATTGATTGGTATGCAAAATTCAAGCGTGGTGAAATGAGCACGGAGGACGGTGAACGCAGTGGACGCCCGAAAGAGGTGGTTACCGACGAAAACATCAAAAAAATTCACAAAATGATTTTGAATGACCGTAAAATGAAGTTGATCGAGATAGCAGAGGCCTTAAAGATATCAAAGGAACGTGTTTGGTCATATCATCATCAATATTTGGATATGAAAAAGCTCTGTGCAAA
Organism: Chlorops oryzae; assembly: GCA_020466095.1. NCBI lineage: Eukaryota > Metazoa > Arthropoda > Insecta > Diptera > Chloropidae > Chlorops > Chlorops oryzae. The sequence continues at coordinate 164,115,378 of CM035806.1, forward strand.
ATGGGTGCCGCGCGAGCTCACATTTGACCAAAAACAACAACGTGTTGATGATTCTGAGCGGTGTTTGCAGCTGTTAACTCGCAATACACCCGAGTTTTTGCGTCGATATGTGACAATGGATGAAACATGGCTCTATCACTACACTCCTGAGTCCAATCGACAGTCGGCTGAGTGGACAGCGATCGGTGAACCGTCTCCGAAGCGTGGAAAGACTCAAAAGTCCGCTGGCAAAGTAATGGCCTCTGTTTTTTTGGGATGGGCATGGAATAATTTTTATCGATTATCTTGAGAAGGGAAAAACCATCAACAGTGACTATTATATGTCGTTATTGGAGCGTTTGAAGGTCGAAATCGCGGCAAAACGGCCCCATATGAAGAAGAAAAAAGCACCATGCCACAAGTCATTGAGAACGATGGCAAAAATTCATGAATTAGGCTTCGAATTGCTTCCCCACCCACCGTATTCTCCAGATCTGGCCCCCAGCGACTTTTTCTTGTTCTCAGACCTCAAAAGGATGCTCGCAGGGAAATAATTTGACTGCAATGAAGAGGTGATCGCCGAAACTGAGGCTTATTTTGAGGCAAAACCGAAGGAGTACTACCAAAATGGTATCAAAAAATTGGAAGGTCGTTATAATCGTTGTATCGCTCTTGAAGGGAACTATGTTGAATAATAAAAACGAATTTTGACAAAAAAATGTGTTTTTCTTTGTTAGACCGGGGACTTATCAGCCAACCTGCTATATTCCTATTTAATTGACTTCTTCGTCTTTTAATAATTTGACTTCGGCTTTTGTTGCTGAGAAGGGCGTGCAGATTTATTGTTTCGTCGTTGAAAATTTTTAGTTTTTTGTTTAACCCCTTCATGGCGGAGTTTTTTTTTTTTTTTTTTTTTTAAAAGAATTTGTCAAATTGAAAAATGATTTTTTTAGTACAGAGATAAATTCTGAAGTATCATGGATGAAAAGTATGTCCAACATATATTTACGGTCGAATTGTTTGAACTCTTAAAATAAAATTCACACAAAATAAAAGAAAGAAACGTCGACTTACTTTTTTCCCTATGCATTGCACATCAGATTCAAACCAACGAAAGAAAAGAAAATCAAAAGAAAAGAAAAACTCGCGCTACGCTTTGATGCGCATTTTCATAAAAAAAAAAAAGAAAAAAAAAATCAAAGGTTAAGGTCAAAACGCTTTGGGCGTTTTTACCTACGAGTGTGGACCTGACGCCTCCTCTTTACGCTACGTTAAGTTGAAATCATTGAGAGGAAAAAACGCGATGCCGACTGTGACTGCGTCGGTGATTTCTGAGCCAAGCCAAGCCGATTCGAGTCGCGTTGATTTTGGCAAAAATACCAACGTACCTAGGAGCCATTGCGTCCGTCCAGCATTTGTAATTATAACCCTTGAATGTAATCAAAAATCCCAGCAACAATTGTGCGAATTGAAACTTCGCCGAAGCTCACCGAGTGCACGCTTTTCCACGATCATGATCGTTTGTAGAGAAGTATGCGGATCGTATAGCAAGATGGGCGAGCTGCTTTTGAGGCGTTTGAGGATGAGAATCGAAAAATGCGTTGGTGCTTGGAATTTCGTCCGTCCGTCCGTCCGTCCGTCCGTCCGTCCGTGTGAAATTTCGTGTGAGAAGAAAACAAAAATTTTTGCAAGACCAAACAAGTAGCCCCGACTAATAGTGACTGTGATTAAGTTTTAAGCGCACTATCCGCGACAATGCAACCTTTTGTGTCGACGAAACTTAGTCGTTGTCCAGAGAAGGTTAATCGTAGGTTCATGGCGCACAAGTCAAGGTTTTCTCATAATAAAACACTTTGTGCAATTGTATCATATTTTGTCTTCGAGGAATTTAACGAGTGTGTACTAAAATTTTAGCGCCCTTAACCCTAACCCATTTCAAAACCCCTTTCAAGTGACTCTTTTCAGAGCAATGCATTCTTTTAACCCTCTTACTCATAATAGATAAAATTTATCTTCATATAATATTAACGATTTATAGCATTTGCTATTAAAAACCTTTCAAAAAATCACAAAAATCATGCCATCAAAACCCCTTCAAATTGAGATTGAAAATTCCTCAAACTGTCAGCACTGACTTAAGCTCAATAAATTCAATTATCAACGGCCACACAAACATAAATACATACTGCATTAATTACAGTCAACTAAAACGATAAAATTAAAATCACATCAATGAGTGAAATGCTTATTGGCGATAATTAATGGCCATTGCGGAACTCCATAAATCGGCAAAACACGCACGTTCATGGAGCTATCGACCTTCAAGCGTCAATGACAAAAAATATATATATGTATTGCTCGTCCGATTGACTACCCAGTAGTCAGTAGGTCGCCCCCGATATTTGTGACATGCCAAAGTGCCAGTCCTTGATGACTAGCCATTTCACCTACCACATGAACCTGAAAGAGTAGATAGGCCTCAGCTCACATTTCCCTATTCGCTGCGTATGATTGTTTTTGCTGTTGTCTGCTTTTACGTCGCATTCTGATCATTTGCTCGTCAAGCGTTCGATAGCTCAGTGGTTCAAACTATGACTCGACAGCCGGGAGGTTCGGGGTTCTATCCCTGCGGGCTAAATTTTTTACTTTTTTTTATAAATTAGAGTTTTTTTTTTTTTGTTCATAGTTCAGTTATTTTGGAAGACAAACATTTTCCCCTAAATTTTTAAGGTTTTATTATTATTTTTTTTTTAATGGTTCATTTTCAAGTAAACAATTTTTGGAGTGAGAAAATTCGTTAAATACGTTTCCCAAAATCTGAGCAACGCTAAACTCAAGTGAGCATTTTGACCAAGAAATTAAATTCGTTCGTTTAGCGTAATAGTTAAGGCGTTCGCCCAGCGATCTGGTGGTCAGCGGTTCGAGGCTCGGTGGAGGCGAGAAAATTTTAAGAGAAGATAAAAAAGATTTAAAATAAAAAATAGATAAACAAAAAAATATAATAATTAATAATATAAATAAATTTAGAAAAAGTCAAAACAAAAAATGAAATTTTTCTTTTTTCTCAGTCGCTGGTGCTAGGCCATTTTCCTGCCCCTTTTCGCTAGCGAAATGACTGGTTAAAGGTGGCGCATAAAAGGACGACCTGTCCCCGGCAATGAGATCGTAATGTTAAATTCGCCAGCGTCTTGGATAGGAAAGGGACCGATCCCCGACACCCAGTGACTAGTGAAATCGCTAGTGTTGTGGTGGCTCCGCTGACTACTGGGTAGTTACTCGTGATGGCAAAGAATAATCGATAGCCGGATAATCCGTATTTCTTCTTTTTTTTCGATACGTCAAACAAGGTTTTAACACTATTCTTGGCAGGTTGAGGGAGTTTTTCGTTCTGGAGGATATATTCGACTTTCGATTTTTAATAAAAAATCACTTCAAATACTTAAAAGGGATTTTTCGCAGCCATTTTTTTTTTTTTTTTTTTTTTTAAATAGAAAATAGGACAAAAGGGATATTTTTTCCACATATCGCTGAAAATGTTGGAAAAATTTTTCAATAAATCTTGAAGCCGCTTTTTTTTTTTAAACATCATGGATGTGTCTTTAGTGTACAAATGTAAATTTTTCCGTCCTTTTTCACTCCTTTACCCACTTTCCAACTGACGTGGTCTTATTTGAACAATATAACTGATATGGCGTCTAACAGATGTCTCATCTCTAAACTGATTTCCCTCTTGATATTCCTGACTTGAAATAACCGGCATTTTTCTTTTAAGTGGGCCCAAAGATCATAGCTTCGGATTTTACAAACTGAGCTTTTTTTTTTGCGGTATCTGTGAGACTCGTACGTCAGATGCAGAGGGTTAAATACTAAGGTACTACCGGGCCATATTAAGTACAATTTCGATGAAGTTGAAACATATAGATTCTCCCAGTGGGAAGCTGTCGTAAATGAACCAATTTTCAGTTATTGCAAATTCTTTACATTAGCTATTATAGCTCCCTGTTTAGATTGAGAGAGACACTGAAAGGAAACACATAAGAGTGTGACGGAGACGAAAGACATTCCATCTCCGTCAGTCTCATGTGTTTCCTTTCAGTTTCCCTGTTTAAACCGGGACTAAATATGAGAACTGGCTTCTTAACCCAATTTAGGCCGACTGAATTAATGACAATTTGTTGTTTTCGGCTAAAAATGGGTTAGTCAGTGCTGCCAATTCGAACCTTTTTCGGGCTCTTTCAGCCGAAGTTAATATGAAAAAAAAAAAAAAAACCTTAAGCTCGAACAAAAACCCTTAGAAAATTTTTGTGAAAAAAAATCCGCCGAAAAAAAATACCGCCGGGCCCCAAATTTCTGTATACGGTCCTGAAAATAATGAACAAAACATTCAATCTCGCTAATACGAACAATCTGGATACAATGAACAGGACGTGCAAAAATTAATTCACTACATCCAGATTCGACTGTTCATAACCTGCAGTAATATGGACTGACCCAAGTGTAGCCTTCGGTCGGGCCCTCATGTTACCAGTACTGGTCGCCCTCATAATTCCACTTCTAATGTATTCAACTGACCTTTTTAACACGGGCCTGTCATTGGGGAAGGACTAGTCCGCAAAACGGCTGATCATAGGGCAATTTTTTTTGGGTCAACTGTCGGTAATTTTGTCTGGTTTTAGGATAGTCAAATGAGGAAAATAAAAAACCAATTTCTTAGTTGTTGTTTTTCGAAGTTGATGAAAGTGTCATTTACAGACTACCCTTAAACCAACCCGTTTATTACCGACCGCCGGCTAGCCGACCGATGGAGCGAACTGCCATAATATAAACCGGTAGGATTTGGACCGGTCAAAAAGGCCAGTCCTTCTTAGAAAACTGACCGGCTCATTACTGCAGGGTACTTATGTATGCATGTATGTATGTGGTGGCGATGAACGGATAATTTTATGACCCGTCAACTCGATACTTTGGTCCACTTGAGAGCTTTGTACGCTTGAGTACACTCTCTATTTAAGCCGATTCGGGTCGATTTTCTTCACCAGACCGAAATTATCGAGAGTATTGGCCAATTGTGAGGGGCATTTCGCCTCTCCGGTAAATGATCCTGGTGGACAATTTGTTTTTTTTTTTTTTTTTGTCTTTTCCTTTCTGTTTCGTATTGAATTGGATTCGTCGTTTCGAAGTTTCGTGCGAGGTGCAACACACTATTTAATGACCACCACTGCTTGAAGTTAGCTGCACAACCGCAATACCAAAGTATCATCTGATAAATGTGTTTATCATAAGAGATAAAGCGAAAATCGTGCCGGTATGACGAGCGAATTCCCAAATTAAAATTGTTGTTTCAGTTTTGGTTGTCTCGCGACATAAAGAAGAAAAAGAAGAAGCACGACAGAGTGTGTGTGTGTGTGTTGTGTGAGAGAGAGAGAGAGAGAGAGAGGCAACATCGTTCAAATGCCTGATGCTGATGGCGCTTGCTGGATGTTTCCTGCTTTTCGGCCGATAAACACCATGTTTGATGTGTACGAGCGACCCAGCGAGCGGTCGCGCCGATTGATGCATAAATTTTGCAGATCGGAGGACGTAAATAAGATACGTTTCCATCTAAGCATAATGATGTCGAAACATTTTCGTTTTTCCTCCCTTCCTCCTTTCCTCCTTGTTTTTATTTTTTTTTTTTTTTTTTGTTTTTTTTTTTTTTTTGTTTCCCTTGCGGCTTTTGCGATTTTCAAATTGGAAAATGTTTGTTGCACGATTTTTATTCACTCATTAATTTGCGTGTCTTCGTCTTTTGGGAATGTGAAATTGGAAATTCGCAAATTTAAAGGCATTGACATGACTTGTTGAAAGAAGTAATAAGAGAGAGAGAGAGAGAGAGAGTTCAGAGGCGAAATTCATACAAAATGCAGGACCTTTGATTTTTTATTTCTCCTTGGGTGATTCTGTCGTCTTCCTTGGTATCAGCTATTTCTTCTTTGGAAATTCAATAAACTATCTAGCTAGAAGGTTATCGTTGAAGGCTGATGGGGAGGTAAAATTCATACTTATATCATATGGGATAGGGGCAGGAGGGGGCGGGGGGGGTGTATATTATTACCCTTGAAACAGCCCCTTATCTACGTCGTTGGTGGAAAGCGATCTTGTTTCAGGTTCAAGTGTAATGTTTGTGAAATTTACCTCGTTTAAGGCAATTTTGATTAATATGTATGCAAACGACTGTCGATCAGTATTAATTTTATATCTTCCTTCAATCACGATTCCCATTAAGGTATCGACTTATATCGTATATTCATATGTATGCACAAATGTTGGTACATATATCGATAAATTGTGAGAAAACTTCAATAGCATCTATCAATGTAATAAATCCGTGTTCACGTTTTAGGTTAGTCCAATTTTTCCAATGATCAGTAAATGTTTTCTTTATACAGTGTACCTACTCCTCTCTAAGGCGGATACCAACGCGGGACCGAAAAATATTCGCTCAACAGTGTGTCCGCTTAAGTAGGAAACTTTTTGAGAAGCATGATCGCCATTCTCAAATTGTCCGAGTAAGAGATGTCCGCTAAGAGACGAGTAACTGTATTCGATTGTACTCACAAATTTATATGATAAGAAAACAAAGGGTTTATACGAAATCCTGCAGTACGATGTTTCGGGGAACTGTTCCTGTAGCTATTCCTTAAATTTATGATTAGTGACGTTCGCCATCGTTACAACGAATGACACAAGATCGTATTACTTGTGTACATTGTGAGAAACGACTAGAAAGTGGTTAAAATTCGACGATACTTTTGAAAGATAATGGCAAAAAAAAAAATCCAAATTTTCACGAAAATTTTTGTGAAGCCTCGAGCCGATTAATCTTAACAAATTTTATTACATGGAGGCCGTTAGGTAGTAAAATTGTTAATCAGCGCACACCACCCATTACGAAAAAAAGCCGATTGAATTTTTTTTTGAGGCGCCATTTTGAAAAACACAACTAGCTTGAGGTTCACGGAATTACATTTACTGATATACCGTTTTTTTTTCATTTCGGACCTCGACGATCGTGACCGTGACGACACCTTTTTTTTTCACCACAACTTTGAAGCATTACTTTGAGCCCACGTATCGAGGCAAAATTTTTTTATACTTTGAACCTTAACAAAATAAAAAAAGTTTTCAATTATTCTTGCGTTCAAATAAGATTTTTTTAAAGGGTCAAAAAACGTTTCATGAGAAGACCCCCTTAGCGATGACTTATATCGTTATCATATGTATGCACAAATTTGTACATATACGTAAATTGTGAGAAACTTCAATAGCATCTATCAATGTATAAAAATCCGTGTTCGTTTTAGGTTAGTTCACTTTTTCCATGATCAGTAAATGTTTTCTTTATACAGTTACCTACTCCCTCTTAGGCGGATACACGCGGGACGAAATATTCCGTCAACAGTGTGTCCGTAAGAGGAAACTTTGAAGCAGGATCGCATTCAAAATGTCCGTGTAAGAGAATTGTCCGCAACGAGAGAGTAGACTGTATAGATTGTACTCACATATATGTTTATATGATAAGAAAAACAAAGGGTTAGAAGAAATCCTGCAGTACGATGTTTCGGGGGGGGAAAAATGTTTCCCTGTAAGCTTATTTCTCCTTAAATTTATGATTTAGTGACAGTTTCGCCATCGTTACACCGAATGACACAAGAAATCGTTATTACTTGTGTACCTATTTGTGAGAAGAACGACCTAGAAAGAGGTTAAAATTCGCGATAACCTTTTGAAAGATAATGCGGGGCAAAAAAAACCAAATAATTCACGAAAATTTTTGTGAAGCCCCGAGCCGATTATCTTAACAAATTTTATTGCATGGAGGCCGTTAGGGTAGTAGAAATTGTTAATCAGCGCACCCACCCATTACGAAAATCGTTTTACTTTTGCCTTCTTCTTCTGTTCTTCTGCTTCTTCTTGTTCTTCTTCTTCTTCTTCAAGTCATTTCAAAAGATGCCGGCGCAATCTTGTGCGTTTCGCGCTGTGATTTTTCTCAATTGCGCCGACATGCTCTCCCGCCGTACCGCTTTGGAACATTAAACCGCCTCTGGGCCGGAACGCATTAGAAGAAGTCATGTGGGTCGTATGGGCTTTTAATTCTTAAATCTGTAATTAATCTTAATTTTTTCTTGGTTTCAATTAACTAATGCAAAGTAATTCGCCCCCAAACTACAATGTAGGCAATGAACAATGTTCCGTTCCCACCGACCATAAAAAATACAAAAATTGAAAGAAAAAAAAAATTTGAAAAACAATTAAGGGTGTTATAGTCGGGCGGGCCTGATCATACAGTACCCGACACAGACATTTATGTATGTTTGAACATTTTTTTGAAAACGTGGCCCCAAAATCACTGCCATTAAGACAAGGTACTCTGGAGATTTTTGTTGAAATTTTTTTTTATGAAAACCGCCCTTTTGCCACGCCCAGTTTTCCAATATTAGGCAGTCGGAGTCTTCAAAATGATCTCAAACTCTAAATTTCATTGAAATATTTCGAAAAACTCCTATTTTGAGGGAGTTTTTGGATTTTTGTGACCCTAGTACTGAAGGTACCCTTAAGAATTGTCAATTCGGGTCCATTTGAACTTGCTCTTAGTCATTTCTACGTGGCAGCTCAACTCCTTCGATAAGAAAACTGTATAGAAACAGACAGACAGGTAGACAGACAGACAGACTAGAACCGGACAGACAGACAACGACAACGACATTGCTGAATCGAATCTCCTGGTGCTATACATCCAGCGGTCAAACACCATTCATAAATGTATGCGTGTATGGCGCGATTCAAAAGTTTTTTTTTTGTGTATCTCTCTAAGCATACCCAGCAGGAAAAGTCCCGGTGAAACATCATGATTTCAGCATGACATAAGAGCCGCGACTCCTCTGTTTCTACACAACTTTCTAATGAAATTACACACAGCGCATTGCCGTCATAGAAGGACATCACAGTTTTTTCCATGACTAGTCATGGATTGCGATGAATAACTCTTTTTTCGATGACAATGTCATTGGAATTGCGATTAATACACTTTCTCGATGACAACTGTCATTCAGAATATAGAAGTACTCTAACTGTTCCCCTTAATCATCGTGAAAACATTAATGATTTTTTCTATGCGACAAAGTCGGCTGGGTACAGTATTCTCTATTGACGAGCGTCGACAACCTCTCGATTCGGCAGTTCAGACAATAGACTAAAATTTCTCTTCTTCGCATCACGGAATCTATGTGTGTGAAAGGCAAAAAAAATCTTTTGCCACTGGTGGCATTTTGAACAGCGCTGATCATTTCTATAAATAAATATTTTGTATGGTCTATCTCGACTGTTTCTGGGTGTTACACACAACCACACAAACGCAATATACCCTCGACGCAGAGTGTGTCGGGTATAAAAACTTAACCCTTTCGCAATAAATTGACACCATCAAATCAAATGCGCCAGTCTCTCAATGCATCAGTAATTAGCCTATTTTATGGTCACTGATAATATTTAGCAAAACATGTTTTGTTTTTTAAATTGGTCAAAGGGTTAATTTCAACTAGGTACTTTAAATATTATGAATTACAATCGCATATATTTTTGAATACATACTAGAAAACTTAAAACAACAATAGCAAAAATTGGCCAACGGATACGACAATGAAAACAGAGGATAAACTCTGCAAGATTATTGCCCGTACGTAGTGAAAGCGCAACGGGCAACTTGCAAAACGATTGCCTTTTCGATACAATGCGGCAACGTTGCTCTGTTGTTGCCTACAAGTGCAATAATCGTGACATTTATTATGAGGCCAGAGAATCGTTTTGCGGCTTTTTAAGTTGTCTTATCTTATCTTTTTATGTTTTTTTCTTTCTTTATTTTATACAACTTCAATGAGCCAGTTCTTGGACGTACATACATTCATACATACATACATCATATTTGCAGACGAATTCGTAATTGTCTGGAAAGCGGCTGCGATTGCGATTGCAATTGCGATTGAGATTGCTTGCAATTTTCAATTTGACAACCACATCAGTCCTGCTTATTTGCTGAAATGAAAAGGATTTTCGCAGACGCTGGCAATGCACTGGCTGATTACATTTATTGCTTGCTTTGTTTTGCTTTAACTTCGTTATTGCTCTTTTTATTTGTTTATTTAGTTTGTGTATTTTTTGTTTGGTGGTTTCTTGTTTTTTTTTTTTTTTGCTTTATCGCCGTTGTTCACCTTTCCCGTATAGTCTCGTGCATTCAATCACGTGAGCGCACGAATCGCAGATTGAATGATGATGTCTAATTGAGCGAAAAATCGCTGCTGATTGATTGTTTAAAGCGATGTTTGCATGCGATTTTTATTGCTTGAGTAATTGCCGAGACGCTCCTCTTCTCATGCTAGCATATACATACATACATACATACAGTATGCCTCGATATTTAAGTTTATTTCCACTTTTCTTTTGACCTCGAAACAGGCTTCTAAACTTTTACTTTTTTTTTTAATGATTTTTTTTTTTTTTTTATTAGTTTTAAATTATTTTCTATTCAATTTTTGAAGGAAAATTTGAGCACAATTTTACGGTCTTCAATTAATTACAGTGAGGCCTCGTTAAAAATTATTTTATTAAAAATTGTTTGATTGAGTTTCGTCTGCATGAAGGTGGCATTTCGTTCCGATTAGGGCTGATCATAACAGCAAAATAACTCGATTGAAAAAATAATTTTTCAATAGTATCGATAGCCGATATTTGTTATCGTTTCAAAAACATCGCATTGCACCGATAACACTAGTGTTTTTTGACCTCCGAATTTATTGATTTCAGAGAACAAAAGCCGTTTTTTACACCCGGCATACTATGTGTTAGACCATACAAAATATACATATAGAAATGATCAGCGACATCAGGAGGTTCGATTTAGCCGTATGTCTGTGTGTATACAGTTTTGTTCGATCGAAGGAGTTGAGGTACCTTGTATGTTCGCGTAATTTGGTATGCATGTTCGCGGGGACATTACTTAGAGCAAATTTGAATGGACCCGATCGGACCGTTTTTAAGGGTACCTCCAGTACTAGGGTCACAAAAATGCCAAAAACTCCCCCAAAATAGGAGTTTTTCGAAATATTTCAATGAAATTTAGAATTTAAGATAATTTTTAATACTCCAACTGCCTAATATTGGAAAACTGGGCGTGGCAAAAGGGCGGTTTTCATAAAAAAAATTTGAACAAAAATCTCCAGAATACCTTGTCTTAATGGTCAGTGATTTTGGGGCACGTTTTCAAAAAATGTTCAAACATACATATCTGTGTCGGGTATTGTATTGTCGGACTTGACTGACTATAACATTCTCACTTGTTTTGATAGTTTTTGTTACGAGTTTTGTTCGAAAGAAAATAAATCTTTTGATATCAGGGACGAAAATAGCAGCAAAAATTAAGCCTTTCGCAGCGATGCAGCAGATGTCAAAGTTATTTTAAAAAATCACAGTAGATCCACTGCAATTGCAGTATAGTTCCAACCGTAGCATATATACATTGCTTATTGGCAATCCTATATGGTATACTATAACTACCATCTCTGTCTCATATGTCAATGTCACCACTAGATACGTCATGAGTTAAACGATGTTAGCAGGTACGTATTTATGTATTTCTGTTAGCGTTTTATCGAACATTAAAATCTAAGGCGAAAAAAAAAATGTTATTAATTAAAAAACTTCAAAATGACAAAACTGAAAATCTTGCCGCACATGCGTATGAGCAATGTCATTTATAAATATCAATAATACGCAGCGACGCCACAGATCACACTTTTTATTACAAACTTTTGGTCGTTACAGTGGTAGTTCAATGTTTCGACGGCAGCAATGCACACGCTCGAACATGCAATTATTTATGTTTCAAATTTGAGCTGTTATTCATTAATGTCTCGAAAGTATTTACTTGAATCATGTTCGCGTGAAAAATGTTCGCATAAATCAACATATGAAAACTGTGAGCACTCATAAATCGCATATGCAATGGTTTTTTTTTTTTTTTTTTTTTTGGCAATGGTTCGTACAATCATTAGCGCCTATAGGCTCAAAAAAAATCGTATTCAATAACATAGTGCTACCTATAAATAAATCCGAATTGAAATATTTATTTTTTTAGGGACATATACTTGTGTATACATACATATATCAAAGATTTTCTTGTTTTGCGTCCCAATGTCGTTACTATTCAATTGAAATTAGTTATAAATGATAAAAATGCATCGGATACTCTGCTATCCGGATTATCCGTTCTGGATTTACAACTCGGATAGCGGTGGATAGTAAAAAAAAAAATCCACCGGCATACTGATATTGGTCTATCCAGCCTCATATCATGCCGAATATTAGTTATCCGGCTAAGAAGAAATTACAGTCCATTGGAATATGCGTACATATGTATTTATACCAATTTTTCCTTGTTTTTCGTCCCAATGTCGTTACTATTCAATTGAAAACAGATATAAATGATAGAAATGCATTAGATACTCTGCTATCCGGATTATCCGTTCTGGATTTACAGCTCGGATAGCGGTGGATAGTAAAAAAAAAAATCCACCGGCATACTGATATTGGTCTATCCAGCCTCATATCATGCCGAATATTAGTTATCCGGCTAAGAAGAAATTACAGTCCATTGGAATATGCGTACATATGTATTTATACCAATTTTTCCTTGTTTTTCGTCCCAATGTCGCTTACGATTCAATTGAAAACAGATATAAATGATAGAAATGCATTAGATACTCTGCTATCCGGATTATCCGTTCTGGATTTACAGCTCGGATAGCGGTGGATAGTAAAAAAAAAAAATCCACCGGCATACTGATATTGGTCTATCCAGCCTCATATCATGCCGAATATTAGTTATCCGGCTAAGAAGAAATTACAGTCCATTGGAATATGCGTACATATGTATTTATACCAATTTTTTCTTGTTTTTCGTCCCAATGTCGTTACGATTCAATTGAAAACAGATATAAATGATAGAAATACTTTGGATATTCTGCTATCCGGATTATCCGTTCTGGATTTACAGCTTGAATAATGATAGATAGTACAAAACAAACTCCGGTATGCTGATATTCGGCTATCCAGCCATCGTCGTGCCGAATATTAGTTATCCGGTATCGAGCAAATCATTATCCGTCGTGTTTCCACAAAACATTTGAAGGTATTTCAAATTTATTCTAATTAAATCTTGATCAGTGGGGCTTATTTAATATTATTATTTTTATTACTTTGATTCACGTAGCTTCTCCGCATCTGCTGGTTTTTCTACGAATACATAAAAATTTTTTTTTTTTTTTCATTTTGCACTAAATTTTTATTAATGACAATCAATCATCGGTACTTTCGCAGAGCCGAGGAAATATTGTGCTTGATATAAATTCGTTTAAGGAAAATAATCAGATTAATCGTGCGCAAAAGAAACAAAAAAAAAAAACGCGCTGCTGCAAGAGATGAAAAGGTCGTGTCAGCGAAGGAAAGCAAAGTCGAACAAAATGAGAGAGAAAAACTAACAATAGATCTGGAAAACGGCGAGCTCTAGATAGTAAAAATTTTGCTTTTTGCCCATGTTGTCCGTCCGTCTGACTGTCTGTCTGTCTGTCTTGGCCGTTCGTTCATTCGTTTGTGGGTCTGTCTGGCGACCGTTCGAGTAAGTCATTGCCAATTAAAGTTGATAACAACCGTTTTTCGTATCGAAAGGTAACAGACAGCAGCACCCACAGCACAACGGGCACAAATAATAGTGGACGAACGAGAAGCGACAGCAATGTGACTACTGCCATGCTCGCCAATCTGCCTAGCGACTGGTTAATGGTTAATAGTGAATAGTGAATTGTGAGTAGTGACTAGTGCTAGTGTTGCCAGTGTTAAGTTCCTGTCAGACGTCAAATCAAGCGCTGCAATTGATAAAAATTACACTGAGTCCGCGCGGTGATCAATGCAGCAGCGCAGAAGCGCGAAAGTTGCAATGAAAATCGTTCGTTCGGGAAAACTGTTTTGGTGGAACGGTAGAAAAACGGCTTATAATTTGCTATTCAATCGATTCGAAATTATTGCACAATAAAAGGCATACAAAAATTATTCGATCTTGGGATAAATCATAACAACCGAACCAACCGATATTAAATGAAAATCACTTTGCGATAACATAATCGATTTTTTAGCCTGAAGGTTACAGCGTGCTGACGTTCATATTTAAATATACATTTTATTGATCTTGGATTTCGACCCTTCTTCAACTGTTTTGGAGGTTATATGTATGTATAATATAACACACATGAAGCCATCAGCAAAATTACGGCCTTAAGAATGTTTTAGAGATGAGAGTTATGCGATAACTTAACTAGCTCTGCTAGTTGAAAATATGTTCCTATAATTTCATCAAAAGAATAAATGAATGAAAGAATAAATGAACGATTGATTGAGTGAATATATAAATGAATGAACAAACGATTGAATGAAAGAATGATTCAATGATTCAATTATGGAAAAATTTAATGATTGAATGACTGCATGATTAAACGATTCAATGAGTAAACAATTGAATGATTCAATGACTGCATGATTATATAATTGAATGATTGAATTATTGAACAATTAAATGATTGCGGAATTGAATGATTAAAAGATTGAATGAGTAAACAATTGAATGATTCAATGATTGCATGATTATATAATTGAATGATTGAATTCTTGAACAATTGGTTGATTGAACAATTGAACGATTAAATGGTTGAATAATTAAATGATTAAATGATTGAACAATAGAGTTATTGAATAATTGTTTGATTGAATAATTAAATCGTTGAATTATTGAACAATTATATGATTGCATGATTGAATAATTGAGGGTTTTATATAATTGAATGTTTGAATGATTGAAAAATTGAAAGATTCCATGATTGAATAAATGAATGATTAAATTTTTGAATGTTTAAATAATTGAACGATTGAATGATTGAAAAGGTGAATAAGTTAATTAATCAGTAAATGAATCCGTTAATGAATTATTGAATCAGCAATGATATTTAGGAATTATCGAATAAATAAATGAATGACTGATAAATTGAATGAATGTATTTTTTAATGAATAAATTATTAAATGAATGATTGAATGAACGAATGATTGAATGATTAAATCAGTGAAGAAAATAATGATTGATCTAATGAATGAATGCGTGAACGATTGAAAGTTTAAATGATTGAATAGAATAATGGAATTGAATGACGGAGTTAAAGAACTATTGAGTAAGCGAATTATTGAATGAAATAAAATAATGAATGAATGCATGAACGATTGAATGAGAAGCAAGGAATAAATAAAACCCCAAAATGAATAAGCTATTTGCTTTTTTTTTTACTCACCCAAAGAGCTGATAACATAGGTCGCTGGCGGTTTCAAGACGCTTCTTGCATACGCCCCGCGTAGCACTTCTAATGCACAAGGTTCAGCCGTTACCAGCAACATTCCCGGTGAGACATGGCCTGCATATTTGAGCGCTCGTGTGGCAGCGGTTAACGGTGCGTTCCACCAGCATTGTGCGTTTGCGGCTAAAAAATTCTAAAAAAAAAAAAAAACGAGAAAACAAAAGAAACAAATTGTATAAGAGGCGAAATGGAAAATTGAAAATTATTCGAATTCGCTGTGGAATATTTTTTGCTTTTCATTTTGTAGATTATTAATTTTGTTCAAATTCAAAAGATAATTAAAGACACACAGGGCAAAACACCCAATGACACCCAATAGTCTCCGATTCGAGAGAGAGAAAATAACTACGATAAAGATCATCCTGGATTTTAGACCATGCCAATTTTGCGACCACGAGAGACAATCGTGTTGTCAGAATTTTTTATTTTCCTTCAATTTCTTCCACCATTGGTTCCAAAATCGAAGCAATCACAAGGAGTGGAAAGTTTGAACGGATGAGCCAGTGCGAAATTCAACAATACGTATTGACGACGATGACAGAAGAGACACTTCGTCCTTCAGAGTTTATTGCTCCTTTGGTTAAGCTTAAAGATCAGCAGTTCTTTGGTAATTTATAAGCAAGAACCACCAAAAAGCCGTGATTCTTCACAATGCCACATACATTCCTACATCATAAAATACCATATACATATGTATATGTATGTAAGTAGGTACATACATACAAGGACAATAAATTTAATAAAGCTCAAGACCTTCCGATTATACACTTGAACGAAGCAGTTTGCAGATGTTAATGATAGAGATGCAATGAATATTCTGCTATCCGGATTATCCGTTATGAAATTTACTTCTCGGATAATAACGGATAATAAATAATCAATCAAATCAATCAATGAAGAAATTAGCAATAAGGAGTAGTAGTAGCAAAAGTTATATTTGGGTAGCTATTAAGCCATCATAGTCAATGAAATTTAGCAGCGTTGCCAGATGTCTTTTTTTTTTTTGTTGCAAAAATTGAATTTTTTAAAATTTCATCAAAAAATTTGGCACAAAGTTTAAAGCAAATATATGCATAGCCACCATTTCTTTTCACGGTTTTATTGCTCGCTTTCCGAGATTATTATCACGGTTAGTTTTTTTTCATAAGTATTAGTAGATTTTGTTGAAACATTTTCACACCAGGGTTGATATATATTTTATTTTATTTTTTTTTTTTTTTGAAATTCTTGGAAAACGCTGCCCAAGAAATGGGAGATTTCGTTGAGGCAAAATTTTTGGAATGAAGTTTTTGAAAAATAAAATTTATTTTACTTTCCAATATTGATGAGGGAAAAAGGCATTTTCTCAATATTTGTTAAAAATCGGGATGATTTAAGATCCGCCGCGGTGGGATATTCAACTTTGAGGAATAAATGCGACACAGCGCTGAGTGGGAGCTACTCTCATGGTCCTTCCATGTGCCGTGGTTTTTTTTTTTTTTTTTTTTTTTTTTTTTTTTGAACAGTCTCTGACAATGACTAATTATTGGGAGACACTGAATGCTTTGCTTCGATGCTCCTTCACCTTTGGCGATTCTTCCATGGTGCAAATATTTCATTTTCGAGCATTTAACTGAAGGCAATGATATACCAACCTCCAGTTCCAGCGCTCGCTCCGTTAGGCATTCAAGAAAAATGAATCGAAATAAATAGAAATAAAATGAAATAAAATTCCAATAATAGCCGACAGCATGTGGTTGCTTATCGCAACTGTTTTTCTTTGAACTGGTCGCTGAGAAAAACAAAACAAAACCAAAAAACAAAAAAAAATAATAACTTAAATTCGCATAAAGAAAATGTGAATTTTCCTTAAATGGCCGCAAGACTCGATTGTCGCGCGATTGCATCCAACGAATACGACGACGACGACGCGGACGACGACGACTTTGGCAGTGGCAATAAGGTGTGTAATTTTCACTTTTGCCTCAAATCAAATGGAAATGGAAATGAAAATGAAAAGGCGAAACGAAAAGGAAAACTTTTCTTCGCGCTTTTCACAGAAGGCCCGTGGCATTTAAACACTTTTCATCAAGCGATTGTCGTGAATGGGGTGTCATATAGATAATTGTATTTAGAAGTAATACAATAAATCAACGGACCGCATAGCAAAAGCAGACCGAAGTCGCCTTATGCAAAGTACTATGTTTATGTGAGCGAAGTTTATCGACTTCTCGCGTTGTCTGTTGATCAAAATAATTTTTTTTTTTTTTTTGATTTCCTGCATGCATATATGTATATAATGTATGTGCATTATGCATATGAATATTAATGAACAAATAAAATGTTGACATTTTCATTTCGAAATTCAAATCAAAACAAATTCACAAGTTAAGCCATCAACAAATAAATCACGCGTCTTAGCAATAAATGGTTGTGCGATCCGTGATAGAGATGGACGGATGAGCTGTCGATAGAGATGAGAGAATTGTGCGATCTTTCGATATATTAATAGTGATGCCAGATGCTGGGATATTTTCTCATTTTGGGGAAGTTTTTGAAAATTTAATTATTTCAAAAGAATTTTTGCTATAATTTTTCTATAGAAACCAAAACGAAATGAACTTAATTTTTCAATATCCCGGGGGAAGAGCGGGGCCGGAATATTTAGAACATTTATATAACGAAATAATTTTAGTGGCGATTCAGAAGATATTGTTTATTGGATTGTTTTTAATTTGATTGATTTTTAAATATATCGATTTGCGCGGAAGACATTTTTCGCTTGTATAGGGGTAGTACTTCGATAGATCTCTCCATTTATTTCTATTTCCATTTTTCCCTTTTGGGGTCGTCTCTTATATCTTGAGCCTGGGATAGATCCTTAAATTGAAAATCTTCTCACTTGTGACTCGAGAGATTGTCCGACCAAAGGAGATTTCCGAGTGAGACAGATCTTCGGCATGCATCACTGTTGTCAGTAAAGGGGCACGATACTTTAATTAAGGGAAATTGCTGGCCTTTAGCTGAGACTTATGAGAGAAAAAACTTCCGGATATTTTAACGGGACCATGCATTTATTTTAAAAGATTTCAAAACATTATTTTAGGCAATATTGGACACTTTTTGAGAGTCTTACCCTAAAAAAAAAAAAAACTAGAAATATAGGCTTCCATTGAAATTTGCATATTGCAGAATCATAATCGTTGTATCTTGGATTTTTTGTCTTAAAAAAATTAATGATGGGGCTTATTTCAACACGGTCATCGCAAATATTGATAAGGATAAATAGTGGTGTATATAAGCGCAAATCCAAACCGAACAAATTGGAAACTACTTATTAACGGGAACGCAGAGTCATTTAATAATAAATAAATAGAAAACGCACTCAATAGCTTTGTATATCGACGAATTTATGAAGCTAATTTCATTCAAAACATATCAATTATATCGATGAATCGATAAGTCGGTACCATCACTATTCTCTGGAATTCGTTACAATCGAATTAAAGCACCCAAATATCTCGCAGAATGTGTTGCAAATGAACGCTCAAATTCAAGATTGAATCGAGTTCGTGCAATTTACGAACACACGAAGGTTAAAAGTTCAATCTCTGCATAAATGCTGCATAAATTTTCCGAAATGAAAAGTCACAAAAAAAAAAGAAAAAAAAATGAAGAAATAAATAAAAAAAAAGTCTGCCTTTCTCATTCGTAAACGTAAAATCTCTTGAAGGAGGAAGTTAATTTCTAGAGTCAGCGTGTTGTTAATGATTAAATCATAATAAAAAAGCTGCTGCACATGAAGATGTTTAAAATTAAAATGGAATTTTTTTTTTGTTTTTTTAAAATCGTTTTTCCTTGGACGGACGAAATTGACTTCCTGCAAACAAGTAAGGCCGCGCTTGATATGAAAAAAAAAAAATAATAATAATAATAATTCGAAACTTTTGAAGCCATTTTGTGACAAAAAAATTCCAAGAATTACATAAAATTTTTATTTCTGTCTGCTTGATGTCTTTCGTCTCGGCCGGCTTTGGAAGTCTGAAGTACGAATCCCGGCTCGGTCATGGTTGTTATTTGTTCTCCTTGTGGTATCACAACGAGCGAATATGCGGCCAAAGTGTGTTGGGGTCAGCCGTCCTAACCGAACCTAAACCCTTTCGAAGGACGCCCTAGAAAGATCGGGGGGTCTCAAAAAATGGAAAAATATTCATTTTTAAGTTATCTAATTTTTCATTAATTGCTTAAGTTCTATGCAAGTCAATTGAGTTAACCCTTTAACTATCAAATTGTTCTCAGATGATCCCATATAATTAAAGTATTTTTAAAAATTTCGAATTTATGTATGGGTTAAAGTATTTTGAATATACTTAGTTTAAGCCTTATGCGAGTGACGAGGTACCTGGCGCTGTATTAAAGGTGTTTTTTTTTTTACTCGCATAAGGCTTAACCATTTCACTGTTGAAAAGTCCATTCGGATGTATTTTCCCAATTGTATTGAAAGGTTTAAGTTAACCCATGTTTTCTGCTCAATTTCTATGTTATGTCTGGTTCCGAATAGCGCGGGAATCTCTGTATGTAGTCAACATATGCAGGCATTTATAATCAAACACTTTTTCGTGATCTATTAAAAGCCAAGCATAATACTATAAAATAAATAGAAATGCGTTACGTTGAGTTAAATCTCTGCATTATGGGCACACATATCCGAGGAAGCTATTCATTCATAAAATATCACTGGAACGCTGAAAGTTGGTCAGAGGCGATGGTATTGCCATGTTCAAAGGCGACCGCCGGAGACTTCGGAGAACAAGGTTTATATCCACCAATGTTCCAGCAAATGGCCGGTGGGCAGGCAAATCGAAAAAAAAAATGGATCGGGCAGATGGAAATATATCAGCAAAGGATTGGTCTCAGCGATGACATGAACCAGGATCGGAAGCATGAGCGAAGAAGAAGAGAACAAGAAGAAGAGAAGAAGAAGAAGAAGAACAAGAAGAAGAGAAGAAGAAGAAGAGAAGAAGAAGAGAAGAAGAAGAAGAAGAAGAAGAAGAAGAAGAAGAGAGAAGAAGAAGAAGAAGAACAGAAGAAGAGAACAAGAAGAAGAGAACAAGAAGAAGAGAAGAAGAAGAAGGAAAGAAGAAGAACAAGAAGAAGAAGAAGAAGAAGAAGAAAGAAGAAGAAGAGAAGAAGAAGAAGAAAGAAAGAAAGAAGAAGAAGAGAAAAAAGAAGAAGAAAGAAGAAGAAGAAGAGAGAAGAGAAGAAGAAGAAGAAGAAGAAGAAGAAGAAGAGAAGAAGAAGAAGAAGAAGAAGAAGAAGAAGAAGAAGAAGAAGAAGAAGAAGAAGAGAAGAGAAGAAGAAGAACAAGAAGAAGAGAAGAAAAAGAAGAGAAGAAGAAGAAGAAGAAAAGAAGAAGAGAAGAAGAAGAAGAAAAAGAAGAAGAAGAAGAAGAAAGAAGAAGAAAGAAGAAGAAGAAGAGAAGAAGAAGAAGAAGAAGAAGAAGAAGAAGAAGAAGAAGGAAGAAAGGAAGAAGGAAGAAGGAAGAAGGAAGAAGGAAGAAGGAAGAAGGAAGAAGGAAGAAGGAAGAAGGAAGAAGGAAGAAGGAAGAAGGAAGAAGGAAGAAGGAAGAAGGAAGAAGAAGAAGAAGAAGAAGAAGTAGAAGTAGAAGTAGAAGTAGAAGTAGAAGTAGAAGTAGAAATAGAAGTAGAAGTAGAAGAAGAGAAGAGAAGATAAAGTAGAAGTAGAAGAAGAGAAGACGAAGACGAAGATAAGTAGAAGCAAAAGAAGTATGCAGCAGAATGCTTTAAAGCCAGTATAAAAGGAATGTCCTAAAGTTGAGATTGCTTTTTGTATTGAATATACTTATGTAGGTACATATGTTATATCATGTTTATAGAGCTCGACTATTTTTCTATACATAATTTTTAACAATTGTTATGAGGAAATCCTTGCGCCCACATACGAGCGACAATCTAAAAGGCTTTATGTTGTACTTCCCTTAGAGGATGTTTGTAATTTGTCCTTATGAAACTTTCATCTCACTGCGCAAATAATCTCATCAAATGAAACGAAATTTCTTGATTTATTACAACATTAGTAAATAATCCAACGAAATGTACATACATACATTATGAAATCCAATGACGAATAATGTCTATGGCCCTAAATACAATAGTTTCCTAGGGTGCACTTGAAACAAAAAAAAAAATGTTGATTCACTCAAAAAATTCTGCGATGTAGGAGGAATCATATCCCGCTTTGCTGGCTGAGTTTAATCTTGGGCGTATGTTCGCTGAATCAGGGTCAAAAACTTTTTGGGGGTTTTTACTGCACAAAATTGAAGGTGACCATAATACATGTAACATGTCTTAATTATTGGTTTCGCCAAAACGCTTTGACAGTTCGAGCTGTCAACATATTTCGATGTCTATGCTGTGTGGCATGCCAGTTACGGTTCATCTAGTCATTAGAGGGAATATTTAGGGGGAAATGTCCCGCAAAAAGTCCTGGCAACAGTATGTCTATTGTACCAATGAACAATGTGTCATCGCACGTATACGTGTAAGGGTCAGGTTGAGGAGCGATTATGAACAACTAAGATTTTATAACTGCCAACTTTCTTTCTCCTCTAAGTTGGATCAAATTTTACCTCAGATACTAAAAAAAAAAAAAAAAAAAAACTTTCTACGTCCCAATTTTTCCACAATCTTTTTTCGCCCGCGACAGGAATCGAACTCGAGCCCTCTATGTTACAAATCGCAACACGCTCCCATTACGCTACCGAGAGATCTCATTCGCGCGTGCTAGAATTAATATATTATATTATATTAACGTTCGAATAAATCGAACTGTAGACACCTCGTATGTATGTACGATGTATGTACGGATTTGCGAAGTACTTGAGAAATTTAACGTTTCCCAAACACATTTGGAAAGCGTTTGGGAAATGTTTGCGAATTTAATATAGCACATATATGCTTGGAAAAAGTTTGGAAAATTTCTTGGAAACAAATGAATAGTAAGCACCTTTGTAAAAAGCTGATGCAAATGTTTGCTGGGTTTTTGTATTGAATATACTTATGTAGGTGCATATGTATGTATGTATATCATGTTTATAGAGCTCGACTTTTTTCCTATTAATAATTTTTAACAAATTGTTATGAGGAAATCCTTCCACCCACATCACGAGCGACAAAATTCTCAAGAGCTTTAATGTATTTACTTCCCTTAGAGGATGTTTGTAATTTGTCCTTATGAAAACTTTCCTCATCTCACTGCGCAAATATCTTTCATCAAATGAAACGAAAATTTCTTGATTTAATTAACAACATTTAAGTAAATAATCCAAACGAAATGTACATACATACATTATGGGAAAATCCAATGACGAATAATGTCTATGGCCCTTGAAATACAATAGTTTCTAGGGGTTGCACTTGAAAAAAAAAAAATTGTTGATTCACTCAAAAAATTTCTGCGATGGGAGAAAATATATCCGGCTATTGCTGGCTGATTTAAATCTTGGGCGTATGTTCGCTGAATCAGGGTCAAAAACTTTCTTGGGGGTTGTTTACTCGCACAAAAATTAAGGTGACCATAAGACATGTACATGTCTTCATTTATTGGTTTCGCCAAGAACGCTTTGACAGTTCGAGCTGTCAACATTATTTCGATGTCTATGCTGTGTGGCTGCCAGTTAAGGGGTTCATCTAGTCATTAGAGGGAATATTTAGGGGGAAATGTCCCGCAAAAAAGTCCTGGCAACAGTATGTCTATGTCAGGCTAGCCATGATGAATGAATGGTCCATCCGCGCAGCAGTAATAGTCGTGTCGAAGGGGGTCAGGGTTGAGGAGTGTACTGATGTTCAGTGAACAAACAAGGATTTTCTAAGTTATGGTGAATTTTTTGCCGATTTGAGCTTTTCTTTGCGTCTGGCAGACAACAAGAATTTTGCCCAAACGAGATTCGTGCAAAAAACAAAAAAAAAAAAAAAAACCTTTGGCATTCATTCGGTTCATGTCATCTCTAATAACTGAAGCGTATTATTGATAATTTTTTTTCATTTTCCTGCTGACATATTTACTGTTCAAACCCATCGAAGCATCAATGTTGCGAATGTTAGTTGGCAGCACTCAGAAAAATTTCAAATCATTGAAAAGCAGACCGAATTGCCAAATTTGTAATGCAACACGCGAGCATTTCAACCGTCAACAATTTGAAATAATGGAATTGACCTGTCGGTCTACTGGATATGTCTATTGAAATTGTATGAAAAAAGCAACAAACAAACAAAAATTTATGAAAAAATGTCTCTGATATTATAGGTTCCTTCTAAATGTAATAATCTTGAAATAAGTTTAGCACTTTAGTTATTATTTGCGATTTGGAGTTACCAGATATGTAGGCTTAAAATCAAAAAAAATTTTATCCGTCAGAAAATCTATAAAATTAAAATCCAAACCAGATTAGGTCATCATTATTAATTCGAAAAATTAGTTGTCGGTGTAACAAAATTTTTTTAAATATTTTTCTTATGTTGAAGAACACGTGCAAACATATGGAAGTGTTTATAATCAAACACTCTTTCCTGCACTTTTGAAAACCAAGCATTAATTTAGAATAAAATTCCTTAAATTACGTTGAGTTAAGGGAACCTTCTGGTCTAGAATTTTTTGAAAATTGATTTTTTTTTTTAATATATTTCGAAAGAATAGACTTTTAAGAATATGCTGGCAAAGTTTCGTGAAGATATTGACAATATTTGTTTTGCTACAGCCTTTTTAGAAGGTGGAGACAGCAGGCAGCGCGCTTGATCAAAGCAACTTTAAACGCGTTTATCTCAAAACTACTTTTTTTGACCTGGTGTGAATGAAAACAAAAAAACCATCGAACCGATTTGTCTGGAATTTTTATATATTATTTATAACATCAATGGCTATGGCCCGAACTAGAATCGAATTTTTATTTCAAGAACTTCATATATTTTCATCAAAAAAATGGTCAAAAAAAAGGGGATTTTTTGATGGTTGAAATAAAAAATTGCGCCATTTTGTCAATTAAAAAAAATTTTTTTTATTCTAGTTCCTGCCATAGCCGCATTCATTCTGATTAATAACATATTTTTGTTTTTTTTTTTCGATTACCAGAACTGCCAAAATCTTTCACACCACGGAGGCACTTTTTCAAAGAGGGTCCACTTCAACGCCATTTTTAAAATACAAAAAAAAAAAAAAAAATTACAACAACATTTTTTATTTTTTGTCAATAAAGAATATAATAAGCCTGCATACTTAGAAAATCGTTTTTTATTTGGCTTAATACCAAAAAAAAAAATCATGAAAATACCCTAAATTTTCGTGCTCTAGACCAGAAGGTCCCCTTAAATCTCTTTGCATTATGGAAAAAATATCCATGCAACATAATAGAAATCTCCCTAGAAAATGATGGAAAAATCAAACATCGAAACGTCGAAAGAAAAGTATGAAATGAGTTTTTCTTAAAAGTTTTTCTTTCGCATAGACTGCATCCAGAGAACAGAAACCCTATCAAGTATAATTGAAATGTATAAAATTTACACTGGTCGTCAAAAAATTTTGTAACTCGGTTCAACTGGTAGCTTTCACCGGAATTCGCTGGCAAAATCTATAGCAGATTCAAATGGTATTGCTTATCTACGTCTGGTAACCTCAATTCGAAGGCAATCGTATTTTACTTGAGGACAATGGCACATAGGACAAACACACATTGTGTGCACACATTACTTAAGGGCATATGAAAAACAATACACTACCGGCAGTTTTTACCACTACAAAATTTCGCTGAGGCACGTTGCCAAATGTCAGACGCATGGAAGAAAAGAATCAAGACATACACATATAAATACTTAAGTTGCACAGTGCGATCTAGCGCCGTAACGTGCAACGGCGGACGTAATCGAAATACAAGACAAAAAAATCTTGGCAATAACCGAATTAAATGTATGCGGTAACAATTTCAGAGATAATATTAAAGATTTTATCATCCATAGATTGCAAAGATTTTCTTGTATACTGCGAAAATCTGCAGAAGGAATGAACTGAAGCCGCATAAGCGGAATTCCATTTCTCATAGAAGGCGACAGCTACGGCTCGATTAGATATAAAAGAAGGCACTTTGTCATAGCTCTTGTGGTTCTACGTAGGGACTGTGCCGGATAATGCCGGATTTATTGGAAAACTTGGCATGACGGATAATGGATAGTTAACGGATAAACATATTTATGTGGCTCCAAGAAATGCTAGAGCAGTTCCGGGTTGGAAAAAAAAAAAGAAAACTTCAAGAAAAAGCCACGGTGGTTTTATCCGGTAAGAGTCCGACACATCGGCTCAGTCGAGAATGAAGCGCGTGGTATCCAGATATCCATATATCTCATTATTTAAATCTATATTGGACAATATATCTCCAGTCGTATAACATATTGAAATGTTAGGTTAAAGAGCAGATAAAGTTACGAGGTCTCAGATCCCGTTTCACTATCTTATGAGAAGGTGAACGGATTGATTCTTCCGGGCCCGAAATCATCCCTAACAAAGGCGGAAATTTTTCTAAATCAGGGTTTACTTTTGGGTCATTTTCGTTGTGGTTATTGTTAAAAGCTCTACAGTTTACTCCTCTTTGGGAACCCGTATGGGTTTCACTATCTCAGGGCACTGTCCTCTTCCATATATGCCATCGATTTTCTCAATTTTTGCAATAGGCGCTCATTTTGATCTAAAGCAAAGTACCTAGTAGAATTGTACCGTGTGTTCTTCCTATGGGTCCTATGGAAATTCAAGTGGATGGGAGTTCAACGGATCAACGATAGCACATTCAAGTCGTATTCGAACTGCATATCTTGATCTTAAGCCCCCTCCCCTACAAAAAAAAAAAAAAAGTGCCACCAAAAGACACCAAAAAAAAAAAACGGGACGAATACAGAGACATTTATATTCACAATCTATTCACAAATAACCCTTCAATGCAATCCATGCGGCTTGGGGATTGTTGCACTAAAATATCATCGATGCTGCCGAGTTGAAATTCCCTGCCAAATAATATTTCTAGCATGCGACTTTAATAAATATTTATCAAAATTCTACTTCGAGTCTTTGCCATTACCATAATTTACCTATTTTAAGTAAATGATCCCTACGTCTGTCGTTCGGTCCTATTGTTTTGCCAACGCTCTTTTGCAATAATTTGGTCGAGAGGTCGGGTGAAGGGGCTTTTGCCGCATTGCCATATTTTCATAGCTTTTCCGTCAGGCAGTTTGCATTTTGCCATTTTTTCTGTTTTTTTTCTTTTTTTTTTTGGCTTTTTGCAATTTCCGTTTGGGAAAAGTCATTTAATACGATTGTACAATGGATGGACGAGGTGGCTAGATTGGAACTAGGGGGAACTGCAACATTGGATTGTGGTGGATTTCCCTGCATTATGACGGCATTCTGTGCACGGCATGCAAGGCACGGCATGCATACGGACAAAGGCAAACCAATATGCATGCATATAAACTGATATCAGTTTTTGAAAGCGTCAAAGGTCACTGTCAAGATGTGGCATTGATGCAACACGAAAAGGGACATGAACGGTGGGGGGGCGACGGACACCCTTTAATGTGGCCGTTGGCATATGAAAGGTTTGAACCTTTGGCATCTTTCCTGCATGATGGGAACCTTGTCAATTAAAAAAAAAAAATCAATGGCCATGCAACAAAGTACCTGTGTCAGCAAATAACGTCCATTTGAACATGTCCCCGGCGTTGGATAATGAAATTGAAGTGACAAACTGACAGACAGAAGGACACTCCGAGACGATAGCAGAGGGAAATACGGACAAAGAGAAAGCTATTGTATATTAACATTGAAACACATTTATTTATAGTTTTGATGGTGCTGTTGCAGTTGTTATTGCTTTTACTGATTCGGCAGGACGATATTATGGACAGTTGTGCTCCAAAAAGTAGCAGTGACACTAAGAGACATACACATACGATATAAGGTATGTGCGCCAATAGAATATCGTAAATATTTCGTTTCATTTATTGGGATTTTCTACATATTGAATTGAAGAGAGTTGGCAATTCACTGTTGGCAGCACGGTTATTTCTTATTCGAGCAGACAGAGCAGATCCATGAGGTCTTTGCCGAACAGCATAAGTTTTTCAGATATCCATTATGAAAGCTGTTAAGCAATTGCCTAAAAGAACTAGTACTTTTACCAGTACTACAAGAACTAGTGCAATGTTTGGGTAAGTTTGCACCATAACTAAACTAGTGATCAGTGGAATAATTGCATTCATTCATTAGTGGTATTCAAGAACAGTGCAAAGATTGATATTTGCACTCAAATCACAACTGCTGACATGGAATTTGCATTTCATTCATTGAGACGTTATAATTGATAATAAATACACAACCGAATGGTTTTCTTTTATTATAAATATTTATTTCCATTTTATACTGAAAAAAAAAAAAAAATCCACGATTCTGTAAAGTTTTCCCCGTAAACATCACTAGGTTTTAACTGGTCCAAATTTACCCAATTGGATCGAAAAGTACTAGAATAATTCTGGTGCATACTGTACTAGTGCTTTACTGTACAGATGTTATACTGGTTTTCCACAGAA
This sequence comes from Chlorops oryzae, assembly GCA_020466095.1. Classification (NCBI taxonomy): domain Eukaryota; kingdom Metazoa; phylum Arthropoda; class Insecta; order Diptera; family Chloropidae; genus Chlorops; species Chlorops oryzae. The sequence continues at coordinate 164,143,466 of CM035806.1, forward strand.
TTTTATATAAACAGGGGTATATATAGAAAAGAACTAGTACTGGTGGCTTTTGCACTAGTAAAGTACTAGTACGACACTAGTTCAAATTCCTACAGGGTATTCACTGCACATTACAACACACACACACACACACACACACACACCACACACACACTACACCCAAGCACATCCCAGCCGGAAATTTTCTCATAAATGACCAATTCATTAATTTTTTCACCAAGGATATCAAGGGGAAAATTTGAGTACTTCTCAATTGCAAGGGCATTGCCATCGAGACAAGGAGCTTTTTATCGCAATTGCAATGGCAATGTCATCGAGAGGAAATGTTATTCATCGCAACTCAAATGGCACTGTCATCGATAGAGATATCGATACGACGGAGTAGATCTACTCCACTTTCGATGACCAACTCGTGACATATGCTCTTACCTATGACTGCCAATGCCGCTTGTGTGTTCATTTCATTAGAAAGTTTGGTGTATAATCAGGAGGAGTCGCGGCTCTATGTCATGCTGAAATCATTGATTGTTTCACCGGGACATTTCCGGCTGGGATACTACTGTATGCAGGACACAAATGCTGGGGAGCATTGCAAGCCAAGTAAAAAATAAGAACGATATTGCAAAATGGAGAAAAAAGTTTGGAAATTGAAAATTCAAATGAAGTTTGAAGCTCATGGGCGCACGAATGAATGAACGTGAATGAATGAATGAATGAACGAATGAATGGATGAACGAACGTCAGCGAATGTCAGCAAGTAAAGCATAAGGAAAAAGTTTCAATTAAATTAATAATATAAAAGAATATAAGCCAGATTTAGGGGAAAACGGGGACCATGTGCATGCATGACAGCATTTGTATGAGCTGCCAGTAAAATATTAAAGATGATTCAGAGATGGAAGAAAATTTGATTGATTTCTTAAATTTGATTTGAAAGCATGGACCTCGCAATTATTTATTGCTTGATCTGCGTTTATTTGTACCAGAAATGAGTTCCGTAAAACTAATGTGCTTTGGGCTATTAGGATTATTGATTGATACTGTCTACAGTTATCTCTATTTCAAAAAATTTATTAAACATATGGCGTACCAAATTAAAGAAAATCGATCCAGCATTTTCAATAAAATAAAAAATGTGTGTGCTAATAGGACCTTTTTCATACCAAAATGGCTTCCAAAGTCAAAAAATGTTTAAAAAATTTTTAAATTTTTTCTTTGAAGGCTCAAATACCCTTGAAGATGCAATAAAGTGTAAGACTATTTTATACGCCTAGGAAGGTCTGACAATTCTCTGTCGAACTGCATTAAAATTTTTATATTGGATACAAACGTTGAGGCGTGACAATTTTTTTTCTGAAACAATTGCAAATTTCTTTCTTTCCCTTATAACTCTTCAGGGGTGCATTTTGGACCCCTCCTGCCATACGATTTTTTTTTAGTTCTGACCCCCTCTATCAGCTCACGACCGGTTGACCATCACAAACGGAACACCCTGTATATATATAATCATAATTACAATATTTCTATAGGATTTCTGAACTTGGATAGGTAATATTTAAGTTGCATATAAGAGTACATGAAGAGCAAAAAAAACAACTATTATTTATGTGCACTATTTTTGATACGCTGTTCATTTGTATCCCGATTGTTCGTATTAGCAGATAAATTCTTTCGTCTCGATATATTGTGACAAGCCCGTAGAGAAAATGTTGAAGGGCAAGGACGATTTTATTTTTTCGTGCGGTGCCCCCTCACAAAAATTTCGACCAAATAAAAATAAATTCCCAGCCAATTTTATGAGGCACCACTTCGAAAATCGGGTCTTGCTAAAATCCCCTTTCCATTATAAGCCAGATTATTTCGACCAAATCGACTTAACAAAAAAGCGTTACTATTTCCGAAGCTGAGTTCATTATTTCTAGAGGAATGTCGTTAACAGTGATCCAGATTCTAACTGTATCACAATAAGGTCGTGACAGGGACAGGCCAAGCACGTCATAGCGTGATTTTGTTTATCATTTAAATAGTTTATTGCACTCTTATTTATCTGAAGCTTCGACATTGCAATAGCGCACTTTGACAAAACAAAAAAAAAAAAAAAAAAAAACAAAACAAAACAGAATCATGCTAAAAACCAAACAAGGAAATGCAGTGCAGTGCATTTGAATTTTAGTAAAACGCAACAACAACCACACAAGGACCGAAATAAAAACAAAATTTTATACCTGCGCTGCTCGCTGCGTGAGATTTCTATTTTTCGGACTTTGACTATTCTCCTTTGTTGAGAGCAGCCTTTAATTGTTATGCAAAAAAAGGTTACGCGTGCACAGAAACTTTTAAAGTCGCTCTCAACAATTTCGGTTGATCAGTGATAGTTTTTAGTTTCGGAACGGTTGACGTACGACGATATATCTGATCTGATCAATTGGCAAAATGGTCAAATACTTATCTTACTTAAAAACCCGCCCATTTTCAGAAGATTTTTATGAAGGAGACTTGTAGAGGGCCAACAAGTAAGCACGCTAATTTCAATGTGGTAAAACTTTATAATTTAATTCCAGTTCAATTCATTTCGAATGCCAAGGAGGGGATCATCTAACGAATCGAAGGAAATGTAAAATACAATGAGACCCATAGACGGAGAAGTCGAGGTCTTTGTAAGTCTATATAAAGGGAAATTTTTCACATTTTCTTAAGAAACTTGTATAAAAAATATGAGCTTATGAGAAGTGTCTCAATTCTAGCTGCCATGATCCCCCCCCTGGGTGTATAAGTACATAGTACCTGGGTATCAAAAGAACTTTCGTACGTTGGAATGGGCCATAATTTGACCCCGTTAGTAAACCTGTCTCCGAGATAATTGATCTTTGCTTTCTTGACTTTTGATGAATAACTTTTGTTTTGATGAGTAACGAAATTCTTGCAACTACTTCATTTATCATAAATTTTTTTTGTTTGTTTTCTTTACAGAGTCTGTTAATGAAATTCCGAATGGAGCCGGATCCAGAAAAAAACTCCGCTTTCGTCAGCAATATGTAAGTTTTTTATTTTTTCATTTTTGTGCTCAGTGAGCTGAGTTGAGATTTTTTTTTTTTTTTTTTTTGAATTTATACTTGAGGAGTTAATTTTTAAGTAGTCGCTTTGTTATTGCTGCTTTTTTTTAAAGTTTTTTTTTCCACTTAACTAAGCGATGACAAGGTTCAAGGCCAGTGTGTGCTAAATTTAAGTGCTTTTAACGCAAAAATAAAATCCCAAAAAAAAAAAAAAAATACATTTTTACTTAAGTCTATGCTCGACGTGGCGACACAAAGAAACAACAAACGAAGCTGCCTACTTTTCCGGTCATTTAGAGTGGGTTTGAATGGGTTAAACGGTTTAAATTGCCCATATGCAGAATTTTGTGTGGATATATGTTTGAATAAAACCACCATTATGACATTTCCCTATTTCGATAGAGATTTATCGATATTATTTCGTCGAGATCCCGTTTTAGAGGTGTTCAAAAGCTGAGCGCTTTGACCAGGCGCGTACGTAGGAAATTAGTTCCGAAGGCGTTTCCGGCATTATTTACAAAGTTTTTTATCTCAATTAATTTCTTATGATTTCTTGGTGTTACCTGGCTTTTCGGAAGCAAAGGGGGCTTGAAATTCCAAAAAAAAAAAAACATCATTTGCGCACGCCCATGGCTGTGAGCCACTCCAAGGTCGGGATACATTTCAATTGATTGGACACGAAATTCGAAATCAATTCATAATTTCAGCTTTATTTCGATTGCTTCAGCTTCACTTTTCGTTCGTTCGTTCGTTTGTTTGTTTGTTCGGGTCTATTATGAATTATATTTTTTTTCTCATGCTCGATAAATTTTCAACGGTCTCGGAGTTTACGTCATGTGCAAGGTGAAAAGAATTTGTTGCACTGACCAGCAAAGCATGAATTTGGATTTGCAAACTTTGAATTGTCAGTCGGAAATATCCTCCGAAAATGACAATGACAATGACGAGGTCATCAATTGTTTTACAAATGACATTCACCGACGACGCGTTCGTCTGTTCAGCCGTTTCATCGAACGGGTCACATATAATTCCGATGTCATGGTGACGTCATACGTGCTGTCAGCCGCCTGACATTCGCGGCTAGGCTAACTTGTAACACAAGCGCGTGAAATGATTTTTGTTTTTTGTTTTATATTTATTTTTCCGACTTCATTCAATTATTCAACGCAATTTAATTTATCGTACAGAATTTCAATTAATTTCTATCATTTCCATTTGCTGTTTGTTGCCTGTTGCCCCACCAACCGCGTGCACGCGAATGTTGGGGCACACATGACAGTGACCGACAAAAGTCTACGTACGACGAGAGAGAGAGAGAGAGAGAGAGAGATGTTACATAGCTATGTAGAATTTACCAGAGTACTCCCTGCATACGAGTACAGAGACAGAGATAGAGATAGGATTGAGATTGAGATGGAGATAGAGATAGAGACAGAGATAGAGAAGGAGATAGAGAAAGAAGATAAAGATAAAGATGTTGGGAATGAAGAGAGGGAAAAGAGAGGAGAAAGAGAGGAGGAAAGAGAGGCAAAGAAGAGGGAAGAGAGAGAGAGAAAGAGAAAGTAAGAGGGAAAGAGAGGAAAGAGAGGAGTTAGAGGGAAAGAGTAGGAAGAGAGGAAGGAGAAGAGTGGTAGAGAGAGGTAGAGAGGGTAAAGAGAGGTAGAGAGAGGTAGAGAGGGTAAGAGGAGAGGTAGAGAGAGGTAGAGAGAGGTAGAGAGAGGGAGAGAGGTAGAAGGAGAAGAGAGGTAAAGAGAGGTAAAGAGTAGAGGAGAAGGAGAGAGAGGGAGAGAGTAGAGAGGAGAGAGAGGGAGAGAGAGGGAGAGAGATGGAGAGAGGGAGAGAGGGAGAGAAGGTGAAAACTTATTTCACTTTTTCAAAGAGGCCTTAAAGTTCGAAGAATTATCCATAGAGGTTTTACAAAAATTACGAAAATTTTTTACTGTAATAATTTTCTATATGAAGGCACAAAGTAATGGCAAAATAAAAATAAGACATTTAACGTGCATAAACTTTTGTCACGCACTGTACGCTTCGTGCATGTCTACGCAAATTTTGAACCGAAATTGTTAACTGATTTTTTTCTCTTTGACGAATGACGCAATAGCGTTTGTCTCTGTTGAATGATCTACATTGTTGTTGCTGTTGATGTTGGTTTTTTGGTGTTGTTATTCTTCCATTATTTTGATTTAAATTAATTTTCACAATAAAATTGTTATTGGTCAATAAAATAAAATCAATTGCAATCGAGCATAATCAACAACGGCTATAGTTGAAAGCCTTTTCGGACGTGATTTCACACGTAAGTGATACGCTGCAATCATACGAATCATGTATGCATATTGTATGTATGTCTGCGCGTCTGTGTCAACGTGACATATGCACGACGAAGGCAAAACCTGCAACTGAACAAATGCCGTGGGAAAACTCATTAACCCTTTTGCAATTGATGATTGTGTGTAGACGGGGATTAAGGTGTTACTTTTGGTCTCTGCTCATGATTTTTTGCTCCTTTTGGAGAAATTCATTTCCATTCCAAAAGTGAGAGAATCGAACTTGCTATGGAAAGTAAATACGATATGGTCCAAGACTTAGATATTCAAAGCTATCCTTTATGTTGGAAGGTGGGTGAAATATAAAAAGGATTTTAAGAAAAGTCTGAAAATCATTCAATATTGATTTTAATCGTTTACCGAAAGGAATCACGGATTTATGTCCTCTCTCGGGATAAGATCTGTTTAATAGGGATTACTCAATTGATGATTAAGAAAGAAACTTATTATGTTATGTTACGAATGGATAATTTCATAGCGATGGTCACCACACTCGTCCCATTCACATTTTTGGTGATTGTTCAGGAATAGGTATAAAATTTGTAATTTAAAAAAAAAAAGGGGGCTTATTCTCAAGGATATTCTATTTTTCAAAAGTTTAATAACAATAAGCCCCTGAAAGAACATGATTTCTATTGGGAATGACCATAAAAAGACTGTGATAGGAACTGTTGCTAGTTTAGGGGAATCTACTCTAAAATAAGGGGAGCTTGTTGTCTTCAATGGAAGACTTTGGGGGTAAATGTCTTCTGGGGATCGTACTTGAGAGAGTTTTGCCCATAATTGTTTAATATTGGGGGGGGGGGACTATATCCGATCAATAAAAACTAAAATAAATTTTTATTGTCCTATTTTGATTCTCTGTTCCCTTCCGTTATGAAGCGGTCAACTAACCAAAACGGAGTACTCTGAGACACCACCCCAGAATATTGCTAGGCGAAATGTAGATCGTCTTATATAATTATATGAGAATTGACTATATCTCATTGTTGCCAGTTTTTAAGGGGAATACGCCCCTGAATGTCTCAAAACAAGGCCAAAATTCGCTAAAGATTGATTTTGACATCTTATAAAACTAAAAACTTGGTCCCATAAAAATTTCGCTGACCAATTTTCTGCTTTAAGACTCCACTAAAGATCATAAATGACTTTTAATTTCGGTGCAAGATCCTGACTAGAAAAAAATGGTCTAGAAGAAATTTACCTATTTAAAAAGTTAAAACAAATGGTATATTAGGGACAATTGACCTCTAATTGACCAGAAGAGGCCTACTCGTGAGCAATTACCCAGAAAATCACGTTTCTGTGTACATTTTTTCAGCAATGTCTCTTGTTAATGCTAATTGGGCATCGGGAATTTTATTCGAAAAAATTTTGTGTACACGTAGGAAATGTCCCTCTCTTGCACGTTGGAAATCGCATATGTGTGAGTGAACATGAAAATACTTGAATTTTTGTTGGTAACAGTTTCGAAGCCAATTTTGCTGGGTATATATATTTAGGAGTGGATATGTTTCAATGGCAGCTCAATGTTAAAACAAGTAAGGGTGTTATAGTCAGGCGAGCTTGACAATAGAATACCCGACACAGACACATAATTTTTAATATCAAGAGGTGTTTAAGAGCATGAGGAGCCCCATATACCGACTTTTGTTAAATTTCTAAATGAAAACCGCCCTTTTGCCACGCCCACTTTTCAAATTTTTTTGGAATTCTAATCGGACCCTTATATATACGCTCAAATTCTAGGTTTAATTGAAATATTTCAATAAAGTCTGATTTTGAGGCATTTTTGGGATTTTTGTGACAGACCCTAGTACTAGAGGTACCCTTAATAATGGTCCGATCGAAAAATTTTTTGGGAAGGACGTTACTGGCTATCAAGGAAGTATACGTGCCAATTTTTGTTCAAGTCCCATTGGTATTTCGGGAGTAGGAGACAATTTTTGAAAAACGCCCTTATGCCACGCCCACTTTTCCAATTTTTTGAAATCGTATTACTTGCCTTTAAACATGTTCAAATATCAAATTTCATCAAAATATCATGAAAAACTTCGATTTTAGAGCAGTTTTTTGTGATTTTCGTAACAGACCCTAGTACTGGAGGTACCCCTAAAAATGGTCCGATCGGGTCCATTCTCGAACTTGTTCTTACTCATGTCCCCGTGAGCACGCATACCAAATTTTGTCAAGATAGCTCAACTCCTTCGATAAGATAACTGTATAGAGACAGACGGACAGACAGACGGACATGTCTAAATCGAATCTCCTGGTGACGCTGATCATTTATATATATATATAATATATGTTGTATGGTCTATCTCGACTGGTTCTGGGTGTTACACACAACCCAACAAACGCAATATACCCTCGACACAGAGTGTGTCGGGTATAAAAAAGGTAGTTTAAGGCATTGGTTCACAATTCAAAGGGGAGTGGTCCTGTTGTTTTCGTAACTAGTCGAGGAGTAGTTGGAGAGGAGTAGATAATTACTCTAGGGAAACTAAAAAAAACTAAAGCATCGGTTAGAAGAATTGATATTTCAATTGCCTTATTCGACGAAACTCGTTTTTGTCCATACAATCACAAACTCTTTTTTAGCAAAATAAATTGATGTCATTTTTGCCAAAAGCAACCCTGAATTGGTGTATAACTTGTGTTTCAGCGATGGCGATTTGTTTTGTGAACTAGTGTAATTATTAAGGACTAAAAAGAACCAAGATTTTTTACTGTAATTAATTCTAGTTTGGATTTCACAATCTTGCATGAGAGCATTTTGTGCTTTGAAGAAGTCCCTATCTCCTCCATAAATGAAATCTGCCTACGCTATTGATTCGAAAGTCGTCATGTACCTAATACATTTATTTATAGAATGTATTTTAGTTAAGACTTTTTTATATTTTTTTTTTTGTTTCAATATAAGTACTAAAAACATGGTAAAACATGTTTTTACGCTTGCGAATGATTTTTTCACACGAAGGAGCTCGGGTAACTCGATTGTCGGTGGGAAATCGATCGTATTTTGATCGAATGTGTTAATTTAAAAAAAAAAAAAAATTATATATATAAACCTGGTATTCTGGCCTAGTCAATGTCGTTTGGTGTTCGGTTCGGCTTTGTAGACGAATGTATCGAATGGGGCGCGATTAGAGTTGTGATTTGATTTCAGGTTTCTACGAACTTTCGTTTTTCGAGCAGCTTAACTGATTTCCGACCAGTAGAATTAGAATGAATCAATGAGTTATGACTTGAATGGTGCTCATTTGTATTTTTTTGTATTTTTTTTTTTTTTTTACCGAGACTCAATAGTTGAGTTTGCGACGTTCGCTATAAATGGTCGTATCGATAAAACTCTTTGGAAAATGATAAATTTTCATTTGCTTTCATCATCATCAACATCATCATCACCATCGTCATATAATCGAATTGCAAAGTTTCTCTCTAAGGAAATGCTGTGTCCCCGTGTCTGTCATCGGTCATTTTCTTTACGGCCGTACAAAAGCGCGAATGACAGCGAAATCCGTTCGACATCTTCTGAAAAGCTCATTAATACGGAAAGCAACTATCGAACCGGATTATAAAGATTTATGCAAATATCAATATTCCACAATCCATACGATTAAGCTAATGAGGCATTATGGCGTGAGAGTCTGTGATTTCTTGGGACAGTTAGACGAGCTTTTGTGGTATTACGGTTTTTTTTTTTTTTGCGATTTAGTAAATTGTATCGATTCTTACCCAGCAAACGTGGCTCTGGGATAGCGTAGGGGATGCGTGCTATGCTCTTGATCCCAGGGTCCGAGGTTCGATTTCCGGCACAGGCGAAACGGAGTGTAATGTTCCAAGCCTAGCACTGGTTTTGCGAAAAATCGCATGTTAGGGGCACACTACCAGCCCGATTCTGAATATTCCCGGGGAACAAATTCCCGGGGAATTACATTTCTCGAGAGTAAAATTATTATTCTTTAAATATTTGGGGAAAGAAATTTGATGGGAAATTGGTATTTGACCCATACCCATAATTTTTCTTACCCTATCTATTTGAAAAAGGAGAATTTTAGTCTCGAGAAAAGTAAATTTCCGGGAATTCGTTCCCCGGGAATATTCAGAATCAGGCTGTACATAAAAAGACATATACACTCACACAAACACAAGAAAACCTCCGTGGTATCACAATGGGCCGATTAACGGCCTAAGTGGCAGCCACTTCAACCTACCTACCTACCTAAAGGAAAGAATTATAACTCCGAAATGAGTATTTTCAAGAAAACCCGCAACGTCATGGAGAGACTTCCGCAAATGAGTCTGCTAAAGAGCACCCAGAAGTTACTTAAGTGGATTCTTCCACACTTGACACATACATACATATGTGGACTCCCCAAAAAAGACCTATATTTTTGACTGGAACTGTCATCTTGAGCAGGCCTTAATAATCGTAGGTTCAAACCAATTCTCAAAGAAGTCACAGTCATCAAAAAAAAAAAAAAAGGAGGATTTGAAGGATTGTCATAATGTCATAGGGATGGTTTGAAATACTATCAAAATTTGAGATGCGAGCAAAATTTGACAACCGGCTTGGCGGGTCGGCCACAAGACACACACACACACACATTTCTGCAAGAAATCGATTTCGAGGAGCCAGAGGAGCAGGTTATTTCTGCAAGTGAGATAAATGGAAATGTGGGAGAGCTCGTGACTTTAACAGTTCGTACAATTTTCAAATGGAGGAAGGAACAATTCTCCTTGGACATTATCTTTTGATCGGCCATAATTAGTATTATGGATTAAAAGAACAGTAAATTATGATGATTATCAATAATGCTTCGGATTTAACAGTTTCAACACAAAATACAATTGTCTTAACCCATTTTGAACCAAGCAACCTATTTAAAACAAGTAAGGGTGTTATAGTCAGGCGAGCCTGACAATAAAATACCCGACACAGACAAACATCTTCAAATAATTTTTTATATCAAGAGGTGTTTAAGGCCATTAGGGGCCCCATATACCGACTTTTATTGAACTTCTTTATGAAAACCGCCCTTTTGCCACGCCCACTTTTACCATTTTTTGTTTTCCAATCGGAGGCCTTAATATTCGTTCAAATTCTAAGTTTCAGTAAAATATCTAAAAAAAATCCGGTTTTGGGGCAGTTTTGAGATTTTTGTGACAGACCCTAGTACTGGAGGTACCCTTAATAATGGATGGAAATTTTTGGAGAGGATGTTTATGGCTACAAAGGAAGCATAACTGCCAAATTTCGTTCAAGTCCCATTTGAAATTCGGGTGTAGGAGGCAATTTTTAAAAAACGCCCTTCGGCCACGCCCACTTTTCCAATTTTTTGAAATTGAATAAATTGACTTCAAATATGTTCAACTATCAAATTTCATCAAAATATCTTGAAAAACTTTGATTTTAGAGCAGTTTTTGTGATTTTCGTAACAGACCCTAGTACTGGAGGTACCCCTAAAAATGGTCCGATCGGGTCCATTCTCGAACTTGTTGTTACTCATATGCTTGTGAGTACGCATATCAAATTTCATCAAGATAGCTCAACTCCTTCGATAAGAAAACTGTATACAAACAGACGGACAGACGGACAGACAGACGGACATGGCTAAATCGAGTCTTCTAGTGACGCTGATCATTTCTATATATATTTTGTATAGTCTATCTCGACTGGTTCTGGGTGTTACACACAACCACACAAACGCAATATACCCTCGACACAGAGTGTGTCGGGTATAAAAATCTCAAAAATTCTCAATTAAAAAGACAATAAAAAAAGAAAAAAAATACAAATTTACAAAAATTAGTTCTTTATAGGACATTTTGTAAGGACTGTATAAAATGCTTTAGCGCTCGCAAAAAATTTTCTAATTTTTTTGATGACTGGTAGGTGGTAGTCGAAATTTCACCAACTGACTTTTACATCTATATGGTATGCTCGTATATACTTATATTTTTTTGTACAGTTTTCTTTTTCGAATTTCAATATTCTTAGTTCTTATCTAGCTAAAAAGGGTCAAGATAAGTGGTGCTATAAAACTAGGTGTGCACTTGCTGTTAACGGTCTAACGAGAAGAGTCATAAATTATTTTAAACGCCAATAAATCAAGGTTTATTTTGACATTTTGCACATTATGACGTTAGATACAAAGACTAAATTTTTTCTTCTTCTTGAATTAAGCAGTAGAAAAAATGAGTCCAAAATGGGTTTAGCGACTGTATCACTGTATACAAAAAAAAAAAAAAAAAACGGAAGACAAACAGTCTATTTTGAATAATTCTAAGGCCATTTCATCTGTTGAATCTTGCATGAGGAGAATCAAATATTCAAGAAGCACTCATTTTGGTACCCATTCCATAGCCATGTATGTACATGTATATGTATGTACTTATATACCTAACGTTCTTCGGAAAGTAAAAAAAAAGGAAAAAGGAAAAAGGAAAAAAAATCAGAGTCAGTGGCGCTGCGTATCTGGAAAGTGTTTATGACATTCGTCATTAGAACGATGAATTTAATTACATATATGTATTCTTTCGAGTTCCGAATATGTTCAAAGAATACTTACATACGTACTTACGTATTGTCTTATTTGGTCTACGGAAATGACATCCATCACTTTGCGACGGAATGTGCTGAGAGCGCGATGAAAGTAAACAAGTTGCTAAAAGTGGCACGTGTCAGACGATTTCGGAATACATATATGCATGCATGGTTGCACATACATAAATATGCCTGTAACTCTGTGTAATATATGTATGAGACACACGATGCGAAAACGTGTATCTACTATATGGATGGGCCTTTGAGAGTGAGTAAGAAAGCGACTCTTCCGCAATGGATTTGGTAATCATGTCACCAATATTACGAGCTCCCCGCTTTCGATGGGCCAAAAAGTCAACGGATTGAGTAAACGGTTGAAAAGAATAATTTATTTAAAAAGATGATGTCAGGCGCGTGCGTAACCTTGACGAGTAGCAGAGGGAACACCTTTTGCCGTCCCTCAATTCTCAATCTATGTAACTACACATATGTTCTTGATGATTTCGCACCCGGTTGCCTGGCAGATGTTACATATAAAAAAAAAAAAAAGAGAGAGACTTTCTCAATCAATATTTGGCAACGGGATTGCGATTGCTAAACTGATCGCACGCATGCGGTTTCACAACATGACTAAACATGAATCTTAGCTTAGATTGGTGCGGCTTTTCAGCACAAGTTTTCATAGGTACATACATACATATTATGTTTTCAACACCGACGGGAATTTTTGCAATCTTCAGCACATCTACGGTACACCTGATATTTTGCAATGAAATGAGAAGGAAATAAACAGTGTTCCCAGTATTTTGGTTCAAACATTCACACGGTCACTTGGAAAAAAATTTTTATTACTCCGAAATTTTTTCGATTGTATTCAGCTCAAAAAATATGAGTCCGAAATGAGTCCGAAATTTGCGAGAAATGCTCAGACGTAAAAGTCCTAGATGAGAACGAAATAATATCAATATGGGTCTAAGAAACAAGACTCCGAAATAAGTTCGAAATTTGTGAGAAATAAGAGGATCTAAAGTATAGCTCCGAAACAAGTCCGAAATACGTATGTATGTATGTATGTTGGAAATAAGAGTCTCTAAACTATGACTCCGAAACGAGTCTGAAATATGTGAGAAATAAGACTCTAAAATTAATTCCGAAACAAGTCCGAAAAACATACGTTGGAAATAAGAGTTTCTAAACTATGAATCCGAAACGAGTCTTAAATATGTAAGAAATAAGACTCTAAAATTAACTCCGAAACGAGTCCTGGAAAAAACTAATATACGTTAGGAAATAAGGGTACTCTAAAATATGACTCCGAAACGAGTCTTAAATATGTGAGAAATAAAACTCTAAGATTAACTCAGAAACGAGTCCGAAAAACATACGTTGGAAATAAGAGTCTCTAAACTATGACTCCGAAACGAGTCTTAAATATGTGAGAAATAAGACTCTAAAATTAACTCCGAAACGAGTCCGAAAAACATACGTTGGAAATAAGAGTCTCTAAAATATGACTCCGAAACGAGTCTGAAATATGTGAGAAATAAGACTCTAAAATTAACTCCGAAACGAGTCCGAAAAACATACGTTGGAAATAAGGGTCTCTAAAATATGACTCCGAAACGAGTCTGAAATATGTGAGATATAAGAGACTCTAACATTAACTCCGAAAACAAAGTCCGAAATATACCAGAAATATGTGGCTCTAAATTATGACTCCGAAAAAAGTTCAAAATACTTATATGAGTAATAAGAGGCTTTAAAATATGATTCCGAAACTAGTCCGATCTTGGGATCTTAGTGAATTTTAATCAAAATACAAATTTGATGGCGCACGCCACGAGAATACCTGATGAGTGTGATGAGTAACATTCAAAGGGAATATTTTACTGCCCAGCTAGGAATGAGTCTGCTACAATTCTTGGCTTGCCACCCCAATGTTCTTGGGATACATTAAAGTTCATATAAGAACTTAAAAAGTCCTTATTAAAAAAATTACTATCTCCGAATGCCGGTTCTTTGCTTTCGTTCAGGACATAAAAACCCTTCACGATGGCTCCTTGCAATGGCAAAAATTTGTACACAACACAACTAATTTATTGGTATTATACGTTATCAACTTCCTGCGTTCACAAATTAAAAACAAAAATACAACCAAAAAAAAAAATAAAAATAAAAAATTTTAAAACTTACCAAACAGAAAAAAAAGAAGGAAAAATTCTGGAAGTAAAAGCCGAACTTCAGCTTGGTTCGTTCGCTCCAATAAGCTCGGCCGGTCGGGTTAAGGCGCAAGAACAACATTGCATTATCAGTGGCTATGAATCTTTTGTGCAATGGACAGTGTAGGGGGGAGTCTGAGTAGGTGGAAACTGCATTTCCAGTGCAATAACTTTTCAAAGTCATCAATAACCGCACCATAACGGACGGCGAACAAACACGGAGAATGCATGTCGGGCACAAAGAGACCAAGGAGAGAGAGAGAGAGAGCACAAAATCTGGATTGCAATGTCATGAACGTGCACGTAAATATGCACAATCTAAGTATGTCTCGCCTCTTGCGGTTGCCCTTCTTTTCACCTCTTAAGCGCCATTCAATTTTTTTGGCAAAATTTGTTCACACTTCGTTGCGCTGCTGCTCCGTTGCTTCGTTGCTCCGGCGCACCCCAAGGCAGGTAGCTCACAGGGGCGATTGCCTCCAATTCCAGGACCTAACTCGAGTTCAGTCGAACGAGAGTCGCAAATCCAAAATCAAATCGAATGAAAACAAACTGAATAATATGGAATAACTATGAACTCGTTGGCTTGCTTTCGTCTAGGCAATAAGAAAATGGTCGGGTCGGGTCGTGTCGGGTCTGTTCGTTTTGGTTCTATTCTATTCGGTTCTATTCTATTCTGGTCTAGTCTAGTGTGTACGAGTCTAGTGATGTCTAGTCTTTGCGACGCCCTTCAAAGCATAAATTCATGCCGCTCTATAATCGGAGTTTTGCAATCAAGCATTTTCTTCAAAAAGGGCTCAAACGTTGTTTTTGTTGTTGTTCTTGTTGTTCTTGTTGTTGCAGCAAACAGAGTCAGAGCCAGAGCCAAAGTCAGAGCCAGAGCCAGAGGCACACAGGCACAAGCACAGGCAGAGGCAAAAATGCATTCAAGGCAAAATAAGTTATTCTGTAAGTTTCGTGGGGATTATGTGTGGCGGCGTCGGTGTCTTCGTCGGCGTCTTCGTCGGCACCGTCGCCGGAACGGGTTTGAATGAATATGAATGTCGCTGGCAATTCGCATTGTTCGAAATTCGAACTCCCTGCTGCAGTTCACTGCTGCCGTATGCGGTACGCGATAACCGCAAAATAAGTTTAATTTTCGTTATATTTTCCGATGTTTTCTTCACCAATAGAAGACAATAAAAACATTGAAGGATTACAAAAAAAAAACAAAAAAAAAAAAAAAAACAGTAGAATATTTTTCGGTTTATGAGGTTATGAGCATCAAATTCATCAACATCCGAGTCGTTTGATAGAGCCGTAAGTTGTTGGAGATTAGAAGGTGAGAAGTCATCGATCGCAAAAAAAAACAGGTACTGTGATCGTATTTCGTATTCATCGATATACAATCATTATCATATTATTCTTATAAATACGCTATTTACACGTTAAGACATTTCGATAATGAAACACACACATGTTTGTTGACTAGGGACGCGCGGGGATGTGGTATGGAGCCATTTTTCTCTCTTCCCCCTTGCGTTCCTTTGCCATCTAAAATTTGTTTCTTTATCGAAATTGTCTTAATGTGCAAATAGCGTAAAAGCAAGGACTTTCCGATAAATTCGATAACAATATATCGTCAAAAATTCCATGAAGAGTGTTCATATTTTTCAGTCCGAAATGAGTCCGAAATTTTTACAAAATATTACGTTCAGAAATATTTATCAGTCCGAATGGTGTCCGAAGTAAATGAGTTATGTGAGGCTAATTAAAATGACTCCGAAATGAGTCCGAAAAGTGTTTGCAATAAGAGGCCCAGAAATATGAGTCCGAAATTAGCCGGCAATAAGTAGGATATACATATGCACCTATGTTTCTATATAGGTATATGCGGCTCAGAAACATGGCTCCGAATTGAGTCCGAAATAAACCTATGGAAAACGTGAGGCTCAGAAAAATGAGTGCCAAATATGGGGCAAAACACGTCAAGCGTTCCACCGGCAAAATTTTTTCTCCCCGAAACTTGGTACAGTTGTTAAGATGTAAGAGTACGTTAAATGAGTAAATTTTAATCACAGGTTGCCGAGATACAGGGTGTCAAAGTTTAGATTTTTGCTTCGAAGAACATACATACATACTTCATTGAATTACAATGGGGCTAAAATCGCCTCGCTACAAAAATTTTTCAATTTTTCGAATGTTTCTTAAAAACAATTTTCTGAACTATTCGAAAACAATACTTTAAATATTTTTGGATAACGGTAAATGAGAAAAATTCTGCATTTTAGTTTTATTTCTTGATTTTATAGGAGAGACGCCATTTAAAAAAATTTTTTTTTTTAAATTTTGAAATAAAGCATAATTTTTGCACTTTAAACTGATGCATAAATCAGAATGGGCGGACCATGATTAGTCCTCCAAATACACCTTTGAAGATGCTTACCTAGCATATTTCTCTCATACTCTTATCTAAGCGAGCGCTATATTAAAACGAATCGTGCTACGGGACTATGAGTGAAAATCGAATGCCTTTCATCATTTCATTACACGGCACTCTTCATCGCTGGGACTTTTAGAAATGGCAAGAGCTTCTTCTTTAAAGAACACCCATTGTTCAGCACTATTGTCCCATTTCTCTAATCGAATGTGTTTAATTTAATACTCAAGCGCTGCGAAATTCCTCTATAAAACCATTGTGAACATCACCCTTTAAGGGGACCTTCTGGTCTAGAATTTTTTGAAAATTGATTTTTTTTTTTATATATTTCGGAAGAATAGACTTTTAAGAATATGCTGGCAAAGTTTCGTGAAGATATTGACAATATTTGTTTTGCTACAGCCTTTTTAGAAGGTGGAGACAGCAGGCAGCGCGCTTGATCAAAGCAACTTTAAACGCGTTTATCTCAAAACTACTTTTTTTGACCTGGTGTGAATGAAAACAAAAAAAACCATCGAACCGATTTGTCTGGAATTTTTATATGTTATTCATAACATCAATGGCTATGGCCCGAACTAGAATCGAATTTTTATTTCAAGAACTTCATATTTTTTCATCAAAAAAATGGTAAAAAAAAGGGGAGTTTTTGATGGTTGAAATAAAAAATTGCGCCATTTTGTCAATTTAAAAAACAATTTTTTTAATTCTAGTTCCTGCCATAGCCGCATTCATTCTGATTAATAACATATTTTTGTTTTTTTTTTTTCGATTACCAGAACTGCCAAAATCTTTCACACCACGGAAGTACTTTTTCAAAGAGGGTCCATTTCAACGCCATTTTTAAAATACAAAAAAAAAAAAAAAAAATTACAACAACATTTCTTATTTTTTGGCAATAAAGAATATAATAAGCCTGCATACTTAGAAAATCGTTTTTTATTTGGCTTAATACCAAAAAAAAATCATGAAAATACCCTAAATTTTCGTGCTCTAGACCAGAAGGTCCCCTTAAAAACCCACTATTAACAAATTGAATATCAACACAGATTTTATCAACTCTCAAAGCGGCATCTAAGAAAATATCGTGTCATGGGGTTTTCAAGGTCATTCTTATATTAAATTCCCCCCGTCGAACGCATTTACATTTAACAATATTACTATGAAGTCCTTATGCTATAAAGGTTTTAAAATATTCCATATTAGATATGAACAACGAAAAATTGAACGATCACTTCCAGCCGTTGAGCGACCCAAATCGATTAAGGGAAAGCAAATATTACCAAAGCGGTCCAACAGTGGACCGAAAAAAAAAGAAGAAGGAAAGAAAGACAAAAAAAAAAAAAATGTTCGCAACTCACCTGAAATATCATGTAACCTGAATCGTACATCCAAAAATCCTCCGGCGTGTGACCTGGTTTGCTAAGCTGAATAGCCAAGCAACGCTGTAAGATCAACTTGCAACGCTGCGGCCCACCAGGAGACTTCGTACCCATATTATAGTATTAAAATATGATTTTTAATATACTGGTACGTTTAGCTGCTGTTTTGCACTCTTTCTTCTTGTCGTTGTTCGGCTTATTTGAGGGCTCGTCGAATTATTATCGTATCGTAAGGTACGTATCCTTTTCACTCGTTTTTCGCATACACGTTCTCGTAAACGGTTTTACAATTAAACCCTTGAACAGGTTCACGTTTTCTTTTAAAATTTTTTTTCTTCTCTTTATTTTTAACTATCTCGACCTCGATTTTTCATCTCAATCTCAACCGTTTTCGTTTTCGTTTCCGTTTATTTTGAAACACGTTTTATAGGAATATTTATGCATACGCATAAAAATTGACATAAAAGAAATTAAAATAAAAAAATTAAAAAAAAAAAAAAACAAAACGAGATATCCACTAAAGCGCCTGGATTCCGTATCAAATTTTTCGCACGATAGTTTACTGATCGCTGATCACTTCTATGCCTAAACATAAGTGTTTCCGTACATGCAGAGACATGTGTACATGTGTGTGAGTGAATGCGATTAGTTCATTTTTATGGGCTAAGATGCTGCTGCTGGTGCTGGTGCTTCTCATCCGAATTTATAGAAGCTCGGAACTCGAATCACGAATATATCGAATCTCGCACAATTTCTTCGCTTTTCGGGATAATTTATTTTTTTATTTATATTTTATTTTTTTTTTTATATATGGTTTTTTTTTTTTGTTTTAATGCTAACTTTTCAAGTCGGACTCGAAGTTGTTGCGCATGCATACGCGACTCGACTCGGCTCGATTGAACTCAACACGCGATACTTTTTGTCCGGCAAGACATGTCGACGCACGGCCGCTAACTAACGCCGCCAATCCGCGGTTCCTTTTTGCAAAGTTGCTGGAGTCATAATACTCAATGGCTCCAATGGCAGCAGCGGCAACGGCAGCTAAAACGGCGGCAACAGCAACAGCAACACTCGTCGTCGCCGCTCTTCGTGTCGGCAATTTTGCTCGGCTTCGTCATAATCTCCGTTGCGCTTTTTTCCGTTCGTTGCTGTTGCTCGTGTTGTTGTTGTTGTTGGGGTTTTCGTTTTCGTCGTCGTGTTTGCTTTCGTGGTCGTCTTCGTGGCCGTCGTCTCAGATGAGTTTGTCATTTTTAAGGTATTCGCTAAAATGATATAAACCAAAATGAAATGAGTGTTAGCAAACAGACAACAATAAAAAGAGGGAGAACGTTCAAGCGGCGATCGTCTTGACAGTAGAAAAAACAAGTAACGGAGAGGAGAGAGAGAGAGAGAGAGAGAGAGAGATTTTGAGAGCGAAATAGAAGAGTGATATACAGAGAGGGAGAGAGAGAAAGAGAGCGAGTTTGCTTTTTCGCTGAGACCTGAACCTTTTTCGTTTTGTTTTGTTTTCTGCTTTTTAGCCATGGTTTCTTGCCTTTAACCGAACTGAGTTTGCTTGAGCTTTATTTTTTTGCCCTTTAAGCTTTGTTTATTTTTTGTTTTTGTGCTGTTTCTCTTTGCTTTTTAACCAAGAATGAATTAATTTTGTGATACGACTTTAAAAGCTGTAAAGAGCATATCATGAGAGAAGATCGTTTTTCTTTCAACGTACAGGTGCAAATGTGTGTGCGTGCGTATGTGTACATCTCTGAGTCGGTTGGGAGTTTTCCCCAGTAAGCACACATTCCAATTGTGGGCGGAAATACTTACTTATAAAAAAAAAAAAAAAATCAAATAATCCATTTTAAATATTTTCTCAGCCAATCTGAAATCGAAATCACCGCCAAGCGTCTTTTTTTTTTTTTTTTTTTTTTTTTTGGAGGTCCTTCAGGACATCATCTACAGGTGGGGTGCAGATCAATATTTTTTCATGATCGACGCGCTATTGTTGTCCCGAAAGTAGGCTCTATTTAAATTACCATCAATTGCAAAATATGTATGTATATCCATAAAAACTTCCCTAAAAACTTTTGTCCCCAAAACCTTAAGCTAAGTTGAGAAACTTTCCTTGAGTTAGGAGAGGCTACTCTTAACTGGCAACAGTGCTGCCACCATTTTTGGGTGACACACACATGGGCCTGTTGTGATACCACAAATAATGGAAAAACAAAAAAAAAAAAAAAAAACTGAAAAAGAAAAAAAAAACGACACAAATATCCACGACCTCAGCTGGGATTTGAGAACAGAGACTCTCGCTTTTTAAGTTGGCATCTCAATAAAATACGGCACAGAGGCCGTCTGAAACCCGTATAACCCCTTAACCCTCTAATTCCTGGCTCCGTCTCTAGAAGGACTTTTTTCGAACAAATTACAAAAAAAAAAATAATAAATTATAATTATTTCAGATTCATGTTTTTCTACCCAAAATTTGTCATATCTCAAGTTTTCATTGAAAAAAAAAAAAAAAAATAAAAAAAAAATTGTGGCATTAGAGGGTTAAGATCTTTTTCGTATGCTATTGTAGAGGGAAATTACACTCCATCATGAAATTATTTGGTTCAGACACTATTAAAATATACATAGGTATGCTCTAATCCGACCCGTCCCAGGTTGGGCGATTGCTGTTTAGGGGGAGTTCGGGTGTTAAATGATCAAAAATATGCTATCGTAATGTCCATATATTACTTATATAAAAGATTTTATTTAATTGTTTTTATTAAATCACTTCTCATCGACTGCTACTCTAAAAGCAAAAAAAAAAAAAACCTAATGGACATTTGTTATAATTTTAGTTTTAGTCGGTCGAAAATTGGTCAATTAAAGACTAAAAAAAAAACTTCTATGCATCTACTTTATCAACATGATCTACAGCTTTAAAAGCATTAAAATTATTCGTTTGCAGTTTGAGCTTTTTTTTCTTCGCAAACATCGAAGATTTTGTTTATTGGGTAATTAGTTGTACCTACTATCTTATTGTATGCTGTAGAGCAGTGCTGGCTAACCTCTGTGTAAGTAAGTAGGTAGGTAAGCAATGACAAATCTTTCATAGCCGGTGATAGAAGTTTCATATTTTCCTAGCAATCCAATCAAACTGTATCAAATCCTGCAGCGAAACGAAAAATATTTTTCTCTTAAATTACTGTAAGTAAGTCTAAGTTCCCTATTTCCAGGCCTGTAGAGAGGGGGTGGAAAAGGGGGATTCTCCCCCGGGCCTGGGCTTTCTGAAGGGGCCCACAAATGGAAAGGGGTTTTTTTTAATTTTTTTTTTTTTTTTTTTGTTGGTCGCACATTTCTGTGAGGACCCCGGAAAAAATCCCCTGGGCCCCAAATTTCTCTCTACGGGCCTGCCTACTTCCCTATACTGTGAAAAACGAAACTGCCCGTTTTACGAAAAAAAAAACGTCTTAAGCAACAAAAAAGCGTGTATTTCAGTTCAGTGAAGATAACCACTTGGTCATCACTACTGTAGAGTTTCTCGTGGGAGACCTCCTTCGATTAGTGTTCTTCAGAAAAAAGAAAAAAGAAAAAAAATAAAAGTAAAAGTAAAGGAAGAACCTCCCAACAAATGAATGTCTGTCCTTTCGACTTCAGACTATTTTCAATGAATTCTCTGCCTCGGAAACACAGTCTGGAGCAATTATACATACATATATACCTTTGCAGGTTTGATCGAAATTCCAATTGGGCGCGAAGTTGTGTTCGCGTATCCCACTGTGCGCAGACCATTGGGCATACATACAAATATATGTACGTCTGCACATAAGAAGCATTCCGAAGAATGAGACTTGTGCATCTTCTTCTCGCTAAGTTTTAGTTTGTTTGAATTTTTCACTTGGGTTTGGTTTTAGTTGCCTTTATTGTTTTCGTTGTTGCTCTTAGTACAGACGAATTGTTTTCTTTTGTTGTTCTTAATTTATTTGGCTAACCTAAAAATGAAGCAGAGAAAGAAGCAGAAGAAGAAGAAGAAGAAGAAGAAGAAGAAGAAGGCCCAGAGATTGTCGAAAATGTTGAAATCTTCATGGGCTAATTACAGGAAACAGTTATTTGGTAAAGTGTTTTCCGACATGAGATCTCCAGCAATAGGTTCATTTGTCCGGTCGTCTTCTTTTTCATTTTTCTTCTTTTTCTTCCTACAACTCCACCTCCTCCTCCTCCTCCTCCACCCACTTCTGCTGATCTTTCTTCATTATTATGTGTCTTGAGATAAAAATCTACACCAATTAAAAGCATTTGCATCGAGCGGAAACGCTTTGATGAATCCAACTATTCAAAAAGATCAAAAAAAAAAAAAAAAAAAAAGGAAGGCGGAAACCCTTAAACCGATATTTAAACTAAAATTATTTTAAAATAGAAATGTCAAATGGTGTAGAATACGATGAGGTTTCCTAGCTTTTAATGCTCTCAAAGTTTGCAGGGAGATAGGAAAATTGAGAGAGTAAGATAGAACGAGATAGAGAGAGAGAGAGAGAGAGAGAGATAAAGAGAGAGGGAGATAAAGAGAGGGGAAGATGGGAGAGATGGGATAGAGATGGGGATAGCGATGGGGGGAGAGAGATAGAAACAGAGACGGTAGAGAGAAATAGAGAGAATAAGATATAGAGAGATAGGGAGAGATAGGGAGAGATAGGGAGAGATAGGAGAGATAGGGAGAGATAGGGAGAGATAGGGAGAGATAGGGAGAGATAGGAGAGATAGGGAGAGATAGGAGAGAGATAGAGAGAGAGATAGGAGAGAGAAAGGAGAGAGATAGGAGAGAAGGAGAGAGAAGAGAGAGAAAGAGAGAGAAAGAGAGAGAAAAGAGAGAGAAAAAGAGAAGAAGAGAGAGAAAGAGAGAGAAAGAGAGAGAAAGAGAAGAGAGAAAGAGAGAGAAGAGAGAGAGAGAGAGAGAGAGAGAAAGAGAGAGAGAAGAGAGAGAAAGAGAGAGAAGAGAGAGAAAGAGAGAGAAAGAGAGAGAAAGAGAGAAGAGAGAGAAAGAGAAGAGAGAGAGAAAGAGAGAGAGAGAGAAGAGAGAGAAAGAGAGAGAAAGAGAGAGAAAGAGAGAGAAGAGAGAGAAAGAGAGAAGAAGAGAGAGAGAAAGAGAGAGAGAAGAGAGAGAGAAGAGAAGAGAGAAGAGAGAAAGAGAGAGAGAAAGAGAGAGAAAGAGAGAAGAGAGAAGAGAGAAGAGAGAGAAGAGAGAGAAGAGAGAGAAAGAGAGAGAAGAGAGAGAAAGAAGAGAAAGAGAGAGAAAAGAGAGAGAAAAGAGAGGAAGAGGAGACAAGAGCAGACAGATAACTTGATGAGTGAGAAGATTTGAGATTGAGAGAAAATAGAAAGAGAAGATTTTGAGTTAACAAGTAACAAATATAAGAATATTTCGGGATCTCTTGAGACAAGTAGGAATACAAATACAGATTGATGACTGTGAGACAACCGTTTAGACTGATAGAAAATCAAATTCGGAGATCTTTCGAACACATATAAAATACTAAAAAATTATCGGTCTGCTTGAGATAGTAGCGCTTCATACTACAGATCTGTTGAATGTTGCCATCAAATCCTAACTGTGAATCAATGTGCGTTCGATCTTCTAACCAAAACTTAAAAAAAAATAAAAAAACTAATCGAGCTAGCTGAACAATTAGCTACAATCTTCAAGCCATAATATGCTAATGAAATTGTTAGCATCAAATCCTCGTCACCATTTACGCTTAAAATAAAGAAAAAAAACAAACAAACAAAAAAAAAAAAAAAAAAAAGATATGATGTCGCCAGCTAGCTGGCTGCATTCATTAGATACAATGGAAAAAACGTGGGCGATGAGATCATAGCGTGCATAAGAAATTCAAAAGCAAAAAACAAAGGCGCGAACAGGTCAATTTTTATTTATTTATTTATTTTTTTTTTTTTTTGGCTTTGGCGAGTTTCGGTTTTATGGGAACTAGCCAAATCGCCGGCCGTTCGAGTTTTGTTAGCAATAAACAAGTAAGAAAGCTAAAGTCGGTCAAGCCCGACTTTGAAATACCCAGCGTCCCGACATTATTGGCGCACTATGTTTTGCCTCTCTATTTGTGGGCGTGGCAGTGAGCGGGCCACATAAATTTCATTCGCCTTGGTTAACCTATGTTGCGAATTTGAAGCTCCTACGACTTTTACTTCACAAGTTACGATAAGCCCTTATTTGTGGGCGTGGCTCGAGAAGGACGGCGTCCATTTTTTTTTCAGGATATGTCCTTTTCCATAGCTTACCAGTACACCAAATATCAATGAAATGTGTTGAGTGGTTCGCAAGTTACAAGCATTTTACTGAAAACACAATAAATTCATTTGTGGGCGTGGCAGTGGGCGGATGTCTCCCATTTTTACTTAGGATCATACTCAGACCCCGATATACCTGTGTGCCGAATTTCGACTTGAGTGGTCCAGCCGTTTCGGAGGAGATCCGACCACAGACGGACGGACAGACGGTCAGACGGACGGACGGACAGACGGACATGTCTAAATCGATTCAGTTTTTGATCCTGATCATTTCTATATATATTTGTCTATATGTATCTCCGGAGCTTAGTTCTCCCTGTTACAAGATTTGTACAAAACTAATATACCCTACTTACGCTGGGTACAAAAACGAGAAGCAACTTAAAGAGATTAGCACTTTGAAGCACATTCCGTTGACAAGATTTATTTTGTATTCAATCGTTTGCATACCATTTTGTTTTTTGATTTATTTATGTATCGATTCACAGCATGTCAGGTTAGGAACTTTGAACAGAGCCCGTTTGGGTCTTTTTCGGCTCTTATTTAAGTAATTAAATGAGGCCGAAAAAAGCTCTTGTGTGCCATTCGCATTACGAGTATATGGAATATATTAGCGATGGCAGCGATTAATCGGTTGGCCGATTTATTCAGCGAATGAATCGAATAGAGGAGTATAGTAGAGTCCAGATTTTACGACTGAAATCAACTAGGGGTTTTTCGAATAATCGAAAGTCCCTATAATCGATTTCAAAGTTAAATCAAATAATAATTTTATTTGAATTAATTTTTTATTATAGATTTGATAAGAAGAATGAGTCCGCATAATCGAGTATCCGGATAATATAATTTGGTTAATCAAAATTCTAATGCATCCAAAGTAATATATACATTATATAATGACGTGAAATAGAGAGGGCTGGGACCCGATTTAGCGGGTAGGCAAGCCGGGCACTGATGGGGCGGAAATTTCTCATAGATATGCGAAAACTATTCCCTATTAGTGTCATCATAGGAGCGCAAAATTTGAGTGGTAAAGAAGCTAGCTAGATCGGGCCTTGAAAGTGTGTATGTAAAAGATTGCTCCGGCCTCACAGGGGTCGTTAAAATGAATTTATTTTTGTGATATTATAAAAGCCAATCGAAGAACTATAGAGCCTATCGGATCCCAGATTAGATAAATCTTTCTCAATTTTCTTATTCACTCTTTGTGTTACCTTACTAAGGGATATGCACCAAATTTTTGTGTTCCAAAAAATCCATTAAATGCTAAATCCTGCTCTATAGAATTCTTTTTTCAAGTTTAAAATTTGAATTCTTTCCATTTCATTATAAATGAAGTCTTTTTTGTTTTTTACAATAATTAAGGCCAGGTCTTCTATAGTACATCTAATTTAACTAGCTTATAAAATATATCTTATTCTAAAATAGTATGGGATAAATTAATCGGTATATTATCTATACCCCAGACTGTAAGAGTCATAGGCACTCTCGAAGAATTAAATAGATAGATAGTGGAATAGATAATGGATTAGAAAAAGGTAGAAATGGTAAAAGGAGTAGAAATAAGTTAGTATGAAAAGAGATAACAGAAAGAAGGGGTCAAACTTAAATGTTGTTGTTAGAATACAGAGCCAACTCAAATCGCCTTGGAAAAAGGTTCATTGAAAAGAGGGGTAAATCATCGTTCGCAGCCCTTAAAAGCGAAGAATCGAAAACACTTTTAAAACACACACAGACGTACATAAGTACATATGTATGTATGTATGTACATGCAGGGCCGTTTCTAGGCTTTTTGGGCCCCTAGGCTGTGCCTGTGGTGCGGGTCCTCCTAGAGTAGCAAAAAAAAAAAAAAAAAACCCAAAGCAGTGAAAAGCCAAAAGGCAATACAATTTTGTAGTGCGGGCCCATAGGCTGCAGCCTATGCCTAAAAACGGCCCTGTGTACATGCATACATGCCCCGAACGTGGCGGCGTTTTAACTTTTCTTCTGTTTTAGATAAATGTCAGTGGAAATTAGCACACATAAAAAAAAAGGCCAGCAGAAAAAACTTCGCAGTATCTTCAGGCTGCCAACAGGCCTTAACATGTTTCCCCATTATTCCTTTTCGTTCCATTCCATTCCATTCGATTCGATTCGATTCCATTCCAGTCCGAGACAAACACGAAGACAAGAAGAGGAACCTTAAATCGACCACCATCAACGCCAACGCCACCGCCACCGCCGCTAACACTTTAAACGAACGCCACGGCAGCACAGTGGTCAAATGCGAGGTATCCAGCGGGTTTTAATTAATTTTGAAAAATTTCATTTCTTTCTTCGCCACAGCAGTGCAATTAATTTTTGCACAAATCTGTTGCGCACTGTTTTTTTTTTTTTTTTTTTTTCGATCGAACGCTTAACTTTAACTAAACAGTCAATAGAAAAAAAATTTTTTGTTTAATTCACTTTATTTCGAGTAGTGATTCGATTTAGACTCGGTACTTTTTTTTACGATCTTTTCAGACTGTTGCCTGTGTGATTGACGAAATATCCTCTGAGTGTCTCAATGACTCCAAAATTCCCTTAAATTCGATTTTAAAAACTTCAAAAAAAAAAAAAAAAAAAAAAAATTTTCTCCAACAAGTTCATGCTAAAGACCAGAAATTTCCCTTAAGATTCCTCTAAATTAGTAGAATCTTCCATCTCAATCCGGCCAATCTGACACTGACTTGTTTATAAGCCAAGCTCATAAATGTCAAAACCGATTTTTCGATTCTAAGGAATCTTAACCCGGTAGCGCCTAGCGATGCCATATGGCATCACTGAAAGAGTTCGTTTTCTGCCATCCCCATACCTGAACCAGTTCATATTTCATTTTATTTTGTATATTTATTTTTTTAAATTCAGGCGCTACCGGGTTAACATAACCGAATACCAATTTTTTGTTGTTCTAATTACTTTTTCTTTAACCGAGTACATTCGTTGTTTTGAAAATTCGATTCTGTTGATAGTCGTAGTTTCCGCAACACTCGGTTTGCTGGAAAATCGATTTTGAACAAAAACTCAATGGGCTTTCACCACTGTAATGGGTAATGTTCCAATAGATGATGTATTGCTGCAGCAGCTTCCATGACTAGGATTTTTGCTCAAAAATTGCTTTCAAAGTGGTTCGCCATTCGGTCACAATAGAAGCAACACTGACGATAACCGATGATGGGGAGCGATGATGATGATGATGATGATGATGATGATGATGATGACGGCGGCTTGATGGTTGACGGTGCGAAGGAGTGATTGTGTGAAAGAGGCATTAGCCACGAAAAATCGTAATTGACTAAGAGCAGTCAGCATTGGTCAACGGTCGAGGGCTTCTCCGGATCATTGTAATTCATCGTGGCTATGGCTGCACTTTAATGATGAATTGTTTCACTCGAAGTCAACAGGATAACGATGTTAACGATGGATGGATGGTGTTATGGACCGACAGAGTGACTGCTATCAAGGAACGATTGGCATGTGCGCAATGCATTGTATGTCCAATGTATGTTCGCCTTAATGTATGTATTTATGTGTATGCGATTTTATGAATGTATGCAAATAGCCCTATAAATATAAAATGCAATTGAAAATGAAAGCGCTGAAATGGATCGTCTACAGCTCTTGAACGAATTGCAGTTGGGAAGTGCAATGCTTTTATTTTCGATAAGCCTTGACGATGGGCAGCAAAAAAATGTTGCAAGTCGCTGGAAGCTGTGTCGTAGTCATGGCATAACAGTGAAGTCTCTTTGGTGTCGATAGGCGCACTTGGAGTTTTATATTTTTTTAACCTTATATTTTTTATATATTTTTTTCTTGAACTTTTTTTTAAATATATTTTTATAAGTATATTTTTTGGGAGCAATTTTTTTGGGAGCATTTTTTTTATGAGTTATGAGATGTCATAGCCTTGGCGAAAAATGTTCCCTGTAGCGAATATTTTGGATAATTGTAGAGTCATGTACTTTTTACAACTGATTTTTTTGTGAAAAGTTATGTGAGTAAAACTAGTCAAAAAAAGACAAAAAAAAAAAAGTGGGGCCTTTAAGTCACACCTGACCTGAGAACAATGCATCCCTTTTATTTTGATAATATACTCTTAACCTTGAATCTATGGAATCGCTAAAAGCCTTCGCGGTGATTAAGTGACAAAAAAAAAATATGGGCAATCGGGGAAAGAGCTATAGTGGAACAGAGGGGTAGGTTTATAGATTGATATGTAGATGGAAGTAGCGATAGATGGTAAGAAGGATAGTCGCACAAACGAAGAGATGAAGTAATCGATTAACAAAGAAACGGATAGATGGATAAAAATATAGATAGAAAGGTGGATGGATGATAAGACAGAAAAATGGTCGGATCAATATATCTATAGATGGATAGATGCATAAATATATAGTGAGAGAGAAGGAAAGATGGAAGGGGTCGTTGGAAAGAGAAACAAGGACTTCGGATAGACGAATAAAAAATATATGAATTGACGGATAAACGCATAGGTGGGAAAAATATAAGTGGAAAGCGGATGCATGATCGGATTGAAAGCTGACCGGACGGATAGATTGATAGATGGAAAGGCGTCTAGAGCGAGAGAGATAGATAGAGAGAGAGAGAGAAGAGAGAGAGGAGAGAGAGAGAGAAGAGAAGAGAGAGAGAGAGAGAGAAGAGAGAGAGAGAGAGAGAGAGAGAGGAAATACAAAAATAGGATATAGTATTGGGAAAGCTGAACAGATGGATATGATAGGGATAGACAAATAAATTGAAATATGAGAAGATATACAGACACATAAACCAAATTATGGTGAGATGGAAATAAGGAAAGATGGGGAGACGAAGACAACGGATAGTCAGACAGACAGACAGAAAGACAGACAGACAGAAAGACAGACAGACAGAAGACAGAACAGACAGACAGACAGACAGACAGACAGACAGACAGACAGAAACAGACAGACAGACAGACAGACAGACAGACAGACAGAAGACAGACAGACAGACAGACAGACAGACAGAACAGACAGACAGACAGACAGACAGACAGAAGACAGACAGACAGACAGACAGACAAAGACAGACAGAAGAAGACAGACAGACAGACAGACAGACAGACAGACAGACAGACAGAACAGACAGACAGACAGACAGACAGACAGAACAGACAGACAGACAGACAGACAGACAGACAGACAGACAGACAGACAGACAGACAGACAGTACATACAGACAACAGAAAGACAGCCAGACAGAAGTAGATAATTGGATATCGAAATACAATTGTTGTGCGGACAGATGGAGTGACGGATAAATTCATAGAAGTATATATGGATGGATTGATTGTAATGTCTTGACACTGATCTTTTCTGGACGGATCTTGTGAACTATTTATCAATTCGGTTCCGGAAACTAGACTCGTGGCTGTGAATATAAAGAAAATTAAATAAAAATTAACCCAAAAAAATATATTCCGACAAATTCATAGTGACTCAAGGAAATACTGCAATCTCTCCCAGGAAATTTTGGATATTTTCCAAACCGAACACACACAAAAAAAAAAAAAAAGAAAAAAAAATTTATCGTTTCTCCTTTGGAACGTCATTTTCGCGTAACATGCTCTCACAGCTATGCATGTCGTCCGCCTAAACTGTCAATTTGACCACCGTCCCCAATGACAGGTGAATGGTAGAAAATGCAGCAATGGACATGAAAAAACGCTATCCGCTTGCATTGCACATTGTTGCCATTGTCCGGTCGCGTCGCGTCGGACCGACCGAGCTCACTTAAAGTTCATTTAAATCATATCGATTGCACTGAGCGCTGCTCGCGCTCATGAGCCCCCCAAACGAATCTCGATGCGGCGCTGATGTTTGCCTCGATGCATGCCCAGTGTGGTGTGGAAAATGTAATCTAATCAATTTCGGAGTGTCCATTTCATTTCCAAATTGGAATGGAAATCGCCTTGCAGATTAAGCCTCGAATATGAAAACGAAAAACGAAAAACGAAAACAACAACAAAAACACTGATTGCTGCTCATTATCAATGCTATGACGAGCGTGTAAATGACTATTTAATGCGGCATCTTCATGCAGCTCGGATGGAAATCATGTTTTGCTGGTCACATTTAAGTTTTGAATGCCATCAAATATTATTTTATTGGATGTATGCATGCTGCTTTTTCTTTCTTTATTTTTTTTTTGGGGGGGGGCTTTTATTTGCATTGAAATTACCCCGTGGGTGGTCGCAGAGGTCGAGATGGAGGTTTGCCAAAGGCTGCAGCAAAAATCATTTTGCGTGAAATTTTTCAAACGTTTCGCGAAGAATGTATATGTATGAATGCAAATGTTGCAAATGTTTGTCCCATAACTGAATCTTTACTATGTCTTCATTAAATTAACCCCTTAAAGATTTGTGGCCGAAAAAAAAAAAAAAAAAAAAAAAGTTCCTCGTCAATCTACTTTGAATGTTTTTCAGCGGAGAATTTAACACGGCGATGTCCTAGGCGGTAGGCAATCGCCACCGCTTCGCTTACCTTTAGCACCTCAAATATTTAGGTACCCCCAAGTAGACATTCACTTCGCTGATACCAAGTAGGTTGCTATTTCAGTCGGGACTTCTACTTAATGGGCCGGACAATATCTGCTCGAAAAGTAAATAAGACAAAATCGTCAAGTCGGCAGCACTGAATCGAAAAAACAAGAGGGATAATTTTTGCTTTTGTTTTTTGTGTAGCAGTTGTCATATTTCGTACTTGCTATAGATTAGACGCAAACCTTTTTTGGGTTAGTGATATATGGTACCAACGAGTAGGTACCGAAATGGTTAGCCCAAATACGGCAATAGCCACTTTCCGTACTGAAGGGAATTGCCAGCCTTTGGACCACATACCACACACACACACACACACACACACAAACACACACGCACCGCGGCTCTGTCTGACAGCCCTGTTCAAATTTGAATGGAGGCTGTCATATATTGCTGTGTTCCGATGGTGATTTCGAACCGGGGACACTCAAAATTTGCATAGAGAAAAATGGGAGCTTACAAGACTTTTGACCGAAAATAGTGAAGAGATAGTGAAGTCACGGCACAATGACGCGCCGCGACGACGATTTTCAATCATCCCAGATGGAAAATGGAAAAAGAAGGACAAAACAAAAAATTTCGAAAACATGAAAAGTCGTCTGTTAACGTGGACTGGCGTATGATATTATGACGATGCTCGTTATGACGAAAACTGAATGTGATACAATTTGTGATTTTGTGTTGTTACGTCTGTCTTTTTTCCTTGCAGATACATTTATTTTTTCTCCTTCCTTCGTTTTTTTTATTTGCTTCTTTTTTGTCTGAACTTTTCACAAATGTCATTTGCATTCCATCTATTCGAATGAACTGCAAAGTAGTACCCGAAAAAGTTTACTAAAAGGGCAAGAAAAAAAAAGGCATAGAACAGAGATAGATAGAACGAATGAGAGAGAGTGAGAGAGAGAGGTTAAAAAAATAAATGAAATATGAATTAAGGTTCGAAAATTTTCAAATCTACTCACAAGGAGATCCATTTTGAATTCCTTTCAATCCTGTGACCCGCCAGCCAGTCTGTCGAGCGGTGATCTCTGAAAGACAAAAAAAAAAAAAAAGAATATAATAAGGAAAGACATTCGGAGTTCGCACCATCTTGGCCAGTTTTTACGTAAATTTTTTTTATTAACAATCCTTAAGTCAAATAAAATTCTTCCATTTTCTCAATCAAATGTCAAACTTCTGATAAAATAAATTGGGTGTGTCCCCGTTAGGATGTACATACATACATACATACATAATACATATACAGTACACTCGGGATAACGTCAATTAATTAAAAACCGCGGGAGTTGACGTTTACCAGATTGTTGACGTTTATGATTGCCCTCATTTTAGACCAAAAATAGAGTTGGAATTATAGTTTTAAACGTTATTTTAACTTAGTATCCAAACTAAAACCAAACCAATAATCTGATTTAAACAAATTTATATGTATTTGGAGAAATAGAAAAAATTATTTATATATTAGATCGTGCCACTTTCGGTTTTTTAGAGATCATTTTATACGCGCAACATCAACAAGTTCAAAAACACAACTGACCAAAGAGAGAAAAAACTACATTGTACGCACAAAGGGAGATTCCCGGAATTCTGCGAATTCGTATTCTACAGGTTGTCCCGTTGGGAAGTGCATTCCTTAAAAGGGATGGTAGGGGGGTCCAAGATGAACAAAAAATCGTATGTGAGGGTGGGGTCCGGTCCCAAATGCACCCCTGAGGAGTTATGTGGCTTTAAAGTTTTTTTAACACTAAATAAGTCCAGAAAAACAATTCTCCCACGCCAATGGTTAATTGTAGAAAAAAATTGTTAATGTAGTTTGAAAGCTGATTGTATGCGCTTTTAGGCAAAATTGAATTAATGGTAAAAATTTGACCCATTGGGGGAAAAATAAATGGTCAAAGTAAAAAATTCGAAAAAAACTTTCCATTTTTTTTTTACTTTGGAAGCCATTTTGGTATGAAAATGGGTCCAATTAACACCCAATTTTTTTTATTTTATTCAAAATGCTGGATCGATTACCTTTAATTTGGCACCCCATATGCTAATGGGACACCCTGTATACGTAATTGCAGCAAAAAATTTTCTATTAAGCAGTTTTTTACCTTTGGAGCTTTTAGGTATTGAAATATGACGTTTTAGACGTAGTCAATGTATAATTATTATAAAAGTGTTGATCGATTACTTTAGGAGGGTGTTGACGGAATATGGGGTAATGACGTTATCCCGGGTGTACTGTATATATATATATATATATGTATTTCTCATCGAAGGACTTTATTCGAAAAGTTCCCTCGAAAAGTTTGGCGGGGGGTTGACTGTTCTTACTCTGAGAAAAAAACCAGCAACTCTATTGGTTGAATTGTACCCAACAACATTATATTCTTAAATTAAGAGTGCCACTGTTGTTGCGTCCCATTTATTACAAGTAGGACCCAACAACAGTGGCACTCTTAATTTGAGAATATAAAGCTGTTTGGGTAGACTTCAACCAATAAAAGTTGTTGGTTTTACTTATTTTTTTTTTCTGAGAGTATGGTTGACTTTTAGTTGACATAAAAATCGTGCAGATTCAGTGAGATTCTGGATAAAATTAACCCTGACACCTTCATACATACATATGTATCTTGCAAAAAAAAAAAAAGGAAAAAATACTTCGCAACTCTTCTGACCCTACGCCCAACGCGAAGCTCTACTGTTGCTTGGCAAACGCCCACTTCCGCTGCTACGGCGCACTGTGGCGTGATAATCCAGTGAAACATTAAAATTGATATTGTAAATGTTGCTTCAAGCGTGACAATTACATGTTGCAGTGATTTATGCATCTTCGATGCCCAAAAGAGCAGCAACAGCAGCAAAGCGTTTTGTGTTTTTATTGTTGTTAATTTTGCAGCCTTTTTTCGGTAGCTGCAGCCACAGAGCGCCACACTTCGTTGCCTGTCAACGTCAGCAAAATTTCCATTGCGTAATGAATTTCGAAATGTGCTTTCGAGTGGTGTAAGCAGGAATTAATTAGCCAATGATTATTTTCGTTTTCATCCTCGTAAATCAAGTTATTAATGCTATTATGAAAGATCGAGCGAGCGAGGAGCGAGCGAGAGAGACAGAGAAGGAAAGCTCCAGAGAGATGTTTTTAAGATGGCCTCTACATATATTTTTTCAGTCCCTCCTTTTTATTCCATCCAACTCGATCCGTTACCAAACTTCATTGCTATTTTTTAAATCGAATAATCTCTTTTCTACACTCTTCAACTATTGGTTCTTTATCGTCTGATTCATATTTGATAACTTATCCGCTATTTATCCGGTACCCGTCACATGCGGTATTATTTTAGTTAGCCGTTAAGCCTATTAAGTAGATATATTAAAAGTTCTTCATACTGTCTCATCGATCTTCCCGCGAGGCGAATCAATTTTTGATTTACTTGGCTTGGCAAACCCGCGGTCCCTAGCCAACAGTTCGACCATTCCTGGCAGATTGGGTATATATTTAATTTATAAAATGCAAATGGCCTGTATCAAGTAACGGACGGTAGAGCAATTTACCATAATTTTGGTACGACGGGGATCAGGGCCTCACCGACTTAACGGTTGCTTAACGGTAAGCTGGCACCCCACCATTACCAATAATGGGTTCCAATATTGTGGCTTACATCCTGCATTAGGAAAATATTGGCACACTCTGAAATTCGCACAGTGCGTCACTGCGAGGAGGCACACAGTGGCAACCGCCAGTTTGTTAATACTGGCCATGGACATTGAGCTGCCGTAGATTGGAAGCCCACCTAGGGTATTATGTACCCAAGTTAAACTCAATTATGTATGTCTGTATCGATCTGTCCTCTGACACACTTTGTTGTCCCACCAAATGTGCATCCTGAATGCGGTATGGAAATTTGTCTAAAATGATAGTATAAAGATTTCTGAGACCTCATTTCTCTACTCTTTATCCGAACTGTTCGAAACTGTTCGGAACTCTTAAAACCAATTTGAATAATTACACTGTGCCTGAAATTGCGACTGAAAAATTGTAACAAGCGGGCGACATAGTCACTTAGTCTAATTTGGGTTACGCTGAGTCCGATGGTATCATTGGTTTATTCAAGTTGGCTCTAGTTATCGAGATATCTGCATTTCAAGTCGGGTGCGCATTTTTTCGGGTTCGTCGCATTCGATTTCAGGTGTTTGCACTGCGTATGAGTAATGTAGATTAAGCATACGGCGCGGCGTTACATACATATGTCGCGTATGCTTAACCGAACAAAAATGAGCAAACTTAAAATGCGGATATCGCAATAACTAGAGCCAACTTGGAAAAACCAATGATACCATCGGACTGAGCGCACCCAAATTAGGTTTAATGAGTATGTCCCCCGCTTGTTACAATTTTGAGCTAGCACAGTGTTATCAATTATATTTTCAATTTTATTTTGAAAGCAAGCGAACATTTTTCAGTTATGTGTTTACTATCCGGCTTCGATTTTTCGAAAGATATATCCAGGATTTTGCTATCCGGCTTACTCACTATCTATTGCAGTTCATCGCTGTGATGGGTATTATAATGCTTCAACTATATCACATTTCCGCGTTTTATCTTGCGACTTTTTTCCCAGAATCCTCGAGGAAAGCTTTTTAAGACTTTAGAAAGACATTCTAGCCCATACAATTCGCTTCATTTTATTAATAGGGGTCGAATTGCGAAATCACCGATAAGCGCTCATCGACTTGAATATCGTATTCAGAAGAATCTCGATTATCTGAACATCGATTATCCGGCTTTCGATTGTCCAGGGTGTACCCATAGTTTGATTCAGATAATAATCGGGATTCAACTGAGTTTTTATAAAATTCGAAATTTCGGCTTGATTCTTTGGGTTTTATATCGTTCTTACAAATGAAAAAGTGGGCGTGTCATATGTAACAATTTGAATGAATTGGAACAAATTTGTTCTCGATGTGGGCGTGGCATCTTAAATATGAATAGTAAAAATATACTTTTTGGAGCAAAAAACCTTAATTTCATTTAAAATATGTAGCTTTATAAGGATACATTTGATTTGAACAAATCAAATTAATTCATAGAGTTAGACTATAACACCCTTGATATTCTTGCAATCAATGCCTTACGATCCATGTCTGTACCGATGTAATATCTGTGCGTACGCGTCAATATAATTTGGCAAGCCAAATTGATTTGATTTAATAGAAATCTTTTAAAAACTAATTAAGTATTTCGGTTCCGCTTTGAAGATATCAATCAAGCACCGCGATGGATCCACATGTAATATGTATGGATGTACCTCACGAAGGCCGCTCTCATGATGAATTATGAAGAAACGTATCTGAATATGTACCAACTACATATTTACATACATGCATATATCGAAAGTAATTCGTGACTCTCACTCGCATGAGCACAAAGGTCACTGTGCAAATTCATGCCATCCCATTTGCTTACCCGTCTCTATGGGTCGCCAAATTACCATTACAATTCATAGGTACCATTAGAAAAGCTGGGGGAAAAACTATCAAGCTTTGCTGCTTAAATTTTTATATTTTTTTATTTATTTTTTTTATTATTTTTTTTTGAATGACCAAACACATATATGCGAATCGATTACGAATAATTGTGTTTCGATATGTGTGCATAGCCAAAAAAAAACTTGGCGGAGGAAATTCAAGTTTTTTTTCTTTTTTACCAAGTTCGGTAAGAGGATGAATGTCTGCGGTTGCTCCAACCGCAAAGATGGCCAGCCGCAATCGTACAATGGGTGAAAGTCATAATAAAGCCAAACATTTTTGTCACGAATTCCACTTAAATATCGCGACGGACGATTTTAAAGTGGCCTTGCGAGGTCACAGTCATAACAATGCGTATACAACAACCGAATTTCTTCTATCGATGCCAACGATTTTTTTTAACTTTAAATGCACTTCAATTAATCGATTTTAATTGGTTCATTCTTCAAAAGTCAGATGTGAACTTTTTCGATTGTAAGTAGATCAGGGTTGGAACTTTACTGGAATTGCAGTAGATTTACTTCGTTTTTTTCAAATATTCGACACTGCGAGAAGCTTAATTTTTGCTCCGATTTTCTTCCTG
>CM035806.1:164185378-164274270 GCA_020466095.1 Chlorops oryzae
AATCGAAGCTCTAATTAAGAATGTAATTAGGCATGTTCCAACTAAATAAGTATGTATAAACATTTCAGCGAATTAAAACGTCAGAGAACAGCTCGGTTTTTGCAATTTGTAGTTATTTTTGGAATTTTTTATTTTACCCTCGCAGAAAAATATTTCGGGAGGGGTTTTTAACTAGGCATTACAAGACTACATTGGGCTCACACATAATTCAATCCAAACTAGTTACCGTATATGGATCCGATATAGCCGTTCGGGAGGTTTGATAGACAAAAACACACTCATACAACAAATACGATACATACATTAGAAGCCAGAATATAAGTATAAAGTATGTAAGCACATATTTTCGTCGTCCAACTTTGAGTGACATCAACTGACAGCACAGCAGTTAGTCAGTCATTCAGTCAGTTAACATCACAAAAATGTTGCATGCCGTTCACTTAAGACTCAAGCTTTGAGTACATCAATTGATGCTCACAAGTAGCAGTCATTCGATCGATGCTAAATCGACAAATAATGCGCATGCGTTACTTAAGACTGCTAAATCAATTGATGTCAATCAGGCAATCGGCAAAAAAAAAACCGACCAGACAATTCGACGCTGCTCTTTGCAATGCCTTAACACTTGAACGATTCGGCTGAAAAGTAAATATCAATTAAATTAAATGACTTAAGTAAATTGAAATGTATTTATTAGCCGCAAATTACATGGTAAATAGCGACAAATGACCGAGACACCACCACCACCGACAGCAGCAGCAGCAAAAGCAGCAGCAGCAGCAATAATACAGTATTTAAGGTCGGTAATGATCGGTGCAACTGCTGAACTGTACGTAGTAGAGCAACGAATGAAAGTACATGCCTGCGAGTACATATATACATACGAACAAACGTACGTATGTGTATTCGTATGTCTATTCGTACTCGAAATAGATTGAGAAAAGCAATAACAAGCGATAACAATAAAGCTGGTTTGCAATCGTTATGGGCAATGCGGTATTTTAACGGTCTGACACCATCCACTATTCTTCGGCGAGGTGACGACAGGTGATAACAACGGCGGCTACTATGGCAGCAATCAACAACAGGCCAACGGTAAATGCCACTGCTGTTTAGGGTCGGTCCACGACAGAGTGGAATGGAGTGGTGAGGAGAGGAGAAACCTATAAAAGAGAAATAAATTTTTCGCGCGCATTCGTATGCCCGTATTTATGTATGTATGCCCATTGCCGAAATCTATGTACATATGTACATGCATTCCAGGCGCTGATCCAAGGCGGATATCGGGGGGAGACAGTTTGAGAATTACGAAATTTCTCCCTTTATGGAAGGACCAAAGCAAAAAAAAAAAAAAAAAACTACTGTAGTACTGAGTACTTTCTTGCGTTGTGACTTTGTGACTCATCGCATTCCGGAGGGGGTTAAAGCCACAAACTACCCTCTGCACACACCGAGCTTATAACTTGTTAGGTATAATCGGACACTTTTTTGGAATGCTCAATTGTTCCCGCTTCTCAAATAGTGTCCTCTTAAGCGGACACCTCGATTAAGCGGACATATTTTACGGTCGCATAAGTGTCCTCTTAAGAGAGAATGAATTAGCTCTAAGAAACTTTACCCATAGCCATGTCAAGATATTGTTTCCGGATTCTGGACGGTGGCCCCGAATTTGGCAAACACTGTGATGACCTTTATTTTAGGTCATAAATTTTTTTTGCCCCCGCTTCGGAAAGGGCCTCGACACAGCCCTTTTGCCATCGATTTTGTATGACCAAGCCATTCCGATAAGGTGAAAGCAGCCCGCTTGGGGGCCAGTAAGTTCCCTCGATGCGTTAATCGGGGCTCTCATTGTAGGTAATAATGAAACAAAACACAATCCGTACTTAGAAGATCTTGTATGTTTCTCTTTAAAAGTAATGGCTCAAAAAAAAAATAGTACCGGGAAGACTGAGTGCAAGGGCGTAGCGAGAGAAAGAGTTCTTTGGTAGCGCTTATATTTGCCACAGTGGTATATTGAGCAATTATAAGACATTAACCGAAAAAATTTTTGGGGGGGCAAGAGGAAGTTTAGAGAGTTTTTGACCAAAAACCCAAAAAATCCGAAAAAATCATGACGTCCGATTTCAATGAAAATTTAAATATAGAATAAGTGAAAAATTCTAAGTATTTTGACGCAAAATTTTTTTAAAAATACTGAATACAACTAGTCTAGTTTGAGTCTAGTTCCAAACTGGTCCAAAAAGGACTAGTTGTAATAAGTTTTTTGAAAAAGTTTTAGTACCTAAATTCTTAGATTTTTTCACTTATTCTATATATAAATTTTCATCGAAATCGGACGTCATGAATTTTTCGGATTTTTTGGGTTTTTGGTCCAAAACTCTCTAAACTTCTTATTGCCCCCCCAAATTTTTTTTTCGTTTAATGTCTTATAATTGCTCAATATACCACTGTGGCAAATAAAAGCGCTACCAAATCACTCTTTCCCTGGCTACGCCCTTGACTGAGTGCCCTTTAGAGGTTATTACCCTAACAGGGGTCTTGAAGCCCCTTTGAAATTGAGCGAAATCACAAAAGAACACGAGCAAATAATCACGATTTATAGTTTAGCGATATCCAAGATCCCTGTTGAATTAATATTCGTTTACGAACCGGTACTCTGGACTGGATGCTGATTAGCTATGGAGTATTTTCCAGTATCTGTTAAAAGACAAAACATTTTTGAGAATTATGGGGTACGAACTCAAAAAATATATCTATTAAAATTCGATTCCTCACAGACTCATCTACTGGTTTTTAAAAAGGACACATGGGTCACAGACACTGAGTCTAGCTAAATTTTGAGATTCAGAATATCTCCAAGGCCGGATGCAGGCAAAAGGCAAATGATTTGAGTTCAAATAAATGCTACAAAAAAATCCAAGGATTTTCCCATTGATTCTCTTATCGATTAATGCAAAAGCTTACTTCCTAAATTTATCGATTTATCGCCACTCTCCGCTCACAATCACTTCAGTGATGAGACTTTTGCTGAATCCATTGTCCCATGATTGAGTGTCGCTTGTAATTGAAAAAAAAAACAAAAAAAAAAATTCACCGTCTGTTGGTCCGTTGTTCATTCCCATGACGTTGAGCACAGATCGCATCGGTCGGAATCATTCGACCAGACCACACGGCTTCAAAATGTAGACAACGCAAAAGTGTGTTCCAAACGGGAACGAGAAGCTTCAAACATCTTTATGCGGGTGTTCATGTTTGGAATAATTTCAAAATGATTCAAACGCAGGGCATCTAAGTACCTACATATGTATGTACGTAAATATGTATGC
Source organism: Chlorops oryzae (assembly GCA_020466095.1). Taxonomy (NCBI): domain Eukaryota; kingdom Metazoa; phylum Arthropoda; class Insecta; order Diptera; family Chloropidae; genus Chlorops; species Chlorops oryzae. The sequence goes on from CM035806.1 coordinate 164,188,705, forward strand.
CCTTTGATCGGAAAAACTCCAAAGCTCAAAACTAAAAGACGACATTTTCCGGGCAAAAACCAAAAATAAAAAAAAAATAAAAAAAAAACAAAAGAAAAACAACTCAAAGTCCATGGCGTGAAGAGCTTTTCCATAAATCCCTTTTTATGAAAAATTTTTCTCACACATTTTTATTTCTCATGCCCCATTCATTGTCCGCGCGCGTCCGCGCCAGTTGAGCCTTCTCGTGCAAGACTTGAACTTTGACTCCAAGAAAATAAATAAATAAATAAATAAAAAAAAAAACCGTGCCTATGATTTTGCTTAACTTTAGCCATTGTTACTTTCAGTGAGCCATAAGATAAGATTTTTTTTATTTTTTGTTGTTTTCAATTTTTATTTTTTGCGGACGTGGCACCAGTGGTGGATTAAGGTAGGAGCTAGCTGGGGCTGGCAACGCGCCCCTAGGGCCCCAATAAAATATCATCATTAAATTTTTTTTTAAATCGACATTTCGAGTCAAATCGCTTTAACCCTTTAACTACCGAACTATTGTGAGATGTTTCCACAAAAAAAAAAAAAATATTTTAAAAAAATCGTTTGCTGAAATATTTCGTTCTTTATATGTATATAAGTTCATCTAATTGGGATGGGTAGAAGACTGAAGACTATGGGCCTTAGAGTTGAAAATAATAAGTACTTATTTCAAAATTTTTCATATTTTCAAAACACGCCGTTAATGGGTTAAGTATTTTTTATAATTATGTCTTATCACCAACAAATCTTTCAGTGTAATTTCACAGAAAAATATTTAAGACCCAAATTTACAATAACCTTACGCATGAGAATTGATTGGTTAAAATTGCATTGGCATATGGGTATTTCCAGAAAGAATATCTAAACTTTTTGTCACGTCCGAGAAAAATCCGATTGTCCATATGATATGCATAGAAATTTTTTAAAGAATGTACCTATAAAAGTCCGCATGAGCTGCGAAATTACGAAAGTAATTTCGAAGCAAAATTACCATTTGCCGCATTCTTCTATTCGGGACCTAAAATTTATGAACGTCCGTTTGGAAATGCCCATATGTATATAATTTTGCCGAATGGTGATGAAAGGGTTAAAGTTCAAAAACTTAAGTCCGCGGGCCTCATGACACTCACCAATCGGCCGCTGCGTGTTAGATGTGAGACGAGGCATAATAAGAAACGCAAAGTTCCATGACACAAATTGCGGCGGCCTTATTGTAATTCTAACAATGTTCGACTTCGAAAACGAGCGAATGGGAATCGTGGAAATGAAACCAAATTCAAAAAAAAAAAAAAAAAAGTTTTTTCTTTTGCATTCAAATTCTTAAAATGACAAAAACAAAAATCTTTTGCAAAGAACACCATCCCTCTATTTACGCCTTCCATAGCGTTGGCTGTGCGCATGCGTCACGCTGCACCTGTCGCCGGTTCAAAATCGTTTCCTATGCAACTCCAACAAAAAAAATAAAAAAAAAAAAAAAAACACTTCAAGTTTAATTGTTCATTTGATTTTTCGCGTTTAAAGCTCATTTTAATGTTTACTAATAATATCTATACTAAGTCGTGTCATAAATTTGGAAAGTGGCTATGTATGTACATTGTACATATGTGTATCGATATGTTTAGTTCGTTTCTCGTTTTTGCTTTTTAAGCTCTCGACTGGTTGGCCTGCGGGTTTGACTGTCTGTAACTAACGTTATTTTTGGGTAAAAATTGTGGGGATTTGAAGAATTGTTTTTAGCTCGATGCAAAATTGTACGTTCAATAGGTATACAGGAGGAAAAGAGTCGAAGGCTTCATACATACATACATATGAAGACTGCAGCAGACTGGAGCAGATTGTTTTAATTTTCCGGTACTTTAAACTTCATACAGAGAAAAGCTATCTCGTTCAATTAGATAAAAAAAAAGAAGCAAAGTCGCTTACGAAAATAGCAATTTCAATTTAAAAGCATTAACGCTGTCATGTGCAAGCATGAATACATGTACGTACGTATGTATGTATGTACGTTTGTACGTACGTTTTAAATGCGACATGGCGCATGCGCGGCCTTTGAATTGTGTGGGTTGCTTTCTACTGAGCATGATCGAAAGCATGTTGTGGATATATTTCCTTTGGCTTGTTTTTGTTTTCTTTTATAATCGCCTATTAATCTGGACATGCTAAACGTCTTGTTTTGCTCCGTATTGAACCAACTGAGCTTTGCACTACATACAAACATACACACATAGGCATAATATGTACGTGCTGTGTATAATGTACATATTTAAATAAATTTTGGACTCAGTCTATAAAACTTTGTTCGCATGCCATGGAAGGCCGTTCATTGACACTGCGAGTACATGCACACATACACACACACACACACACCAACATACATGCAAACATACGAAAGTACTAGCATATGTTAGATACTTAGGATTGTCATTATCGTGCGTGATACAGGGGACATAATTGCTAGCAGCTTGAAAAATGACGATCTTTTCGAGTGGATTTTCATCGATTAGCAGACAGAGGCGCCTATACAGGAAACATCTCTGGAGGGCATTAGCGTGAATATGTCAGTCTTGTTAGGATATCGAGGACTTTGATTATTGCCGCAGTGTTTAGAGGGGTTGAAATTCATAAAACATCCTGCGTACGCAGTGACTGTAATTTTTTTTTTGCATATTAGGAACGAGAGAGAACGCCGCTACGAGAATCACTCAGAGAGAGTATTCAAGTACGAAACAGTTAGATAGAGAACGAGAAAGACGAGAGAAGAGAGAGAGAGAGCAGAGAGAGAGAGAGAGGAGAGAAAGTGAAGAGAGCGAGAGAGAAGCGAGTGAGAGAGCGAGAGAGAGCAGAGCGAGAGAAGACGAGAGAGAGCGAGAGAGACAGGGCGAGGGCGAGAGAACAGAGAGAGAGCGAAAAGGAGGAGAGAGAGCGAGAGAAGAGAAGAGCGAGAGAGAGAGAGAGAGAGGAGAGAGAGCGAGAGAGAGGAAGACGAGAACAAAAGGGAGAGAGAGAGAGACGCGAAGAGAGAGAGAGAGAGAGCGAGAGAGAGCAGAGAGAGCGAGAGAGAGCGAGAGAGAGCGAGAGAGAGAGCGAGAGAGAGCGAGAGAGAGCGAGAGAGAGCGAGAGGGAGCGTGAGAGAGCGAGAGAGAGCGAGAGAGAGAAAGATAGAGAAAGAGAGAGAGAGCGAGAGGGAGAGAAAGCGAGAGAAAGAAAGAGAGAGAGAGAGGGCGAGAGAGAGGCTTCTTAAAAGTCAGGCTCAACTGACTTAAGTGTTTTTTTAATTGCTTGGAAAACAAATTTATACAGTGTATTTAATGTCTTCCTTTACGCACCATGAAACAATATTCAATGTAGAATCATTTTCCCAAAGAGACCAAAAGCAAACAAAAAAAATTAAGCAAAAATTGAGATCATTGTTCCTGCTGACAAAAGACGCAACGGAAATGCTTATCCAACTAATGGCAAAATGTCTTCTCTGTTGGTCATCATAGAAATATTCTCAAATAATTAAATTCAAAGAAAAACCGAAATGGAAGAGAGAAAAAAGAAGAAGAAGAAGGAGAAAAAAAAAAGAAAATAAATTAAACAACCACAGAAATTAATCTTTTTCCATTTCTATTTTTACTTGTTGCTTTATTCACGTAAAACTATCACAAAAATAGAAGAAAAATGTTGTCCAAAATTTGGGTCAATTGCGCCACACTTGCTAGTTACCTTTGTCGTTTCTAGTGGCTGACGATGGCAGTTCTAGTGTTCAGTGCCGGCAGCCCCTTGTTGAATGGCGCTACTAAGATACGATTCTGTGGTCTCTTAAGGTACAACTTAAGTTAATAGAGATCACGCTTCTTGATGCTTTCACCAGCGTAGGAAAATCTTATTCTTTTTTATATTTTTTTTTATTTATTTCTGTTTTTGGTTGTTCTCTTCTTCAATACATTTTTATTACCCACTTTAAACAATAGAATCCCACATTATCGTTTCATACGAGTGTCTTCGTATGTATGTATGTAGATGTTAACGAACGAAAAGGTGCTTCATTTCAATTAATTTTTTGTTTGGTTTGGATTTAACCGCTCCTACTTCTTCATTTCTGCCGCTTAGGTTATTCTTCTGTCATCTTTGCATTGCCCTGAATGTTGACTGGATATGGAGAAGACCGAAGAATATAAATATATTTTTTAATTTCAACTTTGATTGATTAGGCGGTTGGGTGTGTGTCAAAAAATGTACTCAAAAATGGCGAGAAAAATAACTGAATTCTGAAAATAATCCATAATAATTAAGTGTTCGTACTCCAAAAAAAAAAAAACCCATGGATTGGCTTAAGAAACCGAAATTTCTGAGTTGTTCTGAACAAATTCTCTGATGGTCCTGAACTTGAAAAAAATTATCGCTGGCAGCTATTTTTCTTAAGTTCTCTCAGCATTCCAGAAATACAATTAAATCCTTGGGAGGTTTGAAATGAATATTTCACTGGCTGGACCAGACCTATCGTCAACCGGCGTCTAAAATATAACGAGCTTGAGCTGCAGGACTCTCTAGCCAAAGCCCTGCCATATGGGTTTGATAAGTCTTGGAGTATATGCTTCAACAGATGATCACAAAAATCTTTTGACCCAACCCGTTTTCGATGCAATTTATGGGTCCGATCTTTATGACTGATTTTCAATAGCGTAGAAATTTCCACATATATTATACACATTCTAACTTATGAAAGCATTTACAATCAAATCCGCAGATGATTGAAACTATTTTCATATGTGTTGAATGTGTTGAATATTTGCAGGAATTACTGCGCTATTGGAATTCAGGCATTTCAAATGAATTCTCTCTCAAAATATGTATGTCAAACGAACGTATAAACTAAAGCCGCAAAAAAGAAAAGAGCCACAGACAAATAAAGAAAAATCTAAAGAAGTAAAAAATTCTCCGTAGGGTTTTGAAATGTACTTATTGGAAAACACGAATACAAAGAGAAGTCCGAGTTTGAGAAAACTTTCAGCGCCCGCTCAAAGGGAGGGCTTGCTTAACTCTGCACTCATAGTGTGAAAACTTTTTGAGTGATCTCCACCAAAATCCAATCGTCCACAATCGGCCCATAAAAACGACAATCGGAAGGTGTTAAGCTTTCAACAATTCATGTTGAACATAACCCGATATGGTCAATTAGGCGCACATGTGTGCTCAACGCCACATGTTCGGTCTCCGGAACTTTGACATGTAAAATGAACATTAAAAGATAATTTAACAAAGGAAACATGCTGCGATGTCTGTCAAGACTTTCCGCTTGTAAAAGTCGATCGATCGAACGATCGATTCAACGTGGTAGCGTTATTATTAATCACTTTAAAATTACTATAAAAAACCATCGACGTCAAAATATATTGTCTGTCGATTCAAATTGCATTCATATTGGGTAAAAGTGACTTAATTATTTATTAATTTTTCAAATTAATCAATAGCTCATTAATAGCGAATGATTAGAATATACTAGGAGCGGTCCGGGAGCGTATTGATATGAACAATCAAAATAATTGGATAGAGGTAGGTACTCTTAAAATTATATCGACTGGTTTTATTATGGAGAATAACGATAATAATTTCAAACAGTACTAAAAGCAAAAACGAACGGGCAATATTCGAAAAAGTATCGACGATTCGATAATAACGAAGGGCCTAGTATTGATACCTATGTATATATATATCTATCTATATATTGATAATTATTATTCCACATGTTTTTGTTGAAAAAAATATCTTTTACGCTCATTAGTGAAATTATAATGAGGTTGTGTATAGAAAATAACCCTCTTGTTATGAAAATTTCGGAGTGCTTCAGGCGAATTTTTCAGTTCCATAAATAGTTGATCATGCTTCCATTAAGAAACCGTATAAGTATTTCGGACTCATTTTGGGGGTCATCTTTTCGAGCATCTTTTTTCTCACATATGTAGGTATTTCGCAATCATTTCGGAGTGACGTTTTTGAGTTTCTTTTTTCTCACACATTTCGGACACATTGAAGAGTGATCTTTTTGAGCCTATTTTTTAATCACACACATATTGTGCATAAATTTCGGAGTCACGTTTTAAAGCTTATTTTTCCCCCACTCATTTCGGACACATTTCGGAGTAATTATTGAGCCTCTTTTTCCTCACATAAAAATTTCGGACTCATTTCGGAGTCATGTTTCTGAGCCTCTCTTGCCTCACATATTACGAAATCGATTCGGAGTCATGTGTCTGAGCCTCCAATTTCTCACGTTCATTGTATGCATGTATGTACATATTCCCCATTAAATTCGGAGTCACGTTTGGAGTCTCTTTTTTTAACATATATAGCACTCATTTCGGAGTGATACTTCTTAACCTCTTGTTTTTCACATATTTCTTTCCGATTTCGGAGTCAAGTTTCTGAGCCTCTTTTTTTTCTTACAAATTTCGGAGTCCTATTGGAGTGATATTTGAAGCCTCTTATATGTATCTCACATACGTACGTATTTCGTACTCATTTCGGAGTCACGTTCCGGAACCTCAAAATTTTTAAAAGTTTCGGACTCATAAACTGGATCGCTCCTTGAATGCTTGTGTGTTAATAAATTTTGTAATTGTATGTATTCTCAGGTCCCACATCATTTGTGAGACAACACCCACGACATCGCCCACAACCATCGCCATGATCATGCAATTTCTTAGTGGTCGGCGAATCGAATTTATTTATTGCAAGCTAAACAAATGCTCAATGCATCATCGTTCAAAATGTTGTTAATTTAATTATTAACAATTAACGTGTATAATTAACTGTTAACATGGAACGTGTGTTTAAAAATTACGGTATTGCTTCGTGCGTGGCGCTCTACATAAGATTAAAAAAGACGATACGCTCCATTATTTTACCGCATGCGGAGCTTAATTTACGTGATATGTAATTATTCTCATTTTCCATTTAGTCGATCACAGTAGGCACACGTAATGCTATTAGAAGGAAATTGTGTTATTATTACAACAAACAGGCAGGGTGCACACGACGAAGATTAAAATAGCAAAAATAGCACAAAAAACAAAAAAAAAATTAAAAAATTAATAAGACAAAAAATACCAAATGAATTCAGTCCGTCGTCTTTGAGGGACAACAATATAATGTCATGGTAAAATTGAAGAATATAATATCTATCGACATCAGTTTATCGAAAGAACTATTCTTCGAACATACATAATTGTCGCAGATTCTGCGTAGAACCCGCAATCTGTTCGAACTAAGGATGAGCGGTATTGGCATAAATATCGACTTCGATATTATCGGTTGAAAGCATTATCTATATTTATTTATCGCAAAAATATATCGCTAAAATTATGTCGGCTATTCTATTCTGCATTCTTTTATGGCTCAAAATGATCGTTCTTCGATATTGGATTTTATGTATCGATTTCCGATATATCGAAATGAACAATATCACCCATAAATTTCATATCGGTGCTTTAAAAAATATCGATAATTCTAGGTGATGGGATGATAGTTTCAGGCCATCCCTAGTTCGAATATTTCAGTCTTATTCTTCTGTACCCCTCCCCCCCTTAACATTCAAATTTTTCGTGTGTTGATGGCAACGGTGACCCGACGGTGAAAAGATTCGTTCAATTATTGGTGTACGTAAAGTCAAAACTCTTTCGTAAAAGTCCTTTGAAATGTTCTAACGAAATTCCCCAATCATTTAAGTGTTACATTTTTTTCTACTACTACTACTCTTTCTCCTCCTCCATATCCTCCGTCCCATCTCCTCAGCGCATTACTTTGTTTTATTGGTTTGGCGAATGAAACTTTAACAAGGCGAACCCCCCTCGATTGCAAAAAAAAAAAAAAGCTGTTAAGATAATCGTGGGAAACTCAGAGTTTTTTGTTTTTTACACTTCATTTCGATTCTGCTTGAAAGCCCACTCGACTATGACTAATGAACTCGCTTTGCATACAAAAAAAAAAAAAAAAAATTTACGAGCTCTTATGTATTTAGAGGTCTGTCCGCCACATGTGATTGCAAAATTTGCAAACGCGAAATGGAATCGAGGAAAAAAAGGGCAAAAATAATTAAAATCACAGCTCCATGGAGCCCCTTTCAATCAAGCCGATTTCAATGCGAATAGAAAATTTATGAAGTTAAGTCCCCCCACAACGTTTGCACATGTTCATTTTACATACATACATATATCTTATATCATCTTATCTTTTCCATAAAAGGCAATGTAAAATGAGCTATTAATGCAATTAATTTGAGCCTCTCGAAGTCTCTAAAAATTTAATTAAATAACATCATTTTTCTTTAAAAAAAATTCATTTTCTTTTAATTTCTATAAAAAAAAAAAAAAAATGGCTACGAAAAATGATATCGATAATATCCCTTAAAATGGGAAAAATTTCTCAACGTGGCATCACTGGTGGTTTCGGGTGCAACAATCGCGTTCTGTTTTGCTATCGCTTTGATAGAAAAAAAATTAATGCTTGAACATTATTAAGGATGAATCAATGACAGACGATACGTTGAAGCTCAGCCATCCGTTTGGACTTGAAAGAAGTAGTAATCGAGGGCATGCATGCATCCATATCTAGCGATGTATCTGCTTCGACTAGGGGTGAGTAAAATGGCAATGACGATTGTGCAATTGAGAGCATAGTGGCTGTTAACAATTAGATGCTTGTAAACGAAAAGGAGTTACTAGAAGGCTATCCAAACCTAAATACCTATATCGCAATTATTTCCTCGTATAACTTTGTTATTTCCCACAAAATTTCGAGGAGGCTTAAAACCCTCAAATCCATCCCCTTCGCATGCCACAGTCGCATCAAAACCATCAAATTCATAGCATCTGTATAGCTGTTGACATGTTCTTAGTCATCAGTGCCACAATTCGGAACTGCTCATTCCGATAATTAATCTAATCCATATAATCCGCTTATGGAAATCTTACGTTATCTGAGAATTCATCGATTGTTGGATCATCTAAATGATCCCATGGCACCTTTCGTGGAACTTAACTAAGTATTATCGAGCGAAGAGTTCTTCCGAGGCAAACAGAATTCAGCGTGACGAGTAGGTAATTAGCAGAGAAAGTTTTTGAAGAGACGTGACTTTATATTGAATTTCGTATTCGATTAACCAATCGAATCGGAATTCGGTCCGATGGGATGGACTCGGACTAGGCCTATGTTATGCGCTCGTTTCATTGCCGTGTTCTTTCGTTTCCACTTCAAGTACGAAGTACTTAAAAGAGCAAACAAAGGCACTCGGACATTAACAGATCCGACGTTGAGGCGGCCGACTAATGGAATCATTAAACATCCGTCGTCATCGTGGCATCGTGGCATCGTGGCATCGTTTTTTTTTTTCTTTTCTTTTTTACTATACATACCCATCGAAACTGAAAAGCCTATATAACATATATTTAGTATGTATGTTTTGTTAATTGATTTGAATAAATAACAAATCCACAAAAACAATCACACACACACACACACACACACACACAAGCCACCAGCAATGAAATCATCGCTTTGAAGGCACGCACCGACATCGCTCTCTCAGGCATCACAAACGAGTCTCATGCGTCTCAAAGCGATTACGGAACACGACTATTACGACTTTCTTGGCCTCAAGGCTCCCGGTTCTATTGGAAGATGACCTCACGCAAAACATTTAACTTTTCAGCTGCACTTCATCAGTCAAGCAACAATCATTGATGCTGCACTCAATACGTCATCTAATTGTTATTATGGGTGAACTGAAAATGGAGCAAAATATATTAACCCATTCACTACCGTTGCTATAATCAAGATATGTCAATTGATGCAAATTGCATTGATATATACATAAGTATTATCCCAATGGTAATGAAAGGGTCAACACAAAAATGTCAGTAGTGATATTTCGTAAGCATTGTTTTCGTCTGCAGCATGGAGCGAAATAAAAATATTTTTATATCAAAGTCTCCAATGAAAGGATTACTCTGGCAGCACTGTTTCTGAATGAATTGAAAGACTTCTTGAACATTTACGATTGCAGACTTTGAATTGAAATTAACCCTTATATTACCATTTTCGTCTCAATAGAGTTCTTAACATAGGACTGAATTTAACGCATACATTGAGGATAGTTTGGTAACGAAAGGGTTGAGCCATATTCAAAAAATTTCATAAATTTTCGACTCAAAAGTTTTTTAACATATCACCTGAGTTGGGATAGATCATATAGGTACATACATACATACATACATCTACAAAAGGGTTAAATACACTTTGATCTTCATATCAAAAGTTTTTCCTCTATTTGATTTTTTTCTTCTTTTTTTTTGTGCTCATATACCTACTTCATATACATATGTGTACTCGTTACTCTTCGACTTAATCTAATTTTTATTTATGCCCTTCAGTTTTCATGTGTGAATAAGTATGTTACAGCAATGGTCAAAAAACTAGAAGCGTTTTTACGAACAAATGTTCGAAAAATACCAATGAAAAGACCTTTAAGGAGTTTGACCGTTTGAGAGTTGCGTCCTTTTGAGAGTTGCGTCTCGATTTTGGAATATTCAGAAGACCATATCGCATACCCTCTTCTAAAGTGACACAACTCCAAAATCGTCAATTTTGAGTTAACATATGAAAGAAAATCGAGTTCCAGGCTTTTTCAAGACATTTCTTTGAAACTTATCACAACATAAAAAAAATTACAGAAAATTAAGACAAATCGTAAAAATATTCTAAAAATATACGATGAAGTCTGATCTTTGGAGTTTTATTTTTTTTTTTCAATAAAAAAGAAAATCGATTTTTATCGGGATTTCCACACACACACACACTAAAGATGCGTTTTCAAATTTTTATAGACCAACTTAAAGTTTTCTTTTATTAATCGTTAAAAGAAAAGGGGAACAAAATCTTTGCCTGCTTTGATTACACTGTAAAAATTGCAAGTTATTATTTTCTATTTATAACGGAATTGTGCGACTTCGCACTCCTACATAAAATAGAAATAAAAATAAAAATCATAATAAAAAAAATTGAAAAATAAATCGCACATAAAATGGAAAGAAAAAAAAAAAAAAATCACTCGCACTGGCAACCACAGGGGCCGTCTCAATTGTAATGGTGCTCGGCAAGGATGGCCAGCAGTCTGGCAGGTTTCGAACTCGATTCCCATGGCATGCACTTACAAATGTATGACTGTGAGTAAATAACATCACGACACGATCGGCTTATGTATGATAAGTTGTCCGATGGAGTCGTAAAAATTAAAATTGCAATAAAAATCAATTATAGTTTTAAGTGGCGGCGGGAGAGAAGAATTCATGTCGCTGATCGAATTTTATTGCAAAATTGAAAAGCTTGGATAACGCAATGGCTTCGTCTCTTTTTATCGTTCTCCCTATCGTCTATCTCTATATCTCTCTCTGTCTGTCTCCCTCTCTGTCTCTCCCTCTCTGTCTCTCTCTCTCGTCTCTTCTCTCTGCTCTCTCTCTCTCTCTCTCTGTCTCTCTCTCTCGTCTCTCTCTCTTTCTTTCTTCTCTGTCTTTCTCTTTCTCTCTTTCTCTTCCTCTCTCTCTTTCTCTTTCTCTCTCCCTCTCCCTCCCTCTCTCTCTCCCTCTCTCTCTCTCTCTCTCTTCCCTTCTCTCTCTCTCTCTCTCTCTCTTCTCTTCTCTCCTCTCTTCTCTCTCCTCTCTCTCTTCCTATGCTCTCTCTCTCCCTTCTCTCTCTCTCTATCTCTCCTCTCCTCTCCCTATCGCTCTCTCTCTCTCTCTCCTATCGCTCTCTCTCTCTCCCTATCGCTCTCTCTCTCTCTCTCCCTCTCGCTCTCTCTCTCTCTCTCCCTATCGTCTCTCTCTCCTTCCTCTCCCTCCTCTCTCTCTCTCTCCTATCGCTCTCTCTTCTCCTCTTCTCTCCTCTATCGCTCTCTCTCTCTCTCTCCTCTATCGCTCCTCTCTCTCTCTCCTATCGCTCTCTTCTCTCTATCCATCTCTCTCTCTCCTCTCCCCTATCGCTCTCTTCTCTCTCTCATCGCCTATCTCTCTCTCTATCTCTCTCTCTTCTCTATCGCTCTCTCTCTTCTTCTCCCTATCGCTCTATCTACAATCTCTATGCATTACTCTCTCCTATCGCTTCTATCTCTCACATGCTTCTCATCTTACTCTCTCTTTAATCATACGCTCATCATTCTGCTAATTCATCTTAATGCGATTTTTCATATTCTCATTTGCTTGACACTTTATTTGGAATTATGATTTATCAAACGAAATTCATAATTTCCATCGATTTCAATGGTCAGAATACCACTTACAGCAAAGACAGTTAAATCAAAGCCGAATCAATAGCTAATGGGCATTAATCGCACCAGATGGGTTAAATCATCAAAACACTTAAGGAAAACCCATAAAGGAAACCATTTTTATTTATTTTTTTAATGAAATAAATTATCGCTTCTGCAGTTTGTGGAGAAGAGTTTCACTCATAATGCTGAAAGGGATTTTTAATTTTTTTTTTTTGGCATTTCGCTCTAACAAAAACGAAAGAAATGCATTAACCCTTTTCTAAAAGTCGTGCAATAAAATTTATTACATATAAACATTCACACAGATAAGCTGTATAAGGGCATTGGGGCATTCGCAATCGAGGCCCTCGACTGCAGCTCGAAGTGTGTGTGCATACCAGCGTTGCCAGATGGCTTTTCTGGCAAAGTGAGATATTTTCAAAATTTGATCAAAAAATGCGTTACAAACTTGAATACATTTCCGCGAGGTAAAATGGTCCAAAGCATGCTGACGTAATATACAGACGGCCCCTTTCACAAGCAGTATTATGAGCCTTTCAGATAAGATTACCTTTTTTTTTGTTTTTTGGCTTCCAAATATGTTACTGTCCATTTTTTTTTTTCTTGATAACTAGTCAAAATTTAAAAAAAAGAGGAAGTTCAAAAAACATTTTATGTCCTTCATTGTCCACGCCAACTGTGAAAGGGTTAAAGAAAAGAAATTAACATACTGCCCAGTTGCATAAAAAAAAACGATGCAAACGTGTGACGGTATGTGTGTTTTAAAACTGATCGATGATCGGGGAAGAAGAAGGGGTGATTTTTTTTCCACCCTTGCCCGGCCTTTGTCCTAAACTAAGAAAATTCTGACAATGCATCGTTTTCTAAATCCCGAAAATATTGATGTTTTTTTTATTAAACTCCTTCGCGATGAGTCGTCTTCATGAGATCATTGAGGAGTCTGTATGGATTGCCTTTACTTTTGAGCAGACAGTTTTCGTTTGCGCTTTCGTCCATATGGTGCGAACATACATAAATATGTACATATTTGCAGGTACATGTGGTCACATGCATATATGCAATTGACACCGGAAATGTCAATGAATTGAAAGTGAAGTGCAAAAGCGAAAGTTTTCCAAATCATCATCAAAAAACATTGATAAAGCGAATCTCAACTCATGTGGCAGTATAATTATTTAAATCCCTCGCGAGAGAGACACTGCTACCCGCGCATGCGCCGCGGCCTTCGGTTCTGCCGTTCGTTGTACGACGCGTCGTGCGGCCGGCCTACAGGTGCGTGCGTTCAGTCGCTCGCTTGCTCGTTTGCTAGTTTGCTTTAAACAAAATGAAAATGAAATGCTCAACTCTGATGAGCTCACGAAGCATCTAACGAGTTAAAAAAAAAAAAAGAGAAGAGAAGAAGATAAAACACGAAAGGTAAAACGAGACCCAAACAAACAAAGAAATAAACAAACAAGCCAACAAGCAACAGTGACAAAGTCACGGTAATGATAGCTCATTATATCCTCGATATATCGGACCACGACATGACCCAGTAGACTTTTGTCCGAACCGTCTTAAAACGTGCTCACAGCGGACTCACTTTCAGGCAATTCAAATTGTAAAAGTTGAACTCAACTCAAAGAGCAAAAAGGTTCAAATTGAGAGTTCAGTTGAAGAAAAATTTTTGGCGACACCCGAAGAAAAATATGTTCCCAAAAATAGAAGCGCAAAATATTTCAGGCACAAATGAAAGCAGCAATTTTTCCATTTCCATTTTCAATTTCAATTTCAGTTTTTTTTGTTTTCTTTTTTCTATTTAATTTTGTTTTTTCATTTCGTTTTCAACGGCGATCGAGGATGCTGCATTTGCCCACACGAGTTATTCCCAATGATGAAAATACACCGTTGGGGCATGGCATTGCTATTGCGGCTGTTGTTGTTGCTGTTGTGTTGATATGCATCCAAACGTGAGAATGTGACACAGTTTCAGGTAAACAGGCGACGCCAGCAAAGTAAATAGTTGCAACTTGGCGCGGATTTATAGAGAAAAAAAAAAAAATAATAAAAATAAAAGAAGTAAAAGAGAAAAGCTGCGGAAAGGAAAAGCCGTGCAGCTGTTTTGAGTAAATACAAGACGCAGCTAACTTAAGGCCAAACAGCTTGCGTTTGCGTCAAACGCAACGAGTAAACCGAGAAAAAAAAATAGAAGAAATTCGGAATTCGTGCGTTAACGTGCACTTAAGTTGATCTACCTTAACCCTTTCAATAACGAATTATTCTTGAAATTTCGATTTTATATACAGTGTACACTCTCACATTGCGGACACACCTCTTGAGCGTGAATGAGAAGAGAATGCTCTAATGTTCCTGCTTCTCAAATAGTTTCGTATTAAGCGGACACCTCTGTTAAGCGGCCATATTTTCGGTCCAATTGGCCCATATGTATAACTAAGTATGTATGTATGTATGCAAGTCTCATAGATTTGTCAGTAAGAAACAAATGGTACTCGGCAGGCAAAAAAAGAGCGAAAGAGAAATACTTTTGGTGAGTATCTAAGTGATTAGTGCTCATTTTGGCTCCTGAGTGACTTAAATATATATATGGATATATGTATATGCCCATAGGTGATCGCTGAAGAGAAGAGAGAGAGGAGAGAGAGAGAGAGAGAGAGAGAGAGAGAGAGAGAGAGAGAGAGAGAGAGAGAGAGAAGAGAGAGAAGAGAGAGAGAGAGAGAGAGAGAGAGAGAGTACACTATATTATCCCATATAATGTGAAAGGCTTTTTTTGGCTAGGGAATTTATTTACTATTTTTTAAATGTGGTTTAACCCTTTCGCTACCAAACCAACCTGAGACGTGCGCACAAAATGCGGTCAAATGTTTAAAATTGTTTTCAGATACACATACATATACTATCCCAATGGTAATAAAAGGGTTAAGCTAAATTTTGTCACAATTTTGCAATGTTGAAGTAGTTTTCGATTCGATTCAGGTAACAATGTTGCCAGACCTACGATTTTGATTTTTGCAGACGTTTAAAACGATATTTTTTTCCCCTATTCTGTTGACGAAAACAAAGTTTATGAAAAATCCCTTAAGAAATTTTTGTTTCAACCCTTTCATTACCATTGGTATATTACATCGCAATAGAATTTTCAACATAGTTCCGAGTTTTGCGGTACTTTTGAGATTATTTTGGCATTGAAATGATTAAAACGTATTTCAAAGGACCCTAAGAATTTCAAATTAATTGGGATAATAAAAACACACAATATAGGTATGTACGAACATTTTAATTTATGGGATTATCTGAGAATTATTCGGCAGTGAAAGGGTTAAAGAAAATTTCCAAAAAGCTTCTTAAAATAAGGGAAAATCCCTCAAAATGGCAGCACTGGTCAAAAGAAAACAAAAAAATGCTTAAAGGAATTCGCCAGAGCAGAGCGTAATTCTTTCGCTACCCAAAAAGCATATCCAAACACACTTAATAATACAGTGGAGCAAATGAGAGCACATCAATGGGATAATTGCTTAAAAATTAAAAATGTTGCTCTTGATAAATACTCTGGAAATGTGTTATTATTGTAGAAAAATGTGCCAATAAGAAAACGAACGAAAACGAAACCAAAACTCAAACATCATTAAGCTTCGATTTAAACAGACTCAACGAGACTTAAACGCTGCAACATTGTGGACATTTTGTGTTTTTTTTTTTTTGCTTTCTTTCTTTCTTTTGCGGCCATGAGGTAAAAGTCGAAATTCACTTTCACGCGCCATTAAGGCGACGCGTCGCGTCGTGTCCGCTTATAGCTCAAGAGAGCATTACGAACATAAAAGACGCTGCATCATACATGTACGCTGTATGTTGTGTGATTGTATGGCAATTAAAGCGCCACTTACGCGCTGCAAGGACTGCAAGCAACTGCTGCAGAGTGCAAAGTAGAACGAATAAAATTTGTCACACGACACGACACGATTAGCTTTCGTAACTTTCATGAGGAAAGTGAACACTGCTGCGGCAATGATAATTGCTGATTGAGGGAAAAACAAGAAGGACATTTGCACAGCGTAATGGAGGCCACCGATACCACCCACATTGTTGCCGCAAGGCAAGCAGCGTTCAGATTGCAAAATGAAAGTGACTGAGAGGACACTGCACTTGTGCTCTCTTTCACTTTAATGCTTTCCCATCATCATCATCATCATCATCATCATCATCATCGTCATTGGTTCCGTTCGGAAATTCAGAAATCAGAAAATTACACACAGTAGCGTGTGTGTGCGTTTGTACGTATGAAGCCCACTGTTCGGCATTGCGTAGGCGACATGATGCGATGCTGCGATGCTGCGATGTGTTGCGAGTGATGCAGTGAGATGCGTGCTTTATCGCGCCGATCGCGATCGGTCGGTGAAATTTGTGTCGTGTCGCCGCACAATGCAAGAGAAGACAAGTCAATTTCACTCGCTTTGCTTTAATTTGCTTTCCTTTCTATTGCTTTACATGCAAGAGGGCAGCCGCCGTTTTCGATTTCGTGTCAGGAAATTAATGCATCGATATGATGAAAACAGAAATTTATGATTGTGAGATAGATAGAGAGGAGTTCTATTTATAACAATGGATCTTACACTAGTGTACTCATAAAATTTCACATTCGATTGTCATGAGGCTCTAGCAATTTACTATCTTTGCTTCCCTTTATTCATTTTTTCTCATAAAAGACTATGTGAAAGCGTCAGTGGCATATGCGGGAGGTGATTTTGGGGGATTCAATCCCCCTTTCGAAATGCAATAAATCACATAAATGTGAAAATATTGTCTTCATATAAGGTTTTGTCATGCTAAAAAACCTCTCCTCCTCTCTACGAAAGAACATTATTGGAAAGAACAACAACACTCAAAGAAACCTGCGGTGGATGCTTAACCAGTGAGTGGGGTTTATTTTTTGTCTCTCAACTGTCTGCTTGGGGGCTATGTCGAAATTTCAGACCAATTTGGAAAAATGCCAAGTGTTCAGGAAAGGGGATACCTCCTGAAAGAAAGAGCGAGAGAGAAATAGGGAGAGAGAGTGAGCGTGAGCGTGAGATAGAGAGTGAGAGATGAGAGAGAGAGAGAGAGAGAGAGAGAGAGAGAGAGCGTGAGATAGAGAGAGAGAGAGAGAGAGTGAGCGTGAGCGTGAGAGAGAGTGAGAGAGAGAGAAAAAGAGAGAGATTGAGACAGAAAGAGAGAGTGAGAGTGAGAGACAAAAAAAGAGAGGAGAGGGAGAGAGAAGAGAGAGAGAGAGAAAAAGAGAGAGAGAGAGAGAGAGAGATAAAGAGAGAGAGAGAGAGTGAGCGTGAGAAGAGAGAGAGAGAAAGAGAGAGATTGAGACAGAAAGAGAGAGTGAGAGTGAGAGAGAGATAGAGAGTGAGAGACAAAAAAAGAGAGAGAGAGGGAGAGAGAAAAAAAGAGAGAGAGAGAGAAAGAAAGAGAGAGAGAGAGAGTGAGCGTGAGATAGAGAGAGAGAGAGAGAAAGAGAGAGAGAAAGAGAGAGAAAAGAGAGAAAAAGAGAGAGAGAAAGAGAGAGAGAGAGAACACTGTATTTTGTGTTTTCCTTTCATGGAAATATGTATGTCTCATCTTATGCGAATGAGACTCCTCCGCCGTATCCGAGGAAAAACATATGTATCTACGCCACTGTGCCGACAAAATCTTGTACCCAAAAATCCTTCAATGGATCATGGTTTTCACTTTACGATCTGTTCTCGAAATTCAATGTTGCATTTTATTTCCAGTTTTATTTTTGTTTTCATCTTTTTCTTCTTCCTTTTGGGATGAAGAAATAGCTCAGACAATGGATTTAAATACCAAAAACATCTCACGGCTGATTATTATGGCAGTCCGCTTGCGAGCTAAAAATAAAAGAGTTCAAATACCAAATAAAAACTTCAAAAGAAAGAAATAAAAAATAAAATAAAAAACCCCAAACAGGGGAGAAAAAAAAAGAGCCAAAACCAACGACGATTTATGGTCGCACAACATGAATTCGAGCGAAGCAAAAGCCAAACGCTAACAATTGCAAATTTCCGCCATTCTGACCAAAAAGCATGATTGATAAAAGGTCGAAGCAAGAAAAAAAATAAATAAATAAATAAATCGTTGATAGAGATAAAGACAAAAGCAATGGCGAAGGCAAAGGCAAAGGCACAGCGAAACAAAAGCGAAACTATCAGGTTCAATCTTTTTTGTTTGTCCGTGGTCGGATTGTTTGGATTGTTTGCGCAGGCGCAACACTCGCCACTAACGATCGCGAAAGCAGCAGCCTCACTGTCTTCATGGACTGTATTTCTTTTCTAAATACACTTTAGTGCAGTGTCTCGCTGGTCCACAGGTCCACAGGTCCACGGGTCTGCACAGGTCAAAGAGGTAAAGCAAACAAGCAAGCGATGGCTGTGGCGGTGGCGCTGAGTTGAGAACACGCTTTGCCGATTGGAATTCATTTCATTTTATTTTATTTCATTGGATTTCATGAATTTTTTTATTTTATTGTTTAGTTTCAATTTTATTTTCGTACATTTTTTTAAAGTTTTTAGTAAATACATACGACGTCTACGGCTGCAGAAAGAGTTATTTATCAATTAGACACTCATTCACTTTTTTTTTTTTTTGCTGCGTTGCGTTTCGTTTCGTTTGGTTTTTCTCCTCTTGCTGTTGAAATTCTGATTCGAACTTCGATTGCAATTTCCGCTTTACTTAAGTAAATTACCAACTGATTGACCCGAATGAGCTGATATTTTTTTTTTTCTCTTCGATTTTGTCTTTTCTCCTATGATTTTACTGTAGGTTTTCCGATATTTTCAAAAGTTGCCTCATGAAACATGGACTTAAGTAAAACTAAAAACAAATATGAAAAAAAAAAAACGCCAAAAAATTGCATGCGATATCTCGGAACGGACGGAAATTGAGACTGTATTGATCGACTACGCGCTCACCCACTTAGTTTCGGTGCTTTACTTTGGTGGACAGTGTAGGCAGCCTTGCCAGACGTCCTCGGTTTTTGGCCTCAATTTAATTATCCCGAATTTTTTTTTTTTTTTTTTTTTTTTTTTTTGGTAGGGCTCTCCTTCTTTGGTTCTTGGAGAGAGTTTTAATTTTTCCTTCCCCATTTCCGAATTTATGAGTTCAATTTTGAAAAAATTCCGCTTTACAAGAAAAGTCATCTGGCAACGCTGAGCGTGAGCATTTGTTTTTAGAGTTGAACTTGGTGCGATTCCTTTCGAGAATGGCGAAAATCCCTTTCCTTGGATCAGCTGTTCGTAATGCTAAGAGAGTATCGAAACTCCGCTAAGTGGAGCCGGCAAATAGAAAAAGTGTTTTCCCAGTAGCGGATATCCGGTAACTATCCGGTATATTATTTTTATATTAATTAAATTTCTTTTTAGTGGCAATCAAGCGATTTTGCATATTCTACACACTGGGAAAGTTTTGTGAGTGCGAAAACAGATTTACCCGAGTAAAAATATGCTGGCCCAAATCGGGCCCAAATGACGCCCAAATTGAGCCCAAAATTCAATAGGCGCCCTAATCGAGCCCAAATGAAGCCCAAAGGCGTGAGTCTGTTCATTAATTGGGCGCTGTTTGGGCTAGATTTGGTCGCGTTCTATTTTCAGATTTGGGCCCGGTTTGGGCTCAACTTGGGCGTGCTAAATAAATACAAAATATTTTTACTCCGGTAATAATAATAAATTCGAAAGTGCTTTGGGCTCGATTTTTGAAAAAAATTTTCTTATTTTGTGCCCATTTTGGCTATATTTGGGCTTAATTTGGGCTCAATTTGAGCCCATTTTGATTTTGTTGGGCTTGATTTGGGCGCGCGTTTGGGCTATATTTTGGGCGCGTTTGTTCACTACCCATGCCCGGTTTGGGCTCGATTTGGCACAATTTGGGCACAATTTGGGCACAATTTGGCTTTTTTGGGCTTGATTTGGGCGCATTTTTTGTTCGAATTGGGCTTGATTTGGGCGTGCATTGGGCTCGATTTTAATCGCGTTTGTTCACTTCCCATGCCCGGTTTGGGCTCGATTTGGGTGCGAGTCTGTTCATTATTTGGGCCCAGTTTGGGCGTGCAAAATAAAAACAAAAATATTTTTACTCGGGTATATGAAAAAAATTTCTCACAATTGAGCAAATTGTGCGCATGAAATTTTTTGTGGAAAATCTAACCCTCTCATTAAAGTCCCAGCATTGAATTCGAACGGGGTCCACGCTTGAGTAAGAAAAGCCAGAAAATCGCCAACAAATCTATTTTAATCGAGATTTTGAAAATGATTCCTTCAAAATTTTCTTGAAATCTTCTTAATAATGTTTTCTGATGGATCTTTCTTGACAAAATAAAAAGTACCTTCAGTACTAGGGTGTTGTGCTACAAAAAGTACAAAAACCGCATGGGCATGGCAAAAGGGCGACTTCCATCAAGTAACCGACCAGAAGTCAGCATATGAGGCTTCTCTGTCTCGGGATTTGTATTGCACAGGCGCGCCTGACTATAACTAACACCCGTTCTTGTTGTCGTCTGTTTTTGAGTTTCACTATTAAAAATGAGCAAAAAAAAAACAAAAAAAAATTAAGCATGTGAAAAATTTATTGAAAAAGCAGTCTCAAATAAATAAAACGTTTCTGAGAACAGGAAAACACAAGAATAGGCGATAATTTGCTAAGATTTAATGAATTGGGAGCGCGGCTGTCAGATTCACATCCGGGCGAAAGATATCTGGGTGAAAAAAATGAAGAAGAAATTAAAGAAAGAAAAAAAAACAAACAGTAAAACCACGAAGAAAAAATCTTACTCCATGAATGATCAGGGGCGTATGAAAGGAGTGTTTTTATGGGGGAGCTATTGAGCACACGCCGTTAGTACAGTAGTATAGTGTAAGGATAAATGCCCGAGAATTGTCTTGTCGTGGACATTCAGGCATTAAAGGATCACAAGCGTTTGCGGAGGATGGTTTTTTCGGTTCAAACCTCGCCCCCGCCCACCGAAATTCGAATAATCGCTAAGAAGAAATACGAGGGCATGGTCAAAATTTATGATTTTGTAATCTCTCAAATCCCTTCTGAATTAATTTTCTGCACACGTGCCTGTAAAGGACTATAAAAGGAAAGCGCTCCAACGCTCTGAGATCACGCCATAGATCCGATTCGTTGGAAACTTTTAATTTTTATTGCTTCGAATTGCGCCTGTGTGTGTGAAAGATTCGATGATTGCCACCGCAGATTTGTATCACGTGCGCTCAATTTGTAGTCATAAAGTGTTGGACAATGCAATCAACACGTCATAAATTATGCACAAATAGAAATTTTTGTACGCCGAGCATTATCGCATGCGCTCAAGCTCAATCAAACAAAGTCCGATGTTGTTGTTGCGCTTTCTGGTTGGGTTGTTTGTTTGTTTGTTTGTTTTCTTCATACACCTTTGGCAAAATGTGAAATTGTTGCTGCAGTCCTGCGTTCGATTTGAAGCCGAAACTAATAGAAAATGGCACGTGACAAGCGAACGGATACAATCGTAACAAAAGGAGACGTACATAAATACATATATACGTACGTACATATGTAGTTAGGTATGTTGACTTTAATTGGTCAACTGCGTTGTTGCATGTTGCATGTTGCATGTTGAATGTTGCATGTTGCATGTTGCATGTTGAGTGTTGCATGAAGTAAAGTGCCACCATGGAGCTAAAAAGTTTCTGCGAACAAAAATAGGTTCCCAATTAGATGACTTTTTATGCCCAGTGTTAGCAGGGTATATTAGTTTTTTTTGCGGAACCTGTAGCAGCCAGAACTAAGTTCCGCAGGAATAGACAAATATATACATACGTACATACATATATTGTTGATAAGGATCAAGAACTGAATCGATTTGTCCTTCAGTCCCAGTCCGTCCGTCCGCATGGGGTTGGAACTCGTTCTAAACGGCTGGACCAATCACGTTGAATCTCGTCACGCAGATACGATTGCCCTCGAGAATGCTCCTAATTGGAAAGGTGAGATATCCGCCCACTACCGCGCCCACAAATGGGGACTTTTTTTTAAATTCCGAAATAAAAAGCGAAGAAGCTTCAAATTCGAAATCAGTGAGAGAGGGAATGTCAGAGAGGGAGAGTGAGCGAGAGGGAGCGAGAGAGAGAGAGGAGAGAGAGAGAGAGAGAGAGAGATAGAGAGAGAGAGAGAAGAAAAGTTAAAAGAGAGTCAGATAGGGAAAGAGGCAGATAGAAGGAGAGAGAGGAGAGAGAGAGAGAGAGAGAGAGAGAGAGAGGAGAGAGAGAGAGAGAGAGAGAGAGAGAGAGAGAGAGAGAGAGAGAAAGTAAGAGAGAGGAGAGAGAAGTAGAGAGAGAGAGAGAGAGAGAGGAGAGAGAGAGAGAGAGAGAGAGATGAGAGAGAAGAGAGAGAGAGAGTGAGAGAGAGAGAGAGAGAAAGAAAAATTCAAAGAGAGAGTCAGATAGGGAAAGAGGCAGAGATAAAGAGAGAGAGAGAGAGAGAGATAGAGAGTTAGAGAGAGAGAGAGAGAGTTAGAAAGAGGGAGAAAGAAGAGAGAGAGAGACAGAGGGACAGAGAGAGTGTGAGTGAGAGTCAGAGAGATTAGAGATATAGAAAAAAAGAAAGTCAGAGAGAGATCAGACAGAGATAAAGAAAGATAGAGATGGAGTGAGATATAGAAAGACAAAAAGAGATAAAGAGAGCTAGAGGGAAATAGATGTAGATGGAGATAGAGGAGATAGAGGGAGATAGAGGGAGATAGATGTAGATAGAGGGAGATAGAGAGAGATACAGTGAGAAGGAGATGGAGAGAGATAGAAAGAGATAGATAGATCAAATATATATACAATCGATGACATATTGAGAGATTTTTCGCTTTAATAGTTGACCAAAAATCATTTTCAATAATTATAAGGGTTTTTCCATAATCATTTTTCGACTGACAACAGGACAAAATGAATTTTTTTTTTTTTTTTTAAATATATCTGAGGAAAAAGTGACGGCAAAATACTGACAACACTGCTCCATAAGCCGTCAATGCATCGACTCTTCAATCCAATTGAATCTACAGATTTATTTCGGATATTCGCAATTGTAACAAGAACTGCTTTCGCTTTGATTACATTTTGCCATTCGTTATTTCCTGTTGACCTGGAACAGCCAAAGCAAAACTTTACCAGCAATCGCAGCAGCAGTTGCACCTGCCCCATGAATCAGAGTCAGAGTCGTTGACGTTGATGCTTTTAAAATTTAAATCATTTCAGCTTACTTCACACTTCTGTAAATAGTCAATCGCAAGAAAAGATAAAGACAGAGAAGGTGGAGAGAGGTTAGAGAGAGGAGCAAGAGAATAGGAACATGAGGACGAAGAAGAGGAAGAGGAAGAGGAAAAAAGAAAAAACTGTTGACCTAATTTGGAAGGTTGTGATGCTGAAATCTGCTTCTTGCTGCCTGCACTTAAACCAAAGTCATGCTCTGAATGATGAAATGCTCTCACATTTCTTATTGCAAGCAGATTTTTTTCGTTTTGTCTTTTTAGGAAAATGCTGTTCAAGGAGAAGGAGTGTGAACAGTAATTTTATGGTGTATAATGTGTAGAATTTTTTTTTTTTTTTTTTCTGTTCAACCGGAAATATAACTGGATCTTATTTCTTCATTTAATGCGATGTTTAGAAAAAAAACAATGGACGCATCAATAAAATCGTTGATTTTTTCATCGGATACGATGCCGATAATATTAAGGCAAAAATGGTCTTTACCGTTTCTTCATAGTGAAAAGCTAAGCATTTGGAAAGCCAGAAAATATTTAGGGAGTAACCATAAATATCAGTCCGAAATGAGTCAGAAAAACTTGAGAAATAGGAGCCTCAGACGGTTGAGTAAGTGTGAAATAAGTGGGAAAAAATAAGGCCCAGAACCATGACTCCGAAATATGTGAGAAATAAGAGGCTCAGTAATAGAAGTCCCAAAGGATTCCGAAATAAGTAAGTAACTGTTATATGGAGCAAAACATGCTCCTTTAGAGCTTTTATAACAGCTCATTATGAGGGCTCCGACTACGAACTAGGAGCCATATTTGTATGATTCATTTAGGACTAAGAATGTTTTCTGAGAAGGATGATACCTACCGAAAATCCAAAACAATGAATAGAAATGAAAATATTTTAACTATCTTTAAGGTTTTATTTTCCATCAAATAAAGAATCATAAACACACAAAAATAGAAGTCCCTAGAAATCCGAACAAAAATGGAAAACTTTCAATCAGTTGATGTATGTATGTATTTTTATACCATGTCCTTCCAACGATTTTAATGTCCTTAAAAAAGAAATTGCTTGGTCTAAAATGGGTTAATAACGAACTGAAATATCGCACCGAAGAGTTTATGAAACGTCCTCGATTTTCTAGATAAAAAAAAAAATTGAAAAAAAAGGGATTGAATTATTTCATTTTATTTATCAATTTATTTAATTTTTTTTGCTTGAAATGAATTTGCTTATTGCATTTATGCCTGCTAAAATATTTCTACAAATACTCTCATACACACACAAACACATTCCCATAGAAGAATTGAAAAATGAATATATTTATGTAATTTCAATTAGAGCAAAAATGGAATTGAAAATATGCAGCATTGGCCGACCGGGGCATCAATTGTTGCTTCCAAGTGCGCCTCTAATAGACTCTCGGTCACCCAACACAAAAAAAAAAACAAGAAAAAGAAAATACAAGAAATGAAAACAATGAACTTAGAAGAAAATGAAAAATTTGAATAACAAAAAGTCAACAATCTAAAGATTGCCAAAGCACTCACTCATTCAATCCGGAATATTGCCCAGAATGAAGTGGAATTGCCAAGAGTTCTGTTGACTTTGAAACTATCTACATGCTACGATTGTAGAAAAAATGCATTCCCTTTGCTTATCTCTGTCCATTGGACTTAATTAATTAAGTTTTTACAATTTTCTACAATTGGAAATCTTGCCATTACGTTGATTGATGGAATCCCAACTTGGGCACATATTATGCTAATTTAAGCGAAAAGAATTAAGTCAATCTCCAGAGGTGGGATCTGCCTTTAACTTAAAAGATAGAAAACACTTCCTCATAACTTAAAGTGATTGGCTTACAATGTTCAGCTTTGTAAATAGAGTTGAAAGAGCATTGAATTGCAAGGCATATCGTTCACTTCTATTATTTTCAATGTACTCTCTGATTCTTATTTCTCTCTATCCGTACGGAGTTCTTTACAATATGCAATAGGCTTTGTCGTATAAAGGTGAGAGAGAGAGAGAGACACAGAGAGAGAGAGGAAGAGATAGAGAGAGATGAGAGAGAGTGAAGAGAGAGAGAGAGAGAGGAAGAGAGAGAGAGAGAGAGAGGGAGAGAGAAAGAGGAAGAGAGGAGAGAGAGAAAGAGAGAGAAGAGAGAGAAAGAGAGAGAGAAAAGAGAGAAAGAGAGAGAAGAGAGAGAGAAAGAAAGAGAAAGAAAGAAGAGAGAGAGAAAGAGAAAAAGAGAGAGAAAGAGAGAGAGAAAAGAGAGAAAGAGAAGAAAAGAGAGAGAGAAAAGAGAGAAAGAGAGAGAAAGAGAGAGAAAGAGAGAAAAAGAGAGAGAAAGAGAGAGAAAAGAAGAGAGAGAGGAGAGAGAGAGAGAAAGAGAGAGAAAGAGAGAGAAAGAGAGAGAAAGAGAGAGAAAAGAGAGAAAAGAGAAGAGAAAGAGAGAGAAAGAGAGAGAAGAGAGAGAAAAGAGAGAGAAAGAGAGAGAAAGAGAGAGAAAGAGAGAGAAAGAGAGAGAAAGAGAGAGAGAGAGAAAGAGAGAGAAAGAGAGAGAAAAAGAGAAAGAGAAGATAAAGAGAAGAGAAAGAGAGAGAAAGAAGAGAAAGAGAAGAAAGAGAGAAAAGAAGAAAGAGAGAGAAAGAGAGAGAAAGAAGAGAGAAAGAGAAGAGAGAGAAAGAGAGAGAGAAGAGAGATAGAGAAAGAGAGATAGAGAAAGAGAGATAGAGAAAGAGAGAGAAAAGAGAGTGAGAAAGAAAGAAAAGAGAGAAGAAGAGAGAGATAGTTAGGTAGGGAGGCTTCCCCAAGGCCCTAAATTCTTCAAAATAAAAGTAAGAACTTTTCGCATAACTTAACCTGATTCCGAAAATCTACTAACCAGATTTGTGCACTGGTGATTTTAAATGTGTACACACTTGTACGTTGTGTATGTATGTTTCGTGTGTGCTGCTGTCGCGTCGTGGCATCTTCCATTTGATTTTGGTGCAAGTACTCGTCGCTTATAGAGAAATCTTACAAATTTGCGTTGACTGAAAGATACTCGCATGTATGCTTGTACAATTGGCAAACACCGGAAACAGTCAGCATAGCCATCCGTCCGTCCAAACTGCGTTTCGGTAGCCATAATTTGCAATTCAATTTACACTTTTATATTGCAATTGCCGTTTGAATTTGTTTTAAGCTCAAACTCAATTAAGTCGACTTCAAGGAGAATGACGAAAAAAAAAAAATAAAATAAAAACAAACTACAAAAACCAAAACGCAGCGCGAGATTCGGTTGTTTAGAGGGACAGAGAGAGAAGGAAATAGAAATAGAGATAGAGAGATGAGAGAAGTGGAGATAGCCAGAAAATTATTTACGTATGCAGCGGGACTTGAAAGTTTTCAAAAGCCAATTGTAAAAGTTTCATCGGGGGCCGAAGTGCGGATATTCAAGGATTTGGGAAAAAAATGCGGCGAAAATTTTTCCTGTTCTCAAAATGGCAATACTCTGCGGAATTGTCGGAATCGGAAGAGATGATTGCTTAAAAAAGGAAAAAAGAAAATTATTAATATAAAAAAATTCGGCAGAGCTTTGCCATTGATGCCTGTGGCTTTTGTACATAAAATATCTTCTATGGCCTGACATATTGATGTGCATTATTTGAAAAAAGAGGCAAAATTTATGCGTTCACACCGGAATAACCTCTTCAACACTTTCAAATATATCAAATATACTCGATAATGTAAAATGCCCACAATGCCGATATGCCTGTATATGTACATACAATGTGCGACCATCCTTTACTCGAGCAGAACCATACTTCCAACAATAATGCCAGATTGAGGAAAATTCTTCAAATACTTGAAAACGCACTTTCGTAATCATTTTTTCTTAGGGAAAACGGGAAAATATTGATTGCAATATTCCAGGAGATTCATACATACATACATACATACATACATATACATACATACATACATACATACATACATAAACATACATACATACAGACATACATACATACATACATACATACATATATACATACATATACATACATACATACATACATACATACATACATACATACATACATACATACATACATACATACATACATACATACATACATACATACATACATACATACATACATACATACATACATACATACATACATACATACATACATACATACATACATACATACATACATACATACATACATACATACATACATACATAATAACATACATACATACATACATACACTACATACATACATACATACCATACATACATACATACATACATACATACATGCATACAGTCTACATACATTACATACATACATACATACATCATGACAACATACATATCTCATCACATACATACATACATATGAATGACATAACATATGAACATGCATACATAAATACATAACCACATAAATAGATAGTACACAAGTAGAGACATGGACAGTAGAACTTGACTAGTGACATGGTCAACAGGCCGTCTACAGTTCAATTTTTTTTCAAACATTTACGTAATAAATTTGCTGCACGTGATTCAGTTGGCTCCCTGTCACTCCATGGCGTAGGGGATAGTGTGTGAGATAAGCAATCCGAAGCTTCGATTTCAATCCCCCACCCAGACGAAAAAATTGTGAAAGAAAGGTAAATTTCGTAAAATTGTTTTTTTTTTTTTTATTTACTTATTTGTTCTTTATTCATTTTACTGTTTCAATTTTAACTACTAATTACAAAAAAATTTTAAAACATTTTTTTTTAAATCGGGGTTTGCTTGAACTCAGGCCCTTCGGCTTGTGAGGCGCCCGCGCTACCCACTGACCTACGATAGCTCGGGCCGTCCCTCTATCGCTTAACGTAGTATATTAAATGTACTGAATTGGCCCTGTTGTCTCTATTTCTGCACTAGTTCAAACGCGAGTGTAGACACCTAGGA
This sequence comes from Chlorops oryzae, assembly GCA_020466095.1. Lineage (NCBI taxonomy): Eukaryota > Metazoa > Arthropoda > Insecta > Diptera > Chloropidae > Chlorops > Chlorops oryzae. The sequence goes on from CM035806.1 coordinate 164,217,239, forward strand.
CACCTCTGTGTTAAAGTTGAAATTTCAATGCGCTGGCTGGGAAATTATGAGCGAATAGTACTGTTGGTTTGGGAGGAAGTCGAACTGTACTTCTGCTGTAGTTCAGTTTTCTGAACGGTAAATAAAAGCTTTTAGAAAGGGATTTTTTGAAAATATCCGAGAATAAATGGCGCTAAAAAACTGGAAACATTAGTTCCCATAGTTGATTTACAAAAAAATCAATAAAAAAAATGAATATTTTTCGGGAATATATACATACATATGTACATGGGTACCTAAACATGAAATCATAAAAAGTGCAGAAACACGGAAGTACTTGGAACCGCGGAGAAGCGCCTGTTTTTTTTTTATTTTAGTATTTTATAGTAAAAATCTATTTATATTCTCTTTGCTCATAATAAAAATGTGATTTTTTGTATGAGCTGAAAAAAAAAAAAATAAAAAATTCAGTGGACATTTTATGGGAACCAAACAACTTCGTGTAGACATACTTAAGACACGAAGTATCTGCGTAGGTCGCATTGACATGGACCCGGCTTGCATGACTTGTATATGTGTGTGTGTGTGTTTGTGTATGTGAGCCTATCTCGTCCAGCAACTGCTTTTCTTCTTCTTTAACAAGTTCACTTCAAAAAGATGTGGATAATCTGTTTTTTTTTTTTTTTTTTTGGTTGATTTTTGCATTACATTCCATTGAAAAATCGTTGTTCTCTTGCCGATTCGGTTTGGTAATTTTTATTCGCAAGTGTTGCAGCAATGGGACTTGTTTTTTAATTTTTTTTTTCTTCTCATTTTTACTTAATTTTTTTATTTTCAATTTAACTTTTTTATTTATTATATTATTATTTTTGTTTCTGTCAAACTTACTAGTCCTACCACTTTTATTGGTGTCGGCCACCACTGTTGCGTGTTGGCTGCTGGTTGCTTTTTACCACATACGAGCACGTAACCTAACCGCAGGGGCTCCCAAACATCTCGTGTTGAAGTAGCCCCTTTGCGAAGGAACTGACCGTTACGTTAACGGTCTTTGTTTTTATTTAGTTTTTTTTTTTTTTTTTATTGTGGAAAGGCATGGATATGCAATGCTTAGATTTTCATCCACGGTTGTTGGAAAGGCTAGAGATTTTCTTTAGCTTAAACGAAGCGAGATACAAGAAGGACTGCCGGTAAGAAGGAATCTCACAGGTATGTGATGGAAATTTGTACATAGTTTGGAAAACGCTGTCTTACAAGATTTCGGGTACCGTTCGATCAATATACTTCACATTAAAGTGACATATTTGAACACGTTCCATTGGAACCCACGGCTTATCGGTTTTCTTTTCATTTTTTGCACACGATGCACCTGGTGTCGAGTGTACTTTGGATTTGTTTATCCGATTGTAATGTCCAGAACCTCTTGAGGTAGGCCACAACAAATGCTTCAGATATTGTGTGCATAAGGAATCAGCTTCGACTTAGCTGTCTGTCTCTGTGCGTTTACAGCTTTGCTATCGGAAGGAGTTAGGGCCAATATTACCAAGCATATTTAAAAAAATTTTAAAAATAAAATCTGATTTTCATTTTCACCAACGAAATTTTTAAAATATTTTTTTAAAAATTTTAAACTACCTCAGCAGGTCGTTTAAGATTTTTTTAAGATATGGTAACAGCCCTGTTTTGGGCGGTAGAAAAACAGCTGATTACATTCATTCTAAAATTTTACCGAAAAAATCTGCGCAAAACGAAACAAGAAAAGCTTTAATTTTATGGATTCGGATTACATGCGATATAGACTAATTGAAAAATCGCTGCGCACAATCGGCTACCATGCTCAAAATAATATTTCAATCATTTGTGAATTTTGACTGACTACCCTGAACAGTGGTTAGCGTGCTGCACACATCTTGTCTATACTTAAAAAGTTTGTTTATATTGAAAATGCAAACTTTGAAATACAAAAAATGCTTTAATTTAATTTATAAAATCAGTTTTATTAACATATGTTTTGGTATTAGCTTGGCATCGAGGATTAGTGTTGTTTCCTCCGATGAAATTCGGAATAAGAGCAAACGGATAAGGAAGGCGAAAAAAAGTTTGGAAAATTGTAAATGGTTGATCGGGGCGGGGGCTGTTTTTGACTGAGACCTCTCCCAAAAAGCGCGAGAAATCAACGCTTCCCCCATCCGCTCTTAACTGAGTTCAATTCGCACATTCATCCGAATACGAGAAAATTTACTAAAATCTGAAATTTTTGAAGATTTTTTTTATCCGATTTCGAAAATTCGACTGATATGGAATGGAACCAAGATCCTTGTATAGCTGGGATTCCACTTTCAGTGCGAATAGCACAGTCTGCGCTGATTTTGATCGGGCCAGATTGTCAAAAAGATATCGGGGAACAATGAAATTTGGACGAAAATCATTCAAGCCGATTACATTTGTCAGCATTCGAGTCCAAAAATTCCGTTTATGTAAGTGATCTCCTTCTCAAGTCCTCTTGCAAATGGACGTATCCTTTGAACTGAGAAATGAGAAAAATCTGATTCCTTGATTTTTGACCTACGAAAATTTTTACTGAATATCGATATCGATTGATTAGCTTCACAACAACGATATTTATCGACGAACCGAATAAGTAAATACCATCACTACTAAAAAAAAAAAAAAAAAATTACATCGGTAGAGACTTTTTTTTTATTGAATTCTGTAACCTTTTCATTTCATTTTCCTTACTTCGAAATCAAGATAAACCAAAAAAAAAAAAAAAAGCATTATATTTTTCTCTCATTTATTTATTTTTCTTTTTAGCTTCTAAACAAAGCTCTTAGTCCAAATGTACTTTGCACTCGAAGTGCAATGCACTCAACATGAATGAGCATGAGGATGTGAAGGTGAAGGTGAATGTGATTCTTTCAAGCGCATGCTCGGCCGAAGCAAGAATTCTACTAATACCAGCTTATATTGGCGAGAGAACCGAAAAATGGCTTGTCGGGATGACTTAAAGAAATCAAAGTGCACACGAGAAGACAACAAAAAAAGCCATTGTAACGTTAAAGCTGATGTCCGATGCTGGATGCTGGATGCTCGATGCTGGGTATCCAGCTCTCAGTTGGGAAACCAACGTTACCAGCGTGAACAGCCAAAAAAAAAAAAAAAAAAAAAACTCTATAAATACAGAAGAGAGAATTGAACAGAAGAGACTACACAACTGAGCGTACATCTCTGAAAACGGAATAAAATAAAAGAAAAAAAAAAAAAAACATGAAATTATATACTATGAGTCCATGCCAGGCTTGCTTGTATATATATATTTTGGATCAAGCTGACTGCGTTTCGATGCCGTGTTACAACAGTATACTCCAGAAAAACCCAAGTTAACGGCTTCTTAATTTTCATCCTTTTCTTTGCTACTTCCAAATCGATAGGTAAGTTTTCAACTGATTAATATAAATCGATTAATATTTCACACTCTTTACGGATGTTCCATGCCCAAGAATAATTGTCACTTGCCATATATTTTTTCTATACCTACTAACAAAATGGTATTGAAAAGGATCTTATCCTAATTATTTAATATAATTGAACACAAGTATTTCTTAACTATCCTTGACAATGTTTCGGCTGAAATTGAAGCATATGAGGACAAGGTGGGGCTAATTGCGAATATACAGGTCTTCACCGTGTCACAAATCACAATTGGTTATGCATCCTGAAAATAAGTAATTTATCCTTTTTGCAGAAAATTATTTCTTATAAATTCGTATTTCAGAGCCGCAACTGTTTAAATGCAGAAATTCAAAGTTTGCTCAACTTAACCCATAGGTGGAGTGTTAAGTGGAAACGCAATAGAATTACTGCTTTGTTCTTGGTAACAACTTTTTCAATTGGCTTTTGGTGAACAAAAAAAAAATTGATTTTTTTATACCCGACACACTCTGTGTCGAGGGTATATTGCGTTTGTGTGGTTGTGTGTAACACCCAGAACCAGTCGAGATAGACCATACAAATATATATATATAGAAATGATCAGCGTCACCAGGAGATTCGATTTAGACATAACCGTCCGTCTGTCTGTCCGTCCGTCGTCTGTCTGTCTTTCCCTCTGTCTGTATACAGTTATCTTATAGAAGGAGATGAGCTATCTTGACAAAATTTGGTATGCGTGCTCACGGGGACATGAGTAAGAACAAGTTCGAGAGTGGACCCGATCGGACCATTTTTAGGGGTACGTCTAGTACTAGGGTCTGTTACGAAAATCACAAAAACTGCTAAACTAAAATCGAAGTTTTTCAAGATATTTTGATGAAATTTGATATTTGATCATATTTAAAGGCCAGTATATATATTATTTCAAAAAATTGGAAAATTGGGCGTGGCAGAAGGGCGGTTTTCGAAAATTGTCTCCTACACCCGAAATTCAAATGGGAATTGAACGAAATTTGGCACTTATGCTTCCTTTCTAGCCATAGACATCCTCCAAAAAATGTATTTCCTTGATCGGTCCATTATTAAGGGTACCTCCAGTACAAGGGTCTGTCACAAAAATCCCAAAAACTGCCTTAAAATCGGACTTTTTCGAAATATTGTAATGTAACTTAAAGTTTGAGCGTATATTTAAGCCTTCGATTATAGTTCAACAAAAATTGGAAAAGTGGGCGTGGCAAAGGGACAGTTTTCATAAAGAAATCTATCAAAAGTCGGTATATGGGGGCCCCTTATGGTCTTAAACACCACTTGATATTAAAAATTATTTGAACATGTGAGTCTGTATCGGGTATTCTATTGTCAGGCTCGCCTGACTATAACACCCTTACTTGTTATATGTATTAATTGAAAAATAAGTATAAAATTGAATCAACAACCATCCCCGACGACCTCATAACTATATTTATACTTATAATTTACGTGACCAGCTTTTTTCATTTACCAAAAATCGGTACAAGTACCGGAATTGCCTGTGAAAAACCGGTACACATAAAAGAAAGAATACAATACCATAAAATGTGTATTTTATTTATTCGACCAATAATTTTTTTCATTTTACCTGAGTAATTTTCCTCAAAATTGAAGAAAAAAAAAAAACACAGGTCCTCAATTTCAGATCTCAAAAACCATAGGAATTTCGAATATTCTTCTCATAAAAAAAAAAAAAAAAAAAAAATTCAAAATTATTTTTTCATTCTATTAAAATCATTATTTCCTATTTCGATTTTTATTTGTATATTTATCAGTTGAACCGATTTTTCTACTAATTTCGGTTGAGTTTTTATTTTATTTTGGCCAGTTGTAAAATCCGGTACAAATTGCTAAATTTCGGCTTCGTTTCGGTATCTTGCCTCAAAAATTCGGTACAATACCGGAAAAATCGGTACAGTTGGTCACGTAACTTATAATAAGTATTTTCGCTATGAATAGTTTTGCAGATTCTTATTAAATGGCCAATCTACCACCGTTGCTCAACTAGCCAACTAGAAAATACTTATGTCCCAGAAAATACTGTACTGCGTCAATTCCTTTCGCCTTTCAACTTCGTCTGCTTTGACTGCACTCGATGGCGAGTAGGTATTTATGCCATTAAAGCTGCCTGATGTCTGCCGGATATTTGCTGAATAATACAATATTCATGCTTGGACATACATACATAATATCGTTACATACATCGAGGTTAAATTTTTGCAAAATTTTCATTAAAAAATAATTTCAATTTAATACAAAAATCATTCACACTTCTCTTTCCATTGAAAGTAAGTAGAAGAAAAAACAAAATCGCCTCGCATGATCTAAATTGTGAAAGTAAACCATTGTATCTAACAACAAAAAATGATAACAAAAACAAAAACACGACTACCGCCAGTTAAAGAAATATATGAAGTTGAATGGGCTCTGAAATGGCATGGCTATTTCCGAATTTCTCAACGACTATACTATACACCCATAACCGTATAACTGAACGTTGAGCCGCCAACACCGATGTTGGGTCTTACATGGGCCCAAACATGTATGTATACTTCAAGATGTCTTAGGCTAACTTATAGCTATTCATTCATGTGTCTGTTAGTTTGGACGTCCATCCATCCATCCATCCGTCCGTCCGACCGCTTGGCTTTCTGTTGTTGGTGTTTTTTTTTTTTTTTTTTTTTTTGTTTTTAACAAGGGCATATCAGAAAATCTCATCGAAATTGTAACAAGCGACTAAGGCGCCGCCGCATAAGACCTTTCGTATGAAGCCGAAAATTCATGAAGCAAGCCATCAAAAGATTTAGATACTTAAAGACGCTGTGCCAAGTACTGCCAAGCAGCGGCTGCGACGGAAATAATAACAAAAAAAAACAAGTGTATGCCCTAAAGCAAACATCCATGACGGAATGCAAATCGCGAATAGCGAATCGCGAATCGCAAATCTTGAGATATCACTCTGCATATCCACACATGTTTGCAATTCGCAACGGACGGACGGACGGATAGATGGATCGTTAGTGTAGGATGCGCTGTAGTGGGAGTCTCGTTTTCGCCTTTCGGTGCCTTCTTTCTTTTGAAAGCGGCGCTTATTTTGATTGTTATGCCGCAGCGCCAACACAAAAGACTCACTGCCAACGTTCATATTTGAGTGCTCCTAACTTCTTTTAAGCGCATTTCTTTTCCTCTTATTATCAAACAATAAACAAATAAATTACTACACACACACGCACACATTCACACATGCATGCCATCATTGTTTGTATGCATACATGCGATATTTCTCCATAATTTCCTCGTGCAAAGTTGCCAAATATTTTTAGTGCAGCGGCAAGAATGAACCGAACTGTCGCCGAAGACGCATGAGGTGAGAGGGGCGCATGAATGAATGAAGATCGTTGAAAAGAAAGTGAAAGTGAAGTCGATTCAAAAAGTCAGCAATGCGCAAAGTATCTATCAAAAAAATTTGACGAAACTCTTTTCCTCTTCACGATGAATTGAATGGTGTCGGGGGTGTCTCTTTCGGTTCGGGGGCTTTTATGAAATGAAATTCGAGTCCATAGTCAATAGGACTCAAGGTCGTCTATGCAACTTTCGAGAAATTTTTCCTCCTCTCATCTTTTTGACAAATCGATTTATGTACATATACACACGAACATTAGCAAACCAAAAAATAAAATTAACAAAAAAAAAAAAAAAAATCCGAGAATATCATCAAATTTTCAACTGATTTAAAGCGCAGAGCGGCAGCGTCGTTCGAGTTTTGACTTTGACTGTCGTGCTGCTGAGATGTTCGTCTACTCGAAACCATAACGAATGCAACCGCCGTTCGTTCAAGTTGCAGTTAGAGTCAGAGTTCGTTGGTAGTTAATCCAATCGTCGAGTTAACTATCGAACACCACAAGTTCCGCATTAACAAATCACAAAGTTTTGACTGACATATACATACATATGTCAGTTAAAGGCGGCCCACGTACGATGAATAGAAGAAAATGAGCCCCGATCATCGAGAAAATTGATTTCAAATGATTTGGTTTTTTTTTTTTTTTTTTTTTTTTTTTTTTTTTTTTTGGGCAAAAAAGCACTGTGAGTTTCTTTTTTACAAATGACTTATGAAACCTCAATGACCATGGATTGAATTGATGCCACAGATCACGTTAAGCACCCTATATAAATAGATAAGAAGTTCTGTTTTGTTTTTTTTTTTTTTTTTTGTTTTTAAAGACAGATCAACCTATTCGTGTTATTTGCAGGCTGGACCATTTCTTCTCAAATCTCAACTCGCGTTACGTTCTTAATTCAGGGCATTGAACAAAATTTGTCCCTGGTCAGTATCTATGTTGGTTCTCGAGATCAAAGAGACGAAAAATTATTGGGATCGTTCCCACCAATAAAAGCTTTTTTTTTTTTGTTTTGAGTTCTGTTTATTACTTTAAGGGAAATCAATACAAAAATGATGAATAGTCATAAATGGACTATTGCCAATTTAGAGGAATTTCCCCTCCCCCAAATTAAGGAAAATTTTTGGTCCTTAGCGGAGACTAAGAGTAGAAAGAGTCTTCAAGGAAATTTTTTATGGAACTAAGTCTTTGTTTTCTAGATTAGACAACATAATCAAATTCAAGGGAATTCGGTCGCTGTTTCGAGACACTTAAAACAGGTGTGTTTTGAACCCCTAAGACCACCTCGCCTAGCAACGCCGATGACTCAAGCGATATTTGCCTAAAAGGAAAAACTGGCAACAATGGTACCCAAAGAATACAATTGAACAAGAATGGTGTAGTTTTTGGGTACAAAATAAAAATTATGGAACGGAAACCATACGTATATCTCTACACACCCTCCCCACACATGCACACATGCACACACGCACACAAATTTAAATTTGAGCCATATTAGTTACAAGTTTGAAAGTTTTGATACTAAAAAATGCTTTTAAGAACTTTTTCCACTTTATCCCAACTTAATGGGCTATCCGCTGTTATTGGGTTAACATTGTTCGTCGTTCGTATGAACATACATACATATGTAGGTACATATTAGCGAACATCGAAACCTCAATCTTGAAAACCAAGAATTTCATTGCAATTTAATATTCTCATCGGTCACAATCTCTGACATGCTCTGAAAAATCTTGAGTATATGTACCTCTCGACTCGAGGTTGAGTTGACTTGAAGAGACTGTTTGAGAGTTTGTCGTGCGTTTCGTTCGTCGGCTCGTTCGCTCGTTCTAGCTCGTTTGACGCTCTTCATATGCAAATGCCCGTCTTTGCACGTGCATGTGCCCCACTTTAGATTGTGTGTGTTGCCTGTTCGTAGCATTGGCATAAGCATAACCATTAACATAGGCTAAAGAAGCACTTTTCCTACCACTCGAGCATGCATTTTCACAAAAAATGTATGTATGTACATAAGTATTTCGAATGAACGAAGGAATTGGAAAAAATCGGAAAATTGTCAAACTGCTCCGTGAAGACCACAAATGATTATGAGAGCAATAAAACTGGATTAATCGTAGGTGATTATATTTTCATTTTTATGCTTTTCCAAACGATGGATGTATAGCAAAAAAAAAACCATTTATACACAATATCTGTATGTATTTATGTACCTATATACATATGTATTGCATGAATTCGAATTCGCAATGCTTTCGGTTAATTCAGTATGAATCATTTAACCACTTTATGATCTCAAATGTAAACCGCAATTGCACAATTGCCGACGACAAACCCAAGCTAAGCTGCATGGGCACCTACTTGTGGGTACCTGGGTTAAGCTCTGAAAATGCTAAAATATTTCAAGTTTCGCAGCTGAAGTACATACCTACAACGTATGCGAATAAAAGTCGCAGGAAATAAGGCTAATTTATTTAATTGAGGCTTGCGAGAGTTTTTTTTTTTTAATATTTTTATTTTTCATTATTATCGTACTTTGATAATCTTGCGTATGGTCATTACTTTTTAAGACGCAGTCACTCAGTCACTCTTGATTTCATTTGACATAACATTAGGAATCAGATTATCAGCTGGTTCGATTTCTATAAGTATAAGCATTTGCTTTGTCGAAGTAAGTCAACTATTAAGGTTCAGTTAATCTTGAGTGAGCTGAACGGCACTGAAGTAAAGTGGACAGAACTTTACTTGAATTAACTTAAATTAACTAAGCATCGAATAAAATTTGTCGCTCTTCAGTATCTTATCGTATCGATTGAATAAATAACTTAATAATTATAATATAGATTATTATTTACTAACTAACAAATGCTATAACATAACTTAACTTAAATAATAATTAACTAATTAGTTAAGAATACTTACTATTAACTTAACTTTAACTTAATAACTAACTGAAATAACTTACATATAACATAACTACATGAACATGAACTAATAAATAAACATTCATACATAACTTAACTTAAATAATAACATGAATAAATTAACTCTAACTATAACTATAACATTAACTTAACATTAACATAACTAACATAACAAACTAACATAACATAACATAACATAACATAACATAACATAACATAACATAACATAACATAACATACACATAACATAACATAACATAACATAAACATAACATAACATAACATAATACACTAACAACATAACTAAATAACATAACATAACATAACATAACACTAACATAAACATAACATAACATAACACTAACATAACATAACATAACATAACATAACATAACATAACATAACATAACATAACATAAATAACATAATACATAACATAACATAACATAACATAACATAACATAACATAATAACATAACATAACATAACATAACATAACATAACATAACATAACATAACATAACATAACATAACATAACATAACATAACATAACAAACATAACATAACATAACATAACATAACATAACATAACATAACATAACATAACATAACATAACATAACATAACATAACATATAACATAACATAACATAACATAACATAACATAACATAACATAACATAACATAACATAACATAACATAACATAACATAACATAACATAACATAACATAACATAAAAACATAACATAACATAACATAACATAACATAACATAACATAACATAACATAACATAACATAACATAACTAAACCGAAATTAACTTAACTCAACTTAACTTAACTGTAACTTAACTTAATTGAGTAAAATAAAGTTTACCTAGAGACTCTCAGTTTCAAGTTCGAGACAAAAACAACTGTATAAAGTTTTTTCCTGTTCCTGTAATTTTTACGTTTCTGTTCTATTTCGATCCGATGAAACCGCAGAAACTTTGCGCAATTCACTGACTTTATATTCTTAATGATTTTCTCTTTCTATCTTTAATTACGATGATCGGCAAACTTTTACTGGGCTGTAACAATTGTAAATGTAGGTATGCCACATAGTGTAGTGTATTTTGTGTATTAGAAAAAAAGCACACACTTATGTATGTACATACATAAGTGGAGTGAAATTATCAATTGAAGTCTATCTGATCAACTTCATTCATCAACTTGTCTTATAAATGCGTTGCTGAACAAAATCACTTTTTCTTTCTTTTTTTTTTTAAATAATTTATACAGATTTAAAAAAATATTGCCTTCAATACACGCATTTATTAAGCCAGATTTTCGCATTGTCCAATTGGCAGTTGAAAGCAGTTATTATTTATGTATGTAAACAACTGTCACTTTCTTAAACATGAAAGAAAGACTTTATATAAATATTTATGCATCTACAATAAGATCGAAATCATTATAAAAAAAAATTTTTTTTTTTAAATGGGCAATCTTTCTCGTTTTTATTGCCCGTTGGAAACAGTGTTTTCCAGCGGCTCCCAAACTGAGGATCGCTTTTCTTAGAATTTACTTCGTTAAAGTTAGTTTTTGCATTTGATTAAAAGGTTTTTTCGAATCATATTGTTAATTTAATTTTGAATAAGATGAACCACACACTCATCCAGCCATGGGCGTATTCACAGTATGGCAGGGGCTGGGCATGGTGAAGGGCATTTTATAACAGTTACACCAGTTTTGGGTCTAAGTTTTGGTGCACCCCCAAGTGTAGCAACGAAAATCACAGATTCGGCCGCATTTTCAAATGCCCCGAAAGGAACATACAACCAACTGGAAAATCATATTAATAACTGGAAATTGGAACTGGAAGAGCAAGAGAACACGTTCACCCAAAGAGCAACAAAGATCAACGCATGGGACAGGATTTTAATGAGCAAGAAACAAACGATTTGGACCTTAACGATGCAGTGCAAAAGGTAAAGAACAACCAGTAACAGGTTGACCAGGACATTGATTTTATTTCAACGCAATGTAGAGATCTGGAAGACAGTATTCCACTATTGGAAAAGAAATTCCTTCAATTACCATAAGCGGATGTTGAACGCGGTCAAACCTATGAAACGGTGGAGGATATGGATATCCATATCCAATGAGCCGAATGTCCGAAGATCTGAAGGAGTAAATTGATAAGTTGACCGGGTCAAGAAAATGCGAGTCCTATTAATCACATTGGTCATATACCTACTCAATGCTCATTTGTGTGTACATTGCAAGCGATCGAAGCTACATCAGAAGGTATAAACAAGGAGCTGGAAAATATCGATAAGATGTTTTTAGAGTTTGAAACTTGTTTCGGAACACTCCTTCCATTCAACATAGGACAAGTGAACCAAGAAGAATCCATCGATTCATTCTTAAATATCGTAGAGATGAGTTTAAATAAGTTCCGGTGGAATTGAGTAAACAAAGAAATCGATAATTTGAAAATTCCAAAATCGAAACGGATCCAACATCGTTTTTCAGAATATAAAAGGAGACTCGCTCTGGCATGAGACACCCACTATGCACGTTGGCAAACAATTTTTAATATACACACCAGACAAACCATTTATGTCTGCCCCTTCTTCCTAACTGAAATTCTGGATAGGTCCATCCAACCAGTACTTATCGAAACTTTCGAATTCGATAGTTGAAGCCAAAGGACTTAAAACGCGGATCCCCCCATAAATCCTCAATGCAACAACGTTCGGGAAACACTGGTTGTTTGGAATATATTATTTGGAGGTGATTTCACTCAATCGATGAGATCTGTGCAATTCAGAAAACCGATGAATGGACATTGATATGACACTGGAGATTCAATGTGGGAATTTTATAAAGCGACGGATTTGATAAGATCCACTTGGAAAAAATTGAACAAATCACAAGACCATAACTTTGAAAAAAAGAGACCGAACAATCGACCGACCGACGGGTGGCATAAACGGTAGCACGTCGTTCCAGATAAGAAGTTGAGAGACACAAATACATACATATATAGAAATATACAATTGCAACAAAGAGCGTTAAAATCCATTTGCCGAGATGAAATCGAAATCGAAAGAGAAATGAAAAGCGGAATTAAAGAAGAAAATTTGGACAATAGGAAATTCAGTTTCAGTTTCGGTTAAGGTTTTATCTTCGAGCTTAATTACAATAATTAAATCTCAGAAGCACTAAAGGAAAACAGTCCAATCTCGTTCGAAGACAACGATTCGGTTTCCTCAGGCATTCGTCGTGCATGTATGAAGCTGCACGACGAACTGTTCTCATAAACCCGTTGCTATTGCATTGTTTTATGACAATCAGTAAAATTTTCCAGCAGTTTTCTTATTGTCTTTTGAAAACCATGAGATTCATTACGAGGAGGAAAACTAGAGCTTATGTCAAATTATACTTTAGCTTCAGACTTTTCTTTTCTTATTATTTTTCGCATTATTAGTTCAAATAATTTTTCTTGCTCCCTAATTGTTTGTGCATTGCAGCGAATGTACATACATACCTACTAAAATGACATACATACATATATGTTTGTGTGTACAGTGAAAATCCAGTCGGCCAAAGAAGGAACGCTAGAGTTTAAAGAAAGCATGAGCGAGGTCGAAGCATAAGTAGATATGGAGAGAGGTGTAGAGAGTGTACAGAGAAAGGTAGACAGAGAAAGAGAGAGAAAGAGAGAGATAAACAGGAAGAGAGAGAGAAAGAGTGAGAGAAAGAGGGAGAGAAAGAGAGAGAGAGAGAGAAGAGAGAGAGAGAAGAGAAGAAAGAGAGAGAGAGAGAGAAGAGAGAGAGAAAGAGAAGAGAGAAGAGAGAGAGAAGAGAGAGAGAGAGAGAGAGAGGAAGAGAGAGAGGAAGAGAGAGAGGAAGAGAGAGAGAGAGAGAGAGAAGAGAGAGAGAAGAGAGAGAGGAAGAGAGAGAGAAGAGAGAGAGGAAGAGAGAGAGGAAGAGAGAGAGGAAGAGAGAGAGGAAGAGAGAGAGAGGAAGAGAGAGAGAGAAGAGAGAGAGGAAAGAGAGAAAGAGAGAGAAGAGAGAGGAAGAGAGAGAGGAAGAGAGAGAGGAAGAGAGAGAGGAAGAGAGAGAGGAAGAGAGAGAGGAAGAGAGAGAGGAAGAGAGAGAGGAGAGAGAGAGAGAGAGGAAGAGAGAGAGAGAGAGAGAGAGAAGAGAGGGAGAGAAGAGAGAGAGAGAGAGAGAGAGAGAAGAGAGAAGAGAGAGAGAGAGAGGAAAAAGAGAGAAAGAGAGAAAAGAGAAAGAGAGAGAAAGAGAGAAGAAGAGAAGAAAAGAGAGAGAAAGAGAGAGAGAAGAGAGAAGAGAGAAGAAGAGAAGAGAGAAAGAGAGAGAGAGAGAGAGAGAGAGAGAGAAGAAGAAGAGAAGAGAGAAGAAGAGAGAGAGAGAGAGAGAGAAGAGATAGAGTGAGATGATTTAATGAGGTAGAGGTAACGTGATTAAATGAGAGGCAAAGAGAGAAAATGAGTACATGATTTAGCAATCAAGCATACTCCCGCTTGTAATTTGGCGAGAGTTAAATAGAGCAGAGAAAAATAAAAATATAATTGATTTCAGATAATAAGCCAAGTATGTAGGATAAGAATAAAGATAGACCCATATAAGAAAAGAGAAAATTAAGAATTGACCTATCGGTTTTTGATTAATAAATTAGAGCAATATGAGTATGATGAGTCAAATCAGTATAGCATTTACATCAAGTTATTAAACGCCAAAAGCAAGAAATTTAATCGTGCCAATTTTGCGCACCTATGGTTTTTTGTTCATGAAATTACAGCAAATATGATTCATCGATTTGCAGACGTCAAGAACATACTCGCTTGTATTAACATAGGATTATTAAAGGCGAAAAAAGCAAAAAAATTCAAAACCATTTTATTACAGAGGTTTTGCTTGTTGCGTATGCAATGAGCTCTTGAACCCAGCTGATGTGGAAGCAGAGATTCTCTATCTTGCTTAGACGAAGAACATACTCGTCTTGTCGTCCTCCCCCGCTCAGACGTGTAGGACTCGATCTGAAACGCGGTCAAAATAAGAAGAGAAAACTTTGCAAAATTCTTATTAATTTTACAGATTTTGATATCTCATCTGATTTTATTTGATGATATGTATTTGTTTGCCAAACCGAGGCTGAGGAGCTGTGGGAGTTGATTTACAGCACACTTGAGAAATGGATCGTTTTGTTCGCAGGCGAATGATGTGTTGCGTTAGGCGCAGCGATACCACCACCAATCCGCACTGAAAACCAGCAACATCTAAATTGTCTTCTTCTTTAACACATCAAGTGATTTTTTTTTTTTTTTCATCCTTTGTGTGAACGAATGCAAGATTAACATGCTCTTTTCATATGTTCATCATAGGATTAGGATAGGCTCGAGGCCTATTGACAGTTCGGCTCCATCGCTATACTCCCAGCGGTAGCGCTTACCTAACTCTGACCGTACTACTTAAATATGTTCTTGCGCTTCTTTGTGATTCATCGCATTTCGTAGGAGCTGTTGAACCCCTGGAACCATGCTACAATCAAACTTCTCGGCTTCAGTTCCAGTTCTCAGTTCAGTTCAGTTTCAAGAGTTCAATCTTTATTTTGGATGGCAATAGTAGGACTCATGTATGGAGGTACCCTACCTTCATACATTTTAAAGACAAGACACAAAGTACTTTTGTGCAGGGAATGATTTTTTAGATTCAATCCACATCCGAAAATCAGGAAAGCACATACGGGAAATATATATGTCTGGATATAAAGCTTTCTAATACTTAAAATCCTTCTCGAAATAATTTTCGGCCAACGCACCTGAATATAGACATAAAAAGACTTTTAACCCATATTACAGTCGGAACTGTTTTTTTTTTTTTTTCTTAAAATATTCAAGGCTAATATTTGCTTAACAGTTTGTCCTTAATCCTTGCACTACTGAGTAACAACCACAAATTGAGATATTTTGTTCAAAATTTCGCTTTTAAATATGTATTTTCCCATCGAATGTGGTACTTTACTTTTGGATAAATGTTAACCCTTGCAAGGCTTTTCACTTGCAAGCCAACATCAGATGTACACGTTAATATCAGCTCTAGGATAAAAATTCCATTGCAATTTGTTGTTGCCAGTTGCAATGAATGGGTTAAGAAAGAAAATATGAATGGCGTTTATTTTTTATAATACTGTTGCATATGTGGGACATACCCAATAAGTATTTCGTGCCATCAAATCCTGCCAAGACGATTTCAAACGGTTCGCAATTGAAGGCAATATTTGTGCTGACAACTCTTTTAATTGTTCTTAAAAAAAAAACACATACAACTATAACTTTACACACAGCTGTATTTTGGAAATAACCCACCCCCTATGTCCTTTTACTTGCAATGAAAAATAAAATAAAAATTGACTTCAAGGAAGTGGTTCAATCGCTTGAAGTGTAGATGACAAAGAGGCCCATAATTCCGAAGATGTGCCCCCTCAGTGGAAAAAGAAAAGGGGAAAAAGGAAATAAAAATAGAATAAAAAAAGAAATAAAAATTTTATACCAATAGGAATTCTCTCTACTTAACGTTATTGGAGTTTGGGAAGCACACTTGTGATTGTTCACTCAAATTTCCACCCGAGCGAAAAGATTTATGGCTAACAATATTAGAGGGCGGAAAAGCACTAACTGTACTATTGTACTCACCCAATTCACCCAAATCGCTTTGAGTCTTTGATTCTTTGCAGCTGATCGTCGAAAGTGGGTGGCAATTACGGAGTAAGTTCAAATATTTTCCAATGTTTTTCTTGGGGTAGGTTTTCACCGTATATCGTTAAATAACTTGAATGGTTTCCTTTTCATTTCCATAGCATTGGCAATGAAAAAAAAAAGAAGAAGAGAAAAAAAAACAAATCGCTTCTTCTCCAAAGTCTTGTTTTACCACATGATAAGGGAAATAAAACAACAACAATAACAAAAAGAGGAAGAGAGGAAAAGACGAAAATAAAATATAAGAGAAATTCTTATTTTTGGGGGGGGCTTTCACGAAAAACTGATGACACCGAATGGATAGAAAATTCACACACAAAAAAAAAAAAAGCTTTATTACTTTAAAAGAACTTCAACGTAAAGGCGGTTTCCCGAAGTAAACAATCCAGAGAATGTTTTATTTTTATTTTTTATAAACTGGTACGTGGACATGACACCCGACGTTAAGGTCTTGGATTAAAACCAGTTCCGACTTTTGTGCGCTTTCTGTGGACACATCTATGTATATGAACGACACTCGAAGTTCTTGCGGTCTTCAAGAGTTCTTGCCACGCTTTTCCGAATTTTTTTTGTTTTTGTTTTTATTTTTTATTATTTTCTTCCTGTCTTTTGTTTCCGTTGATGCGACCTGCATGCGCAAGAAACAATTTCCAACTGAAAGCAACAAGATCCAATTGGAGTGCAGCACTCCGTCTGCCGGCAGCAGCATGCGTTTTGTGTGCTAACTGCAACAAATGGCATTGTCATTCGTTGGCAAGGCTTGTAACACAATACAAAATTTTATTATACATAAGTAGGGCTCGAAGGAAACAAGCCCTAAAATATTTAGTTCAATGCATTTGATTAATCGAAGCCTCAACGCGACAATTGGGTTTTTTGATGCAATAATCTAGATTATTATTAAGTGCTTAAATGCGTATATCCCTTCAATATTAAAAATAAATAATGTTTATATTAGTGTTGCAACGGATAGTGTAGCCTACCGAATGCCGAATACCAGATATTTGGCTGCCTGGGAGGCCGGATAGCTGGATATCTGGGTGCCGTATATGTAATATAGAAGGTCCATTAGTAGAAAAAATTCGAACGTTTTTTTTTCAAAAATTTCACTTTTAGTAGTGCTTGTGTCGAGTGGTTGCACCGAACTGCAGTGAAACATCTCTGAAAATGGAAATTTACTGTGACCATTTTAGCGGACATGCATCGGGATTCCTTCAATCGTTCCATTTTCAAATCTGAATTTATTAAAAAAAAAAAAAAAAAAAAAAAAAAATATAGCAAATGTTTAATGAGAGGTATCCGGTAACCGGCCGGATACTAGATTTAAGGCCAAATAGTTCGGATACCCGATAGTGGCCGGATATCCGTTACAACTCCAGTAGTATATAGGTATTTAAAGTAATGGTTATTTCAATAATATCGTAAGCGACACATTTCAAACTTAAATGGTATGAAATCAATATAAAAAAAATATCATGATTGACAAAAACAGCATTATCCTCGCAAAAAGTAGACAAGAAAGGCATCGAACATTATAAAATTAATTGAAATTCTCCAATAATGTGGAAAATAATCAAAAAACTACCTTTCCCAATGGCGGATTTACCTTAAAGGCGGCAAATTTTCAGGGGCGGTAAATTCTGACCGTCAATGCATCAATAAAAGGAAAAGCCGATAATTAGGTTGCTGTGTGAGGCGGAAATTTATCTCAATACGCCCTTGACTTTTTCCGTGAAATTTGATTTAGTAAGGGCTCGGAGTATACTAATTTTCTAATGACTAAAATCAGCAATTTGATTTTTAACTGCAATAAATACAAAAAAAAAAAAAAAATCCCTCTTAGGAGAGAATATTTTTAAAGAGTTTTGAGGCAAAAAGTAAATTTCTTACGGAAATTCGCCTCGGGGAAAGGAATTTGGAAACTCTTTCGGAATTTTCCATTGTTTTCGAAGCAATTTTTTTTGTCGTTGTTATGGCATTGCCGAGCCCTAATTATTAGTATATAGTCTTTATTATCGCAGTATTCAATAGGCACTGGCTGAAGTGCTCTGAAACACTTTCTTACAACCGAGCAATTAATTCAACGAAAAAATAGTTCCAACGCCTCAAAATAGTTATGAATAACGAATTTCAATATAAATAGGTATATATCTGCGTTGAAAACATTTTTTTTTTTTTTTTGCTTTGGAGAAAGCAAATCTTTGAGACAGAGAAAAATTCTAAATTTCTTCATTATTCTATTCAAAACTTTTACTAGCGATGATACCCTCTCAATATCTCTCACTCAGAGCATCCACATATTCTTACTATTTCTTTAAATTTCAAAGAACAGTATTTTGAAAATAGCGTTTTCCATCAGATAGTAAAAATAAATAAAAAAAACACAATATATATTATGGTATGTAGGCTTTGAAAATACCGAAAGTAGCGCCACAAGCCATGGAATCCAAAAGAAATCATTAATTTGTGCTGCCAGATGGTAAAATTTAAAGACCACTTCAAGTCGTCGTTGTTATTGTTTTTAATGAAAAATAAGATGTGTAGGGCGTGAATCATTATAGCTGCCCAACTTTTGTGTCAACTGAGACACAAGCGATAGTTTGTCTGATTTATGTCTAGCCAAATATCAATACCGGAAATCACCGATCATGAGTATTTCTAGAGAATGTAAACATTTCGTCACATTCGAATATATCTGATTGTCTTTCTGATATGCATATAAATTCTAACAAGTATAAAAGTCCGCAAGAGCTGAACGAAAGTAATAGTTAGAAACAAAACTACCATTTACCGCATTCTTCAATTCGGGACTTAAAATTATGAACGTAACTACCACGTCCGTTTGGATATGCCCATTTGAAGAATGTATGTACGTAAGTGAAAGGGAAATTAGACTCGTGTTCGAGGAATTTTTCGAAATTTTAGAATGGGTTGTTTTGCGACCCTTGTACAGCTAGAGAATGACCACAAAGGAACGCTAGACAATCTTACGGAATCCTATCGCTGTAACGCAACGCAAACCCCAAAAAAATAAATAAAAATTGCAAAATCCACCGCACTAAAATCGCAGATCTGGCAACACATTTAGAGTAAAACTCCAGAGCGAGAGAGCGTGCTTATGTGGCGGAAAGTGAGTTTTAACTTTTTCACAATGGAAAAACCATCAGAACTAGCCCTTCCGCCTCATTTCAACACCCTCATCCAGCATTCATCATTTCTATTCGAAATGTTGGTGAGTGATTGTCTTTGCAATTTGACTCGTGAGAGGAAAAATTCGAGCGAATGCCGGCAGCCAAGATGACAATGAAGAAGTGCTTAAGTCGGTTGCTCTTTATTCTCGTAGTTCTAATCTGTTTGGGTGCAGGATTAAACGAATCAGCCGTGTGTGTGGGTGTGTGCGTGTGCGTGTGCTTGTGGCGAGCTAAACCTTTTATAATTTTGTGAAGAGTAATGCTTTGGCTCACTTTTTAGTGGACATGGATAATTTTCTTTGGACGAGGCTCGTTCCCACACAGAACCAAATGGGTACCATTCAATATTGTACGTATTTATGTACATAAAGAACTACTTGACTGAACTGCTCGGCTGAAATTGAAGGACGACAAGTTCATACTTGCGCCTGATTGGGTGGTGTGCAGCCTGATAACGAACCGCACATTCCTTTCAGCCTGCATACGGCTGCAAGTTGATCGTGGACCTCCATCAAGTTGCACACTGGCTTGAAACGGAACAAACAAAGGAGGAGTGAAATACAAAAAAAAAAAAAAAAAAAACATTAAAAGCTGGAGACGTAGATTAGGAAGAGGCAATATGGTGGAATCATTGCACAAAATCCATCTTGAATGTATGTGTGCATGTATTTATGTCCCTCGGTCGATCTTTTTATTCATAGTGTGCAGGTAAACCTTGAAATCAATTAACCCTGCAACGCGTAAGGAAAAATTTATCGCCACAAATTTAAATCGAACGATTTGTAACATTTAATATTTCCAACAATGCCATAAACCGTTAAACTTATTTGGGACAAACTTTTCCATTACATGTTAAAGGGTTAATAAATCGAAGATCAATCTAACTTTTGAAAAAAAAAAATCCTCTCTCTGACTCTTCATGACTCTCTCTCTACTTCTCTCTCTCTCTGAATATCTCTCTCCTTCTCTGACTCTTCTCTCTCTCTCTCTCTGACTCTCTCTCTCTCTCTCTCTCTCTCTGACTTCTCTCTCTCTGACTTTCTCTCTGAATTTTCTCTCTCTCTCTCTCTGACTCTTTCTGTCTTACTCTCCCTCTCTGAGTCTGTCTCTTTGAGTCTCTCTCTGGTTCTATCTCTGAGTCTCTCTTTCTCTCTCTCTCTCTCCTCTCTCTCCTCTCTCTCTCTCTCTCTCTCTCTCTCTCTCTCTCTCTCTCTCCTCTCTCTCCTCTCTCTCTCTCTCTCTCTCTTCTCTCTCTCTCTCTCTCTCTATCTCTCTCTCTATCTCTCTCTCTCTCTCTCTCTCTCTCTCTCTCTGTCTCTCTCTCTCTCTCTCTCTGCTCTCTCTCCTCTCGTCTAATCTCTGACTCTCTCGCTGATCTTCTACTTTACTCTCTCCATTTCTCTTATCTTCAATGATTTATCCTCTCTTTATTTCTCGCTCTCTCATCCTCTCGGTCCTAGATCTCTGACTCATCTTCGCAATGATCTTCCTATCATTTTCACTCTCTCCATTTCTCTTACCGTCTTTCACATGGTGTTAACCGTCTCCTTCTATGTGTAATCGCTTATTTCACCCACTCCCTCTCTTTCTCTTACTTTCTCCCTCGCCGCTGTCATCCGCTTTCTCCTATTCTCGCAACTTTCTACCTTTCCTCTTAATCCACAGTCTGTAACTCTCTCTATCCCCACATTTCTTCATCTTAACCCCTCAAGCCGGATTCGACCCACCTTTCCTCCTCTCTGACTGCGCACTCACCCCTCTCGTAAGCCTCCGTAACTTACGCTCACTTCCTCCGTGTCTCGTTTTCTCTAACTCTATGAGGGCGCCCGAAACGGATAATACCAACCAACCATAAGTAACCATGCGGATTTTCCGGGTCAAAGATTCACAAAAATAATGACGGCCAGCTAGCCAGTCAAGTTGGCTCGTCGTATTGTTTCAAATTTTCCAAAACTCATTTCAGATCAAAGTTTATTTGGATTTATGTTGTTTTTTTTTTTGGAAGAATCAAAGAGAAAAATTTTATAAGTTTTCATTTTATTTTTTTGTCATTTTCGTTTCTCATTAGAAAATTAACAAGATAAAGTTTTCACTTTTTTTTTAGCAGTTTTTCCGAAAAAATACGAAACCAATATAGCGAAAAACTCTAAATTTTTCAATTTAATTTTTTTTTAAATTGGATTCATTTTGTGTGGCATTTTAAATTTTCCAAGACAAATTTAAATTGTTGAGGGAATATGTGGAAAAATTTCGGTTGCTCGAGAGTTCTCCGTTCGGGTGAAATTTTCGCAATGTTCAAAGCAGGTTCGGAGATTCAGCGAAATTTGTGTGACATCCCAAGGCCCGTTCGAGAAGTGTCAAGTGGCAGCGTTCAACGATTACAATCGATCATCATGTGTCAATCTCTGGATTTGCTGAAGCAATGCGATGAAGGGGTTAATTGTGGAGTGCGATGTTTTAGTACAACGGGTCAACGTTGCGATTGGCGTAGCCAAATGGGACACGACGAAAGCCGAAAAGTGATTCCAAAACTTATATATCTGCACAATCCGTGGAAGTATCTACTAACTAAATACAATTTGATGAAGCTTCGTCTATTGTGGGATCGTGACTTTGCTGAGAAGGAATTTATACGGGGTTCGAAACAGGTATTAAATAATGTGTGACTCTGGTTTGTGTCTCGGGTGGGTGCGTCCATAGCATTAGCACGAACCAAAAACGAGATAAAAGAAAAGAGTATAAATATAAGTATAGATTCTATACACTTTGTTTCTTTCTTCTATGGGAGAGTAGAATCTCGACTATCCGTATCAAATAAGACCGTATAATCGAAAATCCGGATAATCGATTGCGAAGTCAAACAAATAACATTTTATACCATTTTTCTTATAGACTCGGCGTTAGGAATGAGTTGGGATAATCGGATATCCGGATAATTACTATTCGGATAATCGATATTCTACTGTACATATGTATGTGTACAGTAAAATCCGACTATCCGAATCAAATAAGCCCAAAGGTTATCCATATATTCGGATAAGTTCGGATAATCGGGTAATTCGAAATCGAACAAAAAAATAATGAAATAAATTAATAATTATTTTTTATTAAAGATTCAGATAATATTAAATGAATTCGAACAACCGGATATCCGCAAAATCTTAAGTCGAATAAAAAAACATATCTCAATTTGTGAGTAATTTTGTAATTCGGTAATTAGAGCCGGGAAGAATAAGCACGGATAATCGTATATCCGGATGATCAAGTTCGGATAGTCGCTATTCTACTGTAGTTTAGAGTCGTATTCTGCACATGTATGTATAATTTGTTTGTCGATTATTATGGCTTGACCATGTCATTCAGTGATGCCAGATCAAGGGATTTTTCCCATTTCTAAGGTTTATTTTGGTTTAATTTTTAACCAAAATCCATTTACAATATTTAAAGGGGATTTCTCATAGCTGGTTGTCAATAGAAAATAAAACAAAGGGTACTTTTTATACCCAGCGTAAGCGGGGTATATTAGTTTTGTGAAAATCTTGTAACAGCCAGAACTAAGCTCCGTAGATATAGACATATCTATATATTCTTGATCAGGATCAAAAACTGAATCGATTTCGACATGTCCGTCTGTCCGTCCGTCTGTGTCCGGATCTCCTCCGAAACGGCTGGACCAATCAAGTCGAAATTTGGCACACAGGTATATCGGGGTCCGAGTATGATCCTAAGTAAAAATGGTAGACATCCGCCCACTTCCACGCCCACAAATGAATTTATTGTGTTTTCAGTAAAATGCTTGTAACTTGCACTCAACACATTTCATTGATATTTGGTGTACTGGAAAAACAACGGAAAGGGACATATCCTGGAAAAAAATGGACGCCGTCCTTCTCGAGCCACGCCCACAAATAAGACCACAAATAAGGGCTTATCGTAACTTGTGAAGTAAAAGTCGTAGGAGCTTCAAATTCGCAACATAGGTTCACCAAGGCGAATGAAAGGTGTAGGAAAAAAATTTATGTCGCCCACCCACTGCCACGCCCACAAATGGAGAGGCAAAACATAGTGCGCTAATAATGTCGGGACGCTGGGTATTTCAAAGTCGGGCTTGACCGACTTTATCTTTCTTACTTGTTTTTTTTTTTAAATATTCGTGGGGAAAGTGTCACGAAAATACTCTGGCAATTAAATGCCATGTTTATCGAAGAAATCTTATATCTTTTCTCTCCCCTCACAGGCGGCAGTTGTTTTGACAGACATAATAAGGACACAAAATACAGGAAAAGTCAGTCAGTTCACAACTCCACTCGGATTTCAGCAAATCACACGTGACATGCTCTTGTCACGTAACGATGCCCGACTGAAGCTCATCAAATTGGATACAGAGCACTTCCGGCGTGCCATTCCCATTCAAGTTGCAACACGAACCAATTTCGGTAAATTCGAAATTTAACCTAATTGATAGAGTTGCAACGGATATCCGGACTTAAATTTAGTATTCGACCGGATACCGGATACCACCATCTATATCCGGCCGCCGGATATCTCACATTAAACATTTGCTATGTTGTATTTGTACTTCCAATGCAGATTTGAAAATGGAGCGATTGGAGGAAACTGGATGCAGTTCCGCTTACATTTTCACAGACAACTTCCATTTTCAGAGATGTGAAAAAATGACGTTCGAAATTTTTTCTACTAAACGACAATGCTCTCAGGATCCATTGCTACGCCGTTCAATATGGCGAAAAATTTATAACAAAAATAATTAAATATCCGGCAGCCGGATATCCGGTTATCCGGCCTGGCAACCAGCTGGATATCCGGTATCCTATATTCGCCCATTCGGATACACTATCCGTTGCAACACTAGTAATGGGGAATTTTTTTTTATTCCATTTTCATCAAGTTTCCTCATATATAAATAGAGAGTTTTGACTGTAAATGTGTATATTTGAAAGTAACCTGCAGCAAATGTCACTAGTGACTGAGTCGGTCTTTCACTAGTTCCTCCGTCACCAGTACTACTGATACACTAAACCCCTGACAATGCATTCTAATTTTGACATTTTGTATGGGCACATGTTTGAGCGGACACCAGTTGACGCTTGAGTAAGTGATGAAGTAGAAAAAGCGCATTGGCTTTAGTACGTTAACGGAAGGCGGATTTTTTTTTTTTTTTTTTAAGTAAATATAACCAAGGCACTTACAGCCACTTAACGTGCGAAAAAATTAAAAAAAAAAAAGGTTTCAAATATAATTCAAACGAATTTTCTTTCCTCTTCTCACCCGTAAAAATCCATAAACACTCCCTCAAATTTGACAATTTTTCCACATTTTATCGCCTGCGCGGGGACTCAAACTCCAGTCTTCGCATTGCTTAGTGCACACACTATCCACTGAGCTACAGCGATCTCTGATTCATGCGCAGAAAATATTGTATTATACGAGTGTTCGCCGAAATCGAACTCTAGACCTCCTCGTTGGCCACGTCAATAGTGAGACTCTAGTTCTCTTTTCTATTGAATGACAGCGGTGACAATGGGGTTATTCGGCCCGCATTTACTGCAAGGAAGTGAGAGCTTCCCTAAGGGACGACGATCTCATGCGTGTGTGAAAGCACATGCACGATAATGTGGTGACCTGGGGAGGCCTGATGATCAGAAAAGGAGTCAAATGGAGCAAGCATCGTTCGGGCAAGGTCCGTCTGTGGTCAGATCTCCTTCCAAACGGCTAGACCAATCACCTTGAAAATTCGCACACAGGTAATGTTGGGTCCCGAGGTCGATCCCAAGTGTAAATGGCCACTGCCACGTCCACAAATGGAGATTTTTCGTAACTTCCAAAGTGGAAAGCGTATTAGCTTGAAATTGGAAACTTAGGTCAATAGGTATTAAAAATTGTTTAAAAACAATTTTGCTTAGCACTAGCAAAATAGCCATATTGTAGGTTGAAATAATGCTTTGTGAGATATCCGAGCCGTCTTTGGCAGGACTGGAGAAACTTTCATTAAATTGAATTTTATTTGTTTGATGATTATATTTATTATTTTTTTTTTTTCAATTTAAAAAAAAATATTTTAGGTCAAAAATTCTGCTTCATCGATATGCTCTTTGTGGGCTTGCGGAATACGATGGACTTTAGTACACAAGAAGAGGTCTATGAAGTTAAAGAGGTACTGCGTCAAATCGATGCGGATATGAAAACGCCTCTCGAAGTTATCAATGTGCCTCATCGGATTGTGTTTGTCGAGATTTTAATACGATTTAGGCGAAATTATTCCGCCGAAACGAAGGATGTTACACGAGAGGACGATAATCGCGATTGGGCGGTGTCGTTTTATAAAATTCTAACATTCGATGTACTCAATTATGATCCCCGCGGTTAAGCATTCTGACGGACGACGGACGACGCGAAAGCTAAAGAATATTTTTTCTTTTCTTAAGTTTCAACTCAAATTTTAACTTTGAAAATAAAATATTAAAAAAAAAAAAAACCTTCGAGAAATTTGACCAATTCAACCAAAATATTAGTGAGCCCCAGCTATAGTCATGCCCGACTCCCTTTCATTCGAATCAATAAAGTCGCGAGAAACCATTATTTGAGGGCGTATGTGTGGGCGTGGATTTGTCCAGGGATATATTTTTCTCCCCCAGCCCATCGTGATAGTTCCAAGTACCACAGATACCAGAGAATACCATTTCATCGGAATTGAAATCATACATTGATTTCGATAGGTGTTTGCCCTTACTTATTCCTTCTGATTTCGGGTTAAAAGATTGTCAACTTTGCACTGTCAAAACGGTATGAAGGAGCCGTCGGATGTAGAGTTGTTCAGTTTTATTTTTCCTTCATTTGAAATTCAAATTTTGAATCAAAGAATTTCCATAAATTTTGTACTGGTTTGGGGCTTTGTGCCAGCCATGATACAAGAAAACAAGATAGCGCCAGTTCAGTACCGCTATTTTGAGGCTCTCTTTGAGAGCCGAAAATTGAGTTTGTGACGTCACTGAGCGAGAAATTGTTGTTGTTTCCCATGCTATTCAAAAAAGTAAAAAGCCGGTTTAACATGGGAAACAACAACAACGAATCGCGATTTTGAGTTTGTGACGTTTCCTCTCTCAAGTGGCGCTATCTTGTTTTCTTGTATCATGGTGCCAGCAATGGTAAAATGAGTCGGAAAATTTCAAAAATTTTTGAGATTTTTGCTAAATATTACTACAGTTAATTTTTTCAAATCCACGTCTTAAGCTTTGTCTTAAATATTAAACTTCTTACGAAATATAGAGGCATGCTCTAGACCTCGAATCCTCATATTCGAAATTAGTTTGATTTCAATAGAAATCGAAGCTATTTTGAAATTTTTTATTTATTGGGATTCTATTTCCAGTGCATGCTTGATAGCCATAAACCTAAGTAAAAGTAAAAAATTTCGCAACTTAATTCTCGGCCATACTATTCGAGATCGATTTAAAATTGACCTAGAGACAATTTGGCAAATCCAAATATAGGGATTTGCTACATTTATCAAGTACTCCCAGGTAGTGCAAGTAATTTTAAAATTTGTTTACATTCAATGACCTCAAAAATGGGTCACAGTGTCGTAATCAATTGTTCAAAAAGATATTTAACATATCAATGATCATTCGAGACTTATAAAAGCCAACGCAAAATGATCTTCGAACGCAAATTCGAAAGCGTAAAACGCGATTTAGTTAGAGAAATAAAGTACGAAACGATAGAGAGAGAGAGAGAGAGAAGAGAGAGAGAAAAAGATAAGTTTTAAAAACATCATTAACTGGTAACGTATGTATGCATGTAAGCACGCTGGCGGCTCTAAGCGTTCGGAAATACGGCAGACAAACAGTTTCCAACCGGTAGCGGTAGAGGTACTCGTCGCAAAGCGTTGCTACGCATTTCGCGTGCTGTGTATCCATTGCAATAAAAAACCAAGCCGTGGATCGTTAAACTATTTTTCTAAGCAGCAAATAAAAGAGAAAAATTTATAAATCCGTTCACGATAATATTGACGTTTTTCATACTTTTGTTTGTTTTTTTTTTTTTTTTGGCTCGCACGGTGACTGCCAGCTTACTTTTACTGTAAGTAATGATCTTTCAAGTCGATTGATTTGGAGGAAAATATTTTGGAAGTCCGCGTTTACACGTAAGGCAATGTTTTAAAGAAAAATCCTCACTGTGTGGCTAATATACGAAAGAAAGTGAAAGTGAAGCACAATGTCACCAAAATGTTATCAAAATTTTCTCTGCATTCCTCCCGTCTTACGGTCAATGATGGCGTTTTCAATTTCTAGTGGAATTCAATTTTGAAATGGTGAGAATCTTAAAAGCCTCACCGGGAAATTCCACTACGTCATTTCCGTCCGTCTGTCCGTTTGGCTTTCTCTTTCAGCCACGATTCTATGTAAATATTCCAAGGGAATTGTTCCATGCGGATTTGAAAAAAAAAATCATCCATTTTAAAGACATTAAGAAGAAAATATTCAGGGTGCAAGAATCCCGAACGCTTTTATGCAAAGGTCATCAATTCTTTTCGTTTTTTTTTTAACGCTTAGAATAGAATATGTCCTTTTTCCTCGGAATTAAATTTCTAGGGGAAAAATTCCCGGGGAATATTCATTCAAAATATGATAGAGCTGTTTCTTTTCTGTTCCTTTGGCTTGAAAACTATAAAAATGATATGGAGAATCTTCGATACAAAGGTCTGTTTTAAATAGCCATTAAGGAGGTAACGTTATGACGTTAAGTTCCTCTGTTCTGCATTATTCGAAATCAAAAAATAATTTTTTTTTTTTTATTTAATTACATAGTTGTTCCTCAAAGGGAAGTCGTCGGGTTCTTTTTTTATTTTATCCATTATTCAATTTTTGCATTACTTTGAAGTATTTAGGGCCGATTTCTCATCCTACTTTTAATCTCTATCTGGCAGTTAAATTTCAATTTCTTTGACTTATTAATCAAATTTGTATGAAATTATCATCAGGATAATTTAACTTACAGATAAAAAAAAGATGAGAAAACGGCCCTTAAACTTATGGACTACTTAATAAACTAAACTAATAGATTTTTTGACAAAAAAAAAAACATTAACCCACATAGAAACTTGGCATAGTAAGATTGCTACTAATCGAAAAATTCAGAGAAACTCGACGTTAGTTTGTAGTCATTCGTATGTAAAATACATTCTACAAACGGTTTGAATTGATTTTAAGGTGGCACTGTTACTTAGAACAAGTAAGAAAGCTAAAGTCGGTCAAGTTCGACTTTGGTATAGCCAGCGACCCTACAATATTGACGCACTATGTTTTCCGATTCTGTACAGAAGTTATAAAAAAAATCAATGTTTACGGACTTGGACATCAATTTTTCTGCTACACCTTTCATTCCTCTTGGTAAACGAATATTTCAAATTTGAGCTTTTACGCCTTCTACTTTGGAAGCTATGAAAAATCTCAATTTTTTGGATGTGGAAATAGGCATACATATGTATGTGTTCTTCACACCTCTGATACATCGTGGTTAGCCTATATTTCCAATTTGAACCTCCTCCGCCTTGCCATACGCAAGTTACGATAGACCATTATTTGTGAGCACATTTTTGGGTGCGGCTGCATGAGGACGACAGCATTTTTTTTTTCACGGATAAGTCTTGTAGTAATTTATAAGTTCTCCAATTTTCATTGATATGTATGTAGGTATGGAGTGGTTTGCGAGTTATAAGCGTTGTACTCATGAAGTTGGCGGACGTCTTCCATTTTCACTTATGATCATACTCGGGGCCCGATATACCCATATGCCGAATTTCGATGTGATTGGTCCAGCCGTTTCGAACTAGATCCGGCCACAGTCGGACGGACAGACAGATAGACGGAAATGTCTAATTCGATTCAGTTCTCGATCTCAATCAAGAAAATATTAATATTTTTATCTGTATCTACGGACCTTAGATCTAGCTGTTACAAGATCCGCACAAAACTAATGTACCCTGCCTACGCTGGGTATATTACGTGGTTTAAGAAAACTTGTCTAATATTAAAAGCTCATAAAAAGATATTCAAAAAAAGTCGATATTGTAAGCTTAGGGTTATCATCCGTTAAAAATCCATTTTTAGTGGGCGTGGTAAGACCGAAGCGCTTCTACAAAAACCACTGTAAAATTGTGTGAGGGGTATTTCATTGTCAGGCTCGCCATCTGAATGTAATGCTCTAACTTGTTCGCTTCTGAATTCTTGATAATAATCCTATTATATTGCACACAGGTGTAGTAATTTATCTGCACACCTGTGATAATGAGAATAAATTGGAGTCAATAAAAGCCTCAAATGCGTCTTTATTATCAAATTATATTTTTTGTCCTTCAACAAAAATTCTTAATTTTTTCCGCAAATATAATAGAGAAGATAGCTTCATGTGTCAATACGGTGCACATGTTATTCGTGAAACTTTCGTGATTTCAAAAAGTGTTCAAATCGAAAAGAGACCCTTTAAAATAAATGCCGCAATTAAGGTAATCTGCTTTGATGCGTCGCGTTTTTTTTTTTTTTTTTTCGAAAGTTAGCATTCACCAGCATCGAAAAAAAAAATCTTAATTAAGAAATATTCACGCAAGTTATATCGGATTTATTACTAAGAGAGACGTCATTTAAATCCGATGCTTCAGATAACCAAAACATGCACGCGAACAGTGCCGGATTAACCGAATAGGCTACATAGGCAGCTGCCTAGGGCGGAAAAATTTCAGGGGCGGCATATTCTGACCGTCAATGCATCAATAACAGAAAAGGCGAAAATAAGGCTGCTGTCTACAGCAGCAAAATCACACTTGCCTAGGGCGGAAAATTGTCTTAATCAGCCCCTGCACGCGAAGACTACAGTTTGTCAATTGAGCTAACGAAAATCTTTTGGAAATTTGTCGGGACTGTACCGAATATTTATTTTATGATAGCGATAATTTGGAAAGCATAAGACATAATATGACAACTCAATCAGATACAGGACGGGCCATCTAGAGTTTTATATTTTATTCCAGATTTAAAAAAAAAAAATTCTTAAAAATAGGCTGATTATATCGTCTAGGAAACCCATTGCAATCAAATTTAATAAATATCGCAAACGCAAACGTGACAAGTTCTTTGATCGGAGAGTAGAAGCGATTATAGCCCGTAGAATTTTAGAAGAGAGTTTCTCTCATTTGCTTGTAACGATGGGTTTGACCACTAGGCTCTAGGGGTCGGTCGTAAAAGAAAACAATTTTTCATAACGTTCTGATATTTATTATTCAATTTTAGTTTAGTTTTTAACTATACACTCACAATTGAATTCAGGAAGTTGAATTTCAGCACAAGGAATTTTTATGCCTGGTTTCCAATAGTGCAGCAGTTCGCTTTTCATTGTAACTAGTTTAATATAGGCGTATGCGTTGAATATTCCGCCCCATTGAATTTCTAATCGCCTGCAATGATCTATGTAATTGTATCGAATTATATACAAACAAACAAATACAATAACATATACATAAATTGCGTCTAATTAATATTGTAATCGCCTGCAATTTAAAATATATTTTATGTAATAATATAGAACGGGACATTCTCCACGATTGGGCGGAATATATTTCACCTAAGTGCCGAAGAATTTTGAAAATTCAATCACTTATATACGATCGAAACTATAAACCATTTGAGAAATATACGAACAAGCTGTAAAATAAATACAATCACATATATAATTACACCAATGCTTTAAATTGTAAAAGTAATCAGATGTAATTACATATATGTGTTCAGAACGCAGTAAAATACATGATAAATTTAAATGCAATTATATAAGTAATTAGACGCAATTATATTTAATAAATTAATATCATATTGTAATTGGCTCCAATCAATAATGCAATCGGGGCAAGACTCCAATCGCATATGTAATTGGTTACAATTATATATCGGGCACTTATTTCTCTCCGTGTAGATAATCCATCAAGAGAAATATCAGCCGTAAAAATTGAGCCAGGTACATCAATATTATCAGACACAAGGCACTTTGTCATTTTGAAATTTAAAATTTCACTTTCAAAATAACGTTAGCAAGCAAACGTCAATAAAAAATGTAAACAAACAATACGTCAATTTCGAAAACCCTTATTTGTCAAAAATTTAATAAGGAGAAGTATCCCAGTAGAAAAACTATGAATGAAAGATGCATGAATCATACCCCTCAAGGTGCTGTGCATGCATGGGCAATGCTCAATGTCCTATAATTTCTTTTTTATACAGGCTTGTCATTAGAATTCATGCATATAAAAAAAGTGTTTGAAAAATACGCCTTGTGCCTACACCTTTTTAAATACACCTTGAATTCGGCGAAAGTCTAAGGATTCCGATTTCGAATCTAGTTGAAAGATTTAGAAAAACATTTTTTTTACATTTTAAAATTTTAAAATTTTTTTATCGCTTTTTTTTATAGTCATAAGGATTTTTTTATTTTAAATATTTTATATACATATGTATATGAACGTTTTCCAAATTGGTTGCGATTAAGATTGTTTTCTGGTATTTTTAGCGGGCTTTTAACATTTGGCAATGGCGCGGAATGAAAAACAAGCTGGCCAACAGATGGACGCAATGGGAAAAGACAGGTAATATCGAATTTTTAGGTTAAAATCAACCGTAAGCGCGCTCAGGCATTCAATCAAAGAGTATATATCAGTAGTGAAGGGGGTGTTGCCGTTCTCTCATTGCGATGTTGAAAGGTTTCTTGCCCATCAGGTCCATGAGCCTTTGTTCCTATGGGAAAAAATGGGAGCTATTAGAAAATTTGCGAAAAAATTTTCTTTTGAAAAAACTTACTTACGTAAAGAGGGGGCGATATATCCCCTTGGCGCTTACTTCTGTTGCCAGTCATGCATCGTGCGATGGACTCGAACAAAAAGCTAGACTGCATCCTTCAGTCCGATGAAAAATATTCTCTGGCAAAATTTTTCCCCTGTGGATTCGAAAATAATTCTCCAATTCAAAACACCCTGGGAAAGGAATATAAATGGAGCAAGAATTTCCAACATTTTTAAACGAATTTCATCACATTCTTTCTTATTATGGACGTTTAGAATAGTTCATTTTACAGCGGAAAAAGTTTCGTCTTAAGTTTACTTTACGAGCGTTTCTGGGATATCGGCCGTATTTAGTACAAAGACGTAGAATGACCTCCTGATTCCAAATCTGCAATCCGAATTTTGGGGGTCGCATATATGTAGTTTCCAAAGTTTCTTGGGAAAAAATGTTTTTTGTACTGCCGAAAATGTCCGAGAGAATGCAAATAATATTTTGGGATTTCAAGTGTATCCGGGGTCTGAAAAATCGCGACGACTTTCTCCATTTTGTTCTGTCGTTTGCATTATCGGTGTCCATTCAACACTGTTTCGGACGCCCTCGTTATCTGCAGCCTTGTATTTTTAAGTGTGTAACCCACTTTTTGGCTAATCTGTCCGCGTTTGCTCGCGTATGGACGTGTCCATACCAGCCTTGCCTTGCTTCCCGCATTTTCCCAATAATTGCAGCAACTCCATAACGGCTACGGATGTCCACATTTGGAACATCATCAAGACGGGTTCGTCCGGATATCTAGCGGGGCATCCTTCTTTCCATTACATTAAATCTTATTTACGCTACTTTCGTTTATCGAATTCCAAGGATATATGCACTGCGAATATGTGCATTTCATACCTCTTCATAGCCACGACACTTGTTCCCATTGGTCATTATCAAATGTACTGAAATTATGTAAATAATTCGGCACAAAACCATATCCCCATGATACCAGATGACGTTATGGCAAAATATTTTTGATTTTTATGCAATACGCATTCCCATGTTTAGATATGAGAACTTAAAAGACCATATATGGATAATTTACCACATCTAAAATGTGCACCTTTATCTTTCCATCTTTTGTATGTAGTTCGGACGTCGTTGAGGCTGTACCGCTGAGCTGGATGTTTTGGCGGAAGCAGCGTTATATCGTCGTGCTCTTGGCATTCCTCGGAATGTTCACTAATTACGCGTTGCGAGTGAATTTAAGCGTTGCAATCGTCGCGATGACTGAGAATCGTTCTTACACCGATGACGATGGCAATGAATATTGGAAACAAGAATTTCCATGGGACTCCAAAGAAAAGGGTCACATATTGAGTTCGTTTTTCTATGGCTATATATTCACGCAGTTTTTCGGTGGTTTACTTGGCGCCAAAATCGGTGGAAACATTGTGAGAGAAAAATGTGCGAAAATTTTCGTGAACATTCGTAGTGAATCTTTTTTTTTTTTTTTTTGAACGTATAGGTTTTTGGATGGGGCATCGGTTTGACAGCGATACTAACACTACTGACGCCGCTCGCGGCAAATCATAGCATGGAAATGTTACTGGCGGTACGCATTCTCGAGGGTGTCTGCGAAGGTGTAACGTTCCCGAGCATTCATGCTGTTTGGTCGCGTTGGGCACCACCACTGGAACGATCCCGCATGGCTTCAATAGCATTCGCCGGAACATATGTCGGCACGGTCGTTACTTTGCCAGCATCGGGTAAGCTGGCAACTGCTTACGGATGGGAGAGTATATTCTATGTGTTCGGTGGCTTCGGGGCCGTTTGGCTTTTAATCTGGGTGCTGTTCGTTCGTTCCGGTCCGGAGAAAGATCGTTTTTGTTCGCAGGACGAACGCGAATATATCCATAAAAAAATCGGCTTTTCCGGCGCGACGAAAACTAAGCATCCGTGGGGTGCAATTTTCAGATCATCCGCCTTTTATGCTTGTGCTGCAGCACATTTCACCTCAAACTGGGGATTCTATTTGATGCTTACGAATTTGCCGACGTTCTTGACGGGTACGCTAGGCTGGATTGTCCAGTTCAATAGCTCGAATTTTTTTTTTGATCTAGGATAATTGAATTTTCCAACGCTATTTCTATTTTCTGCTCTTTATCATTCAGATACGCTGAATTATGATTTGGACACGGCTAGCTCCATATCGGCAGCACCCTACCTCACAATGGCGGTTCTGCTAAGCTTCTCCGGTTATCTAGCAGATTGGCTTCAGGTCAAGGGATATTTGACAACTGGTCAGGTGCGGCGCTACTTCAACATTGGATCATTTTTGTCCCAGACAGTATTTCTGATGATGACGCCATTTTTGGTCTATCCCATATTGTCCGTGATAAGCATAACATTGGCCGTAAGCTTGGGTGCGTTCTCTTGGTCTGCATGGGCGTAAGTGTTTTATAGTAGTTGATAAATGTTCGTCATTCGGATGCTTTCGTTCAATTTTCAAATTTCATCTAGTGTAAACTATCTGGATATAGCGCCCAAGCATGCTAGCGTACTGATGGGACTTGGCAATACAATTGCCACCGTACCGGGCATTGTTGGGCCCATGCTTGCCGGTTATATTGTTGATGAGAAGTCCATGGATGAGTGGACAATTGTTTTTGCCATTGCTTCGGTAGTATATTTGATTGGCAGTGTGATCACTTGGTTCTGGGTATCGGGTGAGGTTCAACCATGGGCTAGAGTACAAGAAGACAATTCCGCTGGCGATAACAGAAGAACTTAGGTGACTTTTCAAGCATATAAGTATATACATATATTATATAGAATGCAACGGAATTCAATTCAATTTATTTGTCCATATATTTATTTTGGAATATGTACGTACATACATACATGTCTTTTGAATTGTTTCACTTAGTGAGAAATTTGAAAGTGCTTTTGCATTTTTTATAAGACATTTTCTGTTCGAACTTGCGTGAGGAATAATCTCCATATCTAGCTAGTATGTTTTGCGAGTCAGCTTCGAGTCGCTTTCCTAATTAGAATAATCATATATGCGCTCGTTTTCTGATCTGAAATGAAAGTTCTGTCGGGGAAAACAACGACCCTTTTTGGGGAGTCATATTTCTGTTGTCATCCTTGAGCCTTTTTTGGTTTATCAGCACAATTCTAAACATTTCCGTGGAGTTTTTCCGTGCGGAATTATATAGGGCTGTATATTTATAATGATGATTGCTTACAAAATGGTCATCAACCCAGCAAACACATTCTGAGTGCACAGATACATGAGTCTGGAATGAGAGTCAGAAATATGAAAAAAAAAAAAAAAAAAAAAAAAATGAAAATGAATTTGACTTTAAAAACTTGTAAACGAAAAAGGTCAAACTTTTTCGATTTGGCAAACAAGGTGTCTGTGGGTGAGCACAAGATTAGAAAACGTCAGTTCCGTGGTTCAAATCCCACACGGGGGACAGAAATGAATCGAGTTTTTTTCATTCAAAAAAATGTGAAAAATCCGAACGTATTCGATCCGTCGGAATACCTAATAGGCACGAATATTGAAAAATAAATTATTTGAAATGATAAATACGCAAAATCCGAGAAGCATTTGAAACATTAATAAATTTTAAAAATCTAGCTACGATTATGAATGTCACTCGAAATGTAAGAGTGCGGAAGGAGTCATATATATTAATATATACATTAGACATGACGTTAAAAACGACTTTTTGGAATTTCTTAGGTGGGGTGGTCTCATTTTATAGGGTTCCTCGAAAAACTTTATGGGCCAAAATTTTTTTTTTCTAGGACGACGCTAAGACGTGCCCCACGGGGGTCAAAGTTCACAAAAACGCCGCCAAATCTTACTAATGTCACCAAAACTCTGTAAGGGAGGTCAGAAAGTGGGTAAAATGTGAGAGCGACCCCCATTAATTTTTCCCCCGTAACATTTTATCTGAACAAACTTTCCCCCTATCTCCCCTCCTTAAGGGGGCTCCCATATAAAAGTACCCTTTTTATAAAATTGGTGCAAACCACGCACCAATGGCATAAATGGGTTAAAATGTATGACTAATCTCAACTATTATTTTATTTTACACATTTCACCCAAATATACTTACCCCCTATCTCCCCTCCTTAGGGGGGCCCCCATACAAAATTACCTTCATTTTATCAAATTTTCATTAAAAATGGCCGTCACTACAGTCAAACCCCTCCTAGAGAGATGATATGTATGACCGACCCCCATTATTTTTTTACCCTAAACATTTTCTTGCAACATACCTACCCTCTATCTCCCCTCCTTAGGGGGGTCTCCATACAAGATTAGGCTTAAATTAAAGAAAAATACCTCACGAACTTCAATCTATGATATAGATGCCGTAGGAACAAGAACGAGCATGTTCGGTATGCATATTAGAAAAATTTACAAAATTACCTTTTAAACGAGCCTAATATGAAGAATATTGGATTCGTTTTTGTTATGTTTTAATAATATGTTATAATTATTACCTTTTTTTAAAACTGCATTTTGGGTTCCTTCTCCTAACTGGCCAAATAATAATCCTAGCATAAAAAAATTAAATTTTCGACTCAAATGCCGCAAACCCCAATCTATGACGAATTTTTTGAGACTATAACCATTAAAATCAGTTAGTGGATTCTATTCATAAAAATAATTCAAAACAAATATTTTTTGAAACGCATTATTCACTGTTTTCGCGTTCGTTTTTTGAGTCCTTGCTGTGTCTCTCTCGCTCTGTATGCATGCAAAGACTGAAGACACGAACGCGAAAACAGTGAATAATGCGTTTATGATAATGATTCTAATATGATCTCCTTCGGTATATAATTTCGGACTCATATAGAACGACCTTTGCAAGAAGGGATTCCTGAATGAGTTCATTATGACGGCTCACAATCCGAATAAGGATCCATATATGAATCATTTAGGATTCCAATGTTTGCTGGGAATAAATCAGTACACATTTTTGTGTGGTTTGAACTTTGGGACTCCCGTTTTTAGTTTTTTTTTTTTTTTACTCATATGCCTGCCCGAAAAATCCGGACAGTGGGATTGCTTCATACATTTGAGTGCAAAAACTATCGGGTGTGCTCGCAGAAAGATGAAGCTTGACACCGAGCGAAATGGAATTGGAAATCTTGTGATCTTTGTTAAGAATATTGAAAGACTATGTTCGTGTGTCGCAGCAAAATCATATAACTACCTTTTAAAAAAGAACGAAAAGAAATAAACCCATTCTTGAATATTTTTTCGTAATACGAAAGCGGATCAAGACGGAGCAAAAAAAAAAAAAATTTCAACCTTAAAAAAGAAAATTTAATTCAATTCATGGTGATATACAATCGAACATACATACATGCGTTTCAATACAAAAATGAAAATAAATGCGGTATACTTTTAGGGAAAATATTTAATTAATGTAAGCTGCATGCTTTTTGGCGAAATCTTTTGTATGGAAACTGCACAACCATGCAATGTACGGAAAGCACGAAATCAGCAAATCTATACAAACATGAAATGCATTAAAATTACTCAAACTGCGAGCATATTTGCTTGGTTAGTGTGGCTGGCGACACACTTAGGCTCCACATGGGCCCGTTGTGATACGATGCCTCTCGGATCGTTGGTTGGTATCTCAACCAACTACGCCACGGAGGCCGACATGCAAGCATGAAATGTATGAAAATTACGAAAACTTTCAAATCTATGGTCAGTACGTAGTGTTTAAGGACTGACTTTGCTCAAGGCTTATTTAAACTGCATAAAAATCTACCCGAAGGTTGTCACCTTCATTACAAAAAAAAAAAAAAAAAACGGAAATTACCACCAGCGATCTCGAAAATAGCCATATCAATCAAAAGAGGACAAAAAAAATACAAAATAAAAAATTGAGAAAAAAAATTTCAAAAAAAAAAGCCACAGCAACAATTGAAAAAATCTTCCTAATTAACAAGTTAATTATAGTAATCGCGTGTCTTCGTTTCGGTTTCCTGCTGTAATCAATCTAGTTCAATATTACATCGATTGCATCTGAAAATAATAGGTACATTAGATAATACAACAAAGGTGTGACAATCAAAATAGACTTGGCACTAAAAAACTGTTCTTTTTTTTTACCACCTCGAATTTCTTTCACTGACACTCGCTCAGCTCTTCAAAGTAAATTGGAATTGGCATGGCATC
This sequence comes from Chlorops oryzae, assembly GCA_020466095.1. Lineage (NCBI taxonomy): Eukaryota > Metazoa > Arthropoda > Insecta > Diptera > Chloropidae > Chlorops > Chlorops oryzae. The sequence goes on from CM035806.1 coordinate 164,256,002, forward strand.
TTTTCGATGCAACTTAGTGTAAAGGCTGCCAGGGCTTTCCACCTTTAGCATTGCAAATCACATAATAAGGGTTCAGCGAGGATCAGAGGGCGAACGCAAAGGGCGAAGGCCCAGAGAACCGTTAAACGGACACCCATTGAAAAAAAAAAAACCTAAATATTTTAATAGAAATTAGAAGTTAAATCAACTCTGGTTTATTCCGACCTCTTGCGATATTTGAGGAGACAAATCTTTACAATTAGGCTGTTAAAATTTTTTTTTTTTTTTTAATATCATATTTTACTAATTGAAAGAGTTGACAAAACAATTTCAAAGCATTTCGGATTGAATTTTTAAGTTCTTTTTGCAGAGAAAAAGAAAATACATAGAATATACTCCCAGCATATCTTTGACGGCACATGCAAAATTGTGCATGACTCACACATGATTTCTTGTCTTTAATATTGTACTACACATCTGCTCTTGAATAGCAAAACTTCGAGCAAAGTAGATATTATTTGTTTGTCAAAGGAATTTCATTTTTTTTTTTGCGATCAAAAGTTTATTTTAAGCCCTGTCCGTGCCTACAACCATAAACATCGCAATATCTTTGCCAAAATACCTTTAAAGTGTGACCGCTGACAATTCCCCTTCCCGTTGCCGTGCCGTCTTGTTAAATTTTGTACTCACTGACTCATAACTCTTTGGCGTCTTGGTCACATTTTTTCCCCCCACCATATCACACTTTCGACTCACCACGTGTGTGCGCGCATATGAACGTATGTATGTATGTATGTATGTACCCTGAAAGTGCTTACCATAATAATGCCTCGAAGAAAGAGAGAAAAAAAGAAAAAAACAAAGTCACCACTTTACTACCTTGGCGCCAAGCCTGAATTCAATTCGATTAAAGTAAAGCCTTGATATATGTAAATATTCATTCAACACGAAAGTGTTTCATTTGTTCGTTGGGTTTTTTCTCTCCATCCATATGGTCGAACCAATTCGAATTCACAATATAGAAACATCTGAAACTACGAGAAAGGGCGTGGCCCTCCCGACTGATCCGACCTCAAAGGAAGAATCTTGCAAGATTAGTGAACAAAGGGGCGTGTCCGATAAACGCATTTAAACTATTGCATCATATAGCAATTCAAACGATTCGACTCAGGTTTTTGGCATTACCGGATCCGCCGCGCTTTAACCCCTTAACGCATTAGGCGAAATTCTTCCGTACATTGTTTTAACGATTTATAGCATATACTATTTAAATTTCATTTAATAAGTAGTTAAAATAATGCTGGTAAAAGTTTATACCTCAAGCGTTAAAGGGTTAAGCATATTTCTCTTGCTTTCAAATTAGACAAGGATTATTGAAAATAGAGAGAAACCTTCTACATTTCTAATTTTCAATTTTTGTATTTACATTTTTTTCTTAACCCTTCAACGCATAAGGGAACAATTTACCACCCCGCCCCCCAAATTTTGAAAGATTTATAGCTAACATTCATATATGCCGTTAATAGCATTGCAATAAGTAGCTATGTACATATAATAATGTTGGGAAAAGTTTATACCTCAAGCGTTAAAGGGTTAAGCAGATTTCTCTTGCTTTCAAATTAAACAAGGATTATTGAAAATAGAGAGAAACCTTCCACTTCTTAAGATTTTGTTTTTTTAAATGTAAATTATTTTCCTTAACCCTTCAACGCATAAGGAAAAAATTTTACCCACATAGTTTGAATGATTTATAGGATATATGCCGTTAATAGCATTGCAATAAGTAGTTAAAATAATGTTGGGAAAAGTTTATACCTTAAGCGTTAAAGGGTTAAGCATATTTCGCTTGATTTCAAATTAAACAAGGATTATAGAAAATAGAGAGAGAGAAAATCCACTTTTCCAATAAGTATTAGCTTTTTTCTTGAAGGAACATTTTTTTCTTAACCCTTCAACGCATAAGGGAACAATTTTTCCCCACATAAGCTTACGGTTACCTGTTTTAAAGCAATGTTGAAAACAGTGGATGCTGTAAATCGTTAAAAATTGTATTTGGTGAACAATTTTCTCGTATGCGTTAAAGGGTTAAACATTTTTTTTTTTTTTTTTTGCCGGCAGGTATTGATAAAACGGTTAAATTCTCAGTGCATTTACTGTTCAGCCTTAAATCAATAAGACGTAAAATGCGAAAGGTGTTTCGCGTTTGTTGTTGTTGTTTTTTGTTTTTCCTTTTTTTTTTTTTTTTTTGTTCGTTTGCTTGAATTTTTGTTGTGGACGCTATCAATTCAGTCTCTTACCAGACGTTGCCAAACAAACAAGCCAATACGAAAAATTCGCCCTAAGTCGCAAAGTCAGAAGACATCGAATTTTCTTTTTTGTAATCCTCAAACATTTTTGTTTGAAACTTCTTGACTTTCCTGTCTGTTGTTTTTGTTGGTTTTTCTTCCTTGCATTTTCCAAATTCAAAATTCAAAATTCGGAAATTCAAAATTCCACACACTGCGATCCGAGGAAATAATATTCCGTTGAAGTATTTATAGCGTGCGAAAAGAAGAACGAGCGACGCTTTTGTCGCTGGAATTTGTGGAATTTTCATTTGCTTCTCTTTCGATTGCGAAAAATAAACAAAAGAAAAAATAGAAGAAAAAAAAATAAAAATAAAAAACTCGTAATTTTTGGCGCTCATTTAAAACAAGTGAATTAAGCAAAAGAACTCTGCGAGTTAATTGCGAAAAGGAAGAGGCGATATGCAAGTTTTAATATCGGAGCAAAAGAAGCCACTGGCGGACAATAAGAGCAGCGGAGTGGGTGATGGTGGCGGTGGCGGTGAGAAATTGAAAATAATTGATCAAATTCAGAGTTTACTGAAAGCCAGCGACGAAAGTAAAACACAAACAGTATCAGACAGGTATGGCTGATTAACTTAACTTCTAAAACATAACATAAATTAAGGCTCAGCTAGTCTTAAATGTTACTTAACTTATCACAATTTCATTATGTAGACTCAAGATTCTTAAATCAAGCTTTACTTCCAATGACTCTAACCGAGACTTCATACGCACGGCAGGTAGCTCTAAAGGAAATGGTTCACATAAAAAATTAAAACGAATAAATAAATATTAAAGAAATTGCCAAGCTCACAGCTAAGTTCAAAACAATAAGAGCCTAATGGAAAACCGAAACTTATTCTTTGATAAAAAAAAGGCACGAAAGAAATATTAACCCATTTGGGACCAGTTGATTCAAAAACAAAAAAAAAAAAAAAAAAAAAACATCTCTTTCTGTGTCGAAATGAAGCTTGATTTCTTGGCATTCAAAATAAATTGAAACTTTTCACGTTAAGTCGTTCACACCAAGTGCACACCTGGTATTATATCATCAATTATCTTGGACCAGTTTTAACCCTTTATCGCAAATGCACTCGCAATTTTTCCCATTGTAAATTTTCATATAAATTTTGACAGTTGTGTGACAAAATTTATCATTTCCCACAATTTGCGAAGCTGCATGAGTCCCACTAATAAATAAAACCATTTACTGCAAAAAAAAAAAAAAAAAAAAAAAAAAAAAAAGAACTGATGTCACTTCTTTATAATATTATGCAGTAAAAGGTTAATTAAAACATTTAAAGCGAAAAAAATTTCCCCCGATTATACGATATATCATGCAGCAAAGGGTTAAATATATAGTAATTAATATATGAAATACAAAAAAAAATTAAATTTAAATCAAATCACTTTTACTGTATAAATTACAAAAGGTATCAGGCGCGGAACCAGGTTTTTGTTTTGGAGGGGTTCACAGGCATCTTTTCAAAAAAAAATTTTACAGTTTGAGTTTGAACCCCGGACACCACCAAGATGCTACTAAGCCGCAAAAGTGAGTGACCGAAAATTCGACCACGACAAGCCCAACCAGTCCAAAATATATAAAGTGCAAAATCATTTTAAAGTATCTGAATGATATGTCAATTGAAGAATTTGAATTTTCATTTAATTTAAGTCACAGCTCATGCTTTTTTTTTTTTTTTTGTTTATTTTTCTGTTTGCCCCTCACTTCTATTGAATTGAACTTAGCTGTGTTCGCGCTTGAGTGAGCTCATTCAATGTCAAGGTCGAATTATGTCATGCACTCCATTTATTGCGATTTGTAACGATAGGACGGAAATGTTGGCATATTCACAGTCATTTACACAGTCGTCAGCGGCATCAAATGAATAAAGCCCCCCTTTCCCCCGCTTCGAAAAAAAAAACAAGTTTGTTATAATTCTTTCTTTTTTTTTTTTGTACATCAATTAAAATTAATTTTTATGGCAATGGTTGTAAAAAAAAAAAAAAAAAAAAAACAAGTAAGGGTGTTATAGTCAATAGAATACCCGACACAGACACACATCTTCAAATAATTTTTAATATCAAGAGGTGTTTAAGGCCATTAGGGGCCCCATATACCGACCGATAGATTTTTTAATGAAAACTGCCCCTTTGCCACGCCCAATTTTCAATTTTTGTTGAACTATAATCGAAGGCATAAATATACGCTCAAATTCTAAGTTTCATTAAAATATTTCGAAAAAGTCCGATTTTAAAGTTTTGGGATTTTTGTGACAGACCCTAGTACTGGAGGTACCCTTACAAATGGACCGATCAAGGAAATTTTTTGGAAGGATGTTTATGGCTACAAAGGAAGCATAACTGCCAAATTTCGTTCAAGTCCCATTTGAATTTCGGGTGTAGGAGACAATTTTGAAAAACGCCCTTCTGCCACGCCCACTTTTTAATTTTTGGAAATAATAAAACTGGCCTCTAAATATGTTCAAATATCACTTTTCATCAAAATATCTTGAAAAACTTCGATTTTAGAGCAGTTTTTGTGATTTTCGTAACAGACCCTAGTACTGGAGGTACCCCTAAAATGGTCCGATCGGGTCCATTCTCGAACTTGTTCTTACTCATGTCCCCGTGAGCACGCATACCAAATTTTGTCAAGATAGCTCAACTCCTTCGATAAGATAACTGTATACAGACAGACGGAAAGACAGACGGACAGACAGACGGACGGACAGACGGACAGACGGACAGACAGACGGACGGACGGACAGACGGACAGACAGACGGACGGTTATGTCTAAATCAAATCTCCTGGTGACGCTGATCATTTCTCTATATATTTTGTATGGTCTATCTCGAATGGTTCTGGGTGTTACACACAAACGCAATATACCCTCGACACAGAGTGTGTCGGGTATAAATATTGCTAGTTACAAATTTCAAAAGGAATAATTAACATGTTTTTTTTTTCATACTGAAAAATGCAACTCATTAAGGCGATTACGTAAAGCCTATTGAATTTTGTTTTTAGTTACATGACTTTTACCTTGGTTTTCTTTGATGCAGTCAAGGGCGGGAGTTATTATCATAGCCACAAGGAAACTTTTCCTGTTCTCTCGACCCGATTATGATGAATTATGATGAATGAAACTCCCGACGGAAAACCTTGCTTCAGGTATTATTTCTCGAAAAATATACAATCGAAACGCTCTCATATCAATCTAGTATCCCATATAAATGGAGAAATTGCACAGCAATCCTGAGATATGTATGTATGTATGTTGACGACTGCCATGATTGTGTTCTATTTCGTTACAGAATATTCACAAAAATGGTTTTTTTTTTGAATGACCGAAAGCAACGGTATCTTGAGGTATCCTTCGGTCTTTCCAAAGGAGCACCATTTCTTTTCCATATTTTTTCGTAGGAATTTTGCACCACTTGCCAGTTCTATAATTAACGATCTCCTCTGTACAGAATTTTTCTCTTTAACACATCCTCTATAAATATTCTGAGTTCTAAATGAATTCTACATATATCGCGCCTAATTCGAAGTAGATCCTCTCATAATTAGCTCTTGAAAGATCCTCATATTTTACACATTTTTTAGGGGCTATTTCCACTACACCGCATTTAGCATTTGCATCTTTAAAGATGCTAGACCCGTTTCCACTGCGTTTTGCATTTAGCATTTTGTGAAAATTTGAATTTTTATTTGGAAAAATATTTGAATTCTTTGAAGTAGGCTTTGAAATGTTAAAAATTTGAAGAAAATATCAATGAAAACTAGACGGTTTTTAGCATTTTTATCGCATTTTCTCAAGATGCTGAAAAATGCTGTTTTAAGAACAACAACAATTACATGTAATTCAAAGCCGCATTTTTGAGCATTTTTTAAAAATGCTGAAAAATGCTAAATGCGTCTGTAGTGGAAACAGCCCCTTAGACTCCTATTGGACTCATATTTCAAAGTATTTTATTGTTAAAAAAATTTCAGACTCATAAATAAAATCACTTCACAAATGTTTGCACTTTTTCGAAACACCTTCAGTGTATATCATCATCATGAATTTATCTTATATAAGTACATACAGGGTGTCCAGGAAACTTTATGCATAATTTTTATATGCGTTACCTCATGTCAAGGGCTATGTTTTTTTGTTCTTGCAGCACTTGCCTAAGAACTACCGTTATTGAGCTATAGCACTTTAAAGGAGGACAAATTTTGTATAGAAAAAAGGAAAATTTTTGAAAATTCCAACATAATTTTTATAAAATTTAAAAATACATACAAAAATAATCCATTTTTAAAGTGCTATAGCTCAATAACGGTAGATCATAGGCAAATGGTTCAAGAACAAAAAATCCTTGACATGAGCCATCGCATATCAAAATTATTGATAAAGTTGTCTGGACACCCCTGTATACTTAAAAGGGACAAATTTTCACCCACATACATAAGTGTAACGATTTATAGAAAAATTTTGTAATTAAATCGTTAATTTTACACATAAATATTTCCCTTTTGAGTTTAAGGGTTAAGGGAATACACATAATTGGTCGAATTTTTGTGCAATTGATTTTCTCTAAAATTTAAAATCATTAAAGTCGGTCAGTTTGGTGATAGATAATTTCCCTTAAGTTAAGTAAAGCAAAGTAAGGACAAAGCTAGCAGCTGGGCAACTGAGTCTTTAGACTGAAAGGATCGCTTTGTCTCTCTATTTTTAGGACGAACCATTGAAATCATCAATATTTTGATCTCATTGAGTCAGCAGAGCACGAAAATTTTCTTTGAGTTTTGATTGTCTTGAACAGGGAAAACAACAGATCTGTATAAATTGGAACAACACATGCAATGGTGAAAATTCCATTATTTTTCCTTCTTCTTTCACTCTTGATTTCATTGCCCATGTTCTTCCGCTTTTTTTTTTTTTTTTTTGCTTTGTGCTGAAATTGCATGTTTTACAAGTAGTTTTTATGGGTTATGGGATGAGGTTACTACAGGTGTGTTCAATAAAATAAGAGCACCTATTTGTGAGCTGCAAACTGCAATTAGAGTTGCCAAATCGTATCTCGAAAATCTATTCACTTTCAGGATCGTTTCACCATCCAGAGTTGTTCAGGTAGACAGTAAAAAAAATTTTTTTTTTAATTCATCAAACCACCCAAAAAAGTGTGGCGGTGAATTTAACCCTTCAATCACCAGCTGTGACATCGTTGTTCAAAAGCTTCGAGCTTAAAACAAAACAAATATCCATTATTTTTGGGTTCAAGAATTTGAACATATCGCACATATGCTTCAATAGTGTCACAACTCAAAATTTACAACTTTTCACAAAAACCCCCGTTACATCGTTCGATCCGAAGAGATTGACATAATTGTTTTTTGTTCTGATTTTCAACACCAAAAAACATAACTATGAGTGTGCGATTAGGTAGACAGGTGACCTGTGAATATATTCATTGCAGTAACCCCAATTTGAAAAATTTTGAGTTGTGACACTATTGAAGCACATGTGCGATATGATCCAAAGCTGAATGGAATATACAAAGGGGGTATCTCAAGAATAATACGGACAAAGAGGAGACTATTTTTTTTTTTTTTTTTGTGATACCACCTTTTGTGATACATATCATTTTCGTGGGGTTAGAGGGTTAAAACCGCTGGTTGTGCGACTGACAACAAACCATTCCCTGCATAGGATCCCGCTCAAAAATCTTCAAAATAAAATTAGTTCAAATTTTTCGATAATTGCTTTTATATTTGCATTGTGTTCACTCCTATTGCACTGACCATAGCCGTAGTGTAAGTGCAAGAGTTTTTTGTGTAACACATGTTTTAAATAGTTGCGCGGCATGCATTACAAAATTTCGGATTCATTTTGCCATCTGGAAACGTATTCCACAGGAATTTGCGATGAAAGACGGCAGCCGTAAATTTTTTTTTTTTTTGTAATTTTTATTTCAATTTTTGCGTTTTAAAAAATCTTGTTTCAATAATTTCAACTAAAGGAACTTATGATCGAGAGGTCCATTTTCCATGTTCTTTACAAGATCGATTATTTTTTCAACTCGAATAATTTTTTTTTTTTTTCTTTATCAATTTTCTGTTTTGGGGCCATTTAAAAAGAAAGAACAAGAGAAAAATATTCGCGTGGTACTCCTCTTTACTCAAAAGATTTTCTGAGATTCTGTTGAGTTTTCAATTCAATGAAGAAAAATCTTGCATTTGTGTCACGCACTTTTTTTCGATTTTCATTTTTGTTCGAGTTTTATTTATTTATTTTTTGTTTTTTTTTTGTTTTTGCTTTTTCATGTTTTCACGCATTTTTTACAATCGCAAAACGCCTGCATGTGTGCATGCATCATCGGGTCCATCCATCCATTTGGCTGCGCCATTGCGGAATTTGTGTCATCGAAAGAGAATTTCAAGTGGTTTGGAATGTTTCGAAGTGAAGTTCTCGCAGTGCGAAGATTTCCGAAGAATATTTCGAATATAAATATATTCCTGATGGAATCTTGAATTTGGAATTTCAATTTTGGGAGGGGAACGCGACGCTAATGGTATGCAGATTCTTGCTGGAGATCGCCATTGTAAGAAGTTTGAGAAGGTGATTTTATGAGCTCCCATTGCACCTGATGAGGCTGGTTAACTGTGCCGGGGTAGGGGTACGGGAAGAAGGTGGTTTACCCACTTCTTCAGGTGACCGGCCGCCCTTCCATATCGTGTGTGGTGTATTCGTTACTGGTTACTGGTTTAGTTAGGAGAGGTTTTAACCCATATATGTATCCAATTTTTTGCTCACAATGTAAATTTGAAAATCAATTAATTCGTTAACCCGCTACCGTTGTGTATTTTAATGGCGGAATCTTCTGCTCTTACATCAAAAGTCGATGACTGGGAAACGACTATCATACAATTTAAACAGAATCGTAGATTTTGGATGTTCCATCTAAGCTGAATAGGCCCCAATCGGAGAGAGAGAGAAGTAAAATCACAACCTTCTTCTCTACTTAACCCTTGTTTACTTCTTTTCGCATTCGCTCATGCTCCTCCTGAGGTGTGGGTATGGGATTTCAGTACCCTTTTGCAAGCATTCCGATCCTAGATCTTGTCATCGCTGAGATCTATGAATCATAATACTAATGGTTATTAAAGTATGTATTTACGGCATTCATTACTCGCTGAAGTATTTTGTAAGAAAAATTTTGGTATTTTATTAATGCCCTTACACATAATGCGGCTCGAATGCAACTCTGCCTGTTGAGCCTCCTGCCAGTCTGACTGCAGTTCAAATAAAAAGAAAAAACTACAAATATGAATAGAAGTACGTTCGAATAGAACTTTTTCTCACGCAAATATTAACTACTCTTAGTGTTTTTTTAACCCTTTAACGCCTAAGGGACAAAATTTTCTCTACATAACTTACGCGATTCATAGGATTCACTTTATAAGTACAATAGTGCTGAATATCGTTAAACACATGTTATAATAAACTTCTCACTTAGGTGTTGAAGGGTTAAAAAATTTTTTTTCAATGAAAAGCAGATAAAAAAAAGTGAAAGATTTCTTCATTTCCCACAATCCTTATTAAACTTGAAAGCAAAGTAAATATGTTTAACCCTTTAACGCATAAGGGAAAAATTTTTCTGAAAATAATTTACCCGATGTATAGTATTCACTATATAATATTGTTATAAATCGTTATACATTCTTTTCTTGGGATAAATTTGTGTTTTTATTAGGCGCTAAAGGGTTAAAAAAAATTTTTTTTTTAAATAAAATACAGAAACTCCAGCACAAAAACCTAAAAAGGAATGATACTATCGCACATGTACTAAATATTCCATCTTTCACGGACACATACATACTTACTTTAAAAAAGTCAAAAAAGCAAACGGATGGCAGCCCTACTCATGTTTATTACATATTCATGTCGCGTTGAGCCTCTGGCCTCTAATCGAATTTAATAAGCATTAAATCTTTTCACACTTTTATGAATAAAAACTATTTATCAAAAATCAAATGTGATTTGGCGACAATAAAAACAACAGCAACAACAATAACAACTACAAAGAACCCCCAAAATTCCGAAATATGCAAGAACGAATGGAATTTATAAAAAAAAAAAAAAAAATTATATGTAAAAAATTATTGTAAATTGCCTCATTAAGAATAGAAAATTGTGCGTTACACTTTCAACTACAGTGAAACCGCTTAAAATGCAATCAATCTTGAGGAAAAAAAACTATTCTTAGATTTTCCTCATATTCGAAAAATTTCCCATATCTAATATTTTTGATTGCAACAATTGAAAGAACGAAATTTATCGGACAACAATAAGTGCTCACTTATAAGAGACGCCACTGTTCACTGTCGATGAGGTATCCTTTCGCACTTTTGCCAATATTCATAGCTGTCACAAACAAGAATAAAACGAAAAAAACAAAATAAAAAATAAAAACATTTACTTGACATCGAATTTTTTTTGAACGACACCTCATATATTCGGAATTTCAGCATTTCTCCGCGATGAGCAAGGCGACTAACGCCACTCATCAACGGCAAGAACATCAAAGTTTGACCTTCTTCTTGTCAAATACCGCAGTTCATAAACAAATTTTTACAAAAAAATTTACAAAGAATGCGTTTATTTTTATTTTGCTCGTTCTTTGTTTTCGTGACATTCGTTTTTGTTGTTTTTTTGTTTTTGTTGGTCTTTTTTTGGGATTTGCGCATCAAAGGTGTGAAAATTTTCTTTCATAATTTTCCAAAATAATTGCGCGTTGCAAGGCCTGCAAGGCATTTCTGTTAAAGACTCGACTTTATTGGATTTAATTTTTATACAAAATAATTTAATTTTCAATCAATCAATCCGTATTGAATTTGATAGAAATCTCATGCCTGGCTTCCGATAGTGCAAGAAATTTTGCAAATATTCAATAAATGCCAACGTATGGAAGCAGTTACAATCATAAATCGGCAGTTGATTTGTCTTCAGTCATCGAAATGGAACATTTTTCAACTTATGACGTACATATTTACACCGTGGACGATTTTGTGAAAAACTTTTTCAAAATAATCGTCAATAACAACAACAAAAACAAAGAAAAACGGATTTGATGTCAAAAATTTTGTTGGCCGTTGGCGGATTTACCGAGTAGGCAACATAGGAAGCCGCAAATTTTCAGGGGGGCGGAAAATTCGGACCCATAAAATGCTACTGGCCGCTGGTCTGAGGCGGCAAAATCGTAAATTGTCTTAATCCGCCCCTGTTGTTGACGGTTGTTTTGAAAGAGATTTTGACAAAATCATCAAAAGTGTAAATACGCCATAATGAATCAGCTGATTCGATCTGAGAAGTTTATAAAAAATATATATACATATATATATATATATTATTTTGACATAAAGTAAAGCGGAGCTAAGTTAAGTCATGTTCAGTCAAGACTCAGTGAGCTTTGAGTGTTAAATGAGCCCCCTTTAAGGCACCCATTATGCCAGAGAAAAATATGTATATTCTCAGCCCTGGCCATTCTTCGACCGGATGACTGACCGCGGCCTAAGTCGTTTTAACTGATTAATGACATAATTATATGTTTGAAACAGATAAACAACAAGAGCTAAAATAACAACGAAGAAATAAAGAAGTCTTGGAAGCCAAAAAAATTTGATTTTCAAATATAGGTATATTAATTTTTTATTTTTGTTTTATGAATCGAAGGAATGTTAAGAGAACAATAAGAGTAGAATGCATGATCTCCTATAATGCTTGACTAATAGTGAAGAGTATTCTTGTATTTCGTTTTGTGAATATTTGAATAAAATTTATACGATTTGACTTCAATTCAATAAGCATCGCTTTACTTAAGGGAAATACAATTCAAAGACTCGGTGACCTTTTTTTGGAGGGAGCAGAACTAAAGCTTACCTGAAGCTCTTCTTTCACATGCTCTTAGGTCAAGTAACGATATCCATTCGAAATCTTTTGAAGACTTTGAAACAGCTGATTCATTTAGCAAAGTTTAAATTAAGCTTCGTAATTTTTGGACACACTAAATGCAAATTAATTAAATCTGTTGGAAACGATTCAATGCGATGGCGGCAATTGTTCATGAAGTTTCCTTAAGATTCAACTAAAATATCCCTTAAGGTATATTGAATACGATTAAGTTCAGTTGTTAAGTTAATCCATAGGTAAAATCCAATGTTTCGGAGACTTAAGACGTTCATGAAGACTTAAAATTTGAGTGACTGATTGTTTCGGGCCTATTCTGGCCTGTCTTGTATACTTTAACCATACCGAATTGCAAAGGTACAGGGAAATTTGTGAAACGGGCATCCGCACAGACTAACTTGCACTGAGCCCACCGCTTACTAGGCGGTTCCTCCAACAAAACCTAATATTAACACCTTTTAGAAACATGCGAAAGAAACCGTTGCAAGTTGATTTGGAACCGATCAGGACCGGAATAATGTTCGTCGTAGGGTGCTGGGGGAAAAATGCGCTCTTGCGAGAAGCGAAAGTATTTTGACGTTTACGTTTTTCCACACTCATCGTTGGCTCATCGCCAGCACATTTTCGTCGCCATCGTTATTAAGTCATAGAGGTGTGCAGAAAATACTTTAAAATATTCAAATAAAGCGCTTCGCATTCATGTTTTGATCAACGATAAAACGAAAAACAAAAATCGGACAAAAAAATATTTCAAAAAAAAATAAGAGAAAAAAATGAAGGCATTTCCTTTTTGAAAACAGAAACAAAATTTCCAAAGATAATGAACTAAGCGAATAATATCTAAAGGAATTTATTATTTATTGTTCTGTTATAAGAAAATAGGCAAGGGCATATCCAGGCTATGATGGAAGGGTGACTATTTTTTTTTTTTTTTTGTATAAAATTGAAGTACATTTGGACAAATGGCTAGATTTTCATGCTAGTTCCACCTCAAAGAGGGGAAAGAGGGAGAGCATGACCCTACCTATCCTGCCCCCTGAAGTACGCCCTTGCCAACTAAAAATATCGTTTGAGAATGTATTAAAAAAAAAAAAAAAAACAAAATACTATAATCAGGGGTGCCACAGAATCCGATAGCTGTCGGAACCGGAATTACAATCAATCGATATTTCATACAGAATTTACAAATTTTTTTGTTTTGGTTTTGAATCGGAACTATTATCGGTTCTTAATTGCACAGAACCCTATTTTATCCGTCTGTCTATGAAATATATATGAAAATTCGGTCAACTAAAATTCCAATTCCGACAACTATCGGATTCTGTGACACCCCTGAATATCTCTTCGTAAGTAATGCCTGGTTTTCAATAGCGTAGGAATTTTTGGAAATATTAATCACATGTAACCATACGGAGCCAGTTACAATCAACGTCGTAGTTGATTGACACTCTGTTCCCATAAGTTTGGATGTGTTGAATACTTTAAGAAGTTTCTTCACTATTGGAAACCAGGCATAAAGATAAAGCCACAATTACAATAAAAGGAAAAGCTCTTAAATTAATCAACTTAACCCTAATCGGTTCCATCGTATACAATTTTTAACTTTCAAATGGAATATAACGACAACTAGTCAATGTAATATACTGAAAATCGGTCAATTTTTTTTATTTGTAGTATCTTTAAGGGTAAAAATAATTGTGTGTACCGACGTATACACAAGACCCAATTCGACGACATTTTGAGGGAACCGATGAGGGTTAAAATAGATTTGAATCAATGTTAAGTAAATGGCATTTCCTTTTACTTAGGATTATTATAATTTCAATGCTACCTAATGTTCACATATAAGTATTATGGGCTTCGTAAATGTATGGACGGTTTCGTCCTACTTATTATGGATTTAAGTTTTTGGGCTCAGATCGGTTTTAGTCTGATGTAACCACAGTGGAATTTACTTAAGATTAGAGTGCGATCCTAAAGAAGTGAGTCTGAAATGATAAAAAAAAAAAATTAAATAAAAAATGTGTCCGAAATGTATCCGAAATATGTAGAAAATATGAGGCTCAGGAAAATTACTCAAAATAACTAAATTAGTCCGAAACGAATCGGGGAAAACTGTGGAATAAGTGACTTAGAAACATGACTCTGAAATGATTTCGACGTGCCTGAGAAATAAGCGGCCCATCCAAATGCGGAGGGCTCTGACTCCGATGGTCCTTGAAGAAATGCTTTAAAGCAGATAATGCCTATATTCGGGCTGCATATATCCGGAGAATACTGTTATAGTTTTTGTTTACTCCAAAGAATGATTGAAGGCTATACGTTCAGCGCGAACAAAGCCTACACCCCTAACTCCCATTAATCCAGCCAATGATATCTGGAGGAGCTCAAATCAAGACTACCTGATGTTTCAGTTGGAACATGGAAATTCTGATTGAATGCATGCCGTTTTCTCAGAGGATTTTCATTCGCTCTTCGCCCAGCAAATTCAATTGAAGGTTGTCAAAAATACTGCCCCAGATCAATGAAAACCAAAAAAAAAAAAAAAAAAATCTTTCAGAATATACTTAATTCCATTTCCGCACCGACATTAAACTGCCAGTCCCCGCAGCCCTATTTTCAAAACAACGACAAAATAACCCAAGAAACACTAGAACCTGCCTCCACGAGAACTTTTTTCTCAGCGATAATAATGACGTAAATGTTGATCCACGATCGATGATTCGGTGAAAAAGCTCAATGCACAATGGAAAGGGAAAGGGAAAGGGAAAAGAAGAAAACCAAAAAGCAAAAAACAACGAGAAAGCAATCCTCCGCAATAGTTCACCACACACAAAACACATGGGCGAAAATATTAGTCAGTCTCCATCGAAATATCAGAATTTGACAGCATCAAAAACAATGACGTACCAAATGAAGACCTCAATAGAAATCGAAAACATCCAAAACAACAACAAAGTATACGCTGATTCCTAAAAAAAAAAAAATACAAATAGTTTCGTTTTTTTTTTATATATGTATATTATTTTCGCATACAATTTCCATTCAGAATTTAGCAAAAATCGTATAAGAATGACCACAATCCGATGGTAGAGCGAAAATAGAAAATCGAAAATTCTAAACTAAATAAAAACTCTTATGACGCCGCAAGGAATTTTAGGATGTGTCACGAAGACATCAAAGATAATGTTCTTCTATGATTAAATGATCATTTCACGCAAAACAGTCCAAACATGAGGATTAATTGGGTTCTTTGAGAAGGTACTGGGTTCCTGATTACTATAAGAACCGATATGGAGCCAATTTTTTTTTCATTTTTTTTATCGGAATACGATATACATTTTTATGTACATACATGCTCATTCATAGAAAGGTGTTCATGGCAGTCAGAATTTCCACTCCTAGCCAGTGATGCCATATTGAGAGATTTATCCCATTTTGATGTATTTTTTCGGTTAAATTTTAAGAGGAGAATTACTACTTAAACAATTTTCTCCCTTTTTTTTTTTTTTTTGTAGAAAAATCCCTTGTTCTGGCAACACTGCACCTTCATTGTTTAAAATCTGTTGTAAATCCACTTCAACCATTTCATTGAAAATCCACAGATCTTTTCATAAAAATAATAAATAAAAAAATAGAAATAAATTTTCTGAACTTAACTGTAAAATTTCCCCATAACAAACATTGGTCTGGATAAATTATACATAAGTAGTTTGGAATTTGTTTACGAAATCTTCTTCATAAAATGATTCATTCTATTTTATTTTATAACATTTTTTTTTATGAATCGAGTACCATTGTTTAGGAGCAGCAGTGTCTGTTGGTGACGTGAAAGAAGCATGTTCTTACAATGCCGTCATCGATATCCGTTAATTTGATGTAGCCTTGGCAATGATTACGCCAACTGAAAGAGGGGATTTCAGGGCTCGAATAGATAGTATAAAAAGTTGATAGTGGATTCGAATCGATTCGATTTGGAGAATTGCACAATGGGTAGAAATGGACTGAAACGGATATAAATTGAAATAAACGGATAGAAGTGGATATAAATTAACAGAAGCGAATAGAAACGGACAGAAATGAATAGAAACGGATAAAAACAGATTAAAACCGGATAAAAACGGATTTAAAAACGGATAAAAACGGATAAAAACGAAAAAACGGATAAAAACGGATAGAAACGAATAGAAACGGATAAAAAACGATAGGAACGAATATAAACGGATAGAAACGGATAGAAACGAGTAAAAACGTTTATAAATGGATAGAAACGGATAAAACGGACAGAACGAGTACAAACCGATGGAAACGGAATAAACGAATAGAAATGGATATAAACGGATAGAAATGGATATAAACGGATATAAACGGATATAAATAAACATAAGCGGATAAAGACGGATAGAAACGGATAGAATGATAGAAACGGATAGAAACGGATAGAAACGTATAGAAATGGATAGAAACGGATACAAACGGATACAAACGAATAGAAGAAAGCTGACCGATCGGTTGGTTTTTTCGAAAAAAAAAAAAAAATGATCAGGACATTACTCTTAACGGTCTTCCACGCTCCCATGCATTGCTGACCATGGTTTCTTAAGAATGGCCACAAATGGAGGCTAGAAAAGTGTAGGGTGCTAAAGATCGCTTTTTGAGCTCATAGGCGATTCGACTGATCTACATCGTGTCAGACAAGAATTTTGTTTACCAACCAACCAACCAAAAAAATTCCTTGACCATAAAAAGCTAATTGGTTTGAGTGAATTTTTATTTTGGCTATGAGGTTCGTCAGGTATTTTTAGTAGCTTTATTTATTTGTTTATTTTTATATTTCTTTTTGTTTTTTTTTTTTTTGCTATTTTAATCTGCGAGGCATTTCATTTTATTTTGCTTCAAAATTTCTCGCAAGATAATTTTGAAGAATGAAAACAAAATCAAAGCCTTAAGGCGCGCGTGTGCGTCTGTGTGTGTGTGTGTGTGTGTGTTTTTGAGTCTGCAGATCGACAATGCCAGAAGGTGGGCAATGACAAAGATAGCCTTTGCTGAACTCTTAACAATTCTCTAATACGCAAAATATTCGAATAAATAATTGCTTTGATGTTTTGTTTTGGTGTTTTTCTTTTTTTCATTTTACTGATTTTTATTTTAATTAAAATTTTCATATTTGCATTAAATTCTTTGTTTTCAAAATCGGAAAAGTAAAATTAATTTGTTTCTCTTTTTTTCCCATTGCATTTTCCTTTTTTTCTTGCAGCCTATCGAAGGTCTTATGTTCACATACACCGTTCCCGGGAATCTCGAGATTGCTGCCGAATTTGTATCTTTGCGGTGCAGGCGTCATTGTGCCGCATGTGCTCGACCAGTTGGAGGTACGTTTCATCATTAATGTTGCGCCCGAATTGCCCGATACGCCGCTGTCCACCAAAACGAAGCCGCTGTATTTGCGTATCAATGCACAGGACCGGCCCAAAGTCGATTTGGCAGCACATTTCGACGAGGTTGCCGATCTAATCGAGGAGGTCCATCAGCAGGGTGGGAAATCTTTGGTACACTGTGTGGCCGGCGTCAGTCGTTCGGCGACACTGTGCATCGCCTATCTAATGAAGTATCGCGACATGAGTTTGCGCGATGCATTTTTGCACGTGAAGAGCATCCGGCCACAGATACGACCGAATACGGGCTTCTTTCAACAGTTGCGCCAGTATGAGGAACGCTTGCGCGGCGGCCCGTCATCTGTTCAAATGGTCTATTATGCATCCCTTGACCGCGAGATACCCGATGTCTATGAACCGGAATATCGCGCCATGGAGGAATTCTACCAACGGCAGAGGAAGTCCCTGAAAGGACGCTAAATGGCCGAGGTCGGGAGAGGCTATCTAATTGGCCAATGTTAGTTATATGTAATATGTAAAATGGAATATGTATAATCCAGTGGTGCTTAGTCGCTTAGGTCGTAGGTCAGTGCAACTGGGTTGTTCGACACGTTGCAACATGTACAGCC
>CM035806.1:164996870-165069370 GCA_020466095.1 Chlorops oryzae
GAATTGAATGGAATTTGACTTTAAAGTTATAAACGAAAAATTTCCATGACTTTCGATTTGGAATGCTTGGTGTCGACGGGTGAGCACAGGACTAGAAAACGAGAGTTCCTAGGTTCAAATCCCACATGAGGCAAAGGAAAAAAAAATTTTGAATTCATAATAATAATACATATAACATCATAACATATGCACAGAAAAGCCAAAAATTGTGTAATTGATTAAAAAAAAAATTTTTATTTTTTTTTTATTTTTAGAAAGCAAATGACTATAAATATGAGTCGTAGAAGACTCCAAAATGACAGCAAATATGAGTCGTAGAAGACTCGAAAATGATAGCAAATATGAGTCGTAGAAGACTCGAAAATAGTAACAAATATGACTCGAAAATGATAACAAATATTACTCGAAAATGACTCGCAAATGATATCTAAGAAGAGTCGCGGCTAGGGTTCCAATTTCTCCCGACAAAAGTATCATTTTTGATCAGAAAATGAGCGCATATTTGATCTTTTTAATCAAAAAGGCGACTCGAAAAAGACTCGCTTTTGATCAAAAATTTCGAAAAATGCTAGCTGGGATACATACATACATACATACCATACACACATACCATACACACACATACATACACACACACATACACACACATACATACCATACACACACATACATACATACACACATACATACACACATACATACATACATACATACATACATACATACATACACACATACATACATACCATACATACATACCATACATACCATACATACCATACATACCATACATACCATACATACCATACATACCATACATACCATACATACCATACATACCATACATACCATACATACCATACATACATACATAGATACATACATACATACATACATACATACATACATAAATCGAAGTTTTTCAAGATATTTTGATGAAATTTAATATTTGAACATTTTTAGAGGCAAGTAATATGATTTCCAAAAATTGAAAAAGTGGGCGTGGCCGAAGGTAGTTTTCGAAAATTGTCTCCTACACCCGAAATTCAAATGGAACTTGAACGAAATTTTGCACTTATGCTTCCTTTCTAGCCATAAACATCCCCCTGAAAAATTTCCATGATCGGTTCATTATTAAGGGTACTTCCAGTACTAGGGTCTGTCACAAAAATCCCAAAACAGCCTCAAAATCCGACTTTTTCGAAATTTTTCAAAGAAACTTAGTATTCGAGCGTACCTACATATATTTAAGTCTCCGATTAGAGTTTTTATAAAAATGGTAAAAATATTGGGCGTGGCGAACGGGCGATTTTCATAAACATTTAACAAAAGTCAGTATATGTGGGGGGGGGGGGGGGCCTTATGGCCTTAAAAATCTATAGAATATTCTTTCTTAATATTCCTGTTTTGAAAATTATTTAAACATGTGTGTCTGTGTCGCGTTTGTATTGTATTGTCCGGCTCGCCTGACTATAACACCCTTACTTGTTTTATAATCTCAATGACAGTGGCATTGTATTGTATATGGTATTGCAGCACTATTAATTGCTTTCATGACAGTTGTACAATATCATGTTTTATTATGAAAGTTGCACAAATTTGTGCACAGTATACTCTCCCTTGCGGGGACACCCCTCTTTTTTTTTTGATAATTTTTCTAGTCAGTATTCTTGCTTCCCAAATTGATTCCTTTTATGCAGACCACATACCCCTATTTAGCGGACATATTTTTCGGTGCCGTAGGTGTCCGCTTAATGGAGAGGACACTGTACCAATTTTTTTTTTTGGCTTATTCAGCAAAACGGCATGGACAATGCGAAAATATTTCCGACTGGGTGCATCCGTGCAAATGAGAATTTTTGGTGTAAATTGGATTCTTCTATTATATTTCCACTTGCAGTTCTGGCAAAATTCAATGAAAATTTTCGCTCGCTCACTCTCCCGGGGGAACTGGCAGAGAGACAGACAGACAGACATACAGACAGGCAGGCAGAAGTTGCATGATAAATTTTGGGGCTCGGACCAATAGTAAGCACGCTGTTTTTATGTCGATTTATGTCTATGCTGTTTCTTGTTGCAGTTTTTGCCATTGCTGTTGTTGTTGTTGTTGCTGTTGCTGTGCTGCCCTTGCCGCTGTAGTTGCAGTTATCGACTGCATAAAT
Organism: Chlorops oryzae; assembly: GCA_020466095.1. Lineage (NCBI taxonomy): Eukaryota > Metazoa > Arthropoda > Insecta > Diptera > Chloropidae > Chlorops > Chlorops oryzae. Next base: position 164,999,033 of record CM035806.1, read on the forward strand.
TGATGCTATATTTGTTGGGGCTTAGTTTGCTTTTAGGCTCACAAATGAGATATGGGCCTTTAACTGGCTCGGCGTTGCATGCACGGGTGTTTGTGCAACTACAACGTGCGTTGTTGAACACGTGCGTACGCACATACATACATGCATGCATATGTGTGTGTGTGTGGTGTACATGTGTACGAATGCTTTCAACTGCAAAGAAAATAGAAACGCATTGCAACGAAAATAATGCGAAATCGCCCAGTTGGAATGTATCTGTGTGTTTTTATGTGTGTGCGTGTGTGTGTGTCTGTGGTGCGAAAATTTGCATGTGTGTGTGCGTGTGTGTGTTTCTTCGCATTTAGTTATTTTCAAAATTTAAAGGTGATAACTATACGTGGGTGCATCAAAAGCTTTTAATTATCAACAGGGCTCGGATATTGTATGTATATGAATTTATAAATTTAAAGCATACTTTATGGGGGGAAAACTTTTCTTACCAACATTTTGCGAATAAGTCTAGTGAAATTGAACTTCAAACGGCTTTTCTACCTTCATAAAAATTCTTATTGAAATAGAAAATATTTAAATTCAGCACCTAAAAGTATGCATATAAATATGAATGATGAACAATTTCCTTTTAGTGAGGAATCTGAATCGGTTATACCTTGTAGCCATGTCCATTGAAACGCATCTTGAGCAAGGCTTTTGAGTGTTGTACGAATCGTTCTAGATCCCCGCAATGCAGCTCCGTTTCTAGAGAATCGAAATTTTAATAAATTGACTTTTATGTATTCTAAAGCTTATTTTTACAGTTGCATAAAAATTTTTTAAAAAAATGTTTTATTGCCTTGGGAGTTATAGGCCATACAAAATAAAATATGATAAACAGGGCTCGGATATTGTTGACTTTTATTAATTTAAAGCATACTTTATGGGGCAAAAATTTTAAATAACTTAAGCGAAGTTGAATTTCAAACCGCTTTTCTAACTTCAAAAAACTTCATATTGAAGTAAAAAATCGATTCGAATCTTAACTTAACGTGAGTTGAACAATATTTTTACTCCATAAAGTATGCTTCAAATTTAAAAAAGTCAACAAAATTCGAGCCCTGATGATAAAAAAACACGTCAAATTTTAGGAATTTTTGAAATTTGCACCTACTAGATAGAGTTTTTTTTCGGGTCGGTTTGAACTAAATTTATTTAAAATGAGTTCAGAGCTATAAATTGTGATAGAAAGGAAAAAGCGAAAAATGAGAGACCAAAAAGCCCAAATTAATAATTCAAAATGAAATATGGAGATGGTCAAAAATAAAAAGAAATTAAATATTGAACGGATTACGAGATATAGCCATAAGTAAGTGAGTAATTTAATTCTCGGCCCCACTTTTTGAAGTCTATTTAAAAAAAAACGTAGAGGTGACTTGACAAAACTGAGTATGAGGCGCTGTTATACTCATCGAACACTTTCAAAAACAGTCGTCAAATTTTTGTTTACAAAAGATGACCTCTAAAATGTCGCACAGTAGTATAGGCAACAGAAAATATTTAAATTCAGCACCTAAAAGTATGCATTTGAATATTTTAAAGCCAATAAATGCCATTTGAAGCCTTTATAAACGGGACCCTAAATAAGGCTTTACAAAAAAAAAAAAAAAAAAAACATTACACTTCGTTTCGCCTGTGCCGGGAATCCCACCTCATACCCTGAGATCAAGAGCATAGCACGCATCCCCTACGCAGCTAACCTAGAGCCACTTATCGAATCATTCGTTGCACCGAATTGCAAAGAAAAACTGAATTTGTTTTGAACTGTTGAGGCTGACCCTCGTATTTGAAATATTCGACTTTATATGTATGTAAATGTGTTTGTTTGTCGATTTATATAAAATATATAGAAAAGTTTTTATATATTAAATTTATATTAAATGGCTAAAATGGCCTATAGGATCGCTGGAATGCTGTGATGCTGTGTGTTGCTATGACGGCAAGGAGCAACAACAAAGCACAGACATAGGCTTAAACAAAAACTATAAAATCTATAAAAGAAAAAGTACAGTTCCCACAAAAATTCAACCGAAAGTGCAATACGAAAGATAGACATTTGGCAAATGTATGGCTGTGTGCGTGTGTGTCTGTGTGCTGCGAGTCTGAGGGGACATCATTTCTTCGCAAATGTTTGTATAAAATTTTTTGATGGAAAAGTACAGTTGCGTTCAAAAAAGGCCATTGGGCAGCATAAAATTATGTGATGAAAAAGTACAGTTGCGTTCAAAAAAGGCAATTGGGCAGCAATGTCTGGACTAGTCGAATTGTGTTCTGCTTTTAGGCGCTTGCACTTTTTTTTTGTTGCATGCCTGCATTTTTCTTTTTAAATTGTGTTTTTATATTAATAAAAGCAATTCGCCTAAACATATGCTGTAGATTTTGAAAATTACGCTACATTCATTGAACAACAACTTTTTTTTTTTTTATATACATACATACCTATCAAGTAACAGCTTAATAAACTTCAAGAATGATCAAAAAGGTAGCGGAAAATTCGGAGCACATTTCTGTCCACATTTGGTTCTAGTCATTTAAGCCTAAAAATATGACACAAAAATATGCATAGGAGAGAGAAAAAAAAAAAAAAAGGAACACAATCTGCATTTTGAGTATGGAAACACGTTGTATGGCTTTAATGTGTTCCACAGAAGAATATTTCTAAGCCTCACGCTAACCATGGATGGTCATGGCCTCCATTTCTATTACAGGGAAGTCTTTTACACTTACTCTAACGCCGCACCAGAGTGTTGCTTTACAGACAGAACCAGACAGAGGTATAACTCCAGTACCCTTTTTTTTTCGCTGTTGCTGTAGAATACGTCAAGTGACCGGCCTAAATACTAAACAACTCACACCACACCATATGACGATGGGTTTAAGGGGGCACTTTCGGTTCCTGCGCCATTTCCATTTCCTGTGCCGATGCAAATGCAGCCTTCGGGCGTCGGCGAGCACTCTGTGAGCTGTGGTGGTGGTGATGGTGGGAGCATCGAGGTAAGTTGCATTGAATTGGGCCGTGTTGGCGTGTCGTGGCGATGATATGGTGGCGATACTGTTGCCAGCCGGATGCAGTCAGTTAGAATTCATGGTGCTTGGCATTTTTTTTTTGGTCTGGTTGTTGTAGCGCATTTTTGTTTAGGAAATTTAGATTTTGGCGCTTTTCGAATTTTATGAATGAATATTTTGAAATTTTTGGCGGCATGCCTTTCGCCACCATTAGGGTATGTGAGAGTGGAGGAGGTATATAGTATAGGCTGACTGGAACTGTTGTGTGCGCTCTGCTAGCTAGAATGTCGGCCATGGCCATACATATGTCAGCTATGCGAATTTTTCTAAGCACGTAAACCTCTACTATTTGTATTTTTGCTCTCTAGTCCTTGTTACTCATACGGTTTTTTGGGGTGTTTCTGTTGTTGTTGTTGTTGTTGTTGTTGTTGTTGTTGTTGCTTGCAAGTTTTGGTGTTGGCTGCAGGACACTTCGTGGGATACCGGTCAGAGAATCTGAAGTTGAACAGAACGGGAATGGATTCTTGCTTAGTTGGTACACGCTCTCCGCATTGGAGGGCCAAAATGTGGCTTTCTTTGCACAAACAGTGGCCTTGGCTTTGGAATTGGCATTGGCATTGGGATTGGGATTGGCATTAGAATTTGAAACGGTTGTGCTACTGGCACTGGCATTGGGAGTATTATACATAGTAGTGGTCGTCGGCCTTGAAGCAGCATTGGTGAAAGGAGCGCGAAAAGTTTTCGTATACAAAAATGTCTCTTTCTGTTTTAACTAAAGTCATCCTTGTTGCGGCGTCAATTGAAAGTGAATGTTGCGTTGCGTTGGCTACGCTCTAACTAAACATTGGTCGTCGTGGGGTTAAGGGACACAGTATTTCGAATTTTTTGGTCCTTTCTATCTCGATTAGAATATAGTGCGGTTGCATGTGAGCGCGCTAAAAAAGGCCGAATGAATTGTGCCATCGTCGTCGTCGTCGTCATCATCATCATTTGGGTCAGTGGAAATGTATTTTGAGGGCATACTAAATTTTTGGGGTAACCGTGTTTTATGTAGATACTCGTTTTAGAGATTTCATATTTCACTTTCGCTTCGCTTCAGACTTGAATTGAAGGAGGAGAGTTCGCATTGTTCCAATTAGTTTGATTGAATTTTGGTGATTTCAAATAAATTGAGTTTATTATTTGGGCGATGAGATGCCACAACGACATTAAAAGAGGGGAAACACTTCAAAGATATATACGTATGTATGTATGGTGAAATTTTATTTTGATAAATATTTCGAAAGATAATTTTTTTTTTTCCATCGAACTCCGAAAATTTTAAGTCAACGGACTATGGGCCGCTTTTTTTTTTTTTTTTTTTTTTGGCAAAAAGTCGAAATTTTTGTGTAGGAATTTGGAAAAAATTAGTAACAAAATACTCTGACCATTATAAAAAGTACTTAATTTTTTTTGTCTATTGGTAACCCTTTTCATTTGACAGCCTGTCAAAGTTCACAAAGCAAACAACGTGCGGCTTGGCGTTCCTCCAAATAATTGAAATTAAGTGAGATTGTCTATTCAAATTTTTTATTCAATTTCTTCGAAACTAAATTTTTTTAAATATGGATAGTAGCATTCAGGGTTTGTATAATAAAACCTCATCACTATTTTGTGTGGGGTTTTTTTTTTTTTTTTGTGTGTATAAAACAAGTTAAGCTAAACACTTGAAGCTTTTTATACCCGACACACTCTGTGTCGAGGGTATATTGCGTTTGTGTGGTTGTGTGTAACACCCAGAACCAGTCGAGATAGACCATACAAAATATATATAGAAATGATCAGCGTCACCAGGAGATTCGATTTAGACATGTCCGTCCGTCTGTCTGTCTGTCCGTCTGTCCGTCTGTCTGTCTGTTTGTATACAGTTATCTTATCGAAGGAGTTGAGCTATCTTGACAAAATTTGGTATGCGTGCTCACGGGGACATGAGTAAGAACAAGTTCGAGAATGGACCCGATCGGACCATTTTTAGGGGTACCTCCAGTACTAGGGTCTGTTACGAAAATCACAAAAACTGTTCTAAAATCGAAGATTTTCAAGATATTTTAATGAAAGTTGATATTTGAACATATTTAAAGGCCAGTAATATGATTTCCAAAAATTGGAAAAGTGGGCGTGGCAGAAGGGCGTTTTTCGAAAATTGTCTCCTACACCCGAAATTCAAATGGGACTTGAACGAAATTCGGCACTTTTGCTGCCTTTGTAGCCATAAACATCCTCTCCAAAACTTTCATTGATAGGTCGATTATTAAGGGTACCTCCAGTACTAGGGTCTGTCACAAAAATCTCAAAACTGCCCCAAAATCTGACTTTTTCCAAATATTTCAATGAAACTTAGATTTTGCGCGTATATTTAAACTTCCGATTAGGATTCCGAAAAATTGGAAAAGTGGGCATGGCAAAGGGGCGGTTTTCATAAAGAAATTCAACAAAAGTCGGTATATGCGGCCCCTAATGGCCTTAAACACCTCTTGATGTTAGAAATTATTTGAAGATGTGTGTCTGTGTCGGGTATTCTATTGTCAGGCTCGCCTGATTATAACACCCTTACTTGTTTTTAAATAAATATTAGAATTTTCCTTATGTTCTGTGAGAAGAAAAAATATGAAGCAGTCCTCGGCAGTCCATAAAACCTATATAGAAATGAAGCTTCATAATGTTGTCTATTAAGTCCTAATCGAGATTTTTGCGATTATTTGCGAATGATTGATAAAAATTCAATTTGAAAGCATATTACAAAATGCTACAAATCTTCAACAAAAAATATGTTCTGCCTGAAATATGGAAAATTTTTTAATTTCAACATAAATATGTAAATGCCAGGACATAATAAATGATATTAAAACCCAACTGTGATCGGAATTAAAATCTTAAAAGATTTTTATTCAAATTTATTTTTCGGACAGGAAATTCCATTGTTTTTCGATAGAGGGGAGGGGAGGGAGGGGAGGGGGAAAGAAGGACACGACCTCGCCCTTAACAACGACAAAACGAGAACTCACACAATCCGATTTTCATTGAAAAAAATTAAGAATTGCAGAATGTGGACGATTTTATGTGTTGTCCCGAACACACCCTAGTACTGAGGAGGTAAATCAAAGGTACATTGTGGTACATTGTGTTCTAGGAATCGACCGAATGTGTCGGTCGACTGGGTTAACTAGTAATTAATAATTATGCCGAAGTAACCATAGGTCAAATGAGTGAGTTTTAATCCTGAGATTATGTTAACAAAGGTTTTCCATGCTTTATTCGAATAATTTTTGTCGTCATTGTTGTATATACATAGGTACATATAAATTACTTGAGTTCCGGATCCAAATCGCTGCAGTCGAAGTGTTAAATCTGCTATCTTTTTGGCTGCATTGTTCCCTAAGATAACTAAAAGCTTTGCCTTCTATTCTGTCCAGTCATAATCATCTGGTTCATGCGGGCTCTTACAGTTTTGCTTCAATGTATATTCGCTCATCATTTTGACCTGGTCCATGGGTTTGCCACCAGTTTCGGTGGACAAACAACATTTTGGCAGCTTCTCGCCTTCCATAAGCTTGAGCTCGCTGTCGGCACAGAGGATTACATAGTTCAACAAATAGAAAAATTTCATTAAAAAAAACCATAAAAATTTTCCAATTAAGATTTTTTTTTATGTCCCCACACTGATCTTCTTCCATGACTCCTGAGCCATTCCTTTGCGGTCTGGTCATTTGAAAATGCTTATGTACCAAAATTATTTTGTTGAAATAAATTTAATTGTTGTTGTGAAAGTCGAAGTTGTTGGTTGGTTTTTGTTTTTGTTTTTTTTTTATTTTTGTTATTGGTTTTCTTTGTTTTTGTTGGTTGAATTTTGCATGGCAACAATTAGCAGTTTTTGTCATAATTGGGGCATGCGCTTACAAATACAACAATTCGGAGGCATCGAACCAGCTGTGCATGTTAATTCTATCACCCCACCTTTACACATAGGCATTTACATATGATATATATGATATATATATATATATATATATATAAGCACCCATAGAGGTTTGACTTATTCTCATGTGCATGTGTGAGTCTATCTGCATGTGCTTGCGAGTGTTGAACTTTGCGTTTTCTGTCTACAAATGCTTTAATAAAATTTTATAAATACCAAAAACACGTTTCAAAATACGTCGATTGTTAATATCGCTCACAGCGCGCATCATTGCACAGTTAAACAAAACGTGATTTTTCACAGTAAAAATAGAAAATAAAAATAACTAATATATTAAGAGAAACAAGAAAGCAGGAAGAAAAATAAATAAATAGGGAAGGAAGGGACATAGTAAGGAAGAACCTAAGTACTTGTGATAATTTCAAAGCAAATAATAATGATAAGTCCTCCACTTCTTTCTATCTTTATGTATGTTAGGGTTCCAAAAAAAGGGGTCATGCTCCTGCCGGTGCTCGCTCCCTTGAATCCCCTTTCTTTAAATTGTATAGTGCAGCACGATAGTTTTACGTTGCTTCTCAATGAGGATTTCGATAAAAGATTATTAGAATAATAAAATCTTGGCAATATATTATACATTTTATTATGAGTCTCAAGTGGGTACTTGCTTGTGTTTAAGTTTATATTTAAATTATCATTTTGAATTTTATCGTTTGTGTATCGATTATCGTTTGTGTTACGATTACGATATTAATTATCGGTAGTTATCTGCAAATTTATATTTTTAGTAGAATTTCATGAGTCTAAAGTCGAAAAAAAGGGTAGACAATATGTCATTAATGCAAAAATCCAGAGTATAAAGTAAGCATGGGCCCTAAGGGATTTTACAAGTTTTGTTATTTTAAATAAAATAAATTTTAGTTAATTTTTTCCAAATTATCTATAAAATCCCTTTTTTGTAAGTTTTTCAAAATTTATATACAAAAATTTTAGAAAAAAAAATAAACAAATCTGAAAGGAAATTAAAAAATAAAATTTAATTTTCATAGAAAAAAATTCACAATTTTATAATTAAATAATTTTCCATTACCAAACCGTTTTGGTAACCTCATTTAAAAAATATTCTCTGAATTACCTAGGTTGAAAAATTTTTTTAAATATTCAAAAGGTTTTTTGAATATAGAATAACTAGCCCTTAAAAATATATTCTAACTTGCTAGTGAATTCTAAAATTGTAATACCAAAAGTTATCGAAGATGAATTTACTTTGGTAAAAATAATTCCTTGAAAATTTTCTAAACATATTTAAGAAGTGGTGTACGACAGAAAAACACTAAAAAAACTTTTTAGTTTTGTGAACATTTTTTTCTCAGTGTAAAAATTAAAAAAATTTTTTTTGGGTTTCCTGTTGTATTAGGAATCAGTTAAGGTATGTTTCATCTTCCTATCTGAATTAGTTTTTGAGATATTTAGAAAAATGTAAGTGCATATTTTTGTTATTTGTACTAGCGGCATGAGTTTAAAAAATCATGTTTCTGAACTTTGACCTCGTTCAGCACCCCCTAAATGATGTCCGATCGATCTAAATCTTTTTATTTCCCTTTTCTGTTGACCTCTACTACATTTTGAGGGGGTGACTCGCAAAATTCGACACAAAATAATGTTCCCATACAATTTTGGACCACCCTAGTGTGTATGCAGAGGCGCATCACTCATACGGCATGTTGGACATTATTCACATATTCATTTATGCGCGCGCTCATATAATTTTTGTGTAGTAAATGCCTTAAAAGTAACCAATTTTTTTTTTTACAAAAATAGCAAGTAAGGATTCCGATTGCCATCATTTGTATAATTATTTTGTTCATCGTATAGGGTTAGACGCTCCTATGTATATACCTACACAGTAAAAATAGGCGAAAGAGGTATAGCGATTTGTTTCAAAAAATATTGCGATCTAATTTCGTGTTTTCTTATCATATTTTCTTGCCTTTTTTTTTTCCATCCAACAATACTTTATATTAATCTATTACATATAATTATTACATTAAATTATTGAAGTTAAAAATGCTTAACTTTATGTGAGTTAAACAAAATTTTTACTCCATAAAGTATGCTTTAAATTTATTAAAAAAAAAAACAACAAAAAACTTGTCCCAGTTATTATTTTTGAGAGATTTGAAAGTGATTGGTTTTCTGTGTTTTTGAGGTGCTCCCACCAACAGTGACGACAAAAATTATTCGAATAAAGCATGGAAAACCTTTGTTAACATAAGCGCAGGATTAAAACTCACATTTGACCTATGGTTCCTTCGGCATAATTATTAATTATATGGGCCAAAGAATAATGTTCCGCTAATTGAATGGATGGTTAGAAATCGATCCACCTTAATATGTATACACATAGCTCTAATACTCTTATACATAACTTTTAAAAATCTACCCAGCAGGAAAAGTCCCGGTGAAACCATCAATGATTTCAGCATGACATAAGAGCCGCGACTCCTCCTGTTTCTACACCAACTTTCTAATGAAATTTACACACAAGCAGCATTGGCCGTCATGAGAGGACATGTCACCAGTTGGTCATCGAGATTGGAGTGGATACCTCCTGTTTCGCAAGAAAATGTCATCGTTCGGGAGTGATACGAAATGAAAATGAAACACGGTTTTGTGTTTTGTTTTTGTTCTTTTATTTTTTGTTTTCCTTTTTTTCATGGGAATTGCGATGAATAACATATTTTTTCGATGACAATGTCATTGGAATTGCGATTAATAACACCTTTTCTCGATGACAATGTCATTAGAATTTAGAAGTACTCTAACTTTCCCCTTGACATCATCGGTGAAAACATTAATGAATTTTTCCTTTATGCGCAAAAGTCCGGCTGGGTATTGTACATATCCCAGCGGGAAATTATCTCCTGCAAGACAATGTCACCAGTGATGTCATCGATGACATATAGGTGACATTGTCATGCATGACATCTTGGAGGACATGTCATCGTGGAGGGATGCTGTTCATGTGCTTGACTCTCATTGGCTAATGAAATTTAAATAAGGTTTTAGCGTCAGTTCAGCGTAGATGATGAGTGCTCGACTCAGAATCTGAAGATCGCGGGTTCGATCCCTGGCTGAGGCGAACAAAAATTATTAAAAATAGATTTATAAAAATTTTTCGAGACATTCAAAGAGAGAGCAAAGAAGAGAGTTATCAAACTGGTTTCTTTAAATATAAATTGACATTTAGAGAGAAAAGAGCATGATGTGCTGCTCTCAAATGCTTTTTTCGCCATTGCACACCCTAGCATGACCAGTGACATTTTCTAATCTTCCGGTGATAATGTCACCGCTGAAGTCCCTGTCAGCTCCTGTGTAAATGTCATACAAAGTGTCACCGGGAATAGCATGCATTCCGGCTCCGAAGTCACTAGGACATCATCGGGGATGTCCGTGGGACATTTCTCGCTGGGATATTTCCATCTCGGCCTACGTACGATTTTTTTTTTTTAATTTCAAGTTAACAACACTGATGGGTGATTTCTAACAAAAGCGCTTCTCTTAAAATCACTCCGGGAAAAAAATCGCACAGCATTTTATTTTCGCGCGTTAAAGACGAACTTAACGCACTGTGCCCGAATGCAGTCAGTGTGAAAACCAAGAGTTGCAAACGCAGTATTCAAATTCAAATTCTACCCCAAAACGATCATGAGGTCACTCAAATAGACCAGTGCTTTCTAAAAAAAAAAAAAAAAATTATAATAATAATACAAACACGTACCTACATCCAAACGCACACTCTCCCCCACACATAGGAGAACACACACGTGCACACGCAAATGCCCGTATGTGCATATGTGCGACAGACATGCCGGCCGCCAGTTGACACATAGAAAATGCCGCATTAAAAATAAAGGAATCTTTGAGTCCATCCCATCATGGGGAAAAGATGGGTGTGGGCATGTGATGGTGACTGCCGATTGCAGAGGAGCGACCGAAGTGAGCAGAGGAACAAGAAGATACGAACATGTACGCAGCATGTAAAAGGATTAAGCATAAATGCATATTTTCTTCAAGAGCCAAAAAGAAGAAGGAGCCATAAGCCTGGGGATGAGCCTGACGAGAAGAATCGACGAAAAGCTTGAAATAAAATGTGTACAAAATTCCTTTCAAGGAGAATGCAAAGAACATGGCGACGACGAACGAGAAGAATATAAGGCAGCATAGGCCATGTGCTACGGTCGTATTCGAGAGAGTCACTTCCATGAATATTGCAAAAATCATTGCCGTTTTTATTGATATTTATTAATCGCATGAATATTGGGAAAACACTTAAAACAGAGACAATGTATGTATGTACAATGTACATATGTTGCCGCCGAAAATGGGAAAAAATATTCTTCTTATTATAAAAATAAATTAATTAAATAAGAGTTTAAAAAAAAAATATTTTTTTAAATTTTATTATAAGACCATTTTTATTACCAGGGCTCGGATTTTGTTGACTTTTATAAATCTTGAAGCATACTTATTACTCTAAAAAAAAGTTCTAAAAAAAAAGATTTGTATGGGAGCCCCCTTAAGGAGGGGAGCTAGGGGGTAGGTATGTCGGGAGAAAATGTTGACGACTAAAAAGTAATTGGTGTCGGTCATACATTTCACTATCCTAGGGGCACCCTGGGGCCAGTTAGGTCGATGGGGGGAAAATGTTTAAGAACATTTTTGTATGGGAGCCCCCTTAAGGAGGGGAGCTAGGGGGTAGGTATGTCGGAAGAAAATGTTGACGATTAAAAAGTAATTGGGGTCGGTCATATATTTCACTACCCTAGGGGCACCCTGGGGCCAGTTAGGTCGATGGGGAGGGGAAAATGTTTAAGAACATTTTTGTATGGGAGCCCCCTTAAGGAGGGGAGCTAGGGGGTAGGTATGTTGGAAGAAAATGTTGACGATTAAAAAATAATTGGGGTCGGTCATACATTTCACTACCCTAGGGGCACCCTGGGGTCAGTTAGGTCGATGGGGGGAAAATGTTTAAGAACATTTTTGTATGGGAGACCCCTTAAGGAGGGGAGCTAGGGGGTAGGTATGTTGGAAGAAAATGTTGACGATTAAAAAGTAATTGGGGTCGGTCATACATTTGACTACCCTAGGGGCACCCTGGGGAAAGTTAGGTCGATAGGGAGGGGAAAATGTTTAAAAACATTTTTGTATGGGAGCCCCCTTAAGGGGGGCAGTTAGGAGGTAGGTATGTTCGGAGAAACTGTTGAAGAGGAAAAATTAATAGGGATCGGTCAAACATTTGACTCAACTAGGAGCACCCTGGGGCTAGTTAGGGCGGTGGGGGCAAAATGTATAAAACAAAGTTTTTGTATGGGAGCCCCCTTAAGGAGGGGAGCTAGGGGGTAGGTATGTTGGGAGAAAATGGTTGGAGTAAAAAATTAATTGGAGTTAGTCATACATTTGACTACTCTAGGAGTGACTCAGGGTCAGTTATGCAGCTTTTAGTGGATTTTTTCTCCGTTATACCTGGCTTTGACCCCGATGAGGAGCCATTTGCCCTCACCCTAGGCCCCTAATTTTTTGGCTCATGCTTTTTTTTGGTCTCCATACAGCGTATTTTTTCTTTTATTTGTCTCTCTCAATATACTTGAAGTGAAAAACGTTACAACGGGCTTAAAAGGATCGGACTGCGGCAATCCGAAAGCGAAAATTGGCAAGAACTTTTTGAACGAGTCGATGCTGATATATATATATATGTTCAATGTACATACATACATATGTACTTCAAACGAAATTGATGCAATTTCTTAAGAAAAGTCTTTTATGCTCAATGCCTTCTGCCGGCAATGAAGTCCTGCGCTGCCTGGTTGTGTTGAAGGGGGGTTTGGGGACCTTGTGCTTGTGTGCGTGCGTGTACCCATAAGCGGAAGTTGTTCCAAGAGAGACGAAAAATGGACACCGTAAAACGAAATGTTTGCGTGCGTGCGTGCTTGCAGCAGCATGAGATTTGAGAGAGGACAAACAATTAAACAAAAGAACAAATGAGAATGGAGAAAAATATGATTTTGTGCATGCACGTACGGCAGCTCAAACGTTTTGTATGCGCTCTTAAATAACAAATCGACTTGCAAATTCGACTATTAACATTTGTACATATATACCCAAATTCATCGATGTGTATGTGCTTATGTACTTATGTATGTTTGTGTGTGGGTTAGAGCGTGTTGCACTGGTACAAAAATGAACTGACTTGTCATTTGTCGGAAATATTCGGAATGTTTAAATGCATACTTTAAGGTGCTGAATTTAAATATTTTCTCTTCCGAGGTTCGATTCCCGGCACATGCGAAACGGAGTGTAATGAACAGGACTCGGATTTTTTGATTTTTATAAATTTGAAACATACTTTAGGGGGGGAAAACAATAGTTTTGAGATCATTCAAGTAAAGGAAGGACGTGTTTGAGGCCTGGAAATGCAGGAAAATTTCTAGACACTGGGCCATGCTTGACGGCCTAAAAACCCTTATTTTACCAGGCTGCTACAGAGCCAAGGATATACTAGGCATCAGTAAACTTGACCTTAGTCTACTTACCGGTTTTATGACTGGCCTTTGTTGACTTTTATAAACTCAAAGCAAAAAAACTTTTCTCAACAAAATTTTGGCGAATAAGTTTAGCGAAGTTGAACTTCAAATCGTTTTTTCAACTTAGATAAAATTTCATATTGAAGTTACAAATCGATTGAAATTCTAACTTTTTGTGAGTTGAACAAAATTTGTACTCCATAAAGTATGCTTTAAATTTATAAAAATCAACAAAATCCGAGCCCTGTGGTAATGTTTCAAGCACTGGATTTTGAAAAAATTTCATGTTTTCGGGCCACACTACATAAAAAGACATACACTCACACAAACAGAAGAAAAACTCCTCATGGTATCACAACAGGCAGGTGTTCGGCCCAAGTGGCAGTCACTCCAACATACATATATAGAATACATACATACATTGGTAAGACTTTAAAAAAAAAAGAGATTTTTAAAATTCGCGTTACCCATGTAGCCCATTAAATGCAAGCAGCCAATGAGATTCAATCGTCCTTTGGGATGACATTGTCACCCACGTAGTCACGCATGACAATGTCAAATATATTTCAAAGGTGAAGTCGCTAATAACTTTGTCCCGCAGCAGATCACATTGCCTGCTGGGTTACTATTCAAACACAATGTACATTGGTACATACATACCCAATGGCTAATATTTGTTACAGCAACAATAAAAAAAAAAAACGTTCGAAATGAAAACATAACAAAAAAAATAACAGAAACAAGCGATACAACAGAATTGTTGTTGATTTTTATTTTTTTTTTCGGAATCGTTCGTTGTTACTTTTGTTGATGTTGTAGTTCCTGTTTATTCTTGTTTTTGATGTATAAGATATTTAATTTTCTCATCTTATTTTCAAAAAAATTTATTAGACATATGGGGTACCAAATTAAAGGAAATTGATCCAGCATTTTGAATAAAATAAAAAATTTGGGTGTTAATAGGACCTTTTTCATACCAAAATGGCTCTCAAAGTCAAAAAGTGTTTAAAAATTTTTAAAATTTTATCTTTGAAGGCTCAAATACCCTTAAAGCTGCAATAAAGTGTAAAACTATTTTATACGCCTAGAAAGGTCTGACAATTCTCTGTCGAACTGCATTAAAATTTTTATCTTGGATACAAACGTTGAGGCGTGACATTTTTTTTCTCAAAACAACTGCAAATTTCTTTCTTTCCCTTATAACTCCTCAGGGTTGCATTTTGGACCACCCTGCCATACGATTTTTTGTTAATTCTGACCCCCTCTATCAGCTCCCGACCGGTTGACCATCACAAACGGAACACCCTGTATATATATATATATATAGTGCCTAAAAGTATGCTAATAAAATGTCTTTGAAGTAAAAATCCATATATATTAAGGTGGATCGTTTTGTTCGACAAAAAAAAAAATGAAAATTGCCCTAGTGAAATAAGATTTTACAACTTTTTTGGAGAAAAAATGCCCAGGGAACCATAGGTCAAAGCCGAATTTTTTCTTCCGCTTTTCAAAATGAAGGCCCATCTTAAATATGCCTAAAAGCATGCTACAAATTATTGAAATTTCTACCTAATCAAAAAGGTTTTAAATTGAATTTTTCTTATTTTGATTCTTATGCTGCCCATTAACTATACAATCTATCGTTCGATTGCGATTGTACTGCAGTTAGTATGCCTCGCCACTAACTTTCAAACAGCGCCCCCACATTTTAAATCGAAAAAAAAAGAAATTTCATTTGGCGATCCTGCCAGTTCAAGAAATAGGGAAAAGAAAACAAATCTGTTAAACTCCTTCACTAAAATAGCAATCTGTCGTACTATAAGCGAAAAAATTAAATCATTTTAAACTTCGTCAAACAAGCCGTCCAACAGCTAGGCACTTACACTACAAGTCCACTAAAGGAACGATTTTTTAGTACAGTCAGTGTCCATCGTACGATAGATTGTATAGTTAATGGGCAGCTTTAGCATAATTTTAGGCATGAGAAATAATAAAATTTTGCTTGAAAAATCATCATAAATTGGCCATTTTAAAATAGTTATTAAAGAAAATATAGAATTTTTTCAACGGCTCGAGTTTTGAGGGACGTTCAAGTGATTGTTTCTCTGCTTTTTGAGATGTTTTCACCAACAATGATGACCAAAATAAGTCGAATATGGCATGAAAAACCTTTGTTTGCAAAAGCGGAAGGTTAAAATTCACATTTGACCTATAGTTTCTTCGGCATAATTATTAAGTATGGGCCATAAAATAATATTCTGCTAGGGAAATTGGAGATTACAAAATCGATCCACCTTAATGTACAGGCAGATACAGGCAGATGCAGGCTTTAGAGCAAGGAGGGGAAATAAATAATAAAAAAAAAACGAGCATACCGTTATCAGCTGCGTAAATTAGATAACGCCTTATAAATTAGAAAGTTATGCATGCTAGACATAAAATTTGTTTCCGTAAGACGACTGTCGACATCTTAGTCTTTCCATTTTTTACTTTCTATTCCGCCCTTCCATTAGGGATAAGAATTTCCATATACCCCCATATCTTCATTTGCCCGTGTTTCAGAGCGCATGATATTGTATGTATGCATGCACGCACTGGCCGCATGTGTTTTTTTGTTTTTTTTTTGTTGTCCAACCATGTTCAATTTTTGCGATACGTTTGCTGTTTTTATACCCGCACTCTTACGCACTCTTACGCACCTATACTCTGTGTCATATGTAATACGTATGAATAGCTACATAACAGAAAAAGGAAAACAAATTCGTCCCGCGGAGTCTGTCAATCTGCATGCTCAGATCTTTCAAACTAGACCCCTGATTTTGATGCGATTTCTTTTAATAGATTGAGAGATTCAAGACAAAGGTTTATATGTTATATATTATGTTTCTAATCTGATGTCATAATAAACACAAGTTTTTGCGTTTAAATTGCAAACGAAACCCTTCGGAATGGATCAAAATAATGTAGCACAGTGTTGTGCACCTTAAAAATATATATTTACAAGAAAGTCCGGGATGTCTATCTTTTGGATTTCATTCAAAAATGACCAGAAATTCAACACTCTAAATGCAAAAAGTGAAAACTGTCCTTCTTTATCATTGAAGTAAAAATATTTCTAAAGAAGAAAAATCACTTGAGGCCGGTACTCTTTTCAAATAATCAAATGTAAGTTTCCAGTATTTTCCCATTGAAACGTCAGACTCACAAAGAGTCATTTCCTCTCCTATAACGAACTGAAATATATCTATTTTCTATAGATACTCGTACTTATGTATGTAAAGTAAAATTAAATCCTCAAAGCAGCTCCCACACAAAATGTACTAAGAGGATCAAGTACAAATTGTTCGTAACAATTACAAGATAGCTTGACGGTTGATAAAAAGCAAAAAGCGGAGAAAAAGTTTCTGCCCTGTACCGAGTCTTATACATCATGCGGTCCGAAAATAACGTGGATTGTTGGTATTTTTGGATCTTACGATACCGGGATTGGAACTCCTAAACGTCGGTATTTTAACTCCAAAATCGGGAAAAAATTGCTTCGATGAGGGGGAAACAATTTTAGCTTCGATGGAAAAAAAAAAACAGTCACCACTCAGAAACGATTCACGATCAATTTCCGAGCCCCGCTATAAAATCAAAATCAGCTCCATTTTCGCATTCACTAATGTCTGTTTGGTCTTTTGTTTGGTTTTTTTTTCTTTTTTTTTTGTGTTCTTTGTTTATTTGTTTGTTTCATCGATTAGTTGTTTGTTTGCTTATTTGTTTTTTGTGTGTTTATTTTGTTTGTTCAGTCGTTTAGTTGTTTGTTTGCTCATTTGTTTGTTTGTTTATTTTTATTTTTTTTTGTTTTGTTTATTTATGTGTTTATTTATTTGTTTTGTTTGCTTTGTTTATTGTTTGTTCATGTTTATTGTTTGTTTATTTGTTTGTTTTGTTTGTTTATTTGTTTGTTTATGCTTTGTTTGTGTATTTTTTTATCAATTAGTTTGTTTGTTTGCTTATTTTTTTTTGTTATGTTTATTTTGTTTGTTCAGTCGTTTTTATTTGTTTTGTTTGTTGTTTATTTGTTTGTTATGTTTTTTGTTTTTTGTTTTGTTTTTTTTGTTTAAGCTTTGTTTGTGTATTTCTTTTATCAATTAGTTGTTTGTTTGCTTATTTAGTTTATTTTGTTTGTTCAGTCGTTTAGTTGTTTGTTTGCTCATTTGTTTATTTGTTTGTTTGTTTGTTTGTTTAATGCTTTGTTTGTGTATTTATTTTATCAATTAGTTGTTTGTTTGCTTATTTAGTTTTGTGTGTGTTTATTTTGTTTGTTCAGTCGTTTAGTTGTTTGTTTGTTTGCTCATTTGTTTGTTTGTTTCTTAGTTTGTGTATTTCTTTGTTTATTTTATCAATTAGTTGTTTGTTTGCTTATTCGTCTGTTTGTTTATTCATTTAATTGTTTATTTGTTTGTTTGTGTGTTTATTTTGTTTGTTTGTTCAATAGTCTTAGTTGCTTGTTCATTTGTTTTTTTTTTTTTGTTTCTTTGTACTTATGAATGCATTTCTTTTAAAAGTGCTATGTCGTTTTTTCCGTCGTCGCGGCTTTTTTTTTTTTTTTTTTTTTTGTTGGCAAAGCTGCCGACCATTCATGCCGTCATCATGTTGGCTAAACGGTAGCAGAAAGCATTCCCTTTATATACATACATATGTTGCGCTAACAAAACGTTTCGTTATGTTTCTTTTTCTCATATGGTATTCGTGTGTGTGTGTGTGTGTGTGTGTGTGCCGTTTAAGCCATTTTTGTTTTCATACATTCAATAATGTAGACAGCAATCACGCATACACGCACGCACGCATATGTTTACAATCAATCAAATCGGTTAGCGAGTACACACACCCGTGTCCAGTTTGTGCATACAAATTTACATGCATATGTGTTAAAAAACACAAAACAAAGGACACGCTCCCCAAACACACAACAAACATACAAATTAACAAACACACACACACACACACACACACACACACACACACACACAAGCACAGACGAACAGGTATGGTAAAAGTTTCAAATACAATTAGTGAGTTCATCGGCATCGGCATCGGCAATAGGCTCTGATAGTCGGCTTCGTGCCGTTTCTTGCCTTACTTACTTTTCGCTGTTTTGTTTTGTTTTGTTTTACTTTGCTTTGGTGTGCTGTGATGTGCTTTGCTTTCCGTTGCTCTGTTTTATCGGTGAATGTTGTGTTAAAAGTAAATGAAGATTGAATCGGATGCTGCATTTGTGTGTGGCATAACTTTAGAAGGCATCGTTCGTTTTGCCGCCACTCGAGCGCGTTTAGTGTTAAGGTCGACGTTGGCTTTTGCGTTGGCGTTAACGTTTGCCGGCTTTTTCGGCTTTCTCGGGGTTTTTCGGCTTTTCGTCTGTCGCCTGTCGGCTTTCGATTTTCGCTTTTCGGTTTTTGAAATTCGTTTTCAGTTTTCCGTTGTCAGTTGCGTATTTCGAGTTGTTCGCCCGGCATACGAAGCTTCCGTGCAGTCTCGCTGCATGTGTCTGTATCTGTGCCATAGAGTATGCTAATCTAAAAGGCGCGAAGAATATCCGGGCATAAAAATCGTAATTTTATAAACAAAATTAAAAGCGAAAATCAAAATAAAATTGCTATCATTTCGATTGATGAAAGAAAAAAAAAAACTCAACATATTAAGGCGCCTGAAAGCGAAGCGAGGAAATATTTTCCGAAGATTACAATCAACAGGTAAGCGAGAAATAAGAAAAAAAACCTTTAGAAATAAGCTCAATGGAATTGGTTTTTGAAATACAATATTTCTTCGAAGCAAATGTGCCTGCATGTGCTGGCTTTTTTTTTGATAAGGCTTAAATTTGTAATTATCGTTGCTTATTCTGATTTTACTACCTCACTTATAAAGTTATTACTTTGCCATTTATTCCTGGATTTTAACCGTCTAATTCCTGGCTCCGTCTCTAGACGGACTTTTTTTTGAACAAACAACCAAAAAAAAAAAAACTACTTAATAATAATTATTTCTGATTCATCTTTTTCTGCCCAAAATTAGTCATATCCACGGCTCGGATATTGTTGAATTTTATTAATCCAAAGCATACCTTATGGGGCAAAAATTTTTCTTACCAATATTTTGTAAATAATTTAAGCGAAGTTGAATTTCAAACCGCTTTTCTAACTTCAAAAAACTTCATATTGAAGTAAAAAATCGATTCGAATCTTAACTTAAGAGTTGAACAATAATTTTTACTCCATAAAGTATGCTTCAAATTTAAAAAAGTCAACAAAATCCGAGCCCTGGTCATATCTGAACCTTTCATGAGAAAAAAAAAAAAAAAAATTTGGCATTAGAGGGTTAAAGACCAATAACTCATTTTATTGGGTAAGGATCCAAATTCAAATTTAAAAATATGCAAGAAATTAGATTTTGATAAATTTTTTATATACTGGATGAATGAAAAATTTGATGAATTTTTTGTAAAAAAATATGTGTTTTTTTTTTTAAATTTTGAAGGTTTGCAAAATCTTATTTTCTTGAATGATGTCAAAACTATGTATGAAAAAGTGTTAGAAAGGATTATTTTCTCTGATTTTAGGGATAATTTGTTCAAGTCGGATGATGCATTGTTGAGTTCTACTCGAAAAAGCTGCTTAAGAAAATTCTTTTTTCAAAAATCAACATTAAAAAAAAAACGCTTAGAAGCCCAAAGACCATAAGAAAAGTGCATTGAGATGCACTGAGAAAAAAAAAATGGTATAAACTATGTAATATTCGTTTTCATATTATTTGAAAACCACATTCTGATAAGACAGAAAAGATTTGAGACCAAGGAGTTGATCACATAACCAGAGCTCAGATTTTGTTGACTTTTATAAATTTAAAGCATACTTTATGGAGTACATATTTTATTCAACTCACATAAAGTTAGAATTTCAATCGATTTTTAACTTCAATATGATTTTTTTGCAAGTTGAAAAAGCGATTTGAAGTTCAAATTCGCTAAACTTATTCACAAAATGTTGGTGAGAAAAGTTTTTTTGCCCCATAAAGTATGCTTTAAGTTTATAAAAGTCAACAAAGGCCAGTCATAAAACCGGTAAGTAGACTAAGTTCAAGTTTACTGATGCCTACTATATCCTTGGGTCTGTAGCAGCCTGGTGAATTAAGGGTTTTTCGGCCGTCAAGCATGGCCCAGTGTCGAAAAATTTTCCTGCATTTCCAGGCCTCTAACACGTCAATAAGGTAGCTCCGCTGGACTGCACAGAAGGGCTCTGGTCCTACGAAGTCGGATTTAGAATCAGAAGTTGGTCTGCCTTTTTCATTTCCTTCGAACCACTCATGACCAGGAATCCATAGTAACTGGGTTTTGTTTTTTACAGCTCTTGGAGAAGGTGTAGGCAAGTCAGCACAAGTTTAGAGCCCATCACATTGGATTGTAGAGCTTTCAGTGTCGCTTGACAGTCAGAATGGATCGCTATGGTCGCTACAGTTACAGGGCTTTTCATAAAATATTTCCCCACTTTTTTTCGCCTTCAAAATCTGATCAATTTTTGTGCGATTTCTGAAAACTTGGACTCAAGTTTAAAGGATTTTTGCGCATCAAGAGAACTTTTCAAGCGATTCGTCCGAGAAGATTAGCTTTCTGTAAACGACGGCGTACAATGGGAGCACTATTCAAATTGCTCATGTTAATTCAGCTGAAATCGCCTTCGAAGATCCAAATTCAGTCCCATCAACCGTTTTTTTTTTAGATTGGCTCTAGTTCTCTCTCCCTCTCCCTCTCTCTGTCTGCCTGTCTGTCTGTCTGTATACAGTTTTCTTATCGAAGGAGTTGAGCCATCTTGGTATGCGTGCTCACGAGGACATGAGTAAGAACAAGTTCGAGATTGGACCCGATCGGACCATTTTTACGGGTAGGTACCTACCTTCTCTAATAGGGTCTGTCACAAAAATCCCAAAACTGCCTCAAAAATTGACTTTTTCGATATATTTCAATGAAACTTATAATATATGCCTCCGATGAGAATTCAAAAAATTTGATAAGTGGGCGTGACAAAGGGGCGGTTTTCATAAAAGTCGTCATATGGGGCCCCTTATGGCCTTAAAAACACCTCTTGATATTATTTATTTGAACATGTGTGTCTGTGTCGGGTATTCTCTATTGTCAGGCTCGCCTGACTATAACATCCTTACTTTTTCATTGAATATAAAAGAAAACAATACAATGCAGCTCTAGGAACGCTCTGAGCTCCGTTATTGTTCTATAAAGCACATTGCAAGGAGCTTCAAGTAGAGGAAAAAATTCTTAGAATTGCTTCAAATCATGAAAAATCGTTTTGATTCGCCGAAATCTTACAAAAGACAAGCGGAGAATGGAAACTGAAATTGATATTCGAAGGAAGATCCAGTTTACTCATAGGCTGTAAAAAAATATTCTTAAAATGGATTTGCCCATATATAAGTATATAAGTACATATTTAGTTCATGTTGGTATATATTTTTGACAGAATAATGATGATTACGTTAATTACTTATATTTAGGAGAATTCCTGTGCAAAACTTCGTTGTAATCGCAACGTTAATTGGAATTTTATGAGTGCTTCTTTTCAATTTTATTCCATCACATTTTTTTTGAAAAAGTGAAGCATATTTTTAGGCGAAGATTTTTTTTTTCATATATTTTTTCAGTTTAATGAAACTGTTTTCAAAAAGAACTTGAAAAGCGGTGATATTTTTATTTAACGGAAAGGGGTAATGCGAAAGCAAATGACTTGCAACTGAGGGAGTTCTGAAGTTCAAAATGCCTCACAAGGCATTAACAAAATTATACTTGCATACTTTAGGGATCGAATTTTAAACGTGAAAATCCCCATAAACTGAGCCAATCCCAACAAATCAATATCATTATTGTATTGAGCGTATATTACTTATTATTTCTTGATATGAAAACCGTCTGTCGGTTTTTTGAACTAAGTAGCGCAGTGTTATTATTAACGGTGAAATGCAAAAACAAAATGGTTTCAAGAAATATGTCGCTTAGAACGTTTTTCGCGACGTTTATTCAATTTGACTAGCTTACGCATTATTTAACAGCCGATATAAATGCACTTTTCTTATGGACTTTGGCCTTCAAAAGCGAAAAAAATATTTCAAAAATGAAAGCGTTTTTTATATTGATTTTTGAAAAAAAAAAAAAAAATTATTTGAAGGAAGTATTGCAGCTTTTTCGAGCAAAACTCAACAACGTGCTTTTAATCAATTCAATACCAATTTATATATGTATGTATATTAAGGTGGATCGTTTTGTTCGACAAAAAAAAAAAAAAAAATTAAAATTTCCCTAGTGAAATAAGATTCTACAATTTTTTTTTGGAGAAAAAATGCCCAGGGAACCATAGGTCAAAGCCGAATTTTTTTCTTCCGCTTTTTGAAAAGAAGGTCCATCTTAAATATGCCTAAAATCATGCTACAAATCATTGAAATTTCTACCTAATCAAAAATGTTTTTAAATTGAATTTTTCTTATTTTGATTCTTATGCTGCCCATTAACTATACAATCTATCGTTCGATTGCGATTGTACTGCAGTTAGTATGCCTCGCCACTAACTTTCAAACAGCGCCCCCACATTTTAAATCGAAAAAAAAAAAGAATTTCATTCGGCGATCCTGCCAGTTCAAGAAATAGGGAAAAGAAAACAAATCTGTCAAACTCCTTCACTAAAATAGCAATCTGTCGTACTATAAGCGAAAAAGTTAAATCATTTTAAACTTCGTCAAACAAGCCGTCCAACAGCTAGGCACTTACACTACAAGTCCACTAAAGGAACGATTATTTAGTACAGTCAGTGTCCATCGTACGATAGATTGCATAGTTAATGGGCAGCTTTAGCCGAATTTTAGGCATGAGAAATAATAAAATTTTGCTTGAAAAATCATTATCAGGGCTCGGATATTGTTGACTTTTATAAATTTAAAGCATACTTTATGGGGCAAAAATTTTTCTTACCAATATTTTGTAAATAAGTTAAGCGAAGTTGAATTTCAAACCGCTTTTCTAACTTCAAAAAACTTCATATTGAAGTAAAAAAATCGATTAGAATCTTAACTTTATGTGAGTTGAACAATATTTTTACTCCATAAAGTATGCTTCAAAATTATAAAAGTCAACAAAATCCGAGCCCTGATCATTATAATTTGGCCATTTTAAAATAGTTATTAAAGAAAATATAAAAAATTTTTTCAATGGCTCGAGTTTTGAGGGACGTTCAAGTGATTGTTTCTCTGCATTTTGAGATGTTTTCACCAACAATGATGACCAAAAATAAGTCGAATGTAGCATGAAAAACCCTTGCTGTGCAAAAACGGAAGGTAAAAATTCACATTTGACAAATTTTACAAAGTACATAAACCTAGTGAGAATTATTTGAGCAAATACATTGCTCAATTACTTTGTATTCTTAAAAAAATTAACTCTCTCAAATACAAAACAAGATCTCTCCAATCTTAATTTAATCATGTCTTTAAAGATTCCATCAAATAATTTTAGAAAGCAATCAAAAGCAAAACATAAAAGCAAAAGCAAAAGCAAAAACAAAAGCAAACAATAAAAAGCAAAATCCGTTTGCACTAACGTCGAATTAATTTGGCCTCAATTCGCTGTATTCACCTATTTTCGTGCGGAGTTCCATGAGGCAAGTATGCCCTTGAGTCTGGTGGAGACGCAACAAAGGAATCAGCTGAGGTATCGACAGAGTTCGGAGCAGAGGCCGAACCAGGGATAGCGCAACCTTACACGCACATTACCTACTTTCTTCTTCTTCTTCGTCTTTTTCTATTCGCTCGCCTCGCGACACAGTTTCGACGCTCGTCGGCAATCCAAAAACAATCCAATGTTCGGTCGTCCGCCGAAAAGGGCACTCACTCACTCACTCAACTTTCGACTAAGTCAGCCACGAATCCGAATTCGGCCTTCCAACCATACAACAATCCAGCCATTCCAGCGACTGCGGCCAATATATACTTGTATCTTCCCATGTGCTCCACATTACGCGTCCTTTCGCGTAACGGCATTCGCAGGAAATTTCACTTTTTACGGCGGCGAGACTACTTTGCTGACGGGATCGGAAACTGACGAAGCATGCACTCGGAAACGCAGAAAAGTAACAAAGCAGCAAAGCAGCAAAGCAAGCAACCATTAAGGCCCACTCACTGCAAACAAACGGACACTCTATCGACAATCGCGAATGTACCCGAGCACAAATAAACACACATGGAATGCAGCAATGCAATCCACCACATCCGGCATCCCATGCGGCGCCTTTACGCATGCAGCGAAGTGCACACAGCAAGCAAGTGTCTGAAATCATTGGGGCGACGTCAGCATCAACATCAGCATCATTCCCCACAACGTCCACGACTTGCTCAAATGCAACATCCCCTCCCCTCCCGTCAACTGAAAACTGAAAACTGAAACCTAACACCCGACACCAGGCACCCAATTGTCGTTGCACCACAGCGAAGTTCATTCAGCAACCCATGAAAGCAGTCATCGTTGGATGCCGAAGGCACAAAGCGCGATTCTACATACCTTCCCTCATTCTCCCTCACTGGCAGATATAGCGCCCGTTCCGATTCCATTGCCACTCGCAATCCCATCTCTCTCTCTCTACTCTCTCTCTCTCTCATTCTGTCTCACTTTCTGGCCATACTTTCGCTTGTACGGGTCGCCGTTCGAGGCAGAGACGTCAAATCGCGCTTTGCCGAGATGTGCATCGCGGGGCATCGTCCGTCGTTTAAATTGCGGTGGTCTACTCGTATTTTGGTGGCTACACGTTACCGTTTATTGTTTTTGGTGACGCAACGGCTCTCGATTGCTCTATGTATTGGTATTGATGTTGCTGTGTCAAGGCTGAAAAGTGCAACATACAGGCGACAGGCGGAGGCTGCTTTCAGTGTCAATGCCATTGCCTTCGTAAACGTCATCGTGGTCGGCTTCTTGACTGCATGGTGCCGAACTCCCAAGAAATCGCCTTTTGCTACATATATGCATGATTGTTTATGATATGCAGGGGTACTGACATTGCTTTGTGGGCATACGTACATATATACATACGTATGTATGTATGATGAATGTGTGTATGTGGATTTCTACGTGTTCTACTAATTTTGAACGCAACAAATATAAACATACAAACGCAATAGCAACAAAGGAAAAATTATGAAATCAGAATAAATATAGGTTTAATAAAGAGGAGAAGAAGGAGAAGGAGGAAAGAGAGAAGAAGGAGAAGGAGGAGAAGGAGGAGAAGGAGGAGAAGGAGGAGAAGGAGGATAAGGAGGAGAAGGAGGATAAGGAGGAGAAGGAGGAGAAGGAGGATAAGGAGGAGAAGGAGGAGAAGGAGAAGGAGGAGAAGGAGGAGAAGGAGGAGAAAGGAAGGAGAAGGAGGAGAAGGAGGAGAAGGAGGAGAAGGAGGAGAAGGAGAAGAAGGAGAGGAGGAGGAGAAGGAGGAGAAGGAGGAGAAGGAGGAGAAGGAGGAGAAGGAGGAGAAGGAGGAGAAGGAGAGGAGAGAGGAGAAGGAGGAGAAGGAGGAGAAGGAGAGGAGGAAGAGAGGAGAAGGAGGAAAGGAGGAGAGAAGGAGGAAAGAGAGGAAGAGGAGGAAAGGAGGAGGAGGAGGAGAAAGAGGAGGAGAAGGATGGAAATCAGGAGAAAGACGAGAAAGAGGAGAAGGAGGAGAGAGAGTAGTAAGAGGAGAAGGAGGAGAGAAGAAGGAGGAGAAGAAATAGGAGGAGAAGAAATAGGAGGAGAAGAAGTAGAACGAGAAGAAGATTGAGGAGGAGAAGAAGAGGAGGAGAAGAAGAGTGAGGAGAAGAAGAAGGAGGAGAAGAAGAAGGAGAATAAGAATAAGAAGGAGGAGAAGAAGAAGGAGGAGAAAGGAGACAAGGAAGAGACAGAGGATAAGGAGCAAAAGAATGGAAAGAAGCACAAGGAGGACGAAGAGGAAGGCGCGTAAAAAACGCATTCAGAAACAGTTCAGCATTTAATTTCTTCTTTTGGACTTCTAAACTGGAATTTTTAGATAATTCTAATATTTCTCGAATACTTTGATCCATTTTTTGAATACTTTTTGGCCTCCAGTCTCATTTATTGAATCTGTGATTCATTTTTAAGTTGGAGGTATAGAACAAAAAAGAGACACGAATAAACCGAATCTCAAAAGTAACAAAAATTGAAAAACCAAAAAAAAAAAAAAATTATAAATGGCTTTACCAAAAATAAGAGAAAAACAAGAGAGAGCGTACGAATAACTTAATAAGAGAGCCTAAGAGAAGAAGAACGCGCATGAAAAGAGCGCAAACGTACTTTTTTCAGTCACATTACACACACACACACACACACACACAGCTAACACGGAACTACTCCAGCCGAAATAACGAAGGATTCTAGTCGAAACGAGTGTAGCATGACTAAAAACTAGCGAGAGGGAATGGCGTAGGACACGAACTCCAATCCATAGCATTCGGGCTAATATAAACGAGCGCGCACACACACACACACATATGTATGCCAACACTCTGATTCACACGAACATTCACAGTGAGGGCAGTAGTGAAAAACGAATCGCCGATGATGGCGTTCGCTCACTCGCTCTCTCTGTCTCTGTCTATCTCTTTGTCTCAATTTCTCTCTGTCTCCATCGACTGTTTCAGTTGTATAGTAAGTGTAGATTTTTCATTGCCTGCTTTTGGGTGCCACCACAGCCAGACTGAAGACCCCTGCCAACTAGCCAGTACGAAACTTACGCCACAAATCGTAAGTTGACGGTGCGTCGTCACGGGCTGCACTGCTAGTGTTGCGAACCGAGACTGAGTCTTCCACAAACGGTACAGGTTACGACGGCCACTTACCCACTCACCTCGGGTCGGGCGGGTCACGCCTGAGAACGACAACGACAACGACGACGGCGACGGCACCGACGACAACGTCTAGGAGTACAACTGCCAGGGGTACTTTTTGTTGTAGCCGAGGTTGGCACCCCGTCAGACTATCAGAAAGTCGTGAAGGCGAGGCAAGAAGGCAGGCGGTTGGCCTGCAACAAAAAAAAAAAAAAAAAAAAAAAATGTAAAGAAAAATGTGCGAATTTTTGCGAACGACCCCTAACTTCTACTCTCCCATACAATTCGCGCTCTTCCGAGTCCGAGACCGAGACCGAGTCCGCATCGAATGCGGCGATTGCGATTGCTGGCCGCGTGCTGCAGCTTAACACCCACACAACAGTCACCGTTTCAACGTTTCTCGGCGAGACGAAAATTTCTTGCTGCCTACTTTCAGACCACCTCGGCAAACCATTCATATGTGCAACAAAAATTATAACAAAAAACATTCGAAAAACAACAACAACAACAGCAACACCTACTGCATTCAAGCCAAGTGGAATGTCGAAAGGTGGATAGTAGATAGTGGAAAGGTGCGTGAATAAAGAAGAACAGGAAGAACTTCATGCGAATCGAATGTTAAAGCGTGATGCAATAAGTCAGTCAGCGATGCAAATGTGCAGAATGCTGAGCTGAGTGCAATGGAATTCCCTCTCCACTTTTGAGAGGACAGTAACAACAACAACAACAAACACACAGCATAAATAGAAACAACGCCAGTGTTTTTCCATTCGACTCGACTAAATGACTGACAAATACCAATGCCTGAATGCACTCGTACTTGCTTTTGGAAGACCGCGTGAGCGCTGAAAGCAAACAAAAAAAAAAAAAACCGAACAAAATATTGCATACTTTTCGGCGAATGTGCGCGAAATCTAATCGAAAAACAAAAGTGATTAAGTAGTAATAAAAAAAATAAAAGTAAAAATAATTTGAATTGAAAGCAAAAGAAAAGAAACAAAAAAAAAAGATCAAACAAAATTAATTAGAAAAACATTAAACAGAAAAAAAAGAGAAAAAAACGAAAAACCAAAAATTTTCACATCGTCTAAGATGGATTACGGGAGCAGACGTAGCCCAAAGGTTTGCTTCTATTTTCCCCATTTTTTTAAATTTTTTTTTATATTTTTTTTATTTTATTTTTATATTTTTTATATTATTTTTATTTTTTTTTGTATTATTTTTATTTTTTTTTGTATTATTTTTATTTTTTTAATTATTTTTATTTTTTATTATTATTATTTTTTTTTTTATTATTAAATTTGAAATCTTTCTTGTAGGTGCCAAAAATTTTTGAGCAGACAAAAGAAATCGATACACAGAAGAAGTATTTTTCTTATTCGAAAAAAATCTATTTTTAAGGAATTTTACTCTCAGAGGAGACGAGAAGAAATTGCATGTTAAAAAATTTTCTTTCAATTATTTCATTTTTTTTTTCTTTCTGAGAATCTTTGAGGATGGGAAGAGGTGAGAATTTGTTTGTTCCTTTCTGAATTTAGCTTCTATGGCAATTTTTCATTACGTTGCAGTGTGAGTCTTTGGGTTAAATCCTGCGAACTCACACCGGGTATTGTTTATTTTGGTTCATTGAATTTTTTTTTTTTTTTTGGGAATTCTCCTCGCTTGCAACGCGATTTTGTTGAATCGGCTCTCGGTTCTCTTTATGAGAGAAAAGACCTTGCACCCTACGATCCGGCGAATTGGCAAATTAGCGCTTGGGTCCATTTGGACATGTTTATGAGTACGACACACCGGATCAAACGAAATGAAATGAAATCGAAGCAAACGGTTTTCTAAAACAACAAGTCCATTGTGCCTTATTAGTAGGGGTCGGATTTTGTTGACTTTTATTTATATTTAATTATTTTTTTATTTTTTATTTTAATTTATTTATTTTATTTTATTATTATTTATATTTAATTGGAAGCATCAAAGCTATTTATATTCTATTCTCTGTTAAGTTATATTGAAGAAATATGATTTCAATATTTACTGTTAGTTCCCACTCAAAGGAAGATTCAGTTAAGAGAAGCAAAGTTTAAAAAAAAAAATTAAAGCATACTTTATGGAGTACAAATTTTGTTCAACTCACATAAATTTAAGATTCAAATCGATTTTTAACTTCAATATGAGATTTTTTCGATGTTAGAAAAGCGGTTTGAAATTCATCTCCGCTAAACTTATTCACAAAATGTTGGTAAGAAAAGTTTTTTTGCCCCATAAAGTATGCTTTGTGTTTATAAAAGTCAACAAAGGCCAGTCATAAAACCGGTATGAGATTTTTTCGAAGTTAGAAAAGCGGTTTGAAATTCATCTTCGCTAAGCTTATTCGCAAAAAGTTTGATAAGAAAAATTGGTTGCCCCATAATGTATGCTTCATATTTATAAAAACAACAAAATCCGTGCCCTGCTTATGAGAGTTTTGAAGTCAAAGTCAAAATATAAAAATAAGTAGGTCAGAGGGCAACACGATAGCAGCTGCTCAGACTGTCTGATAAAACAAAAACCAAATGGTTTTTTTTTTTTATTAAGTAAGTCGGTTTTTATCGTCCGTACCAGCATTATTAAATAAAATAAAAAATGGTGGACTGCGAAAAAAATTTTTTTCGCATCGTAATTTTTTTTTTTTTTTTTGTAAAAAATCGTAAAAAAATAATGAATTAAGCCCAAAATCCAATATTGCGAGAGCCCGATGCGAGACACCGGGGCGAGACGCTCAAATATTTCAATGAATTCAATTATATGGCTCAAGCTCCAATGTATCGCACTGCGAGACCTCGTAGCGAGAAAAGTTCGAAAAATTGAATATCTCTCGTTGCGAGGCAATTTGACAGGCTAATGATGTAGCTATTTTTTGAGTACTCGGTATTGGGTAATCGTTAAAACATGTGAAACCAAAAATGTTCAAATAAAATTTGTTGGTAATTTTAAAAACTTAAAGCAAAATTTGTTTGAAAATAAAAAAATTAAGTAGTGAACAAGTTCAGCAGCAGTTATAGCCGTCATAAGCGAGAACATAAGTGATAACGAATAATTTTTATGAGTACTCGGTACTTGTTAGATTGGTACTGGGTTCAAATAATGCATTACACTGAGCGAAAACTACGGTTGTGTAATTTACAACGATTCGTAGTATACTACGACCGTAGTTATTTTAGAGCAAAACTGTAGTACGGACGTATTCAAACGTGACTTTAATAGGCATGCGTATTCTTTAGGAACAAATTTCTTTACACACGTATTTAAAAAACTTCTATAAAAAACACGTAAAATAGTTTTCATTTGACTTTAAGTAACATATTTAGTCCACGCGAGTTAGATTTCTCCGTGGCGTACGGGTAGCGTATTCGCTCATCAATCCGAAGGGCTCGGGTTCAAATCCTACAGTAGGCGACTGAAATATGTGAAAAATGGGAACTTTTCAAGCAAGTAGAAAAATATTAAAGGTAAACCAAGACAGCTAGAATGAGAAATCTAGCTTTCCCCAACCGTGTATATAGATAAGAGAGAAGAGACGGCCCATCCCGGCTTTCTAAAATGCATTTTTTTTGTTGCGTAAAATATTAAGTTTTAAAGCTTTTTATTCCTGTAAGGTTTTTAAATATTATATACCTATTGTTATGTTATTATTTGTAAACAAAAAAAAAAAAACAAAAAAAAAAACGCCTGACCGGGGATCGAACCCGCCGACTTGGGATTTGGTACTACTTTCGTATTTCAAGTTTTCTACTTCGCTTGTGCTTATTTTAACTACGTCCGTTAATAGAGCCAAATCATTGCTGTTCGTAGTTAACTTAACTACGTTTTTGTTATTTTTACTACGATTTTTAGCTCAGTGTACTAGAAGCGAAATTATGCTATCATCTGCGCGACGCAAAACTCTCATTGGAGATTGAAATGCGTCACACAAAACATTTTCGTGACGTCGCGCACTCTCGCATCGGGCTCTCGCAATATTGGATTTTAAGCTTTAGTCAATTTCAAAGAAAAATAAAAAACGATTCTGGTACCTACAGGATCTACTAATAAGTGGAAGAATCAAGTTAAAGTTTCAAAGCAATCGATTGGATAGTTTGATCTGTGGGATGTTGCCCGTGCCAGAGAAAGACGTAACGAGAAAAACGCGTTTAACCCTCTAATTCCTGGCTCCGTCGGCTCTAGACGGACTTTTTTCGAACAAATTACCAAAAAAAAAAACTAATAATAATTATTTCAGATTCATGTTTCTCTACCCAAAATTAGTCATATCTGAACCTTTCATTGAAAAAAAAAAAAAAATTGTAGCATTAGAGGGTTAAAGTTTCAAGAGCATCACAAATCGCTTAGTCAAATCTTTAATACTTGGAATTTCGGTCTGAATTTTTCGCAACAAAGTTTTACTATCGAAATAAGAAAGAAAACCAAAATCGGTTTTTAAAAGTCGTTCCATTCGTACACTGAGCGAACTTTACCATGATTTTTTTAAAAGGGCGCATTGTTATTCACAGTCCTTTTGATTTTCGAGCAGAACGAAAATTTCAATGGAAAAATTCTTGAGTCAACAACATTTTTGGTTGATTTAAAAGTAAATATGTTTAATTACATTTCTTTTCGTTCGATATAATTCTCATTTGGTTTATAAAATAGTACATATAAGATATTCATTCATCTTAGAACATTTTAAGCATTGCGAAAGCCGTCACACGACAACGGAGTGACAAAATCGGATGAAAAAATGTTAAATTAAAAATATTCCTTGTTGAAGCCGTTTTGTATGTTTTTCCTTTTGATTTAACCAGTTTTCTGGTTGATTTTTTTCTCTGTGTACCCCCTTACAATAGGCTTATATATTTCCAGAGACTTTGCACTATTGACAATTCTTATACTTATTCTCTCTTTCTCTTTTCTTTTAATATTAAAGTTCATTGAACTATTTTATGTTTCCCGCAGTTCCGCAGAACTTATTCCGCAGTTCAAAACGGAACGGAAAGGATACGCTTGATTATAATCCGCTCGCTTCGTTGTTATTGAGAAAAAATTTCTAGTTAGGCATGTCTAATGTTTTGTTTTGAGGTTTTTGTCTTTAAGATCTCATTATGATATATACATCATTTTAAAGGTAAAAAGCCCGGGATTCTTTCGAAATTAAAAAAATAAATTTTTTATATCGGATCTTTTATATAAAATCGAGAATGAAAACTAAAATATGAAATTTTTCTCATTTGCCGTTATCAAAAAAATTTTTTTATTAATTTTTTCGAAAAGCTCAGATAATTTTCTTTAAGAAACATTCAAAAAAAAAAATTCCATGAACATCTCTTTAGTCTCGTTGTAATACAACAAAATATGCTCTACGCAAATAAATGGCTAACTTTGACACCTTTGTACCTCGGCCATCCTATGAATATAATGTACTCCATCAAATTTCATTCACATCGGAGAGAATTGGTTTTTTTGAGATGGGTACACTTGACATTTTTTGCCCCATATTACCGACTGCACGGCAAGATTTCTTAAATAATGTAGCGTACACTTCAGTTCTTCTCCTAACTCGTTTTGCATTATGTTTTATTGTAATTTGCCCAAAGCATTCCTGAGTTCTGCCCTCTTCCTTCTGTCTCACACGCCTCCTCTCACCTCTCTCTCTCTCTTCTCCTCTCTCCCTCTCTCTGTCTTCGGCGCAGACGCACAGCAAACGGCGAGAAATACTACAAAAAGTTCACCCTCAAATGTTAATGTGA
Organism: Chlorops oryzae; assembly: GCA_020466095.1. Lineage (NCBI taxonomy): Eukaryota > Metazoa > Arthropoda > Insecta > Diptera > Chloropidae > Chlorops > Chlorops oryzae. Next base: position 165,032,263 of record CM035806.1, read on the forward strand.
CACGCATTTCACATGCTTTCACCTCTTTTTGAATTTTGCATCATTTTTCTATTCCTTTTACATTCCTAGTTCTCTTTATGATTTCTCATTATCTCTCGATTGATCAACACATTTATTTTGAAGAGAAATTTTCGTGAATCTCGTTCTTTTGTGTCTTCACACAAAGGCCTGAAGCATCAAAAATATTTGCTATAAAAATGACGCCGGTGAGAAAAATTCTCATATTCAAGAGGCCGCAAAAAAGATGACCATCAATTTCTAATTAAAAAAATTTTTTTAAAAAGAAAATTGAAAACAAATTCATTTCACTATTTTCGGATTTAATTTCAGATTTTTTACCCACTTCGGACACCCAAAAATTTGACTTCCCAATGGATCGATAAGAGGATATTTCAAATAGTATTAACGTTCAATTGTAAGACTTCAAAGTGGAAACAACTTATTTCGGCGAATCGAAAAATTCTCCTACTGCTAGTGAACGTTAGAACGTTGAGAGATCACTCGTTTGAAGTAATAAAAAAATTTTTTCGAATAACTAAAATATCATCAAGAGCAGCGATCATTCGACCACAATGAATTTCACGCCATTTGGGAATCCCTCGTTCTCCGGTTCTGTCCCTGGAATAGCACAGTTCACGACGACAGCGGCGCCGTTGGTGTCTACAGTGGCAGAAACAACAGTCGCCACCGTTTCAACCGTTACCAATCAGCAGCAGCAGCAGCAAGCAGCAACAACAACAAGATACAGCGACAACGAGTAATCGGTATCAGCAGCAGCAACAAGTGCACGTGCCCGCCACAGTCGTCAACATGACGCACTTCAGCCAGTCAACACTGCCCGTCGCAGCAGCAGCAGCGACTGTCGCCTCCCTTCCCACCAAATTTCGCAACAATGCCGGTGATGAGCTGCAAGGCGCTACCGCTACCGTTTCAACGGTCGGCGGCGACAAGTACAACGGCCATCTGGTGGCGATAGGCACCGCCAATAATCAACAACAGCAACAGCAATACGCGGCCATCACTTATCAGCAAAATGCAATTACCCCAGCAACAAGCTCCACAGCAACGTCGGCAATTGGCTCAGCTCAAATAGCGACGGGAACAAGTTCACAGGCGCAACAACAACAGCAACAACTACACCAACAACCGCAGCAGCAGCAGCAGCACAACAGCAGATCGCACCACAGGAGCTTACTCAGGATTTATGCAATGCCATATTGCAACAACAAGGTGTGGATACAAAACGTGGTGAGTTAGTGCTAATAAGGGGCGGGAAAATTCAACATGTCCGCCCAACATTTTCATTTGCTCATTAATTGAGGAAAAAACCTCCGTTCAAATGATCATTAATGCCAAAAGAAATGCGTCGCAAACCCTTTTGAATCTAAAAATTTCCTCGAAACTAGTGAGGGCTACAAGGCATAATCGAGATTTATACACTGAGCGAACTTAACCATGATATTTTTTAAAAGGGCGCATTGTTATTTACAGTCCTTTTGACTTTCGAGCAGAACGAAAATTTCGAAAGAAAAATTGTTGAGTCAATAACACTTTTTGGTTGATTTAAAAGGAAATATGTTTAATTACATTTCTTTTCGTTCGATATAATTCTCATTTGGTTTATAAAATAGTACATATAAGACATTATAGGTTATGTTCAGCGTTGCCACTGACAAACTTTTTTCCCTTCCAAATATTTTTCAAAATCCTACCAAAATCGATTGAAACCTACCAAAAACTACAAAGAGGAGTTTTATTGCTTAAATCTTTTGGGTGTATTTACAATAACTTCATATATTATGTTTATTCTAAAAATCTAAAATTGCTTCAAAATATTGTATAAAACTACCCATTTGAACTTCATTTGGTACATTCAAGCGACAAAAGTGATAATATTCTTCACTTGTCGCTACGTCGCGCATGGTTTAATGCACGTAAGCTCCTATTGCATTAGCTTTGCTTTTCTATTTTATTTTGTGCTCTATACACTTCATTGGAAAAAAGCAACATGAGAGACAGAGATAGATGGATATGAAACATGCTCTTCCACATCGTTCAAGGTAGGGTTGACAAAATTCGATGTATATTTTTCGATAACGAATATGTTTACAAATGTTTTTAGTCAAAATGAAAAAATTTCCGCAATCCTACCAAAATCCGATTCAACCTACCAACCTACCAAAGAAAAAAATACCTACCCGCTTTGGTAGGAAAAGCCCAAAAATGGCAACGCTGGTTATGTTCAGCAGAGGGCTCCGAGGCCATTTGCTTTGAACGTTAATTAAATTTGTTTTGACATTTCTTCTTTTATAGGTATTTTAGAAATATTTTTTTTATTTTAAAAATTATCTTGTCATTTCAATTATGTTCGTGGTTGGTTCAAAAATTTAAATTTAAATCCATTTTTGAAAATTATCATTTCAATTCAACCTGAAATATGGTTGATTCAAAAGGAAAATCTTTATTTTTTCCAACAAGAAAAATTGTTAAAATAAAAAATATTCCTTTTTGAATCCGTTTTGTATGTTTTTCCTTTTGATTTAACCAGTTTTCTGGTTGATTTTTTTCTCTGTGTAGTGTTTTCTTCTAAGATAGAGATCGTGACGTGATCTTTGCGAATTGACCCCCCACCCCCTAATCATCAAGCGTCATCATTCGTGGGAACCCCCTCCCACTTGTATGATGAAGTAGTATATGGACGGCCTCTAGGGCAGATTATTCGTTAGCCTTTTCCGATGCTTTCTACTTTTCCAATTTTTGATAGTTTGGGTACATTGAAATCTCAAATTTGATCAAAATTGGTATCTTCAAAAAAAAAAAAACTTTCTGACAATATGTTATTTTTATTTCTTGATGAAAAAAAAAAAAAACAAAAAAAATTATTCAATTTTTTTACGAATCGACTGACGTATGAGCAATGTTATTTACAATTTAATTTTGTAGGCATTTGCATTACGTATACGTCCCGTACGTCTCATACGAGTAACGCAATTTAATGAAAAAACCCATGATACAAAGTGGGCAAGATAGCGCCACTTCCGCTGCCGCTATTTTGTAGCATTCGAATTGTTGTTGTTCCCCGCATGCAAAAGCAAGATTGTGACGTCAGGCTGAACACGCAAAAAATTCTTCTCTTTCTCTCTTTTAAGATTTCTACGTCACAGGCCTGAAGTGGCACTATCTTATTTTCTTGTATCATGGAAAAAAACCATTTTTTTTATTTTATACCCGACACACTCTGTGTCGAGGGTATATTGCGTTTGTGTGTAACACCCAGAACCAGTCGAAATAGACTATAACAAAATGTATATAGAAATGATCAGCGTCACCAGGAGATTCGATTTAGACAGGTCCGTCCGTCCGTCCGTCTGTCTGTCTGTCTGTCTGTATACAGTTTTCTTATCGAAGGAGTTGACCTGCCCCGAGAAGGAGAGTCGAGAAGCTCGGACTTCAAATTATCGCATGTTACCTACTATTCATTCAATTTCGAATTTCCGAGGCGACCAATAAACATCCATTTTACTCAATTTATCGAGTATTTCAAAAGACCGGGGGAAAAAAATTCGAAAAATCAAGAGATTTAAATTAAAGAATTAACCAAATGTGCCTTTAAAACGGACGAAAATCGTATAGATATTCGGTGCGAGGAATGCGATTTCTCTATTTTTAGTTCGAGCTGCTTGTGCGGAGATTGATTTGCTTCCTCTTTTTTTTTTTTTTTTCTTTGTTCTCCTTCTGTCTTTCATGTCTTTCATAGTGCTTCAAAATACCTCGTGGCAATCACTAACGCCGGGCACGACGGTCGCCGATTATCTTTCACACCTGCCGGCAAATACTTTGCCTTTGTCACTGCATCACTTTCTCAAATACTCCGCGGAAACGATCAAGAAAGAGAACCAAAACGTGGTGAGTTATACTTCCTTTTACCTCTTTCAATATCTTCTCTCTCTCTCTCTCTCTCTCTCTCGCTCTCTAAATTTCTATCACTGATATCCCTTTGCCATTGCAGGTATTACAGGTTCAAGCAGGGAGCGGTACACCAATAGACATTAACGCACTGGGAACGGCAACAATCACAATACCTCAACAACAACAACAACAAACGCAACAGCAGCAACAAACAACAACAGCACAATTGCAACAGCAACAACAACAACAGCAACAACAACAACAGCAGCAGCAGCAACAACAACAGCCAGAGCAAACGCTGCACACAACAGGAGCTTCCGTCTCAACTGTCGTCGTCGCTAGCAATGCCGTAACATTAGTGGCTGGCAGCAAGAAGAAGAAACGTAAAAAGCGCCCGAAGGAGCGTAAACCGAAATTACGGCCCGGCGAAATTCGCTTGACAACGGCGCTGGACGGAAGTCCGCTCTATATGTGCCCGGAGTGTCAAGTCGCTTACCCCGAACCCGATCTTCTTGAAATCCATTTAGTCGGCCATAATTTGGAACGACGTTACATCTGCGATATCTGTCAAGCGGCTCTCAAGCGGAAAGATCACCTGACGCGGCACAAGCAGTCGCACAATCCAGAGCGACCATTCATCTGCACCGTCTGCCTGAAGGCATTCAAGCGGAAAGAGCAGCTAAGCCTCCACTTTGTGATACACTCCGGCCAGGTATGTTCGAAAAACATGCGTTCCATTCACAAATACATACATAAATATGTACGTTTTTTTTTCGTATCGATTTTTTTTATTATTAGAAGCGGCATTTGTGCCACGAATGCGGCAAAGGCTTCTATCGAAAGGACCATCTGCGAAAACATACCCGGTCGCATATTGCGCGCCGTGTCAAAGCCGAATTGAGTATGCAGAATCAGAGCGAGAATGGTACAAGCATGCTACAGCCGGTCGTTGCGGCTGCGGCAGCCACATTAGCTGCCGTCCAGACGGCGCAGCAGCAGACAACAACAACAACAGCAACAAGATACAAGCCAACAACAGCAACTGCATGCGCCACAAATTCAACAACAGTCACAACAGCAACAGCAACAACATCATGCCGTTGTCGCCCAACAGCAGCAGCAGCAGACGCAGTTGTTAAATTAGCCCAGCACCGGTAATGATTTTTGTAAGGTTAGCTAAAAGTGACACAAAATTCAAAATTCCTTTTTGGAACATTTTTTACCCTTATCCCATATTTATTTGAGTTCCCAACTTTTTATGGAAACTTTCCAGAAAATCGCATGAGCTCACGGCTCAGTAACGAGTTCTGGAAAGTTTCTTTCAAAATTGTCTAAAGTGTCGAAGCTCGGAGAATTCGGACAGATTTTCAACAGTGGTGGCGGCCGTTTAAAAGAGATTTTTCATTCATAAAAATGTGAAAATCCGAACGGAATACATAATAGGCATATTGAACTATAGCTGCAACTTCGGCCAAAAGCTATTACGTGGTACACCACACTTTCTATTACGTGGTTCACCACAACACTCGACTTATGGCGTAGTTCACCACAACACTCGACTTATGGCGTAGTTCACCACAGTTGAACTTTTTCACCAAATCATGCCATAAAGCGCAAAATTTGGCCGAAGTTGCAGCTATAGTTCTATATGATAATCGGGCCGAATGTCTTTTTTTTTACATTTTTTCTCTCTCTGTCGCTACGCAATGAAAAAAACGGGGAAAAAGGAGGGCAACACTTCCCAGCCCAGCTGCTCGCACTTTTTCCCGCAGGCCTTGTTTGGAAACACCAGTCTGCTAGCACTTCTCTTGTGTTTTGCCAACGGTCGAGTGAGCACGCGTTTCGTGGTCCGAGTCACTTAGAGTGGACCATTTAAATGTTTACTATTTTGTGACAGTTTTAATATCACAGCCAGCTTCACCGCAAACGTCAACAGTAAGCTACACATATAACCATATATGTCACTCTCATAGATATTGCGCGGGATGTTTCGCGCCAGTTAGAAAGAGATGTTACTCGGCAGGCCAAAAAAAAAAAGAGCAAGAGAGAAATACTTTTGGTGAGTACCTAAGTGAAAAATGCTCATTTTGGTGGGTACCCAAGACCGTGGTGGGTACCCAAGACCGTGTTGAAAAGAGCCAAAATCGAAACGGCTCCTGAGTGACATATATATGTAGTTATATATGGTCCGAGTGTTCTATATGGTCCGAGTCGTTTCCGCGATCGTTAAAGTTCCGGCCGAACAAAAGTTAAAGTGAACCGGGTCGAAGTTTCGTTAAATTTTTCGCGTTTCGCGTCAAATTTTATTGCCGGCCCACCAGCACACCTCGAGTGTCCGCAGCTACAGCGACGTCTACAGCATCGTCTTGCAAAAGGTACGTGGTTGGTTTTATTTGCTCTAGTTTGAAACGATTTCCCTTTGTTCCCATTTGGGTCGAAAGACCACTTGAGCTTGGCGGTACAAACATTCGAAATTTTGATTTCCAGAATTTTGTAAAAGCAGAATTTTGACCTCAAACCGTGGTACCACTACAGTGGTAAAAGTTCGAACACTGGCTACCTGTATTTCTTCTTTCATGGTATAATATGCTTCTTTCGAAAGCTCCAAAGCAGCACTTTGATATATTTCTTGTGTTTTTTCCTCCCCAACCCCGTTTTTTTTATTTACCCTTTTTAAGAATTTAGGTATGAAAATGTTTGGACTTTTTTTTTTTTAATTTGCAGCTTAAAGCCTTACAATCGGATAGAAATATTGCTAAGGGTTGAATGTCAAATCATAACACAACATTTTCCGGATATAAGCACCGTCGAAAATGCACAAAAAAGTATTTACCACATATAACCATATAAGAGTGACATCTCATAGATTTTGAGCGAGATATTTCGCGCCAGTTAGAAAGAGATGGTACTCGGCAGGCAAAAACAAAGAGCGAGAGAGAAATACTTTTGATGTGTACCTAAGTGAAAAATGTCTCATTTTGGTGGGTACCCAAGACCATGGTGGGTACTCAAGACCGTGGTGGGTACCCAAGACCGTGGTGGGTACCCAAGACCGTGGTGGGTACCCAAGACCATGGTGGGTACCCAAGACCATGGTGGGTACTCAAGACCGTGGTGGGTACCCAAGACCGTGGTGGGTACCCAAGACCGTGGTGGGTACCCAAGACCGTGGTGGGTACGCAAGACCGTGGTGGGTACCCAAGACCATGGTGGGTACCCAAGACTATGGTGGGTACTCAAGACCGTGGTGGGTACCCAAGACTATGGTGGGTACTCAAGACCGTGGTGGGTACCCAAGACCATGGTTGGTACTCAAGACCGTCGTGGGTACCCAAGATCGTGGTGGATACCCAAGACCATGGTGGGTACCCAAGACCGTTGTGGGTACCCAAGACCGTTGTGGGTACCCAATACCATGGTGGGTACCCAAGACCATGGTGGGTACTCAAGACCATGGTGGGTATCCAAGACTGTGGTGAAAAGAGCCAAAATGGAAAGGGCTCCTGAGTGACATACATATATAGTTATATATGGTATTTACACGTTTTTAGGCGAGCTCCAGGGGGCTTATGTTCGAAGAATGGTGTGCGCGGAGAATTCGGAATGTAGCGTTACGTTTGAAGATCGCCAATTCAAACTCACCGCACAAAAAGAAAAGGTATCATTTACACGGTATCATCGTAGCTGGTTTCCATAATATTCGGAGTATAGGCAGGATCTAAGAGACGAAGTTTTGAAATGCTACTGATTGGCTTACATTTTCCGAATTTAAATTATTTTTAAAATGTTATTTAACGATTAACGCCACATTTCAAATACACCGCTAAAATGTGTGAAAAAGCGTGAAAGTGTAAAGTCTTCAATGATTCAACCAAGAAATTGTATAAAGTCAAAAGAGAAATGGTAAAGAATATAAAAGAATATACTAAGTATTTTCTACATAATTGAATGTTGTACAAATTCAACACTCAAGAACATAGTATATATTGTAAATAATTACATTTATACACTCGAACTAATGAGTGAAAGCCCAATTTGTACTGGGTATAAATTTCTATTTCAATTTTTTCTAATACGAACTTAGTTTAACTAATTGATCAATCAATTAATTAATTAATAGTCCTAGTATAGCCGGATACGTTATCTAAGGAAATGAAGAAGAAATATGGGCGTGTATTTTTATATGAGTGTATAATATTAAGTCAATTCAATTAAGAACATATATAAGAACACAAATTAATAATAAAAAATAAAAAATGTTCGCAACAAATTTTTTACAGTATATAATGGAGGAATGCCCCAAATCCCTCCACAAATAATTTTCTCCGTAGGTTCCTAATGTAGACGTTCGTATATTACAAACATAAAAACATCTGCCTTATTTTTACTGTTTTTGTTGGGTAAGGTCACTTTAAGTGGACTGTCACTTAGAGTGGACCACTTAAATGTTTACTATTTTGTGACAGTTTTAATATCAAACTAATATCACAGCCAACTTCACTGCAATCGTCAACAGTAGCTTACTGAATACCATTAATTTTGTCTTGCAATACAATTTTGTCTTGCAATACAATTTTGTCTTGCAATACAATTTTGTCTTGCAATACAATTTTGTCTTGCAATACAATTTTGTCTTGCAATACAATTTTGTCTTGCAATACAATTTTGTCTTGTAATACAATTTTGTCTTGCAATACAATTTTGTCTTGCAATACAATTTTGTCTTGCAATACAATTTTGTCTTGCAATACATTTTTGTCTTGCAATACAATTTTGTCTTGCAATACATTTTTGTCTTGTAATACAACTTTGTCTTGCAATACAACTATGTCTTGCAATACAACTTTGTCTTGTAATACAATTTTGTCTTGCAATACAATTTTGTCTTGCAATACAATTTTGTCTTGCAATACAACTGTCTTGTAATACAATTTTGTCTTGCAATACAACTTTGTCTTGTAATACAACTTTGTCTTGCAATACAACTATGTCTTGCAATACAACTTTATCTTTTAATACAATTTTGTCTTGCAATACAATTTTGTCTTGCAATACAATTTTGTCTTGTAATACAATTTTGTCTTGCAATACAATTTTGTCTTGCAATACATTTTTGTCTTGCAATACAATTTTGTCTTGCAATACAATTTTGTCTTGCAATACAATTTTATCTTGCAATACAATTTTGTCTTGTAATACAATTTTGTCTTGCAATGCAATTTTGTCTTGTAATACAATTTTGTCCTGCAATATAATTTTGTCTTGAAACACAATTTTGTCTTGCAATACATTTTTGTCTTGCAATACATTTTTGTCTTGCAATACAATTTTGTCTTGCAATACAATTTTGTCTTGCAATACAATTTTGTCTTGCAATACAATTTTGTCTTGCAATACAATTTTGTCTTGCAATACAATTTTGTCTTGCAATACAATTTTGTCTTGCAATACAATTTTGTCTTGCAATACAATTTTGTCTTGCAATACAACTTTGTCTTGCAATACAATTTTGTCTTGCAATACATTTTTGTCTTGTAATACAATTTTGTCTTGCAATACATTTTTGTCTTGCAATACAATTTTGTCTTGCAATACAATTTTGTCTTGAAACACAATTTTGTCTTGCAATACAATTTTGTCTTGATACACAATTTTGTCTTGCAATACAATTTTGTCTTGCAATACAATTTTGTCTTATAATACAATTTTGTCGGGGTGTTTTGGCCGGCAAAAAATTAGGCAATTCAAAAACTCGCCTTCCTTTTTCCTCCTACGCGTTTCGACTACAATAGGTCTAACACAATAACATGTGCGGAATGGCCGAGAGAGAAGGGTTTCAGGAATTAAATAGAATACAATCGAACTGATTCCGATATGAGCGACTTTAATTATTTCTAGCTCGTGATTAAGAGTGGAGTTAGCCGCTTCAGCGTTGGTGTAGAAAATTCAATGTTTTTTTTTGTGTTTTCTTTTAGCAACGTCTTGACTTATCGCAACTTTTACCTTGAAATTAACAATTCGATATGGTGGCACAAATGCCGACACACACTCCTACTGTTGCGGCCCGTTATTTATTTTATTTAATTTTTTTTATTTTATTTATTTTTTTTTTTGTTATCAAAGTGAAGAAAACCCATTGTAGCGTATCGAGAACAATTTAACTTTATAGGGCACAGCGCGGCGAAGGCTCGAGTGCAGCTAATTCAAACTTCATTCGAACGTGAATAAAGAGTAAAATTGTAGGCCCAGGCTAGGACACATCGGAACTGAATAGACCAGACTAGATCAGAAGTAGACCAGAGCACAATACACCGTTAGATCCGATTGATTTTTCTGTGCCCAACGGACGAAATCGAATATAACAGTGAAATTGCTGAAACTCTCACAACGTCTCCGTCAACATCGCGTTCCACATCTGTGGTTACATTCAATTCCATTTCGATTTCAATTCAAGTTCAAAACTGAGTGAGTCTTTGGTGTCGGATTACATTAGTAAAATCTCTATCATTTCTCCATAATCTCATCTCCATCTAATCTCCCCTATCGTGCTGTCTCATCTCCCCATCGAACTCATCAACTAAAGCGAACCCGACACGATACTGAATTCAGTAAGCAATCGTTGTATGTGTACACCGAGAGAAATAACAACAGTTAAATCAACTACTTAGAACAATTAAAGTAAGAGTGGTCAAATAAACTGTATTCCGTGTTAAATGCACTGAAAAAGGCAGTCAAATGAACAGTCGAAAAACAGTTACTTTTTATGTTCAAATTCGCTTTCGTTCACTTAGACGTATAAGTTCGCATTCTGATCAACTGTCTCCGGAGGTTTCGATAGCTCAGTGCTTTAAACTGTGACTCGACAGTCGTGAGCTTCGGGGTTCTATCCCTGCTGGCGGCGGGAATTTTTCTGGATTTTTTTTTTAATTAGTTTTTTTTTTTGTTCAGAGTGTAGTTGTTTTGGAAGACAAAAAATTTTCTCCTAAATTTTTAAGATTTTAATTTTTTTTTAATGGTTAATTTTCAAGCAAAAAATTTTGGGAGTGAAACAATTCCTTAAGCACGTTCCCCAAAATCTGAGCAACCCTAAACTCAAATGAGCATTTTGACCAATAAATTAAATTCGTTCGTTTAGCGTAATGGTTAAGGCGTTCGCCCAGCGAAGTGGTGGTCTGCGGTTCAAGGCTCGGCCGAGGCGAGAAAATTTAAAGAGATGAAAGAGAAAAAGATTTAAATAGAAACAAAAATAAATAAAGAAAAATTATAATAATTTAATTTAAAAAAATATATTAATAAAAGAAGATAAAAAAAAGTCAAAGCAAAAAATAAATTTTTTTTTCCCAGTCACTGGTGACAGTTGATTTAACCGCGAGACAGTTATATCAACCATCAGGGTAGTTATATCCTTATTCACTGTGTTTGTACTGTTGAATTGACCGCTACTACACATAAGCTAAGAATTAACGGTAAACTCGGTTATTTTAACCTGCTTTTTCAGTTAATATAACAACCTTTTTCTCTCGGTGTATTAGTGAAATAGATGTGTATGCGTCTCATAATGACGGAAGCGATTCAGTAAGTAAAATCTAAATCGTTTTGATTTTCCGTACTGAATGGCTGAATCAGTGGCGTAGCGAGACATTTCAGCGCCCGGGGTAACAATGCAGGAAATTCCGCCCACTCCAACCGGCCTGAATAAAAATACCTTCATAAAAATTGAAAAATAATTTAGCGCCCGGGGCTGTTGCCCCCATTCAACACCCGCTCCATTCAACACCCGCCCCATTCAACCCCCGCCCTATTCAAGCCCCGCCCTATTCAACCCCCGCCCTATTCAAGCCCCGCCCTATTAAACCCCCGCCCTATTCAACCCCCACCCCATTCAACACCCGCCCCATTCAACCCCCCTCGCTACACTACTGGACTGAATTCAGTAACGTGTCGAGTCGGACATACATACATATGAATTCAGTAAGCAATTCAGTGCCGTGTCGGGTTCGCTTAACTAATTAATTCTCCTCAGTCATCGAATAAGCGGCGACAACGACGACGGCGACAACGGCAGTGCTGGAGAGCAATAATATCTTAATCGGCCCCGCTAATAGTCGCCATATTATAACGCATCAATATCGTTTGGCAGTATCCGAGCAATTGTCAACGTCTCCAGATGCCAGAGAAAAGTTTTGTACTCCCGTTATCGTTGCTGCTGCCCGAACGGAAATTGTTGCATTCATTCCCGAAGGCCTACAATGCCGAAATTTCGCCGTACAATCATCAGAAAGACTTCTCGTCGGCCATTCGCGCCGAATTGTCGAAGAAACGTAAATTTAAAGTTCGTCCTTGCAAGGTGATACTTGTGGGTGATGTTGCCGTTGGAAAAACAACCATTGTCAGCAGGTCAGCACGAATTTTCCCTCCATCAACTGTACAACGATAATAATAATAACAATAGGGGTATTCACGAAGGCGTGTTAAAAACGTTGGAAAGTCGGAAAATCGGGAAAATTCGACTTCTTAAAAAATTTTTAAACTTTTTTTGTATATTGCACAACTTTTTAAGCGTTTAAAATTTTCCGATTTTTCGACTTTCCTATTTTTCGACGCCTCTGTGAATACCCCTAATGAAAAGAAAAAATATTGAAAAGAAAATATATTTTTCAGGTTTTGCTACGATAAATTTCAGAACAATTACAAGGCCACGATCGGTGTCGATTTCGAGATCGAACATTTCAATATTCTCGGGCAAAATTTCGTTTTAGAAATGTAAGAGCTGTATCGGTATTTAATTTGTTTCATCATTTATATTTTTTTGTTATTTACTCGTTTCCCTTTCATATCTTTGCATGTTTCTTATACCTACATACATACATACATACATGTACGTACGTTTGCAATGTTTACTCTTGAGTACAGGTGGGACACAGCAGGTCAAGAACGCTTCAAATGCATTGCACAGGCCTACTATCGGAATGCAAGCGGTATGTATAAATATAAAATTTCCTTTTTCCACATTTCGCAGATCGAAAATGGCCCCTTTTATTGCCATAGTTTTCAAATAGTTCAGGAATTGCAAAAAAAAAAATATTTAACACCAGCAAACACACTGAACCATTTACAATCAAATGCGCAGTTGATTGGAATTGGATTGTATGTGCAAAATGTTTGCACAAATTTCGTACAGGCATAATTATGTGAGTGTCAGTGACGTTCCTAGATTGGCAGGAGCTTTCTCATTTTAAAGGATATTTTTGGGGGGGTTTTTTTTTGGTTCTTTTTTAAATTCGCCATATTTAAATGCTAAAAATGTACAATGGTCTGGCAAACATTTTTGTACAGAAAGTCAGTTGAAAATATTTGGCTTGGGATTTTTCTTACATACGAGCATGATACAAGAAAACAAGATAGCGCCACTTGAGAGAGGAAACGTCACAAACTCAAAATCGCGATTCGTTGTTGTTGTTTCCCATGTTAAACCGGCTTTTCACTTTTTTGAATAACATGGGAAACAACAACAATTTCTCGCTCAGTGACGTCACAAGCTCAATTTTCGGCTCTCAAAGAGAGCCTCAAAATAGCGGTACTGAAGTGGCGCTATCTTCTTTTCTTGTATCATGCATACGAGTATAACATATAAAAAAAATGGTCCGAAACTCCGCTGCCAGTGGCATACCATGATGGGGATTGAAATAAAAAAAAAAAAAAAAACAACGAAGGAATAAGTGTCCCCAATACGGATAAGTGTAATTTTCGAAGTCCCTCTACTTTCGTTACTCATACGTCCATATGCTACCCTGTAGGAGATTGGGGTAAATTGGAGTAGCTCTAGCGAGTAGTCCTCGAGTATAGGAAAAAGAACCAGCGCACGAGTATAGATACCGAGAGTAGTGTTGAAACAAAATGAGTAAATACTACTTGATATCGAATACTTTTAGTCGATACTGAGTATATTTTGTATTCAATACTTACCACCAAGTATTTTCGCGGTATCGATACTTTAAAGTCAGTATTTACTCATAATATTTTCCTTGTATTAGTGCTGCAATTTTGAGGGGGTTTTCCCTTTTTGAGGGACTTTTTCGATTTCATTTTGATATGGATTTTTCTTAAGCATTTTCTTAGGAAGGGAAAAGGGATTTTTATAAATTATCTAAAGCTAAAACCTGCGCCAAATTATTGGCAGCACTGACAAGAAACAGTAATTCAAAAAAAATGGCCAAGTCTAAGGTCTGGATCCATTTTACGCGCTTGGATTCCACAAGTGTAAAGTGCCGTATTTGTTTTAAATCACTGAAGTCTTGTACTACCTGTGTTATGATGTGTAAATACCAAGAATCATAAAAATTTACTTAATCTTGAGCAAGTACTACCTAGTATCGATACTTTTGATTCGGTATTTTAGTGGTATCGATACTTTATCTCGATACATTAAATGAGTACTTGTATCGATACTTTAATGGTATCGTTTCAACACTAACCGAGAGTAGAGACTAACTAGTGGCACGGTAAACGAGACGCGTACAGTTAAATTTTCCTTCAACGTTAATGTAACAGCGTAGCAACCTTTAAGTCAGATAACTCGATAGTGTGATGGAAGAGTGTTGGCTTAGAAATCTGAAGGGCGCGAGTTCGATCCCTGTCGTAGGTGAAAAAATTTTTGAAAGAATGGTAAAATTCAAAAATAAAAAATATTGAAAATGAAAATAAAATACACATGGCTTGTCTGACTTTCGCCATTGGTGCATTTGACGTCTCAGAACTTGTTTAAATATTTCTATGAATTTAGAACCCTTTTTTTATTTTTTATTTGCATTTTATTCTTCTTAATATTTAATTCTACTTCTACACTATTTCAAACGCGAGTAGAGATTTTTCAATGACAGCAAAATGTTAAAATCGTCAGTTGAATGCATTGTGGCGGAAATTAATGGCGAGTAGTAGTAGGTACTGGGGCATTTACGAGTACTCTTAGACCATACCCGGGAGTACTCCAATCTTCTACAGGGATAATACAGTAGACTCCCAGACAAGTTAATCGATCGTAAAATCTGCTGAAAAATTAACTCTTCCGAATTTTCAAAATGTTCCAAATCGAGCAAATGCAAGGATACCCACCGATTTACTTTCTAAGCTATTTCGTCTTTTTGAAGCCAGAAAGCCTTAAATTTTGCTACAAGCTCATACATGTTTCTAAACATAGCAAAAATGAAAAACTTATTTGGTAGTTTTTCACTCGGGTATTGCCCAGCGAAGAAAATACGCGTATTTAAAAAGAAGTTTAAAACCCGTATCGATACGCGTATTCTCTCAGATTTATATACTTGTTTATCTTGTGTCAGCTGTCGCACTCTGTTGAATAAATATGTATATTAGCATGTGTGAGTGCAGCACAATAATGTTTCGTAAGTGTGTGAGTGCAATCAAGTATCGTTCCCCTCCAGTAAGCACGTGGGGTAAATCAAGAATGATAGAATATAAGATTACGACATGCGCAGATTTTACTTTTATCCGAGCACTTGTGAGGTTTTTTTTTTTTGGTGCTGCCACAAAGTTACGTAAAGTTTTGAAAATATTTGTATAAATATTATTTAAAGTTATTAAATTTTTTTTTTAATTGATCATTTTACAAGAATAGGGGTATTCACAAAGGCGTGTTAAAAAAGTTGGAAAGTCGGAAAATCGGAAAATTGCGTCTTCTTAAAAAATTTTTAAACTTCTTTTGTAGCTTGCACAACTTTTTAAGCAGTTAAAATTTTCCGATTTTCCGATTTTCCGACTTTCCTATTTTCCGACGCCTTTGTGAATACCCCTATTATCTTATTTTAAGAACGATGAAAGTATGTAAAAACCAGTTTTTGTGAAAGTTTCAAATTGGTAGTACGTTTTTCAAACGTTATTGGCAACGCTGTAAACACCAAAATTCTTTAATTGAAATATTTCGTCTTGAAAATTTTCATCTGTCAAAAATGTTCAATAATTTCAACCAATCAGAATGCTTTTAACGCTACGTCACAAGTGTACATCCGCAGAAGAATCAAATTTTGAACTCTGATTGTCGTAACCTTATAATAATATATTATCCTTGGGGTAAATTGCCTCGTGGCAACTAGTACAACAAATATCAAATGTCAAATTTTTTCCCGAAAATTTTTTTGAAATTGCGCAATTTCGATCTACGTATGGAAGGCATATAAAATTCAATCGTTTTCATGACGCAATTTCAAATCGATAACGATTTTTAATTTCGCCCTTTTTATAAATCAATTCGATTTCTATGTATGACACCCCCTGAATAATAGACATTGTACCACTGTTGCCAGTTTTTTACCAGAATATTTTGCTGAATTTCTCGAAACAAGGCCGAAATTCCTTTAAAAATTCAATATTGAAATCTTCTAAAAAAAAAAAAAAAAACTTGGTCCCATAAAAAATTGCCTGACTTGACACTTGTCTGCCCTAAAATTCCATTACGAGTCTGAAGCTCCCGAAAAGACACGGTCCACATTACCGGGGGTCCATTGTTTCGATTGATTATTTGAAAAAAAAAAAAAAAAAAAAACTTTTTCAGTTATCGTCGTCGTTTTCGATATGTCCAAACAAGAGACCCTTCAATCGACAACAACATGGCTAAAAAGTGCTCTAACTGTGAATTCAATCCAGAAGCCGTTGATCTTTCTTGTTGGCACAAAATCCGATTTGCTGGTGAGTTAAAAATTAAAAATTTAATTAATTTGAAAAATGAAAAACTGATCGAACGAACGAACAAAAACGTTCATCTAGAGTTACGACGAGTTCATACGCATCGAAAGACTTGCTGCCGATGTTGCAAAAGGCCTCAAAGCTGAATACTGGTCGGTGTCGGCGCGTTCGGGCTTTAAAATTGTCGAACTTTTTCAGCGCATTGCCGGACTGGCGTTCGAAACATCCATGAAGGAAGCGATTGTTGAAAAGGATTATATTGATTTAATGATTGCCGCACAAATGCAGAAGAAATCTAATGGCTTCGGTTTGCATATATATTAATTTTTTTCTTTGTTTCTTAATCCCAATTTTTTGTTTTTTGTTCATGGCTTTCAGATTTCCGAAAAAATTTCGCTTGTGATGAGAAGATTTGCTCAAAACAACGTAGTCTTTGTTTGTGCTAGTGTGTGCGTCCTCAGAGCTTTCGAAGTTTTTGCGAAATTTCGATTTAAAAAATATTTAAAAAAAAAAAATCAATAAATTTTATTTAATTTCCTTTTTTATGAAATTACACGAAAACTTCAAATAATATTAAATTTAATTTAAATAAATTTTTAATTATTATTTGGGCTTTTTGGTCCCTCATTGGTAATTTTTGGCAATTGAAAAAATTTATTTTTCATAAATTGCCGAGAAGTGTGGAAAGCCGATACAACCGGTTTCGAACTTAGCTTACAGGTTCATCATCAGTATCTTTGACCAACACCTTAGCCACTATAACCACCTCAGCGATGTGACGTAGTAGGTCGGCTAAATTGTGCATATATACACCATTGGCGTGCCCGCCTTATTGTTAATAGATTTTTTAAAATCTATATGGAGATGGTGAAAAATAAAAATTTAAATAAATATTTAAATTTTAATTGATAATTATCAACTTATAAAATGCAACCCTACATAAATTTCCTGCATTTTTACGAACTTCGAATTTCTTCTTGGAAAGCAATTGAATCTACATTTTCGACATACAAATTTTCAATTTCTAAACACTTTTAAAGCGAGGCCGATTTTACACGTACGCCAAAATCGTTCAACGAAACCAGTTTGTGGGAGTAACGCTAAGTCCGGTTCTACATTAAGAGGCAAAACACGACTCACTGGAATGAAACACATGAGAGTAACAGAGACGGAAGACATTACATCTCTGTCCCTCTCATGTGTTTCTTTCCAGTGAGTCGCGTTTTGTCTCCTAATGTAGAACCGCACTCACGGGGAGAAGATGAGCGTTTTTGTGATTTTTTTGAGTGCTCAAAGAATATGAGTCAGAAATATGTAGAGAGTAAGAAAAATAAAATAAAATTCAATTCGCCTTTAAACTCATACGGGCATGTGATTGGATTCCCTTTCCCCAAATTTTGGGGAAAGGGAATTTCGTTCCTCCAATATTTTGAAGAATGTATGGCAATTTTTAAAGAAATGACATTGTCAAAAACAAAAGAGCGGCTATACGATAAAGTTTTCGAATTAAAAAATTTCGAACATATTTAAATTCCCGAGTTTTTATTTCAATTTCCCGGGGAAATGAATTCCCGGGAATCCAATCACACACCTGATAAACGAACATTCGGTTTTGCAAACACGCTGTGGACGGATGAGCACAGGACTAGAACACGAGAGCTCCCAAAAGTTGGAATCCCACACAGAGAGAGGTAAATATTGAAAAAAAAAAAAAAAAAAAATTTTTAATTTTGAATACATAAAAATCGCGAAATTTGTGTGTATCTGTCAATACATCTTTCAAAGCATTCGAACATAAATATCGCTCATGAGTCATATATGACTCTACTATGGGCGCATTCGGTATATGATCTCGGAGTCATATAGGACGACCATCGCAAGAACGGAAGCACGTTCATTTTGGACTCCTAAATGAGCTCATTATGGGAGCTCACAATAAGGACTCATAAATGACTCATTTAGGACTCGAAATGTTTGCTGGGTTCTGTTTGTGTCCATCTTCTTTGTGTCAAACGTGAAAGTAACCTCGTCCGTGTTTTTGACATTTGATTCACATATTTGCGTCATTTGAGTCATCGAAGGGTTCAAGTGCCTTTGCAAATAATTTTATTTTGTTTTTATTTAAATATGAAATTAATTTTTTCATTTTTTAGCTTTATATATATATATATATGTCCAACAAAAAAAAAATTCCACAATATTAAATTTTTTTGTTGAACGATGCTGACACGTGTAAACGGCCGAAACACGATTGACTTTTAATTTTTGAATTCAACATGCAACCCTGGGTTTTCATGCTAATTTAACAGAGAGGTTAACAGAAATTTTTGGGATAACAGAAACTTAACTGTCACATAGGGTTGCATTCTTTGGCGTGAGCATATAACAACCACTCCTGGGTTGCGTTTTCCACAATGTGAAAAAGTGAAGTGGCGAGTTTTTTTTTCACGCAACGTTCCTCTCATTTTCTTAACCCTTCCAAAAAACTAGGATTCATCGAACGCTTCAAAATACGCCTCTGTCTCGGTGATAACTTCCTCCTTCGGGCAAAATTTCTTTTGAAAAACAAAAATGAAAATAAGCTTAAAGCATATCAAAACATTGAACATTGAACAAAGAGTATAGGGTCTATGACTGGATGTACACTTGTCTAAAAATTACCCACACCAAAAATTGGAAATTTGCCCGTACACTAGTCCAATTGGTTTTTCACACAATACATTTTTTGGTGCGGCTTTTTCGCTGGGCAAAAATTAGACAAGCTACCCCTCACGTCTTTGCGTCTCTCTGTCGCCGAAAGTTGGGCAATTGCCTAAGTGTATATTCAGCCTATGAGGATGTAAAAATATGAGGTTTGCGATATTACATGAATGCCGCTATTGTTAACACCAAAAGAAGAATGCAACCCTGTTTGGCGTATTTTCGAAGCTGTCAATTTTGGTACGCCATGCTGTTTTCGAACTGACTTTTCGAAATTCTCAACTTCCGCCTATTTGACAACGTCGCTTGATTTTTCTTTTCATTCCGTTTCTCGTAGAAATGGCACCTAAGAAACCTGCCGAGAAGTCTGGTAAGTGTTAATTTTGTGCATAAAAATGTTCAAAATACATGCTTTCGAGTGGAAAACGACGCTCAATCGATTGAAATCAAAATCCGTCGGTATTTTTTTGAAATTATCGAAAAAAAAGATGATTATTCATTGAATTTAGTGTGTGGCCACGAGGTTCTAGAAAACATATTCGAAACATTTCCAAGTGAATGAAAGTCAAAAGGAGAATGAATTTTAACGCGCCTTCACTTGAATACTATCCGCATTGATATTATAATGGAATGAGCGATGGTTTCGTGCAAAGTGTTTTTCAATCCTAACCTCAATCTTCAAAGAGAATCTAAACAAAATTGTAATCATTTTTTTTTTTTTTTTTATTAACTATTAGCTAAACCCGGTGACAAGAAGCCGGAGAAGAAGACACCCGCCGCTTCTGCTTCTACTGCTGCTGCTGCTGCTGCTCCATCAGCGAAGCCTGCCGCAGCGAAACCAGCTGCTGGTGCCGCCGCTCCTGCGAAGAAACCAGCGCCAGCGAAGAAAGCAGCGACTGCTGGAGCCAAGAAGCCAGCAAGTGCTGCGTCCAAGAAGCCAGGCGCAGTCAAGAGGCCCATAACCAAGGCTAAAGGAAAGGATGCCAAGAAGAAGGCTGCGGCCAAGAAGCCGCAATCGTTGTTAGCTAAAACAGCTGCTAAAGCCCGCGCTGCCAAAGCCAAGAAGGTTGCTGGCAAGCCTGGTGCCGCCTCCAAAGTTCAAAAAGGAACAGCAAAGGCAAAAGCTGTTGCTTTATTGAAAGCCAAAAAGGCACAAACCAAGGTGAGGACTACTAAAACTCCCCCAATCCAAGCAAAATCCCAGCAGCATATTGTTACTTCCTTCGTTTTCTCTATAAACATTAAATAGGTGGTCAAGGGTGCATTTGGTACACGCACACGTAAGATACGCACAAGCGTACACTTCCGTCGCCCCAAAACACTCAAATTGCCGCGCAATCCTAAGTACCCCAGGAAATCGGTACCCACCAGGAATCGGTAAGTTTCTAAAAACAAAAAATCTACTTTCAGACATTCTCTATCAAAAAAAATTTCACGCCTTTAGTATGGATGCCTACAATATCATCAAGTATCCTTTGACAACTGAAGCCGCCATGAAGAAAATCGAAGACAACAACACCTTGGTGTTCTTGACAAATCTGCGGGCCAACAAAAATCATGTCCGTGCGGCTGTCCGCAAGCTCTATGACATTAAGGTTGCAAAAGTGAATATTCTGATCCGACCAGATGGACAGAAGAAGGCATATGTGCGTTTGGCGCGCGACTACGACGCTTTAGATATTGCCAACAAAATTGGCATCATATAAACTGATTACCAAACGCTTTTCTCTTTCTGTTTTATAGAAATGTCTTCTGAATAACAGAGTGAAAGTTTTTAATTCACTTTTATTAATTTTTTTCTTATTCTAAACTAAATAAAGACTCAAAAACTTACAAACAAGGCCGCTGCTGCAGGCAGACTTGTTGAACGTACGCAGCCAAGGCATGACGGAATATGACGGCAGGATCGGACAGAAGTTGGGGGATTTCGAGGATATATATATTAGCTGTTAGTGTGTGAGAGAGATAGAGAGTGAAAGGGGGGTAGCTTCAGGCAGTCAGATAGATAGGTCTTATTTTTTATTACAATATATTTTTCAGCTAAATTTTCAGAACCACGATGGATCGCCACAGAAATATGGGTGAGTAGGAATTTTGAAAATAAATTTTAAAAATGAGACTAATTATGACTGATCTCTATTATGTACAGATTTCTACTCCCAAAGGCGATGCGATGGAACAAGGTTTTTTTTTTTTGAAGGTACGTGTTCCCGAAGGCTTGCCTTTCAATTTAAGTTTTTCACCAATGTATATTTATGATGATATTTATGAAGGAATCTCATTGAGTGACCAATATTCTATTGTCTCGCTATGAAAACACTATCTCTACTGACTTTCACTAGTTAAATGTTTCTAGTTGCAAATTCTTCTCCATAGCCATGAAAATTAATTCAAACTGTTTCTTTCCATCTCTTTCAGATTGTATCCGACGAAGGGAGATGGATATATCGATGCCGTGATCATTGGACCCTTGGAGAACCAACATTTATTTTTTTAAACTTACCAAAAATTTAATATCGAAACTCACGAAAAGTGAATAAAAAGAAAAGTTTCGAAACAAGAACTGAAGTTAAATTTCGTCTGTCCTATGAGCATTTTTTTGTCGTACAACGTTGATTGAATATTAATTTATACATGATTGTTGAAAGTTTGAATACTTAAATTGTTTTATACATAAGATTATGTCGATAAGGTAGCGAGAAGGATTTCAAGACGAAATTTGCTTCAGTCAAGCGACCGGAAAAAATTCATTTGGCACAATTCAATGTACAGTATTCCCCAGATATAATCATTTTGCAAATTGCACGAAATATAGTGCTTATAAGCGGGGCTTGTATGAAAATTTAAGGCAAATGACACAAATTCGCGTGCATTTAAGCGGGGAATATTGTATAACTCTGGGTAAAATTGAAGCAGTGCGATTAGTATCAAAACTGGCATAAAGTTATTTATTCAGCCCTATTCCCAATGAATATTCTCCGGGAGTTTTTCTCCCTAGAAACTGAAAAAGGAAGTAATCTTAGCCTCAATGAAAGGAAGAAATTGATGACCTTTGCTTAGAAAATTTTCAAAATTCTTGCACCCTTGATATACAATATAACCTTACAAGTATAGATTAGAACGGAAGAATTTTTTCCAAATTCTGCTGGAGAAAATTCCCCGAGAATATTTCCAATCGGGCTAATTGTATTTAGGAAGAAAATAATGCGAATGAAACTTTTTCCAATAGTTAAAGATATGTATAATGACTTGATATGGAAAAACGTAGATTTTGGATTAATTCAAAAATGACTCAGATAAAAAGTTTTTGAAGTCAAGTTTTCATACATTGATAACAGCGAAATGAATTTTTTCCCGCTGGCTAATTTAAAAATCTGCTAGATCTAGCTGAAAATCTGATGATCTGGCATCCCTGTGAGCAAGTATCATATCTAGGGATGTAACTTCGCGAAAAACGTGTATGCATAAACATCATCAATGAGGCCTTCTACACTAGGCAATTTTAGTTGCGCAACTCGCGAGCTTGTAGGAGAGACGAGGTAAGGGGAAATTGCTGTCGCGAGTTGCTCGTACAGGCCGTTTTGTGCGATAAGCTTGTGAATCTCTTACTTTCAAACCTGAAAGTGGCGTCGGGGTTGTTTTTGACGATCGCGCAACACGAGTTGCTGGCCCAATGTAGACACGAAAGCAACTCCAAAAGAGAATTCGATATGAGTTGCGCAACCAAAATTGCCTAGTGTAGAAGGCCTCAATGTCGTTTTTAAGTCTTCAAAAAAGCGTCTGTACACCTAATAATTATAACATCAAGGAAGTGTTAATCGACCGAAGCAATCAGGAATATCAGCATCAGAACTATGACCGCATTTCGGATTAATTTTCAAAA
The DNA here is from genome assembly GCA_020466095.1 of Chlorops oryzae. Taxonomy (NCBI): domain Eukaryota; kingdom Metazoa; phylum Arthropoda; class Insecta; order Diptera; family Chloropidae; genus Chlorops; species Chlorops oryzae. The sequence goes on from CM035806.1 coordinate 165,055,451, forward strand.
ACATCGCACAAAATGACATCGATGTTCGGCAAGACTCGCCTATTTTTTACGCTATTTACACGTTGACATTTCGATAACGAAACAAATTTTCTTCGTCAAGGGAGGCAGGGGAAAGAGAGAAAAACGCTACCATACCACATTCCCCGTGCGTCCCTAGCCAACAAAAAGTGTGTTTCATTATCGAAATCTCTTAACGTGTAAATGGTCTCTTTCTTATTGAAATATCGAAGTTCGATAACCATCATTGTTGGTCGGCATCCCTAATTGTATCAAATCGTTTGGTTATTCAATTCATAGGAACCCGGCAAGTGAAAAATTTTAATCATGTTGACGTTACGCACGATAATTAAAAGCAATGTTAGTAATTACGATAGTATTAGAAAAATAGAGCTGCATGGAAAAGCAACGTTGAGAGTTTTATTCTCACAAATCAGTCAAAATCAGAAGAATCCGGCTCGAAGCAGGTGCTTTGCGACACAATCGAACCCCAAAGATGATAACGTCAAATTGCAGCGTGTTTATTATGGATCTCTGGCGTCGCGTATGAAAGCTGTGAAGGTTTTCTCGCTCACAACAAGTTGTGTGGGAATAGCGGCCCAACCGGTTTTAATGGAACAAGGTATGAAACTCGGAGGAACTGGCATGGCTATATTCTTTTGTACCTTTGCGGGATTCTTCACGTTTGTCACACCATTGCTATTGCATGTTATAACGAAAAAGTATGTCACCGAAATGCATTACAATCCCGAGACGGACGAGTATATTGCGACAACGATTTCGATACTCCTAAGGAAGATTGAGGTAGGAACGCTCACAGTTTCCTTCATTTGTTTGATTTCTTACATATTTTCAATAATATAACTTGTATGCTTTGTATTTTTTTTTTGGTTTTTAGACGAAATTCCGCACCAGTGATGTTAAGGTTCCAGAGGTTCCTGGAATGTTTACCTCATTTATTGTCGGTAAAAAGCCATTATTTGTGGATCCGGCTTTATTCGAAAACACTGAGCACTATGTGCGCATTATGGGTTATGACAAGCCCATAGATTTTAAACTTGATATCAAAGAAAGCAGCGCAACGTCAGCATCAAGTTCTGCTGCAAGCGATAAGGAAAAACATTAACTTTTTAAGGGAAGGAAGTTCTCATGTTCGTTGTAAATGTGTGGCTTTAAAAATTTAAGAATTAAATTATTTCAAACAAAAACGCTTTTTCTAAACTCTAATGTATATATTTTTTTTTTTTTATAATTACTACAATTTAAAATATTTTAAGCTTGGGTCTATGGCCAGTTCCGAGTTATTCCTTCATAATGAAGATGTAAATTCCTTTTTCATCCGAGCTAAGGGAATCTTCTAAGGTTTATGTTAAAATTCTCAATTTCCATGTTAAATATAACGAGAAAACTTTTTTTTTTTAAACGATCTAAATGTTAAATTAACATTTGGACATTCTTTCAATAAGAATTAATGCGATTTGCATTTTCAATTAATTCTACCTAATTTTAGTACGACTTCTGAAATTCGCCAGTCGAACGTAAAACAATCGATATCGAAACAATCGCTGATCAAATTTACACATCCCTATTTCACATTTCTCTGTCGGAAAGTTGTCAATTGAAACGTAAGTAATGAAGTTCTGACGCCAGTATTCGTTGAACATTCAATCGCGAGTGAACGGTCTTAAAACGCATCAAATTTTCATTCGAAATTGTGAAAATGTTACCGCTACGAGTGAAAATGGCTGTCAGAAACAGTAAATGCAGCAACCACGAGGCACGTGCAAAGGTAGGATTTTTGGAATGAGTAAACCTGAGTCGAAAATAACTATATTAAACAAGTCGGTCCTCCTTTGGGGAATAAAGTATTACTCGGATAAAAGTTCTGCTCTCTTAAAAGCATTGTGAGTTGTCCGATCGTTAGCCATTGTTCTGAGTTCATGTCGATAAGTCCCGTTCTACATTAACAGAACAAAAAAACGACTCACTTGAATTAAACAAATGAGAATGACAGAGACGGAAGACAATACATCTCCGTTCCTCTCATGCGTTTCTTTCCAGTGAGTAGTGTTTTGCCTTTTAATGTAGAACCACACTAAAGGTAATGCCCGCTCGTAAGAGGCCATTTACACGTTGAGACATTTCGATAATGAAACAGACTTTTTGTCGGCTAGGGACGCGCGGGGATGTGGTATGGTAGCGTTTTTCTCTCTTCCCCCTGCCTCCCTTGTCGACGAAAATTTGTTTCATTATCGAAATGTCTTAACGTGTAAATAGCGTATAAGCACATTTTTTAGTACATATGTATTTAACGGTGCTTAAAAGTGGAAATGACTGCGTTTTTAGTTTTAGTTTATCTTATATATGTATATAAATACATGAATTATTGATGAATTCTGTTAAAGAATTAAATCATGCTGCAAGCGGCACTTTATTGCCGATACAGTAGGACTTATGAAATTAGGACCACTTGGTTTTCGGTCAGTTCTGATTTCTTGAATGCTCTAATTTGTGGAAATGTTAAGTTTTAATAATAGAATTTTATTTTAAACTAACTTTTATCATTTTTTTTTTTTTTTTGTATTCATGGTTTTTTGATATGAAATCAGAAAGCGTATCACCATCAGGCCGATTTTAAATATTCCCGGAGAGTTTTTCCGTGGGGAATTGAAAAAATTCTGCCAGTTTCTAAGCACATAGGAAAAGTGAATATAAAGGAACCAAGTATATTGAACGCTTAGAAACCTTCCTTTTTCCGCGGAGACAAATTTCTTGGGGAAACACTCTCAGGGAATATTCATTTAGAATAGGATTTTTATATTTTCTCGAACGATTCGCCATATATTTGCTCGAAAGTTTTCCCCTTTTTCCACCACCATCTATTATATCTATTCTATTTTGACGCTTTTAATGGATTTTAAATAACTAACATCGGAAATGCCATCAGTTGCATCGATTTCGCTGTTTCCTTTGCGGTTTGCATGTACGCCTTGATCCAGTCTTTTTAAAAACTTTAGTATTGCTATAAAGAAAAGGAATTTTTTTTACGTCTGTTGTTTTTTTTTTTCATGCAAAATATGTCGGTTATTCGTCTTTTTTTGGATTTTCCGGTTTAATTCGTTATAAAAGTTATTCCGAAGTAAGAGCAAAGCATTGGAACCTGTAAAAAAAAAAATGCAGAAACAAGAACTGCAAGAATGACCGGTTCTCATTTCTGGATGAACTTGTGAGCGTTCTTATTTGTGAGGTTCTACTGTATAGACAAAAAAAAAAACCAAAGCACACAGAAAGGAGAGTTGTGAAAATTAAAAAAAAAAAAAGTGCGCGTGTAAAAACCGTCTAGAAATTTTATCACAAATGATACTAATTCCAACCGGGGTGAATGGCTTGAGGGAAAAAAAATTTATTGAGTATACATCCATTTCGGACATAGTATATATCGACGAAAAGAAGGAAACGATTGAAAAGAATTCATTTCAATATGCCTGCAGAAGACATAACGCTTTGTCTTGAGTTTGGGTAATTTAGATAATAAATTCTTGTGTAAACATTTTTCTATCGAATGCTTAACTTTAAGTGCTGGAGCCGAGCTGCTCTTTGGCAATATCAAGCAACGAGAAGTGAAACTGCCAGGAGATCAAAGATGTAAGTTCTCCAAATCATTGGCGCAAGAGAGTATACTCAAATCCTCTAACGATTTTCTCATGCATTTTTTAAAGGGACCGTTCGGTCACTTTTGAAGTGGATGCATACCAATATACTAACCGAACGTCCAGAGCTATTCATCCAAGGCGACACTGTGTAAGTTCATTCATTATTCATTTCAAAGACATTAATGGATCAATTGTTCAAATAAATTTTTTTTTTTTTTTTTTTGCTTCCCGTAGACGACCAGGTATTTTGGTACTCATCAACGACATGGACTGGGAACTGCTGGTATGTATTGAACACCAAATAATAGGATTAAAAAAAAAACAATTTCCTTTTTTCGTCACTTTTTTTTTTGGTTTTTAGGGCGAATTGGATTATGAGCTGCGGAACAACGATCAGGTTCTTTTCATATCCACGCTTCACGGCGGTTAAATTTTCCATCATCCAAACTAGTCCTCAACGCTTCGTAAGAAAGCATAACTTTTTCAATTCTACGCATTGAATTTCGATGTTTGTCGTGTTGGAATATCAAATTTAGCATTTTTTTAAGCTAAATGTCATCCAACCAAAAAAAAAAAAAAAAAATAAGAAACATTTATTAATAAGATTTGTCTGTAATATGTTTGTAATAAGTGTCGTAAGTGTATTAAATTGAAATAAATTAAAAAAAAAAAACGGGATAAAAAATTTTTTTTTTCTATAATTCTCACCGACGATTTCCACAAGTTGCTAACTACTTATACTACGCAAACGTGATGATATGGGCTAAGATAGGGCGTTGTGTATGATGTAAAATTTTTAAACCGACTTACTGTGAGGCTTCCTTTCCAGTAATGGTAAGGGGACGTAATACTGATTTCAGACGCTGTGTTTTTATTTAGCTGATTCGCATTGATACGTTTTCTCCAGCCACTCACCGCCGTCTCACAGTGGTCTCTCAGAAATTTTATGCGGCCAAAAATCTGAAATTTACTACATGGAGGTTTTCGAAGGCTCTGAATCCATTTTTTTTTTGAATAATTTTGGTCTTACCTTTAGAGGGGCTTTTGGGGGTGGGGGTAAAACTCGAAAATCTCTAAGAAATCATGTGGGGTATCAAACTGTATGTTTTTGAACCTCACAAATTCATTTCTGGTATCTATTTACCCAACAAGCAAAGAGGGGATCCTGGGGTGGGGGGTAAAAATCAAAAATCTAAAAAAATCATGTGAGGTATCAAACTGTATGTTTTTGAACCTCCAAAATTCATTTCTGGTATCTATTTAACCAAAAACCAAAGAGTCGATCCTGGGGGTGGGGGGTAAAAATCGAAAAATCTCCAAAAAATCATGTGGGGTATCAAACTGTATGTTTTTGAACCTCCAAAATTCATTTCTGGTATCTATTTAACCAAAAACTAAAGAGAGGATCCTGGGGGTGGGGGGTAAAAAATCGAAAAATATCCAAAAAATCATGTGAGGTATCAAACTGTATGTTTTTGAACCTCACAAATTCATTTCTGCTATCTATTTGCCCAACAAGCAAAGAGGGGATCCTGGGGGTCGGGGGTAAAAATCGAAAAATCTCCAAAAAATCATGTGGGGTATCAAACTGTATTTTTTTGAACCTCCAAAATTCATTTCTGGTATCTATTTAACCAAAAACTAAAGAGAGGATCCTGGGGTTGGGGGGTAAAAAACGAAAAATATCCAAAAAATCATGTGGGGTATCAAACTGTATGTTTTTGAACCTTCAAAATTCATTTCTGGTATCTATTTAACCAAAAGCCGCCCTCCCGAGGGGGAAAGTGACCACTGTGCGCCATCAGTTAAATTCTAAGTATTTTTAGAAAATTCAAACGAAACAAAAAAAAAAAAACGTTCATGTCAAATACATATTTTTTATTGAGTTATTTTTTTTTTTTTTTTTAGTTCACATCGTCAATATAATGAATAATTTTTCTGTTACACATACACATATGTAAATAAATCTTCTCTTAAGAGTTAACTTATCTCCGCGATGCTTGCGAATTCGCTTTCGCCAAACTACATTCTGCTCTTTATTAATATAATAATCAATGTTCGGTGTATTTCTATCAATGAGCTACTCGATCATCATCAATATTCCGGCCGTTTAGACAGCATCAATAGAAATATAATTATATTCATGTATTTATATAAATATTTGCAATAAACGCTTACAACATTTTATTTTTTTCTCAATTAACATACCATAATGCTATAAATTAAACAATAACGCAAAAAAAAAAAATTAAAATAAAATAAAATTAAAAAAAACGAATTAAACATATTGAGTAGATAATATAATCAACTAATGTTAAGGAACACGGAAAGCTTTCGAAATTTCGTTTCCCGTTAGTTTATATTACTGCGCTGCTTAATATATGATAATAAAAGAATATATAAGTAGATGTATGTATATATAATTGATTTTATATATACGTTAATTTTAGTGAGTCAGTTTAGTTTTAAATGCTTTTTCATTTGTGTACATAGACTTATTGCTGTTAAAAGAAAAAAAAAAACGCAACATAACATAACACTATGTTGAACATAAAAAATAAAATAAAAATTTTCATTCGTTCATAACATAGCTTAACGTGGAGTTGTTCAACTATACAGGGTGTTATATACTCAATGGATCAAAAAAAAAAAAAGGAGGTGGTAGGGGGAACCCATACAAGCAAAAAATTGTATGGAAAGGGGGGTTCATCTTGCACTCGTAAGGAGCTAGAGGCGCGGAAAGAATTCGACTAAATTGGTGAGCATACTTTTAGGCGGATATGTAAAACTAAAACACTATTCAGAAATTTTTAAATTTCTTAGATTTTTCTTTTTCTCATGCTGCCTAAAAGCGTGCTCAATAAATTTGATTAAAATAACATTTCTGGGAGTCAAAAATACAAAATAATTAAACCTTAGTTTTGCATTGATTGTGAAACTTTTTTTTTAGCAACCATGGTATCAAATTGAAGAGTTTTCGAAAAGAGTAAAAAAAAAGAGGCTCGATCGTCTTTCTTTTGAATTAAATCACTTTAAAAGCCAAAATTACACTATTTTAGGCTTAGATTGGTAGTACCAGAGAAAACGGAGTTGAATTATTTAAAATCGTAGTATGCAGTGTTAACGGAAAACCGCCAAGCTTTTCATATCATATGTGATTTTGAATTTACAGCCTGTAAGTGAGGAGCACCAGTGAAAAAACCAAAATATTGTTTTTTGCATGTAACTCCTCAGGGGTGCATTTGCGACCCCCCCTGCCATACGATTTTTGGTCCGTCTGGACCCGCCCTATCACCTCCTATTTTTTTTGATCTATTGAGCATGGAACACCCTGTATATTTTCTATTTGGAACTGTTTAAAGGACACATTTAACTTAGCCATTGGCTTGATAGTATTAAATAAAATAATTCAATTTTTTCCGTGGAATTTCTCTTTCCTTCAAAAAAGCAAAAAAGAATCTCTTACTTGGTCTCTATGTAAAATTCGCTTAACGTTAAGTTATACAGTAGAGTACGGATAAATGCAACACGTTTTTTGCTCGAATTCTTGTGAACTTATGCGATCTTTGCATTAATCCCTGCATATTTTCATGAGGACTCAAAAAAAAGGCATCAAAGCACCTTGCATTTATGGGGTTTTTGCATTTATTCGTGTTGCATTTATCCGTAGTTCACTGTATTACGAGTGGAGACTTTAGAATGCACAAAATAAAAAAGATATTTCAATAAAAATCCCAAAGCGTAGCGGAAACATTCCGCAATAAATACATAATTGCAGTGTTTTTGTTAAAAACAAAATCGAATAAAAAAAAAAGGTTACTACTAAGTATTTAAATTATGCCTATAAAATAAATGTCCTACATATTAAAAAAATTATTTAGTCGGTCGGTCGTGTGTGTATTGGCTCAATCGACTTGATGACACTCTCTAATAATTTCGATTTCTACAAATTAATGGTTCCTTCAGTATGTTTAAGGTACGGTTTACTGCTGCTATCGCAATCCAATTGTTCGAGGACTGTCCTTTCTTCCTGCTGCTGCTGTTGTTGTTGTTGTTGCTTTTGTTGTTGTTGCTTGTTGTTGTTGTTGTTGTTGTTGTTGTTGCTTTTGTGTATCGAGCTCCTTATGATTTGAAATTGATTTTGACTGATGGCGTTCCGTTGAATTCAAAGCTGCTCCGTCAATTGATGAACTAAACCACGATGCAGCTATCGAATTTAAGTCGGCTATATTCTCCTGATCGGGTGTCATTGAAATATCCGATAAAATGCCACTCTCTGCCAAAAAAGATACGAGTTAAAAAATTCTATTAAAAAAAAAAAAAAAAAATAGGAGTTAATATTTATTGTATACCCATAGAGAGCTGGCTAACGAGCGTCGTTGAGCGTTTCTGATTTCTAGTGCCGTTGCTATGATTAGCCTTTGAATGGCTGTGACTGTTGCTTTGTAAACTGCTAGTTCCGCTGCTCAATGTATTCGAGTTGCTTGCATTTGGACTAATGTTTTGTTGTTTCCGGCTGCTATGGCCATGGCTATGGCTATGACCATGGCTATGACCATGGCTATGGCTATGGCTATGGTTTCGATGATTCGATAGCATCAATGCTTGAGTCTCGTTGATTAGCTCAAGTGCACGATTATTGGATTTCGAGATGCAGCCACTGCGTTCATAGCCGGATAGGCTGCCAGTGCTGAGCGATGAACTGCTTGTACCGCTCGATAGTGAGCACTCCGATATCAGGGAATTCGGACGACGTGTTGATTTATTCTGTTCAGCATTTGTGCCCACAAATGAATGACGTAATTTTGGTGCTAAATTTTTTTTTTTTTTTAAAGGCAAATCATTTAAATATTAAATAAAAAAATAAATTAAAAAATTTTAAAAAATAAGAGAAAAAATTTTCTCACCTTTGCCCAATTGCGAGATCGTTATCGAACGATCGTTTATCTGATTATTACTGGGACGTATATCCAAGCATGGCTTACTGCCAATACCCATTGAAGACATTTCCGCAAGACGAATTTCTATGCCATAGAATAATAGATACATAAGTCCAAATCAAGTCAAGTCAATTTAGTATTTATTGAAAAATGTTCATACACATACCTCGATTTCTTTTCGCCTGTTTCCATAGCAGTTTCGATATTTCTTCAGTCCACGCATTCTTAATATCCTCCGACATGCATTGCAGTGTCCAAGTATCCTCCGGCTTTCGTTTTCGAAACCAAATTTCGAATTTCGTACTCGAATCGCCAACATGTGCCGTCAATCCAATATCAGACGTTTTTATACTATTTTTATAAATATATATATCGAGGTTCTAAGATTGGATAGGATGAAATGGTTTGAATGATGGTGAGAATTTCATTTCAAAAAAATATTCCATGTTATGTCTGGTTTCCAATATGCAAATACATATATCGTCGGCTTAAAGTGTAAACCTGCTAAATAACAATTTCAAAACTTTACAGGGTTAACAAAAAACACTCCTTTTTGAGGACTTAAAACTTAGGAAGGAAACCCAAAATATTTATTTTCAAGGGCGTAGCCAGAGAGAGAGAGAGAGTGCTTTGGTAGCGCTTATATTTGCCACAGTAGTATATTGAGCAATTATAAGACATTAACCGAAAAAAAATTTGGTGGCGGGCAAGAAGTTTAGAGAGTTTTGGACCAAGAACCCAAAAAAACCGAAAAATTCATGACGTCCGATTTCGATGAAAATTTATATATAGAATAAGTGAAAAATTCGAAGAATTTTGGTACTAAAACTTTTTCAAAAAACTTATTACAACTAGTCCTCTTTGGACCAGTTCGGGACTAGACCCAAACTAGACTAGTTCTAATCAGTATTTTTAAAAAGTTTGGCATCAAAATTCTTAGAATTTTGTTACTAAAACTTTTTCAAAAAACTTATTACAACTAGTCCTTTTTGGACCAGTTTGGGACTAGACCCAAACTAGACTAGTTGTAATCAGTATTTTTAAAAATCCTGGCGTCAAAATTCTTAGATTTTTGTTACTAAAACTTTTTCAAAAAACTTATTACAACTAGTCCTTTTTGGACCAGTTTGGGACTAGACCCAAACGAGACTAGTTGTAATCAGTATTTTTAAAAATCCTGGCGTCGAAATTCTTAGATTTTTGTTACTAAAACTTTTTCAAAAAACTTATTACAACTAGTCCTTTTTGGACCAGTTTGGGACTAGACCCAAACGAGACTAGTTGTAATTAGTATTTTTAAAAATCCTGGCGTCGAAATTCTTAGATTTTGTTACTAAAACTTTTTCAAAAAACTTATTACAACTTGTCCTTTTTGGACCAGTTTGGAACTAGACCCAAACGAGACTAGTTGTAATCAGTATTTTTAAAAATCCTGGCGTCGAAATTCTTAGATTTTTGTTACTAAAACTTTTTCAAAAAACTTATTACAACTAGTCCTTTTTGGACCAGTTTGGGACTAGACCCAAACTAGACTAGTTGTAATCAGTATTTTTAAAAATTTTGGCGTCGAAATTCTTAGATTTTTGTTACTAAAACTTTTTCAAAAAACTTATTACAACTAGTCCTTTTTGGACCAGTTTGAGACTAGACCCAAACTAGACTAGTTGTAATCAGTATTTTTAAATAATGTTGATTTTGTGCACGATACGCTAGACTATTGGAAAGCAGGCATTACTTTTAAGTAATGAGTCTCACTTTATGATCGGGAAACCGTCGTGCCTTACTAAAGAGCACTAACTCTTCGAATAGAAAGACTTGACGTAACGATTTTCGTCCACCGCGACCCTGCCAAACTAGAAATTCATTTTGCCTCATCAAACGTCCTTGCTCCTTTACATTAACATCGCAATCGCGCAGCGAGTCCATTGCTAGAAGATCGTTACCGTGACGCAGCTGAAATTTCACCATTTCTTCGGCCCGGTGCAGCTCTTCAACGTCGGCGGCTATTTCCGGTGTTATATTACCCTGCCCAAAAAAAAAAAAAACATTCAAAATAATTTCATATTTGAATTCTACTTTTCTCATCATTGTTGTTTCGACTTACATCGGCACTGCTACACGCCTTAACCAATTGCTGCAACAATAAAGCATATTTACCCATCCGTTGCACTGGCTTCAGAAGGTAAGAAGCCAGATCCATTTTATCGTTCAATTCCAATTGCTTTGACTGGGGGATTATGAGAAAAAATGAAAACAAGAAAATTTCACCAAATTAATTTAACAAATTTCAATACTTAAGTTTTAACACTTCCACCGCCGATGATTAAGACCAGTGATTGATTAAGTATATAGCCTCAGGCCCTAACTGGTAAAATGCCGCAAGTGTCAATACAAAGTTCGTTTTTAAAATCCCATTTTTTCGATGGTTGAACCGCAAATTAAGTACATATATAATATGTACTAGAGTTGCAACGGATATCCGGCCACTATCCGGTATCCGGCCTATCCGGCCTTAAATTTAGTATCCGGCCGGATACCGGATGCTATATTGTATTTGCACTTCGAATCCAGATTTGAAAATGGAGCGATTGAAGGAAACCCGATGCAGTTCCGCTAACATTTTCACAGAAAATTTCCATTTTCAGAGATTTTTCATTGCAGTTCGGTACAACCACTCGAAACAAGGACTACTAAAATCTGTGCTGTGTCAAAAAATAACGTTCAAAAATTTTTCTACCAAATGGCAACGCTCAGGATCATTGCTATGCTGTTCAATATAACTTTAAAAACGAAAAATATTTAAAAAAAATCAAATTAACTATCCGGAAGCCGGATATCCGGCTACCCGGCCTAGCATCCAGCCGGATATCCGGTATTCGGCCTAGCAGCCAGCCGGATATCCGGCTATCCGGCCTAGCAGCCAGACGGATATCCGGCCTAGCAGCCAGACGGATATCCGGATCCGGCCTAGAAGCCAGCCGGATATCCGGTATCCGGCCTAGGCAGCCAGCCGGATATCCGGTATACGGCCTAGCAGTCAGCCGGATATCCGGTATCCGGCATAGCAGCCAGCCGGATATCCGGTATACGGCCTAGCAGTCAGCCGGATATCCAGCTACCCGGCCTAGCATCCAGCCGGATAACCGGCATCCGGCCTAGCAGCCAGCCGGATATCCGGCTACCCGGCCTAGCAGCCAGCCGGATATCCGGCTACCGGCCTAGCAGCCAGCCGGATATCCGGTATCCGGCCTAGAAGCCAGCCGGATATCCGGTATCCGGCCTAGAAGCCAGCCGGATATCCGGTATCCGGCCGGATACACTATCCGTTGCAACACTAATATGTACTACGGTTTTCAAGGAAGTCGACTGCATATTTGGAAAAAAATTAGAAAAACATGGACCTAATAGGACCTTTTTCATACCAAAATGGCTGCCAAAATACAAAAAATTGAAATCTTAATTATAATTATAATTATAATTGGAACGTCGGCGGTGTTAGTGTTAACGAGTATGTTACTTATTTAAAATATGAAAATGATTTTTGTGCCTACCTTGAAAAAAGTCGTTCCGTATTCGCTCATTAGTGTGTCGCTTTTCGGTTTATTCTTATTATAAAGTGCATAGAAATAGAATTTCGATTCCATTTCGAGGAAGGCGGCACCCACTTTCAGTGGGCTCAGTTCGTAGCGTTCGAGCTCGCCAAGGAAATGCGAATTATGAAATTCGAAGATCTTTTCAATATTACCGAAAATGACATTCCGTTGGCCGCGCAGCGTTTGCGGTATATCGTCGCGCAGCAGCTCGTCAACGTAATTCTCGATCACATAGTAGAGCGAACGCACATAGTCACGTTCCGTTCCAATCATTTCGCGCATGATTAAGAGAAGCGTTCTATGGGTAAATCGCACAAATCGAACAAATCGAAATCAAATCAAAATCAAAAGCACTTAATCTACCTATATTTTATAATTGTTGGCTTACTTTTGGATTTTCGGATCAAGACCGTTTAGTTCCTCCATTTTTGGTAGGTCTAAATTCGAAGCATGGCACTGCAAATGCGCATTCGCCTCCATGGGTGAATGTATGTTAAGGTAACGTTTCGATGGTTGCTCAAAGCATTCATCATCAAGTTCATTGTGACTATAAAAAGAAAAGGCAGGGCGAGAGCGATAGAGATATTGGGAGAGAAGAATGAGACGATTAATAGACGATTGCATGGAAGGAGGAAAGGTTGGTGTTCCTACCTTTTGTCATAAAGGTTCGTCGTTTCGTTTAAACTTTGGCATGAACAGATTCGTGTCAATTTTGGATTTCCTTCGCAGCGTTCGCAGCCGCCCAAGCCAGAATCTGCAATTTTCGATTGCTCCTCCTCACCGTCGCCGTCGCCGTCACCGTCAGCATCATCGGCATCGGCATCGCCGTCTTCCTCCTCATCGCCGGTATGCATTAGCTCATCCATGTCTTCTAAATTTTGACTTTCTCGCCAGCAATTGCACGTCGGTGATAGCAATGTTGGCTGCGGTGCTGCCGGTGTTGTTGTGGTGGTCGCTGTCGCTGTTGCTGCCTCAAATGAGGAGTTCAACGTATGATGCGATCGAATTTCATTTTGAACTGGAGTGCTGCTTTGAAAGTGCATGTGTTGTTTGGCTACATTTCGACTTAGATTAAAATTTAGGCAATTTGGTTTCACGCGACCGCCGCCGCTGCCGCCGCCACCACCGCTCTCAATTATAGTTTTTGCATCGAAGGGCAAATCTGGACTGATCGTTTTATTCAATAGACTCGTCATTCCCAACTGTTCGGCCAAACGCTGGATTTCCTGCATGGCATTCTCCTCGCGTACGCGCTGGCTAAGCAAATGATGCAATCGCGAAGCGCCCTCTATGCGCTCCCTCAGCTGTTCCAGTCTCTCGGCGAAACAGTCTAAGGCCGATTTAAGATTGCTAGCACTCTCCCGCAGAGCATCAATTGGCTCGGCCGCATCATGCAGATCGCGACCTTTCGCAATGTGTTTCTAAACAAAAACAAAAACAAAAGCAATAACAACAACAAAAAGGAAAAAGAAATTTTCAATCAGAACCAATTGAGTTTTAATTGCGGTCCGCGAACTCACCATCGAAATGAAATAGTATTTCTCGAAATCTTTCTCCTGCGCTTTGATCGTGGCTTCGCAATCCATTTGCAGATTGGCAAATCTTTGGAGCGTCTCTTGGCCATCGCTAGTTATCCACGATGTTACCTGAGGACAATGAAAATGATTTTTGCTATGAGAATGCCTTTAAAATTTGCATGTAGCGGCACGTCCGCATAGAGAAATTTTCATTTTTTTT
>CM035806.1:165071870-165089370 GCA_020466095.1 Chlorops oryzae
TTTGAACTTCAAGGGGATTTCCTAGCTTTGAAAAAGTCTTAAATAGGCTAAAAATCGATTTGAATCTTAACTTTATGTAAATTGAACAAATTTTTTGCTCCATAAAGTACGCTTCAATTTTATAAATGCTTAAAAATACACGCTCTACTCATTATAGTAAGATCAAAATTCGAATACAGAGGGGTGCGTTTGTCCAAAAGTAGGTACTTACATATTTATTATTGTGGTGACGAAGATGGTTTTTTTGATACGGCGGGATGAAACATACCTAACTAAAGAACTTTTAATGTCTCAAAAAAAAAAAAAAAAAACTATAAGCATAGTGCTTCCGCCCCAGAAGCCGATTTCAACTTTAGCTGTTTTACTGTTTAGGTCAATGCAAAACATTTAATTTGCGCTTAATTATAAAGATAGAAAGTGTTCATTCAAAAGCCACAATATAGAAAATTACTCAGAAAATATTACAAAAATATTTTTCAGGCAATTTTGCTAAAACCAATACATGCTCCCGTGGAAGGATATTTTTCTATGACAATTTTCTTGTTGTTCGAGGTATGCTACTAGTTGAATTCAAATTCTTTAAAATAGAGTTTTATACCAAAATTAAGTATGTTAGATTTCAATACGTTCAGGCGAGTGCAACATCCTTAAAAATGGCAAGTTAAAAAAAATGTTGCATACTTCTCGGGTATACTTGTGATTGATTTGCATCGATATGATTTTGCCGTATAGTCATATCATGTGAATTTGTGTAACAAACAACAAAAAAGAATTTAAAAAAATTACTTAATCCTACAGAAAAATCTAACCACAGTTCAAATATTGCCTAATTCCACTGAAAAATCTATTCCAAATAAAAAGGATATTTTCGACAGCGGCCCCAGAAATGGATTTTAAAGCTTTGTTTACTTTCGATAGTTATTATCTAAAATCACTGTAGAAAGCATTTTAAAAGTTCTTGTTACGAAGTGTCCTGTGAGATATCCTTGGAAAATATTTTTTTGGTTATGGTAATGATGAAACAAACGTTGGTAGTCTTGACCGATTTGATCGCTAACATCTTAAGGAACGCAGGCTATCAATTAATTAACAATAATAATAGAGACTTTATAGGTATAGATCAAACTATTAACTCAAAACATATACATAAATAATCCTCCATAAGAGAGTTTTCGGGGAACCCAACAGAATTTAGCTCATGAAGGAAAAGTGTCGAACGAGTCCTCAAGATCAACGAACCTTCAATCGGCACACCTAAATATTATGGAATTTCAAGCGTTATACGTAACAAAATTATCGCACTTGAATCCTACAATACCCCCCAGTAAAAAACCACAGCATTTCTTGAAAATAAATCATCAATTAATATTCACAAATTCTCCTATTATCTCCAACAAATGAACCACGATACTTGTTTCCACTCACACATTTGAAAAACTTTGTGCGCAAGATAAACAAGTATAAATCTATATTCGCCAATTTGCGTGTGACTGAAAGAATCCGTGTATAAAACTAGTGAGTAACCTAGATTAATACGCGTATCTGGCATGAGCTTCATGGGATGCTTAACCTATAGTTTAGGTCTACAAAACTATGGCAGCACCGTTCGTTTTCAGGGTTGTTAATCATCGCACAGTTGATTGCTGATTGTTATTTTTGAAAATTGACTCGATGAATTAGCATTCTAATGATCGTTTCGTATTCCATATCGCTATCCTCCGGCTCCACAATTTCTGAAGGCAATTTTTTTTTTTTTTTTTTTGTATAGAACATCGTGAAAACATTAATTGGAATATCGAAAGCAGAGATGTTCCCGATTTAAAATGCATGGCCGAGGTGCATTCGAAGTGGTTTAAAATAATTTTGTAAGCACCCTTTGGTAATATTGACTCTAAGGATGTAAGGAAATTGTTGCATCCTCAATTTTATTCTACATACATCCATACAAAAATACATACATAGCTTGTTATGCTGGCTGCGAGTAATTCCGTCAATTGAGAATCGTTTCTTTGAAATGAGGCATTGTAATCCAGATTCATTGCTTGTCCTCTACTCCTCGTTGTTGTATTTGTTTTTGGTTTGTTTGTTTTTTCCCCCCTTTTGCTTGATTTAATTTCAAAGTTCCATTTTTTTTTTCTTCTTCTATTTATTGAAATTCTTTCTTGGCAAAATTTTGAATTTCTTTATATAAAATATATTTTTTCCCAAGAATCTTCGGGCGCTCCGAAAAAAAAACAAAAACAAAAACACAAACACAAACACACTTCACAGACGCTTCAGACGCTTCGAACGCCCGCTTAGAATCGCTACTAAATCGGGTAACTCGAATGAAACTTCATCGGACCAAGTGTCCGTACGTACATATGTATGTATGTACATACAATGGAGTGCGCTTATAGAGCA
Organism: Chlorops oryzae; assembly: GCA_020466095.1. Classification (NCBI taxonomy): domain Eukaryota; kingdom Metazoa; phylum Arthropoda; class Insecta; order Diptera; family Chloropidae; genus Chlorops; species Chlorops oryzae. Next base: position 165,074,274 of record CM035806.1, read on the forward strand.
GAAACATTGTCTCCGATCATTCGAAGATGTGTTTCTTTTCTTTTATTTTCATTTTTTTCTTTTATATATACATATGTATGTAGGTACATAGATGTTTGTATTAAAATGTTCGTATGTACATATGTATGTGTTCGCATGCATGTGCATGAAATGAATAATGAAGAAATCAGCGAGCGAAACGTAGAAAATGAAATGATGCGGGCAGTTAATAGGAAAATCATGAAATGCGATGAATGAAAATTAATAAAATTGCAAAAATTTTCAAACTCAGCGAAAAGAAGATAATCCATCTGCAGTGTTTTTTTTCTTTCACTTTCATCTTTATTGTTATCGCCGATTCTGTTTATTCATTCAATTTTGCAATCTCGGACCGATTGATGGTGCGGTTGCGGCATACAGTGAAACCACTAATTAGTGCTGACCTTTAAAGAAACCAAATTGAATCTCACATGAAGTGTTGTAGCTCAGATGAGATACATTTTTTTAAAAAAGTATTTACATACTTTCAGGCGCATGACAATGAGAGTAGAGTAAGAAAAAAAAAAGAATGCAATTAAAAATTTTTTTTCTTAATTTATTTTTTAGGTTATTCCCTTAATGTGGTGAGTTCGGATATGTTGAAACAATCGAGTGCAAAATTTTCCGGCTTAATGAAATAAGCTCGTTTTTCACCAACGGGATGCAAGGATCTTTATGTAAGTACCTACACATATATTTTTGTTTTTTATAAACCATCCCTGCAGTAAATGGAACCGGTCAAAGGTCAACCGCGGGTCGGTCCTAAAAAAGTCAGGACCGGTCGCCTTTCCATACATTCAACTCACCACTTTTGACATACAAGGGCAGTAATTGAAAAACCGATCCCTTTTCAAAGCATGTGGGATTAGTAGCGGGTGAGTTCCTTTGTCTGAACTCACCAAACAACGCTCATTTTGACACTAGACCGGGGTCAGTCCGATAGAGTCCGATTTATGAACGTGACCAATAATCTTTGACCCACATAGCTGAGCTACCGATCCCTTTTCAAAGCATGTCGGATTAGTAGCGGGTGAGTTCCTTTGTCTGAACTTACCAAACAACGCTCATTTTGACACTAGACCAGGGTCAGTCCGATAGAGGTTAACCCTAGACCGGTCATGTTTCATATCAATTTGGGGTTGGTCCTTAATTGGACTCACCTAGGTCCTGTCTGTTTTTCACCGAAACCATTTAATTACTACAGGGATGTTACATATAGCACCAGTTATAGTCCGAAGAATTTTTTGGGCTGTTAGTGTTGTACTTATAATTAGTGTCCGACCGAAGGTTCGGTTTCGGCCAGTTTCGGCCATAGTTTTGGTTTCGGCCGAAACTGAGTTAGCAGCCGAAGAATCGCTTCGGTTTCGGCAAAAAATCTTGTTTCGGTCGAACACTACTTATAATGTCTATTATAGAGTTACTCGCTTTTGCCCAGAGCTGGGAGCCATATAGTCCATATAGGCTTTAGTGTTGTGCGCAGGTCCGTGCGCAGGAATCATTCATGGGGGGATTCTAACTCAAGTATATACATACATACGCTATCGTTACGTTACACTGTGTTACTAATCGAATCCTAAGAGGCTCGAATCTGTTTGTTAAATTTTTTTTCACAATAAATGTTGGAAACATAAATGTTTTTGGAAAATATTTTTTCATACAAAATAGTTTCCGAGCTTGCTATTAAAGTTTCTGAGGGCGCAAAATTAGCGTCCCTGCTTGAACACCACTATTTTCTTACGGTTAGCAAACACAGAATTTAATAAGAAATAAGGCATCATTTGGAAAGGATTTAATTTGAATTTCCATTCCAAGTTTTTTGTTTTCAATTTTCTCACGAAATTGCATCAAGTGAAAGTTATAAGTACCTTTTCGAGCTATGCATTTACACACCCACGTATGTATCTACATACATATATATTGTATGAAAAGGAAACGTATTTCTTTTAGTGCGGAAAGTGCGTGTAATGGTCCGAGACATTTAACACTGTAGAAAATTGTAGAATGCATCGAAAAACAAGACAAAAAGACCTGAAAGACATGTACCTCACAGAGACTCTATGGAACGACCGTAATTATCTAAGCTGCATGTAGGCGCTTGGCGTCCGCTCAGTCTCCGAAGCTTGCTGAAAGGTGCAATAAATTTGCTTGCTCTCAAGAATTTATTGGCTACCTTGAGTTGTCCCATGGATTTGTTCTCTCCGTCGCCGTAGAAGTCTATGCCTCTCTTGCTCTACCTCGGTTTCTCTCTCTCTCTCCCTCTCTCCTCTCTCTCTCTCTCTCTCTCCCTCTCTCCTCTCTCTCTCTCTCTCTCTCTAATCTCTCTTTCTCCATCAGTCGATTTAACTTGTTCAATTTGGACGCAGGAATTTCCCATTAATTATACGCACAGCACCCGATTCTGGCTGGAACAGGGCTTTTAGGGGACTTTCGCGCTTATCTGACGCTGCGCGTTATTTGTTACCGCTGATAACTTTGACTTATTTATGATCTTTGCTACCTTCGTTTAGAAATGATTTCGATTTGAGTTTTCGGGTTTATGTGTTTTTTTAAATTTTTTTTCTTTTATTTTTAACTCGCATTTTCAAGACAAGAAAATTGTGTGAGAAAATTTTAATAAAAATTTTATAGGTGGGTGGGTGGCATAGGTACACATGTACATATGTAGGTGGCATAATGTAAATGAAAAGGCGTAAATTTTGTCGCAAATCAACTTCAATCTTGGACTTGGTCGTCTAATGTTCTTTTGCTATTAGAATTGCAGTGTGCTACATACATACTTTCCCGATAGCCGCGGACACTCATCGATCGTAATGTTATTGCGTGGCTTACTGAAGATCACAGACTAAGATCTTCGTTCGTGGGAGAGAAACTTCATGGGAAACTCCATTGAAAGGCCTGATAGCTCTGTGAAACATTTTTGAGTTTATCGAATGTGAATAGAATTTTAATTGCAGCTCCGGGAAGCACTAAATTAAATACTTATAGCAAATTCCCCTAAAACAGGATATAACGAATCCCTGAAATAGTAATAGAAATAACAAACAGCTGGAAATAGTGAACGATTTTTTTTTTTTACAGGGACTTTTCTAAATAATCAGGCCTTAGAGAAAAACTAAAAATTACCCTTTGTAAATATTGTATGCACCCGAAAGTCTCTGAAAGGCCATTGCACTGGAGCGATCGTTAAAAGTATGAATAAGCAAAAGATTTTCCTAATCGCGAAATCAATTTGCTTTCAAATTTTTTTTAAGACAAAAAGAAAAATGCATTTTTCATGGGGATTATTTGATAATTTTCCCATTTTAAGATTTTCTCTGTTTTTATTTCTTATTCCTCAGGAGGTGGTGGCAGTTGATACTTATATAGTTGTTTTTTGTTTTTCTTTTGTTTTTAATAGTCTTATAAAAATCAATAAAGAAATCACAAAAAAAAAAAAAATAAATATATCAAAAGAAAGCCGAAATAAAAAGCGGGCCTTCCCCATCTCATAAAAAAAAACAACACTGCGAATGCTGTTTTTTATTGCAAATTTTAATTGTTTAAAAAGCAGCTAAATCACTACCAAAGTTATGGTTTCTTTTTTCCATTTTTATACCCAGCGTAAGCGGGGTATATTAGTTTTGTGCAAATCTTGTAACAGCTAGAACTAAGCTCCGTAGATATATGTATGTAGACAAATTTTTTTTTTGATCAGGCTCGAAAACTGATTCGATTTAGACACGTCCGTCTGTGCGTCCCTCTGTCCGTGCGTCTGTGGTCGGATCTCCTTCCAATTGGTTGGACCAATCACGCCAAAATTCGGCATATAAGTATATCGGTTCCCGAGTATGATCCTAAATGAAAACGGGCGATATCTGCCCACTGTCACACCCACAAATGGAGATTTTTGGTAACTTCCGTACGGAAAGATAATACATATTGTGTCAATGTAGGAATTCTTGGAACGCTGGGTATATCGAATTCGGGCTAGACCGGCTTTAGCTTTCTTACTTGTTTATATTTTTTTGGTCTTTCTTTCTTTTTTGTTATATTGCTTCTTAGGGGAGTCACAATGAGATCAAAGTTAGTCGAAGCGTGGTCTTTTCGTTTGCTAAAAAAATGAATTTTTGAGAAAGAAGTTTCTTCAACAGGTCTGTCTTAAAGTTGACCTCACGCTCTTTCTCAAAATATTGATACTAACGGTCGAATAATAAACAAAAAATAAGATAAAAGGGGTTGTCTCATTGGGAAAACGTTTTCGTGGCATTTTTTTTTTTTTTGCATTTTTTTATAGCTTGGATATTTGAAAATATCGTGCCAAAAGGATTTTTTGAAATTCAAAATAGTTAAGAACATGTGCGCTAAAGCGTAAAGTAATTTTAGTGTTGCTTCAAACTTTAAACGCATTTATCTCGAAACCCCCCCCTTTTTCTTGAACTGGCTGCCTTGATTTCTCGAGTCTAACTGGACCGATTTTAATGAAACAAAGTGGAATCAGAGCAGAATTGTCACCATTATGGCGTGAACCTCAATCATAATTTTAAAAAATTTTTTACTATTTTTTTTTTCACACTGAACTACAAAAAAATATACCCAAAATGGATGTGTCATTTTTCAATGGCCGCCATTTTGTCAAAAAAAAAAAAAAAAAATCCCAAAATTATTTAGGAGGTTCAAGCAATAAAGACGTCTACAGTGTACTCTCTCTTAAGCGGACACCTGCGGGATCGAAAAATATGTCCGCTTAAGCACAAACTTTTTGAGTGGCAGGATCGCCAGACCGTTTCTAAAAATTGTTCGTTTAAGAGGAGTGTTCGCTTAGGAGGAGTTTCCGCAAGGAGAGAGTACACTGTATACTGATTATAACCCTTTTTTTTGTTTTTAATTTCGGACAACTTGGAGACCTGGAATCGTGACGGCCGAGAACTTTTTGAACCGCCCTCACACAATAAAACAAAATACTTCTTTATTAACTTTCATTCATTCCTTGCACAATAATAAAAAATAAAAATAAATTGAAAAAGCTCTTTTCGTTTTCTGTCAGGAATTTTTTTTTAAAGGTTCAAAAACAGCCTCGCCAATGAGACAACCCCCCCTTAAATTTAATAATAAAAAAGTTCAAATTCATAATAATGCCTGGTTCCAAGTAGCGGAGAAATTTCTGCGTACGAATTGTTGAAAAAATTCAACACATATAAACCAATGGACCCAGCTATAATACAAAGCGCAGTTGATAAAAATTCCTTTCAAATATTTGCATGTGCTCGATTTTGTGCAATTTTGGAAGCCACCACATACGTACATACATAAAGCATTAAGATCACAAGAATTATGAAAACAAAAACAAAAAATATATGTACATATATACATATATGTTTATATTTTCGCGGAGTTGAGTCGAGCCGAGTCGAGTCTATCGATCAGTTTCTAAATTCAGAAAAATCTTTAAAATTTTTTTATTGCTCCTTAACTGCTTCAAGCGATCAAATGTCAAAACAAACTGTCCCCAAACAAAGTTTAACTTAACTAAACTCTACGCGTTATCCGAGCCTTGCGAAGAGAACACCAAACGAAAATAATGAATCAAGATTTATGAACGTGACCACTAATCTTTGACCCACATAGCTGAGCTACCAATGATACTCGCACATACCGACATTCGAGCATTGCAGGCTTTAAAACATACCAACATACGTGCATAGACATGGAGGAAACAAATTAACTTCTGGCGTAAAGTGATTTCTTTCCTTTTTCTAAATTGATAAATTGTTCGAAAAAAAAAAAACAAATGAGAAAAAAAGGGGAAAATTTCGTACACGCTATGCTATGTACACCGAGCCAGTGACTAGCTTCATGGCATTTGATATATATCTCATGGCCAAGTGTTTGACCAGGAATCCGATGCTTAATGTGCAACAGTGAAACTTCAATGCAGGCCTAGGTGGGAGGGCGTTACAACTGTGGCAAGCGTTGATTGCCAAAGAGATTTAGAGATTTACAGATTTAGAGACTTTGATTGGTCTAACCCAGGCAGCAAAAGCAAAAACAAAAAAAAATTAATACACAAAAACAAATTAAAATAAAAAGAGGAGTTCCTCAAAGTCGAACTAGACGCATGTGCAGAGTGGTCTCTCGTGAGCAGATAATTCCATTTAGGGATACCTCCTCTTAGGTGTCGTGTCTGTTTTAGATTTTCTAATTTTTTTTTAAATTTATTTTTTATATTTATTTTAATTTTTTTTATTTCATTTTTTTAAATATTTTATTTTATTTTGTTATTTTATTTATTTTTTATTTTATTTTTTTTTTATATATATGTTTTTTTAATTTTAATTTTGTTTTTTTTTTGCGCAATTGACCTCTCAACTCTCATAAGTGAACAAAAATTCATGAGGGACTTCAGTGAACCTCTCCCCTTTTTGTCATATTTTTAGAGAGACATCAGGATACTATTCTTTCTAGTATTTTTCCCTGTTCCTAATAAACATATTGTGACTCCTCTTGAAAAGTGTCACAACTCAAAAATTTTTGTGTTTTCCACAGAGGAAATCGTCAGACCCAAAACACAACACAAAAAAAAAATAAAAATTAAAAAATGAATCAAGAAAACATTTTTGGAGTTGCGTCTCTTTTGAAGGGGATGTGTTATTATATGCATATGAAAATATTTAAGTACAGTGCACTCTCTATTATGCGGATACCTACGGTACCCAAAAATATGTCCGCTTAAGAGGAAAAAATTTGAGAAGCAGGAACACTAGAGCATTACCAAAAAGGTGTCCGTTTAAGAGGGGAGAGATCACACTGTATACATACACACATACATACATATGTATATCGGGTAATTTCACAAAGCAAAAATATTTGTCAATTTTCTTCTGCTTTATTAATGTTGCTTGCTTCTCCTGCTGCTTGCTGTTTGCTGATGGTGCTGCTTCTGCTGCTTCTGATGATCAAACCGCTGCGATAGATGCTTATCATAGCCTCGGAGTTCAAATGACGTATGCATATTTAACCTTCTTCTCTTGAACCTGACTGTGTGGAATTTTTCTTCGTTATTGTTGTTGTTGTTGTTTTTTGTTGCTGCTGACTGTGTGGGTTGAAAGTTCAAAAGTAGCGTTCCAGGAGTATGTGACATGACCTTTGCTTTCTTTCATTCAAGGACTTTCTTTTTTTTAAATTTATTTTATTTTTTCGACTTTCCGCAGTACCTAAATACATACTAGGAAGGCAGCTCTATTCAGTTGACAAGCAGTTTAGGCATTCCTACAACTTTTATCAACTACTTACTTATGTTAAGGTATGTACTTGTATGGATATTAATAAGTAATTGAAGCCATTGATTGGATGGGGTCATTTCAAATGATTTAAAGCTTCCAAAGCTAACCAACGAAACTCTCTACAGGAGTTATTGTAATCTTTGAATAATCTTGAATGAAGTTACCATTCGTCCTGTGAGGATATTTTGAAATTTAAATGTACCAGAGACAAAAAAAAAAAAAAAAAAAAAACCAACAAAAATTTAAGCTTTGAATGGAATCGGGTGGCAGTACAGCACTGCGAAGAACGCAAAATCTTTACTCAATTTACAGCCCCAAAAACCTTATTAGGTTTTCTGTGATCAAAATGACATCATCTTTCCAAAAGGAAATCCTCTTTCACTTAATATAGAATATAGAAAATTTATTTTTAAATTTTACACTGAGAAAAATTTTTGCACAAAAAAGAAAACAAAAATTTAACTATTTTTTTCAGTGTATTTCAGTTTTTGTAAAACCTTTTGAATGTTTAAAAAAATACCTTGCTTTATTAACAATATGTCACCGTTTGTTTCATCTTTTTATCTTAATTTTTTCTGGAGATATTAAATTTTTAAAAACATGCCGTATGAGTAATGTGTTTTGTATCATTTTCGTACATTTGTACTGGATATTAGTACTAGAGCATCTATGTGCACTTGAAATTTTTTGAATATCTCACTGTTGCGCCATTTTATTTGAATGAAACTTTTTTTTAATGAAAGCAAATACTTAGAGGTATTTTTAAAAAAATTTTTAGAGCGGCGTCAAACTGGGAATACACTGGAAAAAATTGTTAAAATTGTATTTTTAGTTCTGTGGTAAAATTTTTCTCAGTGTAAAAATTAAAAAAATTTTTTTTTTTGATTTCCTGTTATATAAGCAATCGGACAACGTTTGTTTCATCTTCTTATCTTAATTAGTTTTTGATATAAAATTTTGAAAAAAGCCTTAACAAAAAAGGATTTTCAAGGATATTTCAAGGACCGTTCAAAATAAATATCTAAAAAGTAGTCTCCACAGTGTTTTTAGATGGCACCTATCGAAAAATCAAAAAAATTTTAAAATTCCTTTTATGATGCCGCAACCCGCCGGACCCTTTAAAAACCAAAAATGGTTTCAAACACGAATATTTGAACCTGGTAATGCTGCGGTGGTTATCTCCGCAAGAAAAAAAAAAGAAAATAAAAACTTAAATTAATAGAAAAATTTTTTCGTTTAATGAACATTGTACGTCTCATTGGAAATGGCGATGATTGCGTTTGCGACTGGGGAAAATGAAAATGTCAAAATATTGACGCGGGCAAAACCGAACGGACACTTCGTTTCCTGTGCGAACACGATGCGGCATTTTCCTTTGCTCTCTCAAGTATTTAACAGCTCAAATGCTTGCGCACGCGTGTGTTTTGTTGTTGTTGTTGTTGTTGTGTGTGTGTGTGTGCACGTAATCACTTTACGACATTTTTAAATAATTCATTCTGGTCCTGATTTTAACCATCGTCATTCTCTGTTGACAGCTGCAGATACAAAACGTACGTGTAACGCTTTTAATTGCAGTTAATTTTTTTCAATCGCAGAAAGCGTTTAAGCAGCCGCACCGCCACTTTCTCATCTCGCCCCAGCAGCTCATACTTACTTAGCTTACAGCGAACAGCGAAGGCTTAGCTAACTGACAGTCGCTGGCAATCGGACATTTATGCACATTTATAAACGTTATTTGTGGTCGTTATTATGTTAAGACGCGTTTAACCCATTCGAGTGCATGTTCGTTTTTCCTCCTTCTTCTTCTTGTTCAAATTTTTACCCCGTTGTTCTGCGATCAATTTTCGTAATTCACAATTCTCAATTCGCTATTGAAATCTTGCTGCTTTCCATTTGGAATACTTATTATTATATGTAAAAATTTTTTACATTTTAAACTCATCGTCATCATTGTCATAATCATCATCATCACCAACATCATCAACATTATCAACATCACCATCATCATGTTCATGATCATGATCATCATTATCATAATCACAATCGTCACTATCATCATCATAATTATCATCATCATCATTATATTTATCATCAACATCTTTATCATTATCATCATCATAATCATCATCATCATTGTTTTTATCAACATCATCATCGCTATCATCATCATCATTGTTTTTATCAACATCATCATCACTATCATCATCATCATCATCAACATCATCAACATCGTCATCATTATCATCACTTTCATTATTATCATCATCATCATCATCATGATCATCAACATTTATCATCATCATTTATTATCATCATCATAATCATCATTGTTTTATCATTATCATCACCATCAATCATTACATCATCACTATCATCATCATCACTATCATCATCATCACTATCATCATCATCACTATCATCATCATCACTATCATCATCATCACTATCATCATCATCACTATCATCATCATCACTATCATCATCATCACTATCATCATCATCACTATCATCATCATCACCAACATCATCAACATCATCATCATCACACATCATACATATCATCATCACCATCATCATGACCATCATCACATCATATCATATTTATCACCAACATCATTATCATTATCATCATCATCATCATCATATCATCATGATCATCATCATCATGATCATCATCATGATCAAACATTATGATAACCGTATCTATGATAACCATCATGATAATCATCATCTTCAATAGATGTGATCGAGTGATTCTCGCTATGTTAAAATTATTGAAACCTAGAAAATCAATAGAAATTTAATTGACGCATTCTCTCTGTTAACGGAGGAGTCTTCAGAGACAGTGACAACAGAGTGTGTTCCTAATTTATTCTAACACTTTTAAGTAAAGTAATGCCATTTATTCCAGAGATACATCCAGAGATACATCATATATGTAAACAAAACGATTGCCACGAATAGTTGTGAATTCACCTTGTGTCACCCTTCATCGATTCAGTTTTCGATCCTGATCAATAATATATACATATACACCTATATGAACATTTATTTGTTTTTTAATATACCCTGCGATATTTCGAAGTCGATGCTTTTCCATAATATCGCCCATCGCCCTATTCTCAATGGTAGAATTGATGCCACAGTTTCCAATGCTTAGAAATGACTTTTTTTTTTTGGTACTTTTGCTTAAAATTTCTGTCTCCCACTCCCATTTCCACTGTTCCATTATTCACATTATGTACGCTTTTGATTATTCCTGTCTAACGAAATGTTTGGCCCTAGCGAACCTTAGCGATAGACGGACCCAAAAAGAACAAAGAAAAAATAAAATTGGTTCCATTAACGGAAGCATTAAAACGAACATTAACGTGAAGGTAGTCCACATGGACTGGTGTGATTCGACCGCGACTTTCTAGTTACCCTTTCGACCAAGCAATACATTGCTCGGTCATTCAATCCGACATTCAATCGGTTAATCTTTTCAGTTTCATTCTTTCACATTTCCCATATTGACGGCGATCATTACAGTCACTGGAATTGACTTTTGCTTCGGCTTCGGCTATGACAAGCAGTTGCAGCAGAAAAAAAAATATCAGCTTACTGCAATCTTTGTGTGCGACCTCAATTAGTCCGACTGTGACTGTGAGTGACTGAATACCATGTTACACTATGGTAAGGAATCCTATTATTACATGTATTGACAATAGCGATGGCGATGGTGATGGTGATGACGATCGTTGTGCTTGTGGTGTTTTGTTGATATTGATGGAGTTGGGGATCGCGATGGAGATAGAGATAGAGAAAGAGATGCAGATAGAGATAGAGATGGATATTAAGACGATGGAAATGATGATTGCCTTTCGGATGATGATTGGGATAGCAACGATGACGGTAGCGACGACGCGTCTGTTAAGAAAATGACGTGCAACCGATGTGAAGTAATTTTATAACATTCAAAGGAAGGTCAGAATGTTCACAGATAATTAAAGGCCTCATTTGTGCTTTGGACAGCATACTTGTGGTAGGTATATTTTTTTTTTCGCTTTCCTGCCATGATTTTGGAACATTAAATGTTAAGATCTCTCCTTTTCTTTTGATGACAAACGACGTCACATTTATCAATAAAATGCTAGAAAGGCAGCCAAGAGTTTCCTCGAAATTTTGTCATATACACAGGTTTAGGAGATAAGTACTACTTAGTAAGGGCGAGGGCAGGAGCGAGAGCGAGAAGGAAATATGTTTTTGAGGTTTCTAAGAGTACGAGCAAAAATTTATCAGTCCTGGGGTATGATGAGAAATAAGCCTCCTCCCCCCGTCGGAGACATGGACGTTGTTCTTATTTTGAGCATTTCGACACATAAATTTTTTTGTAACTTTGTTAATGTAAATCAAAGTTGAGAGTTGAAAGCGTTGAATGCAGCACACACAAAAAAAAAAAAACAAGTAAGGGTGTTATAGTCGGGCGAGCCTGACAATAGAATACCCGACACAGACACACATGATCAAATAATTTTTAATATCAAGAGGTGTTTAAGGCCAAAAGGGGCCCCATATACCGACTTTTGTTAAATTTATATGAAAACCGCCCCTTTGCCATGCCCACTTTTCCAATTTTTTTTTTTTAATTCTAGTCGGAGGGTTAAATATACGCTCAAATTCTTAGTTTCATTGAAATATTTCGAAAAAGTCCGATTTTGGGGCAGTTTTGAGATTTTTGTGACAGACCCTAGTACTGGAGGTACCATTAATAATGGACCAATCAAAGAAATTTTTGGAGAGGATGTTTATGGCTACAAAGGAAGTATAAGTGCCAAATTTCAAGTCCCCATTTGAATTTCGGGTGTAGGAGACAATTTTCGAAAAATGCCCTTCGACCACGCCCACTTTTTCAAATTTTGGAAATCATATTACTTGCCTTTAAACATGTTTCAATATCAAATTTCATCAAAATATCTTAAAAAGCTTTGATTTTAGAGCAGTTTTTGTGATTTTCGTAACAGACCCTAGTACTGGAGGTACCCCTAGAAATGGTCCGATCGGGTCCATTCTCGAACTTGTTCTTACTCATGTCGCCGTGAGCACGCATACCGAACTTTGTCGAGGTAGCTCAACTGCTTCGATAAGAAAACTGGATACAGACGGACAGACCGACAGACGAACGGACATGGCTAAATCGAATCTCCTGGTGACGCTGATCAATTTCTATATACATATATTTTGTATGGTCTATATCGACTGGTATAAAAAAATTCCACACACCGTGGAAAAAATTGTTCGCACATTTCAATTCGTTTTGGGGGGTGACACTTACCTCATTTATTTCATCCTCGAGCGTACGTTGGCGTGTCAGTTCGCGCAGGCGCTCTCGCCGCTGTTCGGTGAGTTGTTCCAACCGTTTGGTTGCTCGATCGACTTCACCGAAAAGTAGTTTTAATTTCTGCAGTCTTATTGTAACATCAATGTTTAAATTGTTGTTGTTGTTGTTGTTGTTATTGTTGCTATTGCTGCTCTTGTTGTTGCAATTGCCATTGTCATTGTTGTCACTAAGGCGATTTAGTATCGACATCATCACATTATCGTTTTCTGTTGCTGAAGTTGGGTTGTTTATTTTTGGTTCTCTTGCTGTTTTTGTTGTTGATGTTGTTGTTGTTGTTGTTATTGTTGTTATTGTTTTTGTTGTTGATGTTTCTATTTCTGTTTCTTTTTTTTCTGTTGCTGTTGTTGTTGATTTTGGTGTTGGTGCTTGTGCTGAAGTTGGGTGCCGATGATTTTGCTTTTGATTGTTGACAACTACTTTCGTTTTATAGTTGTTTGTATTGTTGTTTGTATTGTTGTTGTTGTTATTGTTGCTGACGATGTTACAATCATTGCTATCACTGGTATATTCGGCAACGTAACATATGCTTTTAGCAAGCTCCTGCAGATACGTCAACGTTGTCAAGCCACGCTTTCGTAAATTATGCAATTCAGAATCCATAAGCGCCCGACTGAGTGCCCGATGCTGTGCATACAATTGCCTTCGCGTTGGCAATCCATTCAGATCGGCTGTCCGCAATTCGCACATTGCGGCCACCAGGCGCTGACCCGCACTCGTGCATTGAGCCTGAAAGGGTTCGAGCTGCATAAAGAATTCGCGCCACTTGCGCGCATCGTGATGATGCAAGCCGCGTAGCTTGCCGTGCGGTATTTGCGTTATTGCAACACTTGTCGTGACTTCATCCACGCTAATGAATTTGACCAAATGTTGCTGTTGTTTTTGCCGTTGTTGCTGCTGCTGTTGCTGCTGCTGTTGTTGCTTCTGCAAGAAGAAAATAAAACACAAATAAATAAAGAAATAAAAGGAGCCTTTTTGAAGTTTCTTGTTCTATTGTGGCAGTTCTTGTTGCTGTTGCTGCCGTGGTTGCTGCTGCTGCTGCTGTTTTCGTAGACATTGTTAGTGACTTATTAAGCGAAAGGTTAATTGAGTGTTATGTCGGGGCGTTAGCCATGGTCTCTTGCTGTCATTCTTCAACGTATTGTCGTTGTTTCGATCAGATCATTCAGCTGTCTGTCTGTGCTGTCTGTCTGTCTGGCTGTCTATATTGCGAGTTCAATCTCCCTCAAATATGCCTTCTAAAATGGTTCATTGTGGTTACTCTACTTTGAGTGACTGTGAAAAAAGCGGTCTGGCCACCAACTATTCTATCCCTTCCAAGCACAGGCTGTGGTCATTTTTGGTCAGAAGTTGAACATGGTGAGAAGTACCTCATTGCAATACTACGAGCAGTTAATTCGTTACCGTTGCTTTTTCAATCTCCGAATCGTGGGACATACACGTTTTTGGGGAAAAGCATTTAAGCGAGTTAAACAATGCCTAAATTTTTCACACTGAATTAAAATCCTTTTCTAATGAAAGAAATACAATAGAATAACAAAAAAATCAAAAATACAAAAAAAAACCAAAACTTTTTATTTTCTGATGACCTCAATGACGTTCATTAAGAGCCTTTTGAAAGCGGTATTACCAAAAAAAAAAAAAAAAAATATAAAAAAAAATATAAAAAAATTCAAGAACTATGTATTTCGATGCCATTAAAATTGAATTGGATTGAATGGTTTTACCTTTTTGTCAGTTGTTTCAACTATTTTCGTTGCGGCCATTGGTGAATTATTCTTGCACAATTCCAACAGATGCTGATGAAGGCAAACGACCAGTATTTCGCAGTCATGAAAATGCCTTTTTAAGAGCTTAAGACTTTGGTAAATCAAGTCAATAACGCACAGATCGCTCGGTTGTTCGATGGCAATCAGAATTGTGAATGCTTTTTGGTCGGGCGTTGATGTTGATGTTGCTGCAGATACGGTTTCGGGTACGGATACGCTTACTGCTACTGATGCTGATGCTGGTATCGGTGGATCCTTCTGAGATTCTGGTATTAATTCCGTTGGATTCTTATGAAGATGATTCGGATTCTCCATTTCATTTGTTGAGGTGCAGTTATTTTCGTAAAAATTCGATATGCTGTTAAAGACACAGATTAGTTGATAATATATACCTATGAATATATAAAGAGAGAGCGAGAGAGAGAGAGCGAGAGAGAGAGTGAGAGAGAGAGAGGAGAGAGAGGAGAGAGAGGGAGAGAGAAAGGGAGAGAGAGAGAGAGAGAAAAGGAGAGAGATAGGGAAAGGGAGAGGGGAGAGAGAGAGAGAGAGAGAAAGGAGAGAGATAGGGAGGAGAGGGAGAGAGAGGAGAGGAGAGAGAGAAGAGAGAGAGAGGAGAGGAGGGAGAGGAGAGGAGAGGGAGAGGAGAGAGAGAGAGAGAGGAAGAGAGAGAGAGA
>CM035806.1:165091870-165311870 GCA_020466095.1 Chlorops oryzae
AATAGACGGAAAGATGGCTGGATTGTCGCATAGATAGACAGATGGATATATGGGTGGATAGACGGGTAAATATTACACAGCTTCTACTACAACTACTACTACCGTCCTTCTCTCTTAATGGATCATGGGGCCTCATAGATAGATCGACAGATGGATAAACTCAAGGATGGATTGATGGATATGTAGATAGTTAGAAACATGGAGACAGACGATAATATGGAAAGATAGACAGATGGACCTAGAGGCTGTTGGATTTACCTCGGATGAAGCAACCGCCAGAACAAAATGGACAGCCTGGTCGCGTTTTGCGGACCCAGGGATAGGCCGGGACACTTGAACACGCAAGAAGAGTATAGACAGATGGAAAAATGCAAGGATTGATAAAGAGATAGATGAATGCACAGATAGTCGGCTAGACGAATATATAGATCTATAGTAAGTTAGACAGAGTTACATACGTACATATGTGCATACACTTCGAGAGTACATTCATGAATAGAAATAAGTTCGAACTGTTGCAAGATGCGTAAAGCACTAATATGCCGAACTTTAGGTAGTTAAGGAAAAAAGGAAAACCTCAAAATACTTATGCACACTAATTATACATAAAAAGGCGGCGACGAGACGAATGGAATGGCACGGAATGGAATGAGAGGGACGAGAGCGGTGCGGAGCGAAGCGCAGAGAGGAGAAGCCGACTACTCCAACTACCACCTGTCAGCCCACATGAATTCCATGCAAGTCGATTCACATGCAACTAAGTCAAGACATGCATACGATCGCATTTTTTAAAGCATTTTTTTTTTTTTTTTTTAATTTGATTTCCTTCGCCGATACTGGGCGATAAAAAAATAGTTCAGTGGTGCAGTCAAACGCATTTTGGTGGACATACATTTTATAAATACAAGTTCGTTTTTTTCATATTTTGTTTGATTAATCCGTTTAAGTCGTGAGTAGTTTGCATAATAATAGGCATTTCTGCACGAGGTGGTTTCCAAGCAGAGACGACAAAAATGCTACCAACGGAAAAATCGATTGCTTTTTTTTTTTTAAGTATTTTTAAAATGGAAATGTTTTTTCCCATCTGAATCTTGGGAGGGCTGGTTACTCATGTCGTTGAAAGTCAACAAGCGAAGTAGCATCGAAGTCTTAAGGCATTCGTTCAGCTTTCACACGATTTAATTGAATCGCGCAACTTTCTGTTTTGCCCTCGTGTGTTCATAAATTGAATAAGACATGTGATGTGTTTGGGATGGTGACAAACTCGTTGGGGCGTTCGCTCGAATCTTTTTCGATCGTAGGCCTTTTTCCTCATGCAAACTACGAGTGCCTGATATTTGTATAAGAGTGGCAAAAGTAAATAGAGACGTTGAAAATTAAATCAAGTGCAACATTTTACGAATTCGGGTCAATGGGACACGACAAGACGAGGCGACGATCAAGCCTGATGAAGAAACGATTTTGTAAATATTTGACGCGCATAGATCACGACAAGTAAATAGAAATCTCGATATTTAAATATATATACATACATACATATATCGAGGTACATGCATTTACAAACGTTCCTATTCACATGCATATGCATATGTGTTGTAGGTAAATGTGGACGAAGTAAAGAGGAAAATTTTAACTTTCATTCAAGCCAGATGAGATTTTAATTACAGCTCATGGACAAAGAAAATGCAATTCGAAATTTGCATACACCTTGTCTGAATGATGGGTTGGGTTATAACATACGATAGATAGATTGATATGAACGTGTATAAAATCCTTCAGTTTCAATTCTGAGAATCGTGATCATTCATTCTTTGAATAGAATTTCAATCTTCAATAAATCTCTTCTGTACCGAAAATTTCATTCCGAATCATTTTATGTCATATACCCATGAAAGGAGCCGAATTTAAAGGCTTTCTTACTCAATTTTCCATACTTTGTAACCAAAGTATACGCAGTTTAGCATGACTCCTATAATTCTCATTTGGTTTTGTAAAATGGGACACATAAGACTCGCAGAATTTCTGATGGGTTTTTACAGCGTGATGAAGCAAGAAGGTCTGTAAGTTTGTCTTAATTAATGGCTCGATAGAGCTGGGCTGCTATCGATAGTTTGATAATCGATAGTTTCAATAGTCGATAGGTTCCATAATCGATATACCTAACAATCGATAGGTTCAATTATCGATTGTTCCAACAGTTTATAAGTTCAATAATGGATAGGTTCAATTATCGACTGTTTCAATAATCGATTGTTTCAATAATCGATAGGTTCAACAATCGATAAGTTCAACAATAGATAGTTTCAATAATCGATAGGAACAATAATTGATACTTAGATAGTAGATCGTTTTCTTAATCGATCTTCAATTTTATCGATAGTTTCAACAATCGATTATTTAAATGATAGATATTTTGAACAATAGATCGTTTCGATAATTGATCGTTTCTAAATTCGATAGTGTCGATAATCGATAATTTTGACAATCGATAATTTTGATAAAACGAAGAAAGTACTCTGTCACTGCCAGCACCACTTTTCCAATGTTAAAGTTAATTTTCATGAATCAAAACTATCGATTGTCTTAAAAAACCATCGATGTTTTCAATATTTTGAATCCATCGATATTTTCAGTTTTAAATGCAACCCTATGACTTCGATTACGTGTATGTAAAGAGCGTATGCCTGGAAGTAGCAGATGTAAGCTAAAGTACTTCCTTCTTTGCTTGTTTACATGTGTTTGGTATAGGAAATTTTCTTGCTTCTTTCGAGCGTAGACCCCTTAAAAGGAGAATTTTATTGCTTACAAAATCCCGGGATCTAAGTACCTTTTATAATACCGAAATTTTTGTGCCATCTCTAATTTGTGCGTATGAATTGGAAAAATATAAATTGCGAGACTTAAAAAAATTAGACCAAGAAATGTTGCCTACAGTAGGTACACGGATTGCTTACTCAATGGGGGAAAGATGGTCTCTTTTTTTCTCTTTTCAAAAATTTACAACAACAGCAACAACATTTGAAAACAACATAAATATCCTCTCAATATGTTTGTATGTATGTATGTAGGCACCGACATGCTCGTACAACTAAGATCGATAGATCAAAAGCGTGTACGAAAGCATTAGTTATCGGAATCAGTGGCATAAATTATATGCGCAGGCGTAAAACCTGCTGTAGCTTGTGGCTCTTGTGCTCAATTGCAGAGTGTCGGCATGAACACTTCGAATACTGGCCGATCGCATTGCAGCTTAGAATGCATTTCGGTAAGCCAATAGAAGCGAAAGAAAAATGCAGAAAAACAAAAACGAAAACAAAAACAAAAACAAAAACAAATATGCAGATTTGTAAGACAAATTGACGGTATTTATCGTCGACATTTATGATTTGTATTACGGTACCGAATAAAAATAAAAAATAAACAACAACAACAATGAAAATCAACTGTAGGCAAAAATCTCTGCGAATATGAGTTGGCATTTTGCATATACAACAATTTATTTATTCAATTCATTGAATGAACAAGTTTTTTTTTTTTTATTTCTGTGCTCTCCTATTACACTCAGATCGACGATAAGTAGATAAGATTTCCCATCAATATCCTTATTCGATAGATATCGCAAACGATTGTAATCGATAGTGAAGATAGGGAAATATCAAAGCATTTATGGAAATTGCTTTCGGCGCACTGCACAATTGTGCTCTCTCGCTCGCACCGCATGTTACCCGTCTAAAGGTAATCTCCCCTTTATTATCGGGAATTTCTGCTCTTTAGTGGAGACTTGGGTGTCGTTCGGAGTCGTCTACGGAGTCTTCCTACTAGAGTGATACAGACAGCGACAGGTCGGCTGTAAGAAAAATTTCGTCGCATCATTAAGACCACAAAGCGTAACCCGTTGTAAGCGGGATTAATAACACAGGTATACAAGGTTTTGGACCAGAGAAACTGGATAGCGACCCTATAGGAATTTTTCGTGCTGATTCCGAATCTGGTACCCGTTTTTCTCTATCACGTCAAGTTTTTGAGAAATCGTTAAATAACGGTTTTTGACATTTTTACCTATAGTCTATGTCAATAATGAGGTCGTAGACCCTATATGCCTTAACCGATTTCAAAGTTTTTGGTACTCATATGAAAGAGGAATGACAACGCAACATATCCTTTATACACAAATTTGGAATTGATTCAGAAACTTGGAAGCTAAAGGGCAAAAAACGCGATGCTGATTTCCAATTTTTTGCGATTTTGTTTAAAAACTTGAAATTCAAATGGTTATAATTTCCGAACCAAGGCTGGTATTCCAGGTCTTAATACTTTGAATGAAAGAACAATCAATTGAAAAAGTTTTGAGCCTAAAACAAAAAGAATCCGTTGCGTCGTTCTAATTTTATGAGGATTTTTGCTGAAAATGACAAAAACGAATTTTTATTTTTGGTATATTCTTCGCTCGTTCATATGTATATTTCAGTTACATATACATATAAATATACATATGAACGAGCGAAGAATATACCAAAAATAAAAAGAAGAAGAAGAAGAAGACGAAGTGGAGACTTAGGTGAGAAAAGCCTTTAGAGAAATGTAAGTTTTTGTTTGTCAAAATTTGGGGAATTATTTTTAGCCCTTTTTTGAGACATTCAGGGGCTATATATCCCCCGAAAAAAAATTTCCATTAGCTCTTAAAGCGAAATATTGTTCGGTCTCTTTCTTGTCTCAGTGAGGCAAGAATAGGCGAACAAGGAACAAAGTGCACAGATAAGCGATGACCTTTAGATATTTTTGGCTCCATTTTATTTTTTAACTCGCTTTTCCTTTACCTTTATTGTCATTTGGGCTTTGTTCTCATAGTTAAGGCAATCGAATTTCCTTGTTTTGCCGAGACTCTGCTTCGGCTATAGAACAGGACTGAGCGTGAGGAGCATACATACATATATAGCGTGAGCAGTAATGTTGGCAAACTATCGCTGTCACTATCGCGACTATCGATAGTATCAAAAAAATATCGAGATTTTCAGAACTTTAAAGTTTAGCAGCACTAATTTGAGGTTAAATATAGTTTTTTTTATCCTAGTTCATGGAGTATTTAATTATACCAGCTCAGTAACTTTCAGTACAGCTGGAACTATAATACCTAAGGAAAGACAAAAAAAAAAAAATGTCGACATTCTTATTATCCTGGCAAAAAATAATTGGATCTAAAATAAATGGTTAGAATGTGCCCAACAATAAATAAGGTGGTACAGTGAAAGCTCTCCAATAAGCGGACAAAAAGGCCGCGACGGTGGGTGTCCGCTTATGGGAGCTTTCACTGTAATTACTTCATTTGTTCGTAGATCCTATTAAAGTAAATCAGGGGTGTCACAGAATCCGATTGCTATCGGAATTGGAATTTTAGTCGACTAAATTTTCATTTATATTTCATAGACAGCCGGATAAAATAGGGTTCTGTGCAATCGAGAACCGATAATACAGTGCGAAACGATTTTGTAAGGAAAAATTTGACGTCTGTTTTGAAAGTGCTCTGTGAGTATAACAATGCCTCATACTCAGATTTGTCAAGTCACGTCTACTTTTTTTTAAATAGACTTCAAAAAATGGGGCCGAGAATTAAATTACTCACTTATTTATGGCTATATCTCGTAATCCGTTCAATATTTTAATTTCCTATCTATCAAAATTTATAGCTCTGAACTCATTTGAAAGAGTTTTAGTGCAAACCGACCCGAAAAAACTCTATCTAGTAGGTGCAAATTGCAAAAATTCCTAAAATTTTACGTGTTTTTTTTTATCATATTTCATTTTGTATGGCCTGTAGATCCCAAGGCAATAAAAATTTTTTCAAAATTTTTTGATGCAAATATAGAAAGACTATAACTGAACAACCCGATGGAGGCCCGATGGACCTTAAAATTAAGGACCTACAAATTTCCTCCAAAAAAAAAAAAAAAAAAAAAAAAAAAATTGAAAACAAAGGGAGAAGGTTTCTTTGTGTATTTTCTGCTTTCTATTTCTAGCATAATTTTTTTTTCAATTTTAATTTTTTATTTTTTTTTAGCAGCAGTTCCTGCATTCACTTTTTCTTGGCTTTCCTCTTTTTTTTTTTTTTTTTTGATTTTATAGATTTTTTCATTTTTCCATAACATAATATAAAATTAAAAAAGAAGAAAATCCCACACGGACTTGATGCTTTGCGGCATTTTTATTTTCGATTTTTTCTCCTTTTGTTTTGTTTTTGTTTTTTGTTTGTTGTTGTTGTAACTTTTATTTGCTGCTTTTCTTTGCGAACATTTCTGCGTGCCACACAAGCACCGATTGCATCCGACAGATACTGTGCCACAATGCATTAGGAGTCCTGCTTATCGCGGTGCAAAAATCAACATTTAAATAGTTGGGTCTATAATTGCAGTTCGTTCAACGGCATATTTTCGCTGTTGTTTTTGTTGTTTTTTTTTTGTTTTTCTTAGCGCTTACGTATATTGTTGTTTTTGTTGTTGCTGTTATAATGTCGAGCTTAATATTAGATAATCTTTGGAAAGAGGGAGAAAAACTTTATTTTTTCTTGAAGTTGAGAGATATGTATGTATGTACGCTCAAAGGAAAGCGCTTTCCCTTTCACTTAAATTAATCATGAAGACCAAAAAAGTTAAAAAAAAAGTTCATCATGCCAGCACATTCAAGAGGAACAGGCGCAAACCCAGTCAAAGGCACACACACACACACGCACACACACTCAGATGCATAGGGCAAAAGGAAAACCATTACTACCCAGCGGAAAATTATCTCCTGCATGACAATGTCATCAGTGACTACGTCAGCCGGAATGCATGCTATTTACGGTGACATTGTCATGACATTGACATCTTGGAGCTGACATGTCATCGTGGAGCGGATGACATGTGTCATGCTAGGTTGACTCTGATTGGCACTGAAATAAAAAGTTTGAGAGTCAGTCAGCGTTAGCATCGAGTGGCGTATGATAATGCTCGATTCTAAGAATCCGTTGATAGACTTCGTCGGGTTCTTTTATGCCCTGGCTTTAGCGAATGTTTCAGAAAATTGTTAAAAATAGATTTTTTTAACAATTTTTTCGCCTCTGCCAGGGATCGAACGCGATCTTCGGATTGTGAGTCGAGCACTATATCTACGCCACTTCATGCTACGCTGAACTGACGCTTAAGCCTTATTTAAATTGCATTTAGCCATGAGATTCAAGTAGCATGAAAGCATGCTCTCACAATGACTTTATGTCCGCCATCGCATCGTCATGCATGACAATGTCACCTATATGTCATCGATGACATCACTGATGACATTGTCATCGCTGATAATTGTTCCGCTGTCAGCTCCCTCACGATGTAAATGTCCTACAAGATGTCACCGATAGCATGACAATGTCACGGCTCGATATGTCATCGAGGACATCATCGGTGACTTGTCATGCAGGAGGTACATTTCCCGCTGGGGCAAAAGGAAAACCATATAAGATAGGAAGTACTTATGTATATTTTTTCTGCTCGTTTTCCCCCATCACCGTGAAAGGGCGAGAACTGTCTCGTAAAGTAAATCAACAAAAAAAAAAAAAAAAAAAAAAAAAATACTCACCACATTCTAGGGAATTCCTTTTCTCCTCCTGATTCTCCTCGTCGCTATCGATGTGTGGAAATGAGCTACCCAAACAGAAAAGTGGCAATGCAGGAGAACTCGAACTCGTATTCGAATTCGAATTCGAATGACTACGAGCGTGATCGTTGCTCTTGCCGATCGTCTCGTGTTCCATTGGCAGTGTTAATTCATCGCTTGAGGCATTGGAGCCGCTGCTGGCGCAACTATTCCCCGATGATGTTGAATTCATGCTATCCTGACGATTCGTCAGACGTCTCAGCATATATTTGTGACCCAATATTTTGTTCTTCGTTATTAATTCACTTCGCTTCAGCGCGCATTTTGGTGAATTAGCATATCCATTGCTGCTGTTGTTGTTGTTGTTGCTGTTCATATTAGAATGCAGCATTGTTGTTATATTGTCCCTATTATTATTGTTATTGTAGTTATTGTTTTTATTGCTGTTGTTGCTGGTGTTTTTGCTCTTGGCGAATGCGTTGGTGCTGGTGCTGGTGTTGTTATCATTAATTTCGGTGGCAGCATTATTATGAACAATATTTGTTGTTGCCGTCGTTGTCGATGATGTCGAATCGGCCTTGAGTATTTGCAATTCATTTAGAGAGATTCGTCCGATGGTGCGCTCAACACCGACGAGTAGATTTTGCAAAAGCTGCGGCAAATCGTCACTCAACATTTCAAGTGCCAGTATGCTCAGATAAGAGGTTTGAATTGATGAAGTTGCTCCTTCAACATTAACATTAACATTAACATCAACGTTAACGTCCACATTCAACAATGCTGAATTGTTGTCAATTATTTCAGTTTCGACACTATTTAAACAATCGATGAAACAGCTTCGAATCTGAACGGTGGCGTCTTTTTGTGGCGTACGCCATACAGCACAAAGTTTTGGTGACGATGACGATGGTTCGGAATCGTTTTTGATCTTATTGTTGTGGTCGCTGTTGTTGTTGGGTTTTCTGTTCACTGCAAGAGTTTCAACTTGATTATTTGTTCAAACAAATATGCATGCGTAAATAAGTACATATTTACTTACATATACATAGATATATATAAGCAGGCCCGTAGAGAGAAATTTTGGGGCCGGGGGATTTTTTTCGGGGTCCTCACAGAAGTGTGCGACAAAAAATAAAAACCAAATTCTAATGCCAATTGTGGGCCCCTTCAGAAAGTCCGGGCCCGGGGGGAAATCCCCCTTTTCCATCCCACTCTCTACAGGCCTGCATATAAGCAGACATAAGTATGTATCTATATACATATATACCCTGCAGGAAATGACAGTAGTGAATCTATACTCTTTTTCTACTGTCCGCGTCAACAGTAGGTACTACTGACCAATTATGCCCTTCGCAATGCAAACCGCTATAGACAATTAACATTGCTTGTCATTGCAAAACCACCAATAGTGGAGAGAAACAATAGACATGCTATTGACGAGGGAACCATTATGAAGACATTTATTTTAGTGTACGTCAATAGCAAGAGCCATTCGTGTGACTATGATGGCTCAATGCGTTGAGTGCTTGCCTTGAGCTCTGAAGATCGCGGGTTCAAAGCTCGCGCGAGCACTGGATGTTTTTTTTTTTTGTTTATTTTTTTATTTATTTAATTTTTTTTTTAAGTAAATAATAGTTTAAAAACCAAAAAGCTTTCAGGAAAAATATTTATGGTAAGAAATTAAAAATTTTTTTAATCCAAGACATGATTTTTTGAAAGATTTTTATGCATATAATTTGCTTTTTCATCCCTTGGCGTAGGATTTGTTTTATTTTAAATTATTTCTAAATTGGTTTTCATCATCAAAATTTGATGATCAAATATTACCCCGCTTTTCCACATTTTCATCCGCCTTCGCTGTGGTTTGAACCGGGAACCTTCAGCCTGCTGGGCGGGAACGCATGCTCTATGCTATTGAGGCCTCTGAGATGTGCTCAGCAAATATGTTAAATGAATGAAATCTAGCTGTAGAAACGTCGTTGATTGTTTGTATCGCATTCACTGCAGCAAAAACTCACAAAAATTAAATATATTGACTTCTTGTTGACATGGTCGACAGAGATGAGCTATACCTATTGACTCATTATAGACATTGGGTCATGTGCCGACAGGCTTCCTGCAGGGTACCCAGTTAGCATTTTTAGAGTGTAGAGTGTTTTGCCAAAAATGAAGCTCAAAAAAATGAGTTTGAAATGAGCCAAAATTAGTCCGAAATATGCGGAAAATATAGAAACCGAGAATTCCCTATCTTAACTCGGTAGCGCTTGAATTAAAAAAAAAAAATAAATATATAAAAAATAAAATTAAATATTAACTGGTTCAGGTATGGGAATGACAGAAAACGAACTATTTCAGTGATGCCATATGGCATCGCTGGGCGCTACCGGGTTAAATTCCACACAAGTGCGATAAGAAGCTATAATTGTGGTGAATTAAAACTTTCTAATTTTAATAAAAACATTCCATTGAAATCTGAAATATAAATTAAAAATCAAAAAGTGAAATATTGAAATAGGGAAACTGATTTTTCATTTTTCTTTCGGCTTTATTGGAATTTTACGGTTCTTTTAGGCCATAAATATACGTAATGTTTATGTCAAAAGAAAATTTTTTCAAGCTGTCACATCATAAATGGGTCATATGGGCAATTCCAAAAAAAGTAAACTTTTTGTCGCGTCCGTATATACCTGTTTGCCATTCGGGACTGCATAGAAACTTTGAAAACTATAAAAGTCCGCTTAAGCTGCACGAAAGTATTGAGAAGCAAAAGTACTATTTACCGCATACTTGAATTCAGGACTTAAAATTGCTCATTTAAGTGTCGCGTCTGTCTGGAAATACCCATATCTATATACATATTCACTATTCACCATGATCTTAGGGTAACTAGTAGAGCTGTAAAAATGCTAAAATTAACACCACTCGAGTGTATTCGTTATTTTTCGTCTAGTAATCGTTACTTAGTACTCGTTACTAAGTACTCATTATATTTTTTCAAATATTGTTCACGGACGAATGACCCAATGATCATAAAGTAATCCAAAATCTCACATGCTCTTTGAATCTTCACCCAGTATTTAGTAACCAAATATCAACTCAACTCATTCTACTACCATACTGTTTTGTGCACCCATTACATTAGTACTTTATTACTCTGGCAACCATCAGCTGGCATGTGTGCAAAAAAAGTTCTAGTAACGAGATACTTCCATCAGTAACGAGACAATATTGATTACTGACTAGAGTAATCGTTACTTTTTATCGAATAGTAACGATATTTTACAGCTATAGTAACTACCATTAGGCTTAATGACGAAATTAAAAATCTAAGCCAAAACTATCGCTCAAGGTTCATGTGTAATTCGTTAAAAATTCCCTGTAGCAAGCAGTAGGTAAATTACCCCAAAAAGTACTGGTAGTTTTACTTAAACTAGCAGAACTAGTGGAACTTTTAGTGAAACTTCCACCATATTTATACCATATTTCAATGGTTTTTGCTTAATTTAATTTAATTGAGACATTGAAAACTCTTACAAATTCTGAAGGATTTTATTTTCATTTACCTTGTTTAGCATGTTCAAGTAAAGTTTTTCTATTATTTCACAAAGTCAAAAAGTCAACAATTTAAATCAGGCGCTTCTCTGAGGCCATTTTAAGATTTAATACCTAATGTGAGTGAATGAAAAGGTAAAAAATATCCTATAGGAGAAAATAAAACCCCCAGGAAGTACACTGAGGGAAAAACTGCAGCTTAAAATCAAATCCGAGCCATATTAATTCAATATGTTTCAATATAGAAGAAAAATAATACCGAAACATATTAAGATAACAATGTTCAACTTTGATTTGATGTAGTTTCCATATATTTCGTGGAGTATGTTAAAGTTACATTGATTTGAAGTTGAACCCTATTGATTTGAGTTTGTTTTCATATTACCTCGTGAATTGCGTTGAAATTTACCTTGCTACCTATTGAGTCAATAAGAAACGTTATTGAATTAATATGGAAACACTTCACACAGAAAAATATGACCTCATAAAATCGATAAGATCCCCTTATTGAGCAGTTGTTTTGCACTTACATTGATATAATAAAACTAGCAAGCTGAAATCATATCTCGCGATGGCGTAGTTGAAGTGTGCTAGACTTGTAATCTGAAAGGTCCGAGTTCGAACCCTGCCGCAGGCCAAAGAATTTGTGGAAAAATGGAGAATAAAACAGGCAAGTAAATTTGAGTGAAATTTATGAGGAGAGAAACTAAGTTTGGACGTGGACCATAAAAACAAGTTGCTTTCGTCGGGCCTTCCAAAACGTCACGCATAAGCTCTTTCAAGAAATTCCTATAGAATCTTTTTTTTAAATTTTTTAAGCATAAAAATTTTGGTAAAATCTTTTATTTCTCAATTTTTCAAATAATGTAAATGTTAAATTATCTACTTTTCCCAAAAAAAAAAAAAAAAAAAAAAAATCGACGCTCGCTGGAGCAGGGATCGAACCCACCGACCTGGTTTTTTACAAGAATTCATATCACAATTAAGTAGAATCTTATATTAATTCAATACCGAAAAATATCATTTTAATATGGTTTCTAAATTAAAATCGTCGATATTGCGCCACCTTAATTCAATGGTGTTCCATATTGAATCAAAATTTTTCTACGTTACTAGACTTTCGTTAACGATTCACATTGAATCAATGTGGTTTTTATTGATTTTATGTGGTTTTTTCTCTGGGTGTAGTAATTTTTTCTATTTAATCACTATTATTTAACTGGTGCAAATGTATCCAGTTGCCGAACTAGTACTATACTGGTACAAACTGGACTAGTTCTTTTCTATACACATTTTATGGTGATTTTCTACAGTTTTTAATATGGCCAATGGTATAGAAAGGAACTAGTATTGGTGGCTTTTGGATTAGTAAAGAACTAGTAAATCACTCGTTGGCTTTGCTACAGGGCTTATATGTTTGCTTATGTTTCTCATAATACTGTATATGTAAATATATGTATATGTACACAAGGAAAATAAGGCTCAAATATGAGTGCAATAACAGTCCCCTATTCGACTCTTAAACGCACTCATTCGATGCAACAAATTTATTTAGGACTCCCAAATAAGCTTCTATTCCGAATTAAGATTCATAAATGGCTCATATAACACTCTCAATGCTTTCTGGTTAAAACCAGTGGGACAGATACAATAAAAAAAAAATATATATATATATATATATATATATATATATATATATATATATTAAATGAATTAAAATCTTATAGCTCTTCTACTCACCTTCTTTTACGCACAAATAAATATCAGCTGGTCTCAACAATGATTCATCAAGAGCCCCCAGATGAAGTACTAGCTCGCCGGAGTACGTTACAAGTGGCCATCCCTCAAACCATATGAGCGACTGAAATGTGAATAAAAAAAATAATCGAAATTTTATTTGATTTATTCGAATTTAATTAGCAAGATTAATTTCATTTCTAAATAAGTGTGTTATGATTATTTTACGATTGTTGAGTTACCAGAAGCGATCGCGAAAAATTAAAAGATTTGATGATCAAGAATTGAAATCTCCTTATTTTGCAAAAATAATACTAGTTCCTTTCAATACCATTGGCCAGATTAAATTCTGTAGAAAATCACCATAAAATATGTATAGAAAAGCACTAGTCCAGTTTGCACCAGTATTAGTACTAGTTCGGCAATTGGATACATTTGCACTAATTAAATAATAGTGATCAAATAGAAAAAAATTACTACTTCCTAAGGGGTTTTATTCTTCATCTAAGACGTGTGTCAAGTCTCAAAATCCTTGGCAAAAAATCTTAAAATTTTCGAAAGCGTCGTTATATTGAAATGCTCCTTCCGAATTTCAATGCTCTACGACTTCGCTCTTCTACTTAATATTTTGCCGCACGATATATGGGGCTCAGACCACTGTGCAACGCAACGATTGGCCATCACAATTTTACCATCTCAACGCGAAGAAGGAAGTCCGCATTAGCATTCGATTAATTGCATGGACATTGAAAATGTTACATACGCTTTCGACTTCAACTTCGACTTCGACTGCGACTTCGACTGCGACTTTGCTTTTGCGATGAACGCTCATAATATGAAGCGACAGTTTAATTTGAACCGCAACAAAATCACATCATGCCAAATCTCCGGAGGAAATGTTGCCGGCCCAATCTCTCTAAGCGCTCTACTCTTTTGAGGCAAACCATTGTCGACAACGAAATTGAGCGGCAACATCAACAGCAATTTCAAAATCCACCGCACAATGTACAACATTCAACAACCATATCAACAAAAAAAAAAAATAATAATAATACTAAAAAAAAAAAAACCAAAAATTGTTTGCGGTAGAAAAACAACACCCGCAAGTGCTAAACGGCATTAAAACGGTTTTTTCTTTTATTTTCCATTTTCGAAAATGATTTTCTTTACAAATTTTTTTTGTTATTTTTCATCTTTTTTTTTGTTTTTTCCAACAAAATTCCTAACTGAAACAGCGCTGTACAAAAGAAAAACTTTTGCTTACTATTAAAGAAAAAGAAAAAAAAGGAGCAGAGGAAGAGGAAGAGGCAAAAGGAGAATGTCTATCTGATGCAAAGCCAACAACGAGCGGCATTGATATGCGCATTTATTGCTGCGCAAAATTCATAGATAAATCATAAAAGCCACAAAATTTTTTCTCTCTCGTTTTTTTTTTACATTTTTTTTTAAACAATTTTACTCATTTCGGTTTTAAGTTGGACTTGGTAAAGCGTCGAAATTTCACCCCCGCGGTTAAAATTTTTGAAAATCGCTTAAAACTCTCAAACCGCATTTTTAACTCATGTGTCGATTTTTGTGATACTTTTGGCAGAAAGTAGTCGACAAGCTAAATGCTTTATTACAATCATCAATTATACGATCGAAAGCAATAACCGCTTAAGTCGACTAGTAGTAGTTTGAATTTCCGATTTTATTGATTTTGATAAGAAGAAGAAGAAGAGGAAGAAAATACAAAACATCATTCAATTCAATGCATATTCGACCATTATACATATATAAATAAGTATATAAATTATAAGTATGTATATTGGACCAGAACCCTTCTGTGGGGTTAACAATAGCTACAGAAACGACCTGATTAGGAAATGGGAAGAGAAAAGCCTACATAAATGAATGCTGGAGAGCCCACAAGGGCATGCGGCAGGCAAAAAGGCTCATAAGTCTCACGACCATCAGGGCGGAAGCTACACATAACCTGAGCAGAAACAATATCAAGACCTATACTGAACTCTTAACGGGGCACTAACGGTAGATGAAATATCACCTGAAAAAGATGGGGGGTGATAAACGAAGATCTCTGTAGACTTTGCAAGTCAGAGCAGGAAACAGCAGAGCATGTTTTATGTACTTGCCCTGCTGCGGCTAGGCGCAGAATCGCGTGTCTACACTGAGCTAAAATATCGTAGTAAAATAACAAAAATCTAGTAAGTTGAATACGAACGCAAGATTTGGCTCTATTAAGGACGTATTAAAATAAACAAGCGAAGTAAAAAACTTGAAATACCGAAAAGTAGTGACCAAATCCCAAGTCCGTTCGATCCCCGGATCAGGCGTTTTTTTATTCTTTGTTTACAAATAGACTACAGAAACACTATTAGGTATATGAAATTTAAAACCTACAATAAATGAAGCTGAGAACCTAAAGATTTTCGCAGCAAAAAAAATACATTTTGACATGGCTCTCTCGTCTCTTATCATACGGTGCGGAACTAGTTCTATTCTAGCGCCTATATATTTTCTACTTAGCTAGAAAAGTCCAATATCACAGATTTCTGCCATACTGAGACTTTGAACCCGAGCACCTTGAGATTGCTGAGCGAATACTACCGTGCACAAAATAATCGGGGACTATGTTATTAAACAAATGAAAATATTTTCTGTTTTTTTTAGAGTTTTTTACAATTGTACAAGAAGCAAAGAATACATGCCAAAGCATGTTTTATGATACTTTGCTCTAAAATAACTACTGTCGTGTATCTACGATCGTGAACACGAACCTGCGTGTCTAGGGGCAAGAATAATGGTCCCTCAAGCAATTAGTCGTTTTAGTCCTTTAGAAATTCGAAGATTCTATAATAGTCTTAAATTATCCTAAAGGAATACGGGCTGCACAAAAGATCTTTTAGGTCGTGGTGCTTTACAGCCTACTTAATAATAAAAAAATAAGTATGTATATAAATAAAATTATTTCCAAACCATTTTGTTAGTAGAACCCCCAAAATCCCCCCGTTCGTACAGGCCCGATTCTACGATTCATGGATTCATCGTGGGTTCTACGCTATACCGACTAGCGAACACCAACTCCATGTTTGTATGTACCCTGCAGAAAGTGCGACTAGTCCGGGGAGTAGTCCCCGGAGTAGACCAAAAGTAACTAGGACTCATCCCTCTTCATTTGCGTATGCATGGGCTCAACTGACGCATTTAACATTGCGTTAGCCTAGGAAAATAACTAGTCACAGTTTTTGCACATATGAACTAGACCGGGGAGTACATACAGGGTTGAGTTTTGGTCGATTTGTATTTTTGTAAAAATGAAAAAAAAAAATATTTTTTGGTTTATTGTTTATTGTTTGTTTACAATTAGTACATTAAGAATTAATTCTTTTTTTACATTCCA
Organism: Chlorops oryzae; assembly: GCA_020466095.1. Taxonomy (NCBI): domain Eukaryota; kingdom Metazoa; phylum Arthropoda; class Insecta; order Diptera; family Chloropidae; genus Chlorops; species Chlorops oryzae. The sequence goes on from CM035806.1 coordinate 165,108,180, forward strand.
AGAATTTGTTTTTTGATTTTTTAAAATTATTTATTTCTTACTTCTTTTTTTTAATTCTCTCGCCTCGGCGGAACTGCGAACCGCTGATCTCTGGGTTGGTAGATCTGCGTCTTAACCATTACGGTAAACAAGCAAATTTAATGTTTGAGTTTTTGGTTGCTCAAGTTTTTATTAAACGCGCGTATAGAATTTTGTTCACTACAAAAATTTTTTTGTTGAAAAATAAATATTTCAAAAAAATTAAATTATGAAAAAAAATTGCTTACAAATTTAGGGGGAAATTTTTTTTGTTTCAAAATAAACTATTAAAAAAATTAATTAAAATATGTACATAAAAAAACCTTAGGTAATTGCAAAAAAAAAAAAAAAAAAAAAATTCTCACCCGAGCCAAGTATCAAACCTCGACCCCCGCGTTGCTGAGCGCGAGGGTTCAACATTCAGCTAACTATCCTTTGGTGATGCGTTGATCAGAATGCGAACTTAGCGCAAACAATAGTGGTACTCATGCAGCTTCGCAAATTCCTTCGCAACTTTTCCCATCGTAAATTTTCATATAAATTTTGACAGTTGTGTGACAAATTTCTCATTTCTCACAATCTGCGAAGCTACATGAGTCCCACTAATCACAATTTTTTTTTCTACTTCGAAAACAAAGCACAAACCGTCAAAGAAATCGTCAAACTCACACTCCGTAGATCTCCTTTCAACTAGACCATTGTCTGGTTAAAAAGGATCGAGTCCCGCTTGCAATAACAATTCATACAACAAACTGCCGTCATTTTAACTAGTGACATTAGGACCATACCGGGGTCTAGTCACTTTGTCGTAATTGACCCCAAACTTTCTGCAGGGTATTTGCATTAAAAGTAAATCACTCAAAACTGAGTGCGCCACAGCCCGATGACGATACGGCGCTAATGAACCCTGTAGGAGATTGGGTCAAATTGGAGTAGCTCTAGCGAGTAGTCCTCGAGTATAGGAAAAAAAATCAGTGCCCGAGTATAGATACCGAGAGTAGAGACTAACTAGTGACACGGTAAACGAGACGCGTACAGTTCAATTTTCCTTCAACGTTGATGTAACAGCGTAGCAAACTTTAAGTAAGATAACTAGATAGTGTGATGGAAGAGTGTTGGCTTAGAAATCTGAAGGGCGCGGGTTCGATCCCTGTCGTAGGCGAAAAAATTTTGAAAGAATGGTAAAATTGAAAAATAGAAAAAATTGAAAATAAAATACACATGGCTTGTCTGACTTCGCCATTGGTGCATTGACGTCTCAGAACTTGTTCAAATATTTCTATGAATTTAGAACCCTTTTTTTATTTTTTAAAACTTTGGCGAGAATTCAACCCCGGTATTCCGGGGCGTGCGGCAAATGCTCTACCCATGCGCTACTTCAGTCCGAGCCGTTGCCTTTGCTAGTAACGTAACATATCAAATGTACTTGATTGGCCCCATAATCTCTACTTCTACACTACTTCAAACGCGAGTAGAGATTTTTCAATGACAGGACAATGTTAAAATCGTCAGTTGAATGCATTGTGGAGGAAATTAATGGCGAGTAGTAGGTACTGGGGCATTTACGAGTACTCTTAGACCATACCCTGGAGTACTCCAATCTTCTACAGGGAAGGAATCCAGAGCATCTTACAAAAACAAACAAAATATTTAAAAAAAAGTAATTCATAAACAAAAAGTAAATAAAAAGTAAATAAAAAATAAATAAAAATAAATAAAAAATAAATAAAAATAAATAAAAATAAATAAAAAATAAATGAAAAATAAACAAAAAATAAATAAAAAATAAATGGCAAATAAATAAAAAATAAGTTAAAGCACAAAAAAACAAAAACGATATAAGTATAAAAAAAATAAAATAAAATCAAGCAATTGCTTGAGTATCTGAAAAAGCTTGCGATTCAATCATTTCGACGTGACTTTCGGTCTTCATGGCTCGATTATTTTGGAAATTCGCATTCGCTGAGAAATGTGTAAAAACAGTCAATGAAGAAAAACAAATTACAGAAAGCATTGTTTCTGAAGTACGAGCATGATGCAAAGTGCTCCCACAGTGTTTGTCATTGACCCAAATGCAGTACTCCACCCGACAGCACACTACGACTTTACCGACTGTGTGCTAATTCGACATGCCACTTCAGTGTTCACATGGGCGATCGATAGTAAGATCGTTAGATCGGTCACAAGATTATTGGGCTGGTGGAGTTTCTTTTTTTTTTTTTTTTTTTCATAAAAATAGGCATTCTTTTTTTCATTTTTGGGGAATAGATAAAATTACAGATTTCAATGTTCACTGATGACGATAAACGATGTCATCATCGATGAAGGCTTATTGGCACCATAGCCGATAATTGAGTCACATGGAGCGAGCGGTCGATCGATTTTTGTGTATCGATGTATTATTTTTTGGAGAATCGTTTAACGGTGAATTAGTGAGGAAATCTTTTTCAAATTGAACATATATTTATTGGTCGGACATTAAAGTGTAAGGGGCTCTCTGTAGTTGTTCTGTCAGAAATGAAAGAATTCATGTAAAAAACACACTTCAGAAAATTTGTGATGCATTTCTGAAGGGGGTTTTTTTTTTTTTTGTACGAAGTTTTTCATTTCTGACAGAGCTGGAAATAGCCCCTAAGAAAAGAATTCTTAATATGTATGTACATCGTTTTCAAAAATGGCAGCCATGGTGAGCTAGACTTCTGAAACCTCCGTGCACAGAGACGAAGAATATGTGAAAAAAAAATATTTTTTTGTATTTCAAAGTGTGAAGTACAAAAAAAATCATGAATCCGAACAAAAAAGGAAAGGTTTAAGTCTTATATGAATTTTTTTCCTTGAAGAAAAAGTAGGTACTTTTCTTAAACAGAAGTGTGCCAAGTCTCATTGAACAGTTGCGAGCTTTTTTTTACCACAGATCGAAAGAAATCGTTTCGATGGCAAAGTTAAGGCGGGGAGGCACTCCAATGATTTGTAAATAAAAAACAATGTGATTTTTTTTTTTTTCAATTCACAGACGTAGTTTCGTACATTTGTACTGGATTTTAGTACTAGAGCATCTATGTGCATTTGTAATTTTTTGAATATCTCACTGTTGCGCCATTTTATTTGAATGAAACTTTTTTTTAAATGAAAGCAAAAATGTAGAGGTATTTAAAAAAAATTTTTTTAGAGTGGCGCGAAACTGGGAATACACTGAAAAAAATTTCCAAAATTTTCTTTTTAGTTTTTTGAAAAAAATTTTCTCTGTGTAAAAAATTAAAAAAAACTTTTTTAGCTTCCTTTTTTTATTTTCAGTTTACAAAAACTTTTTTAAAAGTCTTTTAAAAAAATTTTTAGAGTGGCGCGAAACTGGGAATACACTGAAAAATTTTTTCAAAATTTTCGTTTTAGTTTTTTGAAAAAAATTTTCTCAGTGTAAAAATTAAAAAAAACTTTTTTAGCTTCCTTGTTTTATTTTCAGTTTACAAAAACTTTTTAAAAAAAATTTGTAGAGTGGCGCGAAACTGGGAATACACTGAAAAAAATATTCAAAATTTTATTTTTAGTTTTTTGAAAAAAATTTTCTCAGTGTAAAAATTAAAAAAATTTTTTTTAGCTTCCTTGTTTTATTTTCAGTTTACAAAAACTGAAATACACAGAAAAAAATAGTTAAATATTTGTTTTCTTTTATGTGCAAAAAAATTTCTCAGTGTAAAATTTAAAAATAAATTTTCTATAATTATTTTTTTTGTTATCTAACAGAATCTGTTTAGATCGTCTCTCTATCTCAATTGGTTGTTGAGATATAAAATTTTGAAAAAAGCCTTAACAAAAAAGGATTTTCAAGGATATTTCAAAAATATCGAAAAATCAACAAAATTTAAGAATTCCTTTCATGATGCCGCAACCCGCCAGACCCTTTAAATCTGATTATTTATGCAAAAAAAAAAAAAAAAAAAAATTATGCAAAAAAAATGTTAAAGAATTTCCACATTCATCAGGCGCTGATCTATTTTCTCATATTTTTAATGTTTTCCTTAAGTCTTATAATGACCCACGAAAACGTTTTCTTGCATTGAGCACATAATTATTACTTTCCTTTTTATCTCCTTGTGCTCTGTGGTTGATGATAAGGCCGGCTATTATGTAAATTACGCAGCACATTTTGTCGCACACTTAAGTGGCGATGGCACATGTGCTGCGGTCAGTAAACTTTCTTGTTGCATGAACTATTTGTTGTTGTTGCCATTGATGTTGCTATAATTTTGTTTTTTATTGCTGCTCTGGCTCGCTATGTGCTGATAAGTCTGAAACAATTTCCGTTGTTTTCCTTAATTTTCTTTTGATTTCTTAACATGTTTCTTCTCTGTTTCTGTTTCTGTTTCTGTTGCAGCGCGCGCCCACATTAAATTGAATCAATTTATACCGAATTCAGTTCAATTTGAAGATATTAAATTTAAAATGCAAATGAAGAAGCGAGTCTTTCCAATTCCCATAAAATATTTGTGCAGTGAGTGGCATGGCAAAATAATAAACGAAAAATTAAATAAATAAATAAATCAACTGCACGTGAAATTTCGCAACGCCGAACGTCGACATTTTTCGGTAAGTCTCGTTTTTATTTATTTTCCTCTTATTTTACATATTTTATTTAATTTTTTATCTTCGTTTTTTTTTGGTTTTTTCTTTAAACATTTTTTTATAAAAACATTTTTCCATCAAAATTACTCACACACTGCGCTTAGCGTCCACCAACACACAAAAATGCACTCAAAATTGAAAATTAGATCTTTGCCCCAGTGGGAAATGTCATGCTTTAGCGAACGCATCTGTGTCAATATCCTTCTTCAATGACGGCAATGAAGGCAGTGTAAGATTTTTAGTCGAATTTTTATTTATTTTTTACTATCATAGCTGTTCAAAGAATAATATTTGGAATGTCCATTCAGTTTGTACGTACCTACACTAAAAAAAGTTTCTCAAGAACTTTACATTTTTGAGACAGTGTTTTTAAAAAAAATTGTTGCACCCAGAATTAATTTTCAGAGCAATACAATTTCTCTGGTCATGCGAAGAATTATTGTTGTTGTTGTTTTCCATCCATCCAATCTTTTTTTTTTTTTTTTTTGGAACAATTTTAATTGTGGGGAGCGATTTAACCAAGAAAATTTTTGGAACAAAGTATAAAATTGTTGTTATTTTTTGAGTGTATGCATATTTATGCATCCGAAATGCATATTTGATGTCAAAGAAACTCACCAACTATAGAAAGATATGTACATATCTATGTATGTATGTATATTGTAGGTGCAATAAAATTCGTTACGATTTCTGATTGGATGCATATTGCGCAATTTGGCAGTTGATATTTTTAGGTGCATGTTTTCAAAAGACCGACCGACCGACCGACGGACCGGCCGACCACGCACTTTGCTTAATAACGTTGAAAACTCGTCAATCGTTGTTTTATTACCCGCACGTACAGTCGAACTTTCATAACTTGAACTTCGGTAACTCAAACCGATCGGTTGGCAATACCATTTAGAGAGACTTCCGTTAACCTCAAAGTCTGCTCAATAAAAATCGAACGAGTTCCTTACAAAACTTGTGATTCGCTGAGCTGTAGAAGTTTGACTGTATCGACATAAGAAAGCCTCGTAATAGATTGTGATGATGATCATTGTGTTCATGGTGATGGTGATGGTGGTGCTGGCGACGGCTTGAAGGGGGTCAGTGACAGGTGACAGCCAAAAAAATACTAATCGAATTCATACACTGTATATACAAACATACCTATAATGGACCGCTACAAGTTATGGTCTAGTATTGAGCAATATGAAAATATATATTCTACTCATTCATAGCCCTCGCATGGCGCGTTCTCACTCTCAATTTATCTAGATATGAGTTGAATATGGAAGTTTTAGCTTCGGTGTCAATTTGACACATACATAGATATGAACATACGTGTCTAGCAGCCAGCCGGATATCCGGTATACGGCATACGGCATCGATTTAATAGACGTTATCACGTAAAAAAAATAGCAATTCCGCCATCTTGGATGTTCCACCATGTTGGATTTACAATGACGTCGCATAATTTTTCGAGTTACTATCAACAAGCCCTTTCATTTGATACCCATATTAGAGAAATGCATTAAAAATCAATATTCCGCCATCTTGGATGGTCCACCATATTAGATTTCGAATGACGTCACATTATTTTTCGATTTACTCTCAACAAGCCCTTTCATTTGATACCCATATTAGAGAAATGCATTAAAAATAACTATTCCGCCATCTTGGATGGTCCACCATATTAGATTTCGAATGACGTCACATTATTTTTCGAGTTACTCTCAACAAGCCCTTTCATTTGATACCCATATTGAGAAATGCATTAAAAATAACTATTCCGCCATCTTGGATGGTCCACCATATTAGATTTCGAATGACGTCATATTATTTTTCGAGTTTATCTCAACAAGCCCTTTCGTTTGATACCCATATTGGAGAAATGCATTGAAAATAACTATTCCGCCATCTTGGATGGTCCACCATATTAGATTTCGAATGACGTCACATTATTTTTCGAGTTACTATCAACAAGCCCTTTCATTTGATACCCATATTGGAGAAATGCATTAAAAATAACTATTCCGCCATCTTGGATGGTCCACCATATTAGATTTCGAATGACGTCACATTATTTTTCGAGTTACTCTCAACAAGCCCTTTCATTTGATACCCATATTAGAGAAATGCATTAAAAATCAATATTCCGCCATCTTGGATGGTCCACCATATTAGATTTCGAATGACGTCGCATAATTTTTCGAGTTACTCTCAACAAGCCCTTTCATTTGATACCCATATTAGGAGAAATGCATTAAAAATCAACTATTCCGCCATCTTGGATGGTCCACCATATTAGATTTCGAATGACGTCCATATTTTTCGATTACTCTCAACAAGCCTTTCAGTTTGATACCCATATTGGAGAAATGCATTAAAAATAACTATTCCGCCATCTTGGATGGTCCGCCATATTAGATTTCGAATGACGTCACATTATTTTTCGAGTTACTCTCAACAAGCCCTTTCATTTGATACCCATATTAGAGAAATGCATTAAAAATAACTATTCCGCCATCTTGGATGGTCCACCATATTAGATTTCGAATGACGTCACATTATTTTTCGAGTTACTCTCAACAAGCCCTTTCATTTGATACCCATATTAGAGAAATGCATTAAAAATAACTATTCCGCCATCTTGGATGGTCCACCATATTAGATTTCGAATGACATCACACAGCTTATCATGTTTTGTCGTCCAAACTAAACGTGTAAGTGAAGTTAAATAAAGTCTTTTAAAATTGAACACTTAAAATGCATTCTGTTGCACTGTTCCTTCTGTCAGGTTGGCAGGTATTACCTTTGAATTCATATATGTATATTAAATTGACCTAAATAATTATGGGGGAAAAGTTAAAAGTGGGTGGCGGCAGTTAAATGCAATTTTGTGGAGTTCGAATTGACTCTTTTTGCCGCTGAACGATAATGAGAATATTTTGCAGATTTTGATTTGTCGTCGATCAAGAGATTTTTTCTTAATGGACACACTTGGTATAGACAGAAGTATATATGTACATACATCCATACATGCATACCCACCCAGCTACCTACAACTGTTGCGGTACCGTTGAGAATGAAGAAAATGACAAATTTAGAAATATTTTAAGTACGTTTTCGTGTTAGATTTTTTTGATATACATATACATATAAGTATATTATTTTTTTTTCATTTTCATTCTTCATTTGATCGTGCGAAATCATGCCAACAGACGGACAAATGGTCCAAGGTGCAAACTGTAATTAGCAGCCTCAAGTGTCCAATTAATTTTGGACTAGCACGAGCGCGGCGAAGTTCTAAATGGAAATGTACATAAATACGTGCGAGTATTTCAATGACCAAGTGGCCCCGTCGATCTTAACTGTTATAGGATGCCACGCCCATTTTTTAATTTTTTTTTTTAACAAAATTTTTTTTTCCCGAATGACTGAATGAATGATTGAAAAAACAAAAAAATGAACGGAACGTTTGAATAGCAAAAGGGTTCAACGATCGTTGAAAGAGTGTAGTAAAGAATCTGAGTTTTAATTGCTTTTGACGGAGTTTATTGCTCCCTACATAGTAACACGGCAACGACAACGACAACGACATTTGACGAGCGACAGCCAACAAACAACAGCATATGAAAACTTGCAACAATTTCATAACGAAATCATATTTAGACCTAAGAAAAAAATAAAAAATAATAATAAAATATCAAACCCTAGCTAAAGATTAAGTTCGCTCGCTACCTTACAGCAGTACCGGTTCGTATGGCACACTCAGGAAAGAGGCATGCAATGGCATGGAGCTCGTGGCCCATTTCTGTCAAGTGCTAAATACATTTAGATTTGTGTGCAACTAACCGCCACACCAATCATGCACATAGGGACATAGGACTCTTTTGCTTGTTTCGCTCTCCGTTGTTATGACCGACGACAGGCTCATACCATTGAGAAGCCATTGCCCATGGTTTGTCGAATGCCAAGCCGCGTACGACGCACACGTACCCCGACCGACCGACCGACCGATCGCCCTGGCGACCCAATCCACCCTTTTGCAACGCTGCCCCCATAGATCTACTTATTTTCATGGAGTGCACCACATGCCGCGCGCATGAAAATTTTTGAAATTTATGATTTTATTATGCCAAGGCTTGAAAGGGAATTCAAATCTGAATCTGAATTTGAATATTGAATTCGAGTTTTTTAGTTTCGGCTTGAATTTACGTAACTTAACGTAACATAACTCAATTGTGTGTTGATATGGATTTGAGGTTTCTTTATTTCTTTCTTTCTTTCTTTCTCTTTTATTTATTTTATTTATTTTTACCCCCTTTTCGCTGCCACAACATCATCGCACACTACCGGGACGGCGGCATTAAGGCAGGCCCTTTTAAAGTTTGACAGGTCGCGCTGTCGGATAATTATTTTGATTTCCTTTTAAAAAAAAAAAAAAAATAAAAAATTCAACAAAAAATTAAATAAATAAATAATAGACATAAATATGTATAAGAAAATAAAAACTCGTTCGAGTAGGCGCAAATTAATTCGATAGGTTATTCATTTTCGAAGGAGATGGAGGGAGAGGGCTATAGAGGGCGAAAGACAGCTAGAGACCATCGATGGTGCCATCGATAGTATCGATAGTTTCACAGCTCTAGTTAGGAGGGCTAGAAAGCTCGATAGAGAGGGAGAGAGGGGCAGCAGAAGGTGAGAGAGAGTGAGACAGAAAAGCGCAGAGATTGGCGAGAGAGGTGTGATAGAGATGTAAGAGAGGTATTAAAAAGATATGTTAGAGGGATTTTTGGGATATGTGAAGAAGATTTGAGGAAGATGTGAGGAAGATGTGAGGAAGATGTGAGGAAGATGTGAGGAAGATGTGAGGAAGATGTGAGGAAGATGTGAGGAAGATGTGAGGAAGATGTGAGGAAGATGTGAGGAAGATGTGAGGAAGATGTGAGGAAGATGTGAGGAAGATGTGAGGAGATTGAGGAAGATGTGGAAGATGTAGGAAGATGTGAGGAAGATGTGAGGAAGATGTGAGGAAGATGTGAGGAAGATGTGTGGAAGATGTGAGGAAGATGTGAGGAAGATGTGAGGAAGATGTGAGGAAGATGTGAGGAAGATTTGAGGAAGATGTGAGGAAGATGTGAGGAAGATGTGAGGAAGATGTGAGGAAGATGTGAGGAAGATTTGAGGAAGATGTGAGGAAGATGTGAGGAAGATTTGAGGAAGATGTGAGGAAGATGTGAGGAAGATGTGAGGAAGATGTGAGGAAGATGTGAGGAAGATTGGGAAGATGTGAGGAAGATGTGAGGAAGATTTGAGGAAGATGTGAGGAAGATGTGAGGAAGATTTGAGGAAGATGTGAGGAAGATGTGCGGAAGATGTGTGAGAGAGAAATAGAATGTGAGAGGATCCCGAGTAGAAATATATAGGCCGACAGCACGCCCTATTTTAGGCGCGTTTTGGTAAGATTCGAGCGTACTGCGGACGTGCTACGGGCTCGGGACTGTTCATAATTTGCGCAAAATAAATTTAAATATTTTTCTACTCGGGATGAGATAGTAGGAGTGAGCGAGACAATTTTAATTCATGTATGTATGCATTGTATGTATCTATGTATGTATGTCACTGCAACGCATGTTCAGGTGGACATTGCAACACCATTAACATATCGATTGTTGAATGCCATTCCCATGGATTGGGGTAATCATTCGGCTATATTCTATGCTCATTTCAATTATTTATGAGTGAATAAATGAGCTCGATTAGATGCTGTTTGAGAGACCGACTGACCGACTCACCGGCCATACATACGTTCGCTCAATGGAACGATGATGATCGCGAAATTCGCAACCCGCAATCCCCAACTAGCACCTCTCGACTTGCCCCTCTTCACTCTTCACTCTTCACTCTTCACTCACATCTTGAGATCATTTTGTCATTTATCTCAAGTGACATTTACTGTTGGCATTGGAACGTTGCATCGATTAATTCAATTAGGCCGGTTGAAAATTCAAAGGGGTTACAATATTTATTACTTAATGAACTTTTGTTAGTTTCCATGAATCCGCTTTGCTCGGCTTGCAATCATTTTCAAATAATGAGACAACATTGCTTGAGTCAATTTTTATTTTTTTTTTTTTTTTGATTCCATCATCCATCTTTGCATCCATTTATCAAGTCTTTGATCATATTTTGGTTTGTTTTTCTCTTGCTTATATATCATGCGAACTGTCTGTCGAAGGAACAGACGACAAAATTGTCGTGTCGTCGTCATCTTTATCGGTTGGTTTTTTTGTTTTTTTCGTTGTCACACATTATTGTTGCAACTATTAATCAGATTATAACGCAGCAATGTACAGCGAGGCATGAACGAGTGTTTTTGCGAAAAAAAAAAAAAAAAAAAACCGCGAACAAACAAAGAATTCATAAATAAATCAAAATGTTAATTGCAAAAAAGTGCAAACCAAGCGCATATGCGCGCAGCTATTAACCTACAAAAAGCAACATGCACCGGCATGTGCTATGCGTCATGCGTCATGAAGCATCTCTGCCTTTCGATGGCGATCGCTTTAAAGGTGTAAAGGCGTCATATGGCGCCAGAGAGTTTTTCAAAATCGCTGTGCATTCCTCACAAAATTAGCTTTTATCCCCCATACTCATGGGGTCATTTGATTGATTGACTCTAGAGTCTAGACTCAATTTTTTTTTTTTCACCGGAACCTTCGAACTAAAGGGAAAACTTCTAGAGACATCAATAGAGCACAATGATTTGGCAAGAAAATCAAAAATATTTTTTCTTAATTCAATTTTTTTATGTTTAATTCCTCGAATACCTACATACATACATATGTTCGATTAGAATCCCTCCCGTTTTCATATATGTGTGTGTGTGTGAAAGAGAGAGAGAGAGAGAGAGAAAGAGAAAGAGGGAGAGAGAAAGAGAGAGAGAGAGAAAGAGAAAGAGAGAGAACGAGAGAGAGAGAGAAAGAGAGAGAGAGAGAGACGAGAGAGAGAGAGAGAAGAGAGAGAGAGAGAGAGAAAGAGAGGGAGAAAGAGGGAGAGAAAGAGAGAGAGATAAAGAGAGAGAGAAAGAGAGAGAACGAGAGAGAGAGAGAGAGAGAAGAGAGAGAGAGAAGGAGAGAGAGGAGAAGAGAGAAAGAGAAGAGAGAGAGAGAGAAAGAGAGAGAAGGAGAGAGAGAAAGAGAGTGAAAAAGAGAGAGAACGAGAGAGAGAGAAGAGAGAGAGAAGAGAGAGAAAGAGAGAGAGAGAGAGAGAAGAGAGAGAGAGAGAGAGAGAAGAGAGAGAGAGAAAGAGAGAGAGAGAAAGAGAGAGAGAAAGAGAGAGAGAAAGAGAGAGAGAAGAGAGAAAGAGAGAGAGAAAGAGAGAGAGAGAGAGAGAGAGAGAGAAAGAGAGAGAAGAGAGAAAGAGAGAGAGAGAGAAAAAGAGAGGCAAAAGTTCAAAAAGTCAGAAAGAGAGGTAGAGAGAATGGAGAAGAGGGAATAGAAAAGGTAGAAGAGAGAAGAGAAAAAGAGAAGAGAACAGAGAAGAGAGAAGACCGAAAGAAAATGAGAGATTGAGAGCAAAAGAGTGAGAGATTAAAAGAGGGTGATATGTTAAGAGGGAAAGAGAAAAAGAGGAAAATGAAAAGACGGAATGACGGAAAGAAAGGGGGAGAAATTGAATGAGGAAGAGAGACAAATAAGGATAGACGTGGGCATCTCCCATGGCCGGATATTTTTCCTGTGCTCAAGTTATGTATATTATATTTTTCATTAAATACATACATGTATGTACATATGTATGTAGCTCCTCAAGAGACGAACCCCATACAAAATCGGAGCTTTTAAATTCAACCTACCAAACATGCCAAACATACCACATGTCGCAAAAAATACGACAAACCCAATGCCATATTCGACCCGATGGATTTTGATAGTACATAGATACGATACACGCACCAGTGCAGCTGTATTTCAAGTGATTGTTTTCTCTATAAAATGGATTAACAACGCTTTTAAGATAGCATAGAGTTTTCTGCCACGCTTATTTCCTGCAGGGTCAAAATGCGTACGAACATGGCCACATGTGAGCGCGCACGCGCATCGAAATGAGATCCAATTGGCCCAATTAAAAACGAATCGAATTTTTATACGCGATTCCATCGTTGAAGTGCCTTCATCTGATGATCCCCCACGGCACGATCGACGAAAGCGATTTTTTCCATTTGTATAAACGAACTTTTATGGCAAGCGCATTGAAACATTAAACCATGAAACCTAAATAAAATTAATTGAAGAAACAGAATTCATTTTGTGATGCCGTCTAGCAAATGACTTCGATTACATTTTTGACGAGACTATATTTTTTCAAAAGTGGTCAGAGAATGATTGAGAAGAAACAAAAATATCGTGAATTGTCACAACAAAATCGAAATCGATTACGTGAAGAGTTTACTGTATAGCATTCTCACAGGATACACACATATGTATAGACGATAGTCGCAAGGGAGTCCGATGTTTTATGTAAAGATGATATGTTTTATATGAATTTGATAAAAAAAAAACCCTGATTATGTCTTCGGATAGAAGACGAATTATTGCTTTAAAATTATTGCAAAAATGAAAGCAAAAATTCTCTTATGACCTCAAGCAAAGATAGAATTTTTAATGTAGTAAGTTATGTATGTTATGTTATGTTATGTTGTTATGTATATGTTATGTTATGTTTGTTATGTTATGTTATGTTATGTTTTTATGTTATGTTATGTTATGTTATGTTATGTTATGTTATGTTATGTTATGTTATGTTATGTTATGTTATGTTATGTTATGTATGTATGTTATGTTATGTTATGTTATGTTATGTTATGTTATGTTATGTTTGTTATGTTATGTTATGTTATGTTATGTTATGTTATGTTATGTTATGTTATGTTATGTTATGTTATGTTATGTTATGTTATGTTATGTTATGTTATGTTATGTTATGTTATGTTATGTTATGTTATGTTATGTTATGTTATGTTATGTTATGTTATGTTATGTTATGTTATGTTATGTTATGTTATGTTATGTTATGTTATGTTATGTTATGTTATGTTATGTTATGTTATGTTATGTTATGTTATGTTTTATGTTATGTTATGTTATGTTATGTTATGTTATGTTATGTTATGTTATGTTATGTTATGTTATGTTATGTAATGTTATGTTATGTTATGTTATGTTATGTTATGTTATGTTATGTTGTTATCGTATGTTATGTTTTGATATATTTCTTGTACTTATGTATATTTTTGTTTTGTTATGTTTTGCTATGTATGAAATAGGTCGTGCCAGCCGATTTCGTTATGTTATGCTATGCCATGTTTTGACATCCCTCCTTTTTGCTCCGTCAAAATTTTATAACAGCCCCGCCGTTCGGTCAGTGTAATATCAGATTTTAATGCACGAGGGCGACCAAAATGACAAAACTGTTGATGGATCATAAACAATAACTTACACACACCACTGTTGAGCTCACCCACCCATTCAAGCATTCAACAATCCAAAATCCATTCTCCGCACCCCACACGATATTTTGTTTAAAAATGTTTTGTTTTATTTTAAGAAGTTTCATTTATATACCATTGTCGAACTCAAAATGGATTGAATGCCAATATGATTCGGGGATCTCGTTGCGTTGCGTTGCGTTTCGTTACGTATCGTTTATCCTATGCCCCCCCTTCTAAATTGGCTGTTTCTCTCATGTGAAATGGATACCGCACCTGGTTTTTGCGATTTATTTATGTAATTAATTTTCGAAAGCGAATTGCGAAACGAAAAGATGAGGCTTTCAAAATGGGAAATATTGTGCAAATCTTCGAATTTCGTATGTGACAATCCCAAGACCCCAAATTAAAAGCCTCAAATGTTTGTTGCCGTATTTTTTTAAGCAGTTTTTATTTAAAATATCTCCCCCACTGTGGAGTTAACGAAACACCTCGTTATCGCTTTTCCTTCATTGTTTCAATGTATTGAATATAGCTCTGCCAAAAGCGAATTATCTTTATACAAAAAAAAAAAAAAGGACCATCCGATCCTTTACGATATTTCATACAGGGCTTTTTTTTTACTGTTTAAACATTCCAACACAGGATCTAACGTATTTTAGTAAAAACATAATAATCTCTAAATGGTTTTCTTACAGTCATACCTATCTATAAAAAACACTCATCTACAAAAAGTGAAAGAATTTGTAATTACAGTGTACTCTCTCTTATGCCTACACCTGCGGGATCGAAAAAAATGTCCGCTTAATAGAGGTGGAAACTACGAGGAAACTATTTAAGAGGGAGGATCGCAAGACCATTGCCAAAAATTGTCCGCTTACGAGGAGTGTTCGCAAGGAGAGAGTACACTGTAGTAAGGGTGTTGTGGTCACTGTTGTGGAAACTGACAATACTATACCCGCCACAGATAAATGGTTAACAATACATAAATATATCTTTCAATATTTTTTTTAACAGGCCCCAAGTCAACGATTATTAAGACAAAGTATTCTAGTCCGCATATGCCAATTTTTTTTCAATTTCTTTATAAAAACCCCTCCTTTTGCGTGACCACTTTTGAAAGGTTTGGAAATTTCATCAGAAACTTTCATATAAGCTGAAATCCCAAACATGACTGCTACATATATCTCGAGAAATTGTGATCTCAGAGCAAGTTTTTTGATTTTTGTGATGGACCCCAATACTGGAGGTACGCTTATCAATGCACCGATCAAGAAAATATTTGGAGAAGATTTTTATGACTACGAAGGAAAAATGCAGATACACTCTGGTTCAAGTCCTATTTGAATATCAGATGTAAGAAATAATTTTCGAAAAATGGCCACTTTTCTAATTTTTCGAAATTATCTTAAATGTCTTTAATATGTTCCAATATCAAATTTCCTCAATATATTTCAAAATCATCCGGTTTTAGACCAGTTTTTGTGGTTTTCATTACAGACCCTAGCATTGTTTAAAATCCTCAAAACGGTCTGATCAAGCCCATTCTCGAACGTGATCTTGCTCATGCTCTCGGCATACCGAATCTCGTCAAGATAGCTCAACTCCTTCAATAAGAAAACTGTATACGGACAGACAGACAGACAGACGGCTAGGTCGAATCTTCATTTATATATAATAATTTTGTAGGGTCTACCACGCAGGTACAAATCCAATATACCCTCGTATAAAAATCGTCCCATAAAGTGTGATGTGGTAACTCCTGATCCAGTCTATGCAGGGAACACTTTGCTACAAGTAAAGAATTTCTTTCTGTTATGAATCCATTCTTCAGTCCCACCATGATACAAGGAAACAAGATAGCGCCACTTCAGTACCGCTATTTTGAGACTCTCTTTGAGAGCCGAAAATTGAGTTTGTGACGTCACTGAGCGAGAAATTGTTGTTGTTTCCCATGCTATTCAAAAAAGTAAAAAGCCGGTTTAACATGGGAAACAACAACAACGAATCGCGATTTTGAGTTTGTGACGTTTCCTCTCTCAAGTGGCGCTATCTTGTTTTCTTGTATCATGAGTCCCACGGGATTCGTTTCAGAGAGTTTCGACTGCACTTTTGAAGTGATTGGCATGGACCGTGATGGAGTGACGGGATGAGTTAAGATGACCACATAATTTCTCTGTCTGTTACATATCATTTGATGATAGGTATTCACATATGTTCCATACAAACGCGATCGTTTTCGCACGGTATAACATATGTATGTATGTATGTATGCTTATCAACTTCAGATCATTGAAATCGAAAAGATCGATTCGTCTGCACTTCAATTTCACATTCGGACGGACATTATTAGTTTTCTTTTGTTTTTTTTTTTTTGTCGGTTTTTCAAGTTTTCCTTTTACATATTGTTTGAATTCACAAAGTTTGAATAGTTTCCGCTTCATCTACCAGAACGGCCATAAACCACAAAAGTCAGCCACTCAGCCCCGTCAACCCGTCAGCCAGTGAGCCCGTCAGGCAGCCACACCTACAGTTTGTTTACATTAGCGAAATAAAGCGAAAATCGCGAATCGCAATGAAACCCCAAAGGAAGGAGTAACCATTTTGCAAAGTGAATAGAAAAAAAAAATTAAAAAAAGAATAGAATTAAAACGAAAAGAAATGTGAAAAAAAATCAAATTTAAAAAAAAGAAGCAGAAAAAACAAAATCAAAGAATAAAAGACTGAATCAATGCATAGAGAGCTCAAAATGCTGATTGATATGAAAATAGATTAGGTCTAGGCTGTTCTGGCGAACGCTTTCAGGGAATGCAATCGACAACGAACGACCGAACGACCCGCCGAGGTTAACGTGGTACGATGAGCACGCATAACCACACGAGCTAGACACTAACTTGAACGGATGCCGCCTATTCATTGTATGTTTTTGTGTGATTGAATGTGTGTGTGTGTGTGTGTGTGTGTGTATTTTGAGGAAGCACTTGCCATTTTGCCTTTACAGTTATTTTTTGCATTGTAAATTTATTCTGCTCAAATATCTATGTATGTATGGATATCCAGGAATCAATGAAAAATCAAAATTAAATTGAAGGAAGCGAAGAGTGCAGTTTGAATCGGACACGTTTATTTTATAAGTATGTATACAAACAGAGAGCAGCGTTGAGCTATCATTGTGCTCAGAGGAGAAGGAATTTTTGTTTTAGAAGAGCTATGTTGGAAATTATATAAACAATGATTATGGATGGATAATCAGGACGGGAAGCGAATGAAATAATACTTAATGGAAAATAATATGTAATAATAAAACGGTTAAAATTTCCAACCAATCATAATGTCAAAAGAGTTGGCCATTTCCATGTTGCGCATTTTGAGAAAAAATTCGGTGTTTTTTTATGTTAATGACTTTAACATTTATCCGATTACTATCCATATACTTATTATCCGCGCGAAAACTTAAGAACGCAACCGGATAACGGAAAGGTAATCTGTATCCTATCGGATAATTTTATCCGATTACTATTCATATTCCTATTATGCGCGCAAAAACTTAAGAACGTAACCGGATAACGGATAGGTAATCTGTATCCTATCGGATAATTTTATCCGATTACTATTCATATTCCTATTATGCGCGCAAAAGCTTAAGAACGCAACCGGATAACGGAAAGGTAATCTGTATTCTATCGGATAATTTTATCCGATTACTATTCATATTCCTATTATGCGCGCAAAAACTTAAGAACGTAACCGGATAACGGATAGGTAATCTGTATCCTATCGGATAATTTTATCCGAATTTTATCCGATTACATCTATGATATCTGTTTTCCAGTCAGCATATAACTATTTATCCGGATATGGGTTGAACAATTAATATCTGTTCGAATAATGTTGTCCGATGATAGTATATGATAGTAAATCGATATCCATTCAGATATCGCATAACAAAAACCGTTCATATTTTGAAAAAAGAAAATCCCGTTAAATATCTGGTGTTACCAATCTTAGAGAGGTCGTATGATCACGAAGGAGCTCAAATAACATCTCATCGTTGCAGCTAGTTTGCCAAATGAAACTTTGTTTTTTTTACCATTCATTAGATATTACAACGTTCTTAAAAGCAATCCGATGTCTATAAACCATCCTGGAGTTCAGAGAGTAATCGATTATCCGTTATCCGGTCAAATGGTTAAACATTGAAATTTTTTTTTTAAATTCTAAAGTAATTCTGATGTTCGGAGGTTGCCTGCACGTCCGTTCGCGGGATGCGGGATGAAAGATGTGAAAAAACAGAACTTCAACTGAAGTGATCTCTTCAAAATAATTCCCTTAATCGAAGTCCATCGAAATTCGCACCCTTCGTACAAAATTTTGAATAGACTTGAATACACTGATTTCGTAGACTCACTGAAGAAATTGTCAACTTCGATCCCCTTCTCTTTCTCTAATTTTTTTCTTTCTCGCTCTCTCTCGTAGCTCCTTCTCGACTTGTCACTTCGCTCTCCTCTCTCTCTTCTGCTCTCTCTCTTCTCTCTCTCTCGCTCTCTCTCTCTCTCTTCTCTCTCTCTCTCCCTCTCTCTCGATCTCTCTCTGCTTCTCTCTCTCTCTCTCTCTCTCTCTCTTCGCTCTCTCTCTCTCTCGCTCTCTCTCTCTTCTCTCGCTCTCTCTCTCTTCGCTCTCTCTCTCTCCTCTCTCTCTCTCTCTTCTCGCTCTCTCTCTCTCTCTCTCTCTCTTTCGCTCTCTCTCTCTCTCTTCTCTCTCTCTCTCTTCTCTCTCTCTCTTCGCTCTCTCTCTTCGTCTCTCTCTCTCTTTCGCTCTCTCTGCTCTCCTCCTCTCTTCTCGCTCTCTCTCTTCGCTCTCTCTCTCGCTCTCTCTCTCTGCTCTCTCTCTCTCTCTCTCGCTCTCTCTCGCTCTCTCTTCTCTCTCTTCTCTCTCCTCTCTCTCTCCTCTCTCTCTCTCTCTCTTTCTCTCTCTCTCTTCTCTCTCTCTCTTGCTCTCTCTCTCTCTCTCTCTCTCTCTTCTCTCTCTCTCTCTCTTGCTCTCTTCTCTCTCTCTCTCTCTCTCTCTCTCTTCTCTCTCTCTGCTCTCTCTCTCCTCTCTCTCTCCTCTCTCTCTCTCTCTCTCCTCTCTCTCTCTCGCTCTCTCTCTCTCTCTCTCTGCTCTCTCTCTCTCTCTTCTCTCTGCTCTCTCTTCTCTCTCTCTCTCTCTCCTCTCTCTCTCTCAATAAGAGCTATATAAAAGTTGACTTTATGAGAATACGTTTTGCAGATTACATAACGAAATCAACTGAATCAAATAATGCATATAAATTCATTGAATCGAGGTTCGACTGTTAAGCGATCGCATCGAAAGTAGTTGTGAACAAACACGATCTGTTAAGGGGAAAAGAAATCATATTCATCATTCACTCAAGACCACTCGAACATGTTCGGCTTTCATTTCAAATTTCTTTTATGTTCCTCTATGTACCTTCTTCTGCTTCAGTTTCTTTCAATAATTTTTCTTTTTATTATTATTATTTTCCCTTCATACTTACATACGTTGTACTTCAAGTGAGAAGTCCATAAATAAATAATAAGGGGAACGAATTACTTTCAACTCACGTAATTTACTTATTCTATGAAACTAAAACGCAAGCGCATGCGTAACTTTTATCAGCTGAATGCTGAATTTCAGGCCAAAGAAAGTGGTGGCATAATGCACTTACCGATCGTGTTTCGTAACTCACTCACTGGACGATATGTCATGTGCTCTGGCGTTACATAAAACCGTCAGGGGCGATCGTCGCCGCCACAATAAACAGAATATTTCGTTTCTTTTTTCTTCTTCGTCCAGCAGCGGGAATAAAAGATAAATACATAAACATACAATGTATGCAAGAATATTGTATACCTATGTATGTGTGTATTAAAACAAATAACAAAAAAAAAAAATATATATATAAAAAAATACAGAACGAGAAGAAAAATACTGTATAAACAATGCAAAGAAAAACGCTCGGCCAAACAACAGCCAACAAAGCATTGAAGGAAGAAAGAAAGAAATATTGAAGGAAAGAAGGGGTGGATGCCGTAGGGGAGTCGAACATTGTGACGAGGTGAATTCTAGGAAACGTAAAACTTGATGCCACTACGCTACATCGACAGTCATAAAGACTAGCCAAGCCGAACCGAGCCGAACCGAACCGTACCGAACGAAGCTGAGCTTGAAATGAGCCAGAAGACAAAAGCGGGATTTGCTCTGACAATCCCATCCAGCCGTCGTCGGCAAAGAATGCCGCTGCTGCAGAACTGGTTATTCGAACGGCAGTTCAAGTTCATGAGTAATCATGTTCCAAAAAAAAAAAAAAAATTAAGTAAATAAAAGCGAGACAGAAAGACGAACACTGGACACTATGAAATTAAGGAGCAGCTCAAAGTCCTCAAAGTCGGGATGAGCCCAAACGAACAAACTGGGTATTTTACCCCTTAGAATGAAATTATGAAACAAACGAAGAACAAAAAAAAAAAAGAGGTAGTGGAAAGACGAAATCATGCGGTCTCGCCAAAGATATAGCGACGAAAGATTTATTTCGATGGCTTGAAGTTTTGCGCTTTTATGATGATGGCTTTTCAATGGCGCAACAAAAAATTCATTTCAATTTCATACGAAATAAAATGAAAGTAATAAAGACAGCATTAAGCGCTTTATTTTGGAGTGCTCAAAGGCCCGCACACACGCACACACAAACACACACTACCAATGGCATTTCTTTTCAAGTCTAGCGTTGCTAACTCTCCATAGACACTGCACTTGCAATTCTACAAAAGATTCATAGATTAATGACCGCCAAGCAGCACGGCAACGATTTGGCAAAGAAAAGTCTATGGAACAAAACAAAACCAAACAAATCAAAGTTCAAATAAAAATAAAAAAAAAATAAAAAAATTAAAAAAATCACAAAAAAACTAAATAAAAAATCCAATGCTTGACCACCCACTCGGCTCGGCTGTATACTTACTTTCACACGAGATATTCAAAGCAGACAAAGCAACAAAATTTTTTTCCAATGTGAAACCTCCATTCATATCCGATCGTCTGTCTGCTCCCTTCACCTTCTACTTCTCTTCTTTTCCTCTTATTCTTCATAGCATTATTATTAAATATTCTTCCTTTTGTTTTCGTTGTTGTAGTTACTCGTGTTTCTTTCTTTTTCTTTTGTTTTTTGTTCTTTGTTTTTGTCGTGATTCGTTCTTATAATGTGAACTCTAAATTGTCGAGTGCCTGGCCGGTCCTATACCTACGGGTACATGTCCATATGCGCGTATAGTATTGTATGCTTGGATCTATTCAGTTGTGACATCAAATTTAATTTCCGGGGTTTTTACGGATTTTGGATTTCGGGGATTCTCATGGCCCCTCTCTCCGCAATGCGAAAATATTCTAGTTAGGATTTTCGATTTTTGTGATTCCAAAATACACACCACAACAATCTGGAGAGATTGGACGGTGAGTGGGGAAAGAGGAAATTCCTATCGGCCGCATTTTCGGAACCCGCATATTATGTATTGCTACTCTGGGTGGGAATGCGTTCGTCTGCCTAAAGCATCCCTGTAATAACCGGAGGCACCACTGAGCTAGCGAAAAGGGACTGCAAAGTGCGCATCTGCTATACATTTGATATACTACGTTAATAGAACGTAGGCGGACTGCCTAGGATGTCGTTGCTCAGTGGCAGCGCATGAGCCTTACAATCCAAAGGTGGGTGCGGGTGGGTTCAATTCCTCACCTAGCTTGCATTTTTTTCAAATCCCATGCCCGTCAGTACCTAACAACAAAGTCATTTCCCTTCTTTATGGTTCTGATCTTTTGAGAGAAGGTATTTTCCAGAGCAAAGCATCTACCTATTCATTATTTTGGTTTCAAGTGGCGATCCTTTGCATTACCGTTTCCTAGCTATGTATTTCTCTAGCCAAGTCGTCCCTGTGTAGATTAAGAGAGCCACTCGAAGGTAAACACATGAGAGTTACAGAGACGAAAGACATTCCATCTCCGTCACTCTCATGTGTTTCCTTCCAGTGTCTTGCGTTTTGTCTCCCTGTTTAAACCGGGACCACTGGTGCAATTGCAGTATCGATAGATTAGCCTATATCTTCGCTGGTCTACTTGGTGCTAGAGATAATACTAGTCACCAAGTATCAGCGAAAGTGCCTACGCTTATGGATGACGCTCGCCACTAGTCGAACTTAGGGATACATACCTAAATATACAATAAAGACTGTACATACATTTGAATATTAACTCGTGTGTTTAAATGATTGTGGTCGAAAACAAAAACCGCTTAAATAGATTTATGGGGGGGGAAAAAATTACAAATTTGCGGTTAGACCTCTCCATTGAGCAGCAACTCCTTATATTCATAAATTTCATTCCATCCTTGCGGACACTCCTCTTAAACCGACACTTTTTGGACAATGCTCTAGTGTTCCTGCTTCTCAAATAGTTTCCTCTTAGGCGGACATATTTACGTTTCGGTCCCGTAGGTGTCCGCTTAAGTGAGATCACACTGTAAAACTTAAATAGAGTCGAATCGATCAGTTCTAGTGGGCTTGAATCTTAAGACACTAGGCACTCCGTTATCGGACGATCGTAAATTCGATTTCGAATTGCAGAGCGTACGTTAAAGCGACGTTCTACTGTAGTAAACCACCCATTCTCGCTCTCACTCTCGATCCCGATCATTTGAGAAATTCATACATTGTACATACATACATACCAATCTATCGACAGCAGGAAGCAAAATACCATTCGTACTTGTGTTCACAGGCATGGGAGCCCTGCAGGAAATGTCAATAGTGAATCTATACTCTTTCTCTACTGACTGCGTCAACAGTACTACTGACCAGTTATACCCGTCGCAATGCTTTGCGTTATTGACATTTAACATTAAGTTGTCATTGAATGTCAACAGTAGACCGAAAAACTATTGACGACCTATTGACGTCGGTAGCTATTATGTAGAAAAAATGGAGTACTCTTTCGCTTTATAAGGAGACATGTTGTTGACATGGTCAATAAAGATGAACTATACCTAATGACACCGCCTATAAATACTGTTGACGTTGGAACTAGTTCTCTTGTCTATATTGACGTCAGTATAGACATGGGGCCATATGGCGACAGGCTTCCTGCAGGGAGCTTTTCCTTTGACTCGTTTACTTAGTGTTTACTCTCGTTTACTGTGCGTCTGTTCGTCAGTTTGACTGTCTGACTGTCTTACTGTATGCTCGCAATTAATGTCTGGTGCGTTCGTTTCCCAAGGAGCAAATGCGTCGTGATGGGGACAAGTTCAATTGCCCACAAGCAAGTGCGCTTGTGTTGTATCTATCTATCTGTCGGTCCTTGGGCATACCGGCATTTTTTTTCTTTTCTTTTTCTTTTTCTTTTTCTTTTTCTTTTGTTAGTGTCCGCGTCTGTGCGTCTGTCTGCTTGGCTATAAAATGCGCATAATTACTATGCCAGTCACAAAGCATTTGAATAATTCAAGGCTAAGTTGCTGTCGGGATTTTGAACGTTCTACGCTTTGCACAATGCATGTGTTCCCTTTTGTCCGTTCCGTTTGCGCAAGCGCGTGAGAAGGATACGAAAGTGCGTTCAATCGCAATCTCAACATTATTCTACCCAATGCATTCCGGTGTGGTTAGTAACTTAATCTTCGCCTCAAGATGCGCAAGCATACATACGAGAATGTGTAAAAATACAAAATAAAATTAAAAAAAAAAAAAAAAAAATTCAAAGAAAAATAAAAATAAAAATGAAAATAACAAATAAACGTGCATCGTGTAGCACCGTGCAATTATAGGCGAATGCAGGCAAACAAATGAACAATATACATACATAGTATGTATGCTTTTTCTTTTCCCTCATTTGCATATGTGTGCATTAAGAGCGTGATTGTGTGTGTATGCGCGCAAAGGAGAGTCCACATTAGCAATGGAAGGAGTCAATGGAATTGTCGGAAACAGGTGACTGACTGCATTGCGTCTTCGGTCGAATGGATTTCCGATGAAAAAATTTTATTTCTTCTGAAAATTCCTTCATTTTGAAAAAAGAGCTTAAATATCATCACAGCAGGCTGTATGTGCATTGAATAGTAAAGAAGGAAACCAATTGGCATGGCGAGAGCTGCTTCCCCATGATCATAAATAAATCATAAAGTCAACTCCAATTAAGCTACAAAAGAGTCAAAACGATAACACCTTACACTTTGTACCGGAAAATGGCGTTTAATCAGCCGAACACCAACTCGCAACGCAACGCACCTCGTCGCCGTCGTCATCATCGGGATGCCGCTGAGGAAATCTCTGTTCCTGAGCGCGTTGAATGTTTTATGTTAAATTTAACTAGGTGCATTGCATAAAGCATTAAATTATCTAAGCAAGTGTTGTTGTTGTTGTTGTTGCTGTTGCTGTTGCTGTTGATGATGATGCTCGGAGCTGATGTTTGATTTTTACGCAATTCAATTCAAATAACAAATTCGCGATATGTTTTAACTGCGTATCGCTGTAAATAAACAACAACAGAGCCGATGAAAAGAAAGAAAACATGTCCGCGACGATGTTCGTTCCATTATCGCCATGGAAATATGTAAAATCGACCGCCGACCGACCGACCATACGCCCAACGGACTCTCGCTTTGCGCCACGATATCCACTGCGACTAACATTACAACACACAACCAGTCACAACCGACGCGTCGCCGCTCATCTACTCATACTCATACTCATGCTCATACATCCCCCTACAAACCTGGCTACAGACGACAGTGACGATTCACAATGCACTTGCAGTTCAAAGCTCTCATTCTCTCACCGCATTGTGTAAATTATATAGCTGAATAGAATGGCCAGCGGACATCGGGGAGCCAACAGCCAACAGCCAACAAGAAAATAATAAAAAAAAAAAACAAACAACACAACGGAATATACTTTGAACATTGTGAATATATCGAAATACCATGAGAGGCATTGGCTGTTGAGTAGCAAAGAAGCCAAGAATTTCTTGAGCGTATCAATGACCGCAGAAGGAAGTGTCTTAACCATGTCCAAGGCATTTCCCCACCATTTAAAAGAAAACAATAATAAAATGAATAAATTAAAATGAAAATAAAAAACCAAAAAGAAATAAAATAAAATAAAATAAAAGAAAGAGAAAGAGAAAGAAGATCCGAAGACATTAAGAGCGATCGTGATCGTAGGAAGAGCGGAGAATTCTTTTAAGGACTTTATACTGCCGATGACTGGACAACTCGACATGGGGGCTTCAGACTTCCAGACTAAGACTTTAATGCATTTGTATGTCTATGTGAATGTTTCAATTCGAAGTGTAACTGATTTCAATTGCACACCAATTAGCAAAGCACATTCCTAAATTATTCCGAACGCATACAAAAAATCCTATTTCCGTCCACTTAAAAGTAATTTAAACATGAATTTGTTGGATTTTTTTTTCTCTTTCCTCCATTGTATTATGGTTTACAGCATCTCACGAATTGCGTTAAGTGCACTCAAGGCATATCGTTCAGATACGAAAAAAGATCATGTATTGTATGCTACACATACTCCATTCGAAGCCTTCGGATAATCCATGCTCAATGAGGATTTCCCCATAATTCATTCACATCAAAAAAACAACAAAAGAATCATGGTATATGCATAATGCGTATGACGGGTACCCTTCATCTTAACGATCACTGTCTTGGATGATACTGCATCCAAATGGCTCAAATGAGGAGATTTCTTACCTCTCATTAATCGGACACTTTCAATTTGAGAATAATCTGGCAGATCCTGCCACTCAAATAGTTTCCTCTTAACCTCTCTTAAGCGGACACTTTTTGGGAATGATCTGGCGATCCTGCCACTCAAATAGTTTCCTCTTAACCTCTCTTAAGCGGACACTTTTTTGGGAATGATCTGGCGATCCTGCCACTCAAATAGTTTCTCTAACCTCTCTTAAGCGGACACCTTTTGGGAATGATCTGGCGATCCTGCCACTGAAATAGTTTCCTCTAAACCTCTGTTAAGCGGACACATTTTTGGGTCCCGTAGCTGTCCGCTTATGAGAGAGTACATTTTAAGTATATGTACAGTACCTATACACTGAAGCGCCCTGTGGTCGGCCAAGTACCAACTTTTGTCGTATTTATGAGTTAAAATTAAGAGGGTAAATGAACATGTTGTGTCGTCTCAAATTTTAAAGCAGTTTTTGTGATATTCGTAACAGACCCTAGTACTGGAGGTACCCCTAAAAATGGTCCGATCGGGACCATTCTCGAACTTCTTCTTACTCGTGTCCCTGTGAGCAAGCATACCAAATTTCGTCAACTCCTTTGAAAAGAAAACTGTATACAGACAGACAGACAGACGGGCATGTCTAAATCGAATCTCCTGGTGCCGCTCTCTCGATACAGCTTCATCGCGTCTTATCTCTAGCTTCCATGGTTTCTTGGAAGAAGCGGTGTGAAATTTTAAATATTTTTTGTTTGTTTTTTTTTTTGTCACTGGTAGGGGGCCTACCATGCCGGTAAGGGCAAGGGTGAATACTGTAACCAAGTACAATCCACAAATTAAGCGTCTGTTTCAAAAGCCTAGGGGCGTCTAAAAGCGGGTGTCGTCGGATCTTGAAGTAAACTGTTCTCTATTAAAAATTTGTCCTCTGTTTATGATTAAGCAAACGACCACGTCTCTGGGAATACTTATATAAGGGACCAGGACCTCAGCGCAAGGCCGCATTGTAACAAAAAACCTTTGCCTCGAATTCAACACAAGTGCTTTGGATTAGGTGAAAATAATTACTCGAGATATTCTATGTTAAATGGTCAAAACTAGGTCCCAGAAAAGCGCTCAAATGAAGACCATAACAGAGTAATGTAAAGGTTCCATTGTTTGCCCCTTCAAACTACATATTATGTGAAAACAATTTAAAATATATGCACATATAGAGCAAGAAGCGCGGCACTCCACCACAACGAATATTATGGCACCGACCGATGATGACACACCGGATCAACGGATCGTTTGCTCTTCAATGCATCAAACAATGGCCACCAAGCAATGCTAATTGAATAGCAAGCAAGCTCAAGCGATAAGCATCGAACCGAATATCGAGTGTCGACTAATTTGGCATGAAGGCCCATGAAGACCGATTGACCCAATTCAGAGTTCATTCCGGAAGATAACACATGTAAATTCGCTTGCAAGAAAACTGATAAACGAGACGAAAATTCAAGAAGGGACGCTGAAAATATGCTGACCATGTGTGGCTGGCACATTTGCAGCATCTAATATCGACAGACGCATAGACAGAGAGACTGAAAGAGTGAGAGCGGAGAGAGAGAGAGAGAGAGAGAGAGAAAGCGAGCCAGTGTCTCTGAGAGGTTATGATATAGGTCAGGGAAGCAATAAAATGCTGATTTTCTGAGATGATAAAAACAATTTCTTGTGAATTCTAATTTCAATTTAATTAATCTGTATTTTTTTTTTTTTTTTTTTGTTCAATATAAATGGATATTTCCTGTTCGATGTGGCCATGTGCTGGAACAGATTGTAATGATGATAAATTTTGATGGGAAGGCCGAACACTGCAAGCTATTTTTATGCGAAGTCTTAGACGGCGGGTCGCTGTAGAAATTACAAATAGTCGGAGAGAAGTCATACAATAAAAACATTTAAAAAAAAATTGAATATAAAATCCTTCATGAAATGGGTCCGCACTTGTTATTCTGAAAGTGAACCCCCAAAAGGAGTAAGAATTTCTTTATAAAGATTTTTAAACATGAAATTTAGAAGTTGGTAAAACAAACCTTACTTTCATCTGTCTTTAGTTTTCGCCCTCTTTCTCCCACTCCACTCCCACTCTCCACTCTCCCACTCCCCTCTCTCCCTCTCTATCACTGGATTCAGCCTTTTTGACTGTCTCTCTTATTTGACGTCCTCTCTTTCCAATTTCCTACAAGTCTGTTTTTTGCCTTTCTTTGCGCGCCGAAAAGGATTTTCTGCCTAGAACTGTGCTTTTTTGCCTGACTCTTTTTCATTTTAGCTTTCTCGGTGTCTTTCTCCTTGAATGATTCTCTTTTTCTAGTTCGCTATTTTCTCTCTGTCTGTCGGTCTATTTGTCTGTTTGTGCATTTGGCGTCCTTGCTTTCTTCTGCCTTTCTGCCGTCATCTCCGCCTCTTTCTGTATCTTTCTATTTCTATCTCCCTATCTCTCTGTTTAATCTTTCTCTTTCTTTCTATCTTTTTCTCTCTCTCTCTCTTTGATCTCTGTCTTTTTCGTTCTCTCTCTCTCTTCTATATTCTTATCTCTCTTTCTCTTTCTATCTCCTTCTCTCTCGTTCTCTATCTTTCTAGCTGGTTTTTCTTTCTCTCTCTCTTACTCTTTATTTCTCTCGATATTTCTCTCTCTCACTCTCTATCTATACATATATTGTTATGTTTATACATCTTTCTATCTCTTTCTCTCTTTTTTATAACTTTCTCTCTCTCTCTTCTCTGTCTCTTCTTCTCTCTCTTCTCTCCTTTTCTCTTCATTCTCTTCTCTCCTTTTCTCTCTTCCTCTCCTTCTCTCTCCTTTCTCTCTCTTTCTCTTCTTTCTCCTTCTCTCTCCTTCTCTCTCCTTCTCTCTCCTTCTCTCTCCTTCTCTCTCTTCTCTCTCTCTCTCTCCTTCTCTCTCCTTCTCTCTCCTTCTCTCTCCTTCTCTCCTTCTCTCCTTCTCTCTCTCTCTCCTTCTCTCTCCTTATCTCCCTCTTTCTCACTCACTTTGCTTTCTCCTTATCTTTCAATTTTTACGCAGCCTTCCTATGTGCCTGTATTTAAGTGAAAGAGTCACAACATCATATTTCTGTCCATATGAAATGAACTCTCACTTATTTGATTTATCTTGATCGATTGATTGATCGTTCGATCGATCAATCGTCACTCCAATCATTGCCATTATGAGCACACAAATTTAACGCATTTCATTTCACTTTCAATGTCAAAAAAAAAAACAATTTTTTTTCATTTGTTTTTCTATTATAAGGTACATTTTTTTTGTCTTTTTATTAAATTTGTTTTTCCCAAGCCAATGCCAATAATTGCAATAAATGACGTTAGACGCGAAGCCTCAAAGATCAACGTGGCAGACCTTACTTAACACTCACGTCATCGTCATTGGTCTTCTTCTTCTTCTTCTTGTTCGTTTCGAAGGTGACTTCAGACAATTTCAGACCGTAAAGTCAATGTACGCCAACTATTTATGCTTGTAAGTACATACGAACGACGAACGAACGAACGAACAAACGTAAGAAAATTCGTATGAAAATCCCATTGTCTAAAGCGCATAATTTCAAAAACGTGCAGATTTTTTTTTTTGTATTTATTTTGTTAATTTTTTTCCCCCTCTCCATCAAGCAGAGTACCTTCATAAGGCAGAGAATTTTATTTGCAAGTAGTTAATATCGCCCCCGAAAGGAAGAGCCAAACACAACAACCTGTCGCCAAGTGGCTTTAAATCGTCTGAGCTTCATTCATTTTTCGGTACTGGGCGAAAAACACCGCCAGCAATGACTCAAAGATAAATAAACGTTGAAGAAGTTATTAAAAAAAAAAAAACAAACATGCTTACATTCACACATACATAAATCCATACATATACATACATATGGCTACACTGAGCGAACTTAACCATGATATTTTTTTTAAAGGGCGCATTGTTATTCACAGTCCTTTTGATTTTCGAGCAGAACGAAAATTTCAAAAGAAAAATTGTTGAGTCAACAACATTTTTTGGTTGATTTGAAAGGAAATATGTTTAATTACATTTCTTTTCGTTGTGTATAATTCTCATTTGGTTTATAAAACAGGACATATAAGATATTTATTCATCTTAAAACTTTTTAAGCATTGCGAAAGCAGTCGCGACTAGTGTTGAAACGATACCATGAAAGTATCGATACCAGTACTAATTTAATGTATCGAGATAAAGTATCGACCAAAAGTATCGATACTGGGTAGTACTTGCTCAAGATTAAGTAAATTTTTATGATTCTTGGTATTTTTCACATCATAACACAGGTAAGACAATACTTCAGTGTTTTAAAACAAATACGGCACTTTGCATTTGTGGAATCCAAGCGCGTAAAATGGATCCAGACCTTAGACTTGGCTATTTCTTTTTGAATTACTGTTTCTTGTCAGCGCTGTCAATAATTTGGCGCAGGTTTAACCTTTAGATAATTTATAAAAAATCCCTTTCCCTTCCTAGGAAAATACTAACGAAAAATCCATTTCAAAATGAAATCGAAAAAGTCCCTCAAAAAGGGAAAAACCCCTCAAATTTGCAGCACCAATACAAGGAAAATATTATGAGTAAATACTGACATTAAAGTATCGATACCGCGAAAATACTTGGTGCTAAGTATTGAGTATAAAAAATTTACTCAGTATCGACTAAAAGTATTCGATATCAAGTAGTATTTACTCATTTTGTTTCAACACTAGTCGCGACAACGGAATGACAAAATTGGATGAAGTCCATCCGATGGCTATTTTTGGGGTTATGTTCAGCAGAGGGTTCTGTGGCCATTTGCTTTGAACGTTAATTACATTTGTTTTGACATTTCTTCTTTAATAGGTATTTTAGAATTTTTTTTTATTTTAAAAATTATCTTGTCATTTCAATTATGTCCGTGGTTAGTTCAACAATTTAAATTTAAATCCATTTTTGAAAATTATCATTTCAATTCAACCTGAAATATGGTTGATTCAAAAGGAAAATCTTTATTTTTTCCAACAAGAAAATTTTTAAAATTAAAAATATTCCCTGTAGAAGCCGTTTTGTATGTTTATCCTTTTGATTTAACCAGTTTTCTGGTTGATTTTTTTTCTGTGTATACCTAGTCATAAAAAAGGCAAGGAAAATGAAACGGTACGGAATAAAACGAAACGAAATGAAATGAAATGAAATGAAAGAAATAGCCAAATTGAATTGTAATTGGTAACAAAACGATTTTATTGTTTAAACAAATTGCCATCATTGTTAATAGTTCATTAAGTCAGGGAAAATTTGATGGGCAAAGCCAGTCGCTGTAGCCGTCGCCGAACGTAAAAGGCAGACGTGAGGAGGGAGAGTTGGAAGGATGGATGGTGGCTACGCGGCCAGGAGGGAACGAGGGAAGGGTGGCAAGGGAAAGAAGGGGACGAATAGACGGACAGTAAGAGTAATCGCGTGAGGTTTCACGGGTCGATTGATTTCGGTGGAGAAGCCAAAGATTACAATAAATATAAACTCGCAAAAAAAAAATACTTATGTATAAAAATTTTGTTGAGACTTTTTGAGTTGATTTTTTTTCGATGACAGTCGAAATGATTTTGGCTGAAAAGTAACGAGATTTTCAACACAGACACAATCATCCAAGGTTATTGATTTGATCGTTTCTATTTAACAATAAAAATCTCCATTGTACTCGGATTTTCGCCTGATCACCAAAACCGATATTCACAGTCGAGCGATCTTTGATTTGAGTTGCAATAAAACAATTCAATTGGCATACAGTAAAAAAAAAAAAAAAAAACCCTTTAAATTTACAAGGTACATATGAGGAGTTTTCTCTAAGGCGAAATTCTCACAAACGTTATTCGGTCATTCTTCCAGCATATACCTAGTCGAAACGGTCTAAAATCTTATCTCAACGAAATGTCGCGAGGTCATGGCGAAAAAATGAATTTGGCCACAGGAAAATAATATAAATATATTGTCTGTATGTACTTTACGTACATACATATATACATACATGCATATTTTTGACTTCGCTATAAAAAAAAAATTTAAGAAATTAATGAGTATCCAGATAGTAGGAGAAATTATGTGGTCATCTGAACTCATCCCGTCACTCCATTACGGTCCATGCCAATCACTTCAAAAGTGCAGTCGAAACTCTCCGAAACGAATCTCATGACTGAAGAATGGATTCATAACAGAAAGAAATTCTTTACTTGTAACAGGTTGGCTGATAAGTCCCCGGTCTAACAAAGAAAAACACATTTTTTTGTCAAAATTCGTTTTTATTATTCAACATAGTTCCCTTCAAGAGCGATACAACGATTATAACGACCTTCCAATTTTTTGATACCATTTTGGTAGTACTCCTTCGGTTTTGCCTCAAAATAGGCCTCAATTTCGGCGATCACCTCTTCATTGCAGCCAAATTTTTTCCCTGCGAAGCATCCTTTTGAGGTCTGAGAACAAGAAAAAGTCGCTGGGGGCCAGATCTGGAGAATTACGGTGGGTGGGGAAGCAATTCGAAGCCTAATTCATGAATTTTTGCCATCGTTCTCAATGACTTGTGGCACGGTGCGTTGTCTTGGTGGAACAACACTTTTTTCTTCTTCATATGGGGCCGTTTTGCCGCGATTTCGACCATTCAAACGCTCCAATAACGACATATAATAGTCACTGTTGATGGTTTTTCCCTTCTCAAGATAATCGATAAAAATTATTCCATGCCCATCCCAAAAAAACAGAGGCCATTACTTTGCCAGCGGACTTTTGAGTCTTTCCACGCTTCGGAGACGGTTCACCGATCGCTGTCCACTCAGCCGACTGTCGATTGGACTCAGGAGTGTAGTGATAGAGCCATGTTTCATCCATTGTCACATATCGACGCAAAAACTCGGGTGTATTGCGAGTTAACAGCTGCAAACACCGCTCAGAATCATCAACACGTTGTTGTTTTTGGTCAAATGTGAGCTCGCGCGGCACCCATTTTGCACAGAGCTTTTTCATATCCAAATATTGATGAATGATATGACCAACACGTTCCTTTGATATCTTTAAGGCCTCTGCTATCTCGATCAACTTCATTTTACGGTCATTCAAAATCATTTTGTGAATTTTTTTGATGTTTTCGTCGGTAACCACCTCTTTCGGGCGTCCACTGCGTTCACCGTCCTCCGTGCTCATTTCACCACGCTTGAATTTTGCATACCAATCAATTATTGTTGATTTTCCTGCGGCAGAGTCCGGAAACTCATTATCAAGCCAAGTTTTTGCTTCCACTGTATTTTTTCCCTTCAGAAAACAGTATTTTATCAAAACACGAAATTCCTTTTTTTTCCATTTTTTTCACAATAACAAAAGTTGCTTCACAAAAGACGCTCTATCTCACAAATTAATTGACTTACAGACGTCAAATTTT
This sequence comes from Chlorops oryzae, assembly GCA_020466095.1. NCBI lineage: Eukaryota > Metazoa > Arthropoda > Insecta > Diptera > Chloropidae > Chlorops > Chlorops oryzae. The sequence continues at coordinate 165,141,509 of CM035806.1, forward strand.
GACACGAATCATTTGAAGGTTGCCACTATATAAATATAATATGCATTTAATACTAGCGACGCCATCTATGTGTCAGACCGGGGACTTATCAGCCAACCTGTTAGCAAAGTGTTCCCTACATAGACTGATTCAGGAGTTACCACATCACACTTTATGGGACGATTTTTATTGGATTTGTACCTGCGTGGTAGAGCCTACAAAATTATTACATATAAATGAAGATTCGACCTAGCCGTCTGTCTGTCTGTCTGTCCGTATACAGTTTTCTTATCGAAGGAGTTGAGCTATCTTGACGAGATTCGGTATGCCGAGAGCATGAGCAAGATCACGTTCGAGAATGGGCTTGATCAGACCGTTTTGAGGATTTTCAACAATGCTAGGGTCTGTAATGAAAACCACAAAAACTGGTCTAAAACCGGAAGGTTTTGAAATATATTGAGGAAATTTGATATTGGAACATATTAAAGACATTTAAGATAATTTCGAAAAATTGGAAAAGTGGCCATTTTTCGAAAATTATTTCTTACATCTGATATTCAAATAGGACTTGAACCGAAGTGTATCTGCATTTTTCCTTCGTAGTCATAAAAATCTTCTCCAAATATTTTCTTGATCGGTGCATTGATAAGCGTACCTCCAGTATTGGGGTCCATCACAAAACTTGCTCTGAGATCACAATTTCTCGAGATATATGTAGCAGTCATGTTTGGGATTTCAGCTTATATGAAAGTTTCCGATGAAATTTCCAAACCTTTCAAAAGTGGTCACGCCAAAAGAGGGGTTTTTATAAAGAAATTGAAAAAAAATTGGCATATGCGGACTAGAATACTTTGTCTTAATAATCGTGGCCTTGGGGCCTGTTAAAAAAAATATTGAAAGATATATTTATGTATTGTTAACCATTTATCTATGTGTCCATACAAAATTGTATACGTACATACATATGTCCGTCTGTCTGTTTAGAGTTTTCTTATCGAAGGAGTTGATCTATCTTGACGAGAATGGGCTTGATCAGAACCGTTTTAAGGGTTGTTTAGAGTGCTAGGGTCTGTAATGAATACTTTTCTTGAATTTTAAACATTTCATTCACTTTCTGTGGATAGGAGTATTATTTTTATAGAAAAGTCCGACTGCAGGATAATCTTTTCGATTTTTTGAATGTTTTTTATTTGGGTTTTAGGTCACTCATTTTTCACTTTTTCTAGTGAAAAAATAATTTTTTTTTTTTCGAATTTCCCGAGAGAAGTGTGGAAAGCCGATGCGATCGATTTCGAACCCAGCTACGAGTTCATCATCAGGCATCCTTAGCCACTTTGATCACCTCAGCTATGTGACGTAGGTCACATTCTTACTCTAAGGTACGACGAATCTTAAATGGTCGAAGAGTTTTCCTTTATGAGCATTTTTCGATAGTGGAAGAAGTGGTCTGATCAATTGAGAGGAATTCCTTAAAAAATATTTCATTCTAGAGAGTTGCATTGGTTCTGTTCAGTTTCTTTAAGGGCCTTTGTATTCATTCTAAATTGTCCATTATATTATAATTACATATTTTCGACCCGAAATGAATACAAAAATACATACCTACGTATGTATATTGATTACTTTAATGTTCTTGAAATCTTTTCTCAAAAAATTTATATTTTCAAAGTCGAATTATAATTACCTGATGTATTATTTATATTTATGAATATATTTTCTTTCTAATTATATCCAAATTCGTCGGTTCCGAAAAATTTTTTTCCAAATTTTTAATGATTTTTTTTTTTTTTTTTTTTTGTTCTCAATGGCACACAATCAAAAACATATTTTTGAAATATTCATTTAAATTTGAATTAATTTATTTTTTTTTGCTTTTACTAAAAAAAGACAAAAAAAAAACCCAAGCAGATAGAAAAATCGCTCTGGCTGAAGGCACTTGAATTTCGTTTATTATTTAAAACATTCAAAAATAACGTTCGCGATGCGAGTTCAACGGGTAGGTATATCACAGTCGAGATTTTTCACGAAGAGAGCTTTTCATTTAGACAGACTTTCCTACTTTTCTTTCAATCGATTTAAATAGCTTAGACGTTTTTAGAGTCGTTTCTCATTCGATTAAGTTTTCAATTTATTTCTTTGTTTTTAGTTTTTTTTCTTTTTAATTTATTTGTACAATTGTCAGCGCGATTTTACGAAATTCTCATGCAACAAGAAAAAATACGAAATATTGAGAAAACAAGCGACACGAATCCAATCCGTCAAAAGTTCGAAACATACTAAAATTTGTAAACCGAAGTAATGGCACTCTAGCCCATACTGCGCACGAAATGCAACTCTGAAATCGTTGCGGCGAACACGGCTGCCACTTACAAATAAAAAAAACAACCAAACTCTAAAAAATCTACTAATGTTATAAAAAAAACTACCAATTTTGTTTTTCACATTTTATTAAAAAAAGAATTCAATTAAAAGAGAAAATAAAATGAAAATCATTCAAACTTAACAAAAATTAACATAAGCACTTAAGGTCATAATCCTACTTGAGTACGTAATTAGTGTTGAAACGATACCATTAAAGTATCGATAGCAGTACTCATTTAATGTATCGAGATAAAGTATCGATACCACTAAAATACCGGACCAAAAGTATCGATACTGGGTAGTACTTGCTCAAGATTAGGTAAATTTTTTTGATTCTTGGTATTTTTCACATCCTAATACTGGTAAGACAATACTTCAGTGTTTTAAAAGAAATACGGCACTTTGCATTTGTGGAATCCAAGCGCGTGAAATGGATCCAGACCTTAGACTTGGCCATTTCTTTTTGAATTACTGTTTCTTGTCAGTGCTGCCAATAATTTGGCGCAGGTTTAACCTTTAGATAATTTATAAAAAATCCCTTTCCCTTCCTAGGAAAATACTAACGAAAAATCCATTTCAAAATGAAATCGAAAAAGTCCCTCAAAAAGGGAAAAACCCCTCAAATTTGCAGCACCAATACAAGGAAAATATTATGAGTAAATACTGACTTTAAAGTATCGATACCGCGAAAATACTTGGTGCTAAGTATTGAGTATAAAAAATTTACTCAATATCGACTAAAAGTATTCGATATCAAGTAGTATTTACTCACTTTGGTTGAACACTATACGTAATAGATAGTACCTATGTATATATCGATCCCTACCATGAAAATAACGTAACTATTGAGCTTTTCGTCGTAAAATTATACTAGGCGATGAATGGATGGCTGTAGGACATATGAATATGCACAGAAAAGTCAATTTTGAAAAATATGTCGCTTACGTTATTTTCGCGATCAAGGCCTGATATGTATAATAGATTATGAGTATTAGTATTTAAAGGTAAAAAAAACTACCAGACCACCAAAATCGATAAAATAAAATAAAAATAACCAAGTTTGGAGTACTACTAACAGCCGGTTTCACCAAAAAATTTTATCGGAACTTAAATTAAAATTAATTTTAATTTAATTTTTTATTTAAATTGAAATTTAATTATTTTGAGTTTCACCAAGATTTGAATTTGACGCATGAGAAAAGTGGCAGCACTTGCGAAATCAGCTGATTTTTTAAAAATTGAACATGGAGGGAAATGTGCGAACAAAGAATTTTTCAGAAGAGGAAAAAGAAATTTTACTTAATTTAGTGAAGAGGCAAAAGGGTGTCTTGGAAAATAAAAGAACGGGAAAAGTAAGACCTGGTGAAATAGAAAAGGCATGGGATATTGTCGCGGAGGGGTTCAACGCGTTATGTCCAAGAATGAGCAGATCAGCAATTCTTTGAATTCTTTGCGTCAGCTGTTTTCAACACGAAAACAGAGTTGCTTTTGTCATATTTAAATCATATTTAAATGGGCACCAAGGCTCATTTAAATGAAAGTTAAATATGAATTAATTTTGAATGGTGAAACAGAAACTAGAAAAATTTAATTAATTTTCAATTAAATTGATGTGGTGAAACCGGCTGTAACTGTGGCAAACGGGGTATCCATGGCGTGGACAGTGCTCGGACTTTAGTGGTAGATCTACCACTATTTTCACTTTCTATCAGTTTTACCACGCTAGGTCCAAATCTACCAATTTTTTAAACTTATTTACGCATTTGTTTTATTTATTTTGTGATCATTTAGAAGAATTGAGAGCACAAAAAATGTGCTTCAATGTTATGTGTTATTGAAAAATATGTTGGCAGCTTCCTATTGTCAAGAATGGCGGTACTGGCGCTTAACGACATCCAATAAATATTGACAGATTTTTTTATAATAACAGAAAATACTTAAAGACATGTAAGTTTCCCAATTTTCTACATGATCAGATGTGATATATTGTACTTATATTTAAAAAAAATTTAAATCTACCACTTTTTAAATAAATCTACCACTTCTTTAAAAATCTACCACCTTTAATAATCTTCAAGTCCGAGCACTGGGCGGGGAAGGGAAATCCTCGACAAACACCGCTGCCACCGACAAACATGTTTCCTATCAAATATTTTTCGAAATCCTACCAAAATCGATTGCAACCTACCAACAACTACAACATTTTTCTTTTGTGCTCTATACACATCTGTGAAAAAAGCAACATGAGCGACAGAGATAGAGGGATGTGAAACATTGAAAAATCATCGTTCAAGGCAGGGTTGACAAAATTAGATGTGTATATTTCGATAACGGATATGTTTACAAATACTTATTTTTTGTTCAAATGTTCAAAAAAAAATTTGCCGCAATCCTACCAAAATCCGATTCCACTTACTAACCTACCAAAGAAAAAAAAACATACCTGACTTGGCAGGAAAAGCCCAAAAAGTGGCAGCGCTGTTGGCAAACCTATTTGCGGGGAGTGGAAGGCACCGACAAGCTATTGGCGGCAAAGCAACTGTGCAGAGGAATATAGTGGCGGGAAGCGGTGCTCGGACTTGTACCACTTTAGTGGCAGATCTACCCCTTTTTTTTGTTTATGTATTTATTTGTTTTATTTATTTTATGATCATTTAGGATAATTGAGACCATCAAAAATATGGTTCAATGTTATGTATTATTGAAAATTATGTTGGCAGCTTCCTATTGTCAATAATGTTTTCAAAAATGGCAGTATTGGCGCTTCACAACGTCCAATAAATATTGACACATTATTTAAAAATAACATAAAACAACAAACAGCCCTATTCTGAATATTCCCGGGGAACGAATACCCGGGGAATTTACTTCTCTCGAGACTAAAATTCTCCTTTTTCAAATAGATAGGGTAAGGAAAATTATGGGTATGGGTCAAATACCCATTTCCCATCAAATTTCTTTCCCCAAATATTTAAGAAAAAAGAATTTTACTCTCGAGAAAAGTAAATTCCCCTGAAAAACTTTTTATAAAAATCTACCACTTCTTTTAAAAATCTACCATTTCTTTAAAATCTACCACTTCTTTAAAAATCTACCACTTCTTTTAAAAAACTACCACCGTTAAAAATTTTCAAGTCCGAGCACTGGCGCAGTGTGGCCAGCCCAAATTTTGAAAAATGTGTAGACCGGGATAGAAAATAACTAAAATATAATTTTGTAAAAGTTGTGTATGAAAAAATTCGTAGATCTACATACATACATACATATATACGTATTTCTTATTTTTATTTTTTTATTGAGGCGATATCAGCGTTTATAGGAACGAAAGAGAGCACAAATCATTGATTTTACTTCCCCGCACTTCGGTCGCCAAAAATTGAGAATTGACGGTCAACAATTGAGTTTTTTAAAAGGCCTCAATGAAATTGCCGATTTTTTTGAAACAAATTTTGACAAAATCGTCAAAGGTGTAAATACAGCATTATCCGTTGAAACATTCTTAATTAAAACAAGTAAGGGTGTTATAGTCAGGCGAGCCTGACACAGACACATATGTTCAAATAATTTTTAATATCAAGAGGTGTTTAAGGCCATTAAGGGCCCCATATACTTACCGACTTATGTTGAATGTCGTTATGAAAACCGCCCCTTTGCCACGCCCAGTTTCCAATTTTTTTTGAATTCTAATCGCAGGCTTAAATATACGCTCAAATTCTAAGTTTCATTGAAATATTTCGAAAAAGTCCGATTTTGGGGCAGTTTTGAGATTTTTGTGACAGACCCTAGTACTGGAGGTACCCTTAATAATGGACCTATCAGAGAAATTTTTGGAGAGGATATTTATGGCTATAAAGGAAGCATAAGTGCCAAATTTCAAGTCCCATCTGAATTTCGGGTGTAGGAGGCAATTTTCGAAAAATGCCCTTCGGCCACGCCCACTTTTCAAATTTTTTAAATTGAATAACTTGGCTTAAAATATGTTCAACTATCAAATTTCATAAAAATATCTTGTAAAAATCCGGTTTTAGAGCAAGTTTTTGTGAATTTTCGTAACAGACCCTAGTACTGGAGGTACCCTTAAAAATGGTCCGATCGGGTCCATTCTCGAAACTTGTTCTTACTCATGTACCTGTGAGTATGCATACCAAATTTCGTCAAGATAGCTCAACTCCTTCGATAAGAAAACTGTATACAAACAGACGGACAGACAGACACACAACCACACAAACGCAATATACCCTTGAAACAGAGTGTGTCGGGTATAAAAAATATAGTTTCCTGCAATCAGGAAAGCGCTTGCAAATTACAAAATTTTTTTTATAAATTTATACATTAAGCCAGATTCATGTATGTGTGTACGTCTTACACATGTATATACAATTTTCATATGATTCATATGTGTGTACATATGTATCAATTGGAAATGTCTTGACTCACCTCGCCGATTTGGTGCTTCTTCCTCAAATCCGTTGCGATTTCAGTGAATTTACGTAAGAATTTCGCCTCAAATGTTTCCAAGCAACCATGATACGAACACACGAGCAAGTCACGTGCCTCGCGAATCAGTGTTGACCGCGAGCATTCGAAATAGCGGGGAAACACGCGTTCGAGGTGATTGTCTAGTAGCGCCTCGATGCGGGATTCCTGAAATGGCATAAAAGAGAGCGAGAGCGAGAGAGAGAGAGAAGGGGTTATGAACGTAATTACACCCACAGTCCACGTCCACGTCCACACAGCTCGTTCACGCGCGCCGCGAAACCTTCCAACGTCATGTGCTCCTGCCAAAGCAAAGCGATGCACGAGGACGAGAGCGTGGACGAGGACGAAGACGAGCGTGAACGAAAATATTTCGAAGGTCAATTACCATTTGTATGCCGTGTGCCAATTGCGTCTCTTTAGACGAAGGGATCTTCTCGTTTTGTGGTCTGAGCCATTGGATTCCTTGCAGCTCGTCGTCAGATTGATTGAAAATTCGAGTGACAGCATTGGAAAGATCTGCACTAATCTCTGTTGCTGGGTACCTAACGTCTAAGCAATTGATTGCGCTCGAAGAGATGAATACGATTCGATGCAATTGTTATCTTCGTAAGAAGCTTCTTTGTCCTCCTTGACGGCTTCAAGTTTCGATGGTAAACGAATGCTGCTGCTGTCGGCTCGATGCGGATCGGTCTCCATCGGAGCAGTTTGGCTTGTTACGATCTCCGACATGGTGTTTGGCACCGCCGACGACGATGCTGCCAATTGACATTGAACCGATGCATCATGGACGCTGGCAGCTGCAGCGGCAGTGGCTGCGGCTCTTAATGTTTCCGCGGGCACTTCGTGATGGTGGTGACCCGTTAAACGATCCTTGCATCTCTTGAGGTATGTGCGCACACGTGATTTGCTACGTCGCACCGATGTGGGTGCCGACGACGTCGCCGGCGGCATTCTTCCTTCCTCGTCCTCATTGCCGTTGCCATTGCCATTGCCATTTCTAACTGGCGTCTCGCTAATACAGGCCACCTCCGCCGCCGCCCCCATCGTCGCTGATTTCTGAGGCGGCTGCAATGCTACAATTTCATTGTTTTCGGCTTCGAAGTCGCAGATTTCAGCGTCTTCGACACGCGCAATTGGCGCAATTGTTGCCTTCTCCGATGCCATCAGATTGCTCTCAACTGTAGGTTCGGCCAATTGCGTTGCCATTGTATTGCCATTCTGATCGGGCGTTCGAGGTTCTAGACTAGAATTTGGTTCAGCGATCGCCGATGGCGATTCCGTTGATGGGATATTGGCTAGCTTGGGCTCTATTGGTGGGTGGTGGCTGGTGGTGGATGGGACGACAACGTTGCCGGTGTGTCATTCAGAACTATGGATACCTGAATTAAAGCATTACCGTTGGCGTCATTGTCAGTCGAAAGTAATTGCTGTGTCGTGGCTATTGGCATGAAAGCATTGTTGGACGCCGCACTCTCATTTGTATTGTTCGCATCGATGACATGCTAAAAAAAATTCACAATTCAAAGAAAAAGATTTTCATCAGTTATATTAGTGATGTTTGTTCGTTTATCGATAATATTGTACATACAGTATGTACTTATGTATGTATGTATATTCGACAGTGAAAGTTTCATAGCACTAATTATATTTTTTGTGAAACAAATCCTTTGACTTATGGGCACTTGGATTTGAAGGTTCTCTAATTTTTTTAAATTTTCTGTATATCTCTTTCTCTCTTTCTCTCTTTCTCTCTTTCTCTCTTTCTCTCTTTCTCTCTTTCTCTCTTTCTCTCTTTCTCTCTTTCTCTCTTTCTCTCTTTCTCTCTTTCTCTCTTTCTCTTCTCTCTTCTCTCTTTCTCTCTTTCTCTCTTTCTCTCTTTCTCTCTTTCTCTCTTTCTCTCTTTCTCTCTTTCTCTCTTTCTCTCTTTCTCTCTTTCTCTCTTTCTCTCTTTCTCTCTTTCTCTCTTTCTCTCTTTCTCTCTTCTCTCTTCTCTTTCTCTCTTTCTCTCTTTCTCTCTTTCTCTCTTTCTCTCTTTCTCTCTTTCTCTCTTTCTCTCTTTCTCTCTTTCTCTCTTTCTCTCTTTCTCTCTTTCTCTCTTTCTCTCTTTCTCTCTTTCTCTCTTTCTCTCTTTCTTCTTTCTCTCTTTCTCTCTTTCTCTCTTTCTCTCTTTCTCTTTCTCTTCTCTCTTTCTCTCTTTCTCTCTTTCTCTCTTTCTCTCTTTCTCTCTTCCTCTTTTCTCTCTTCTCTCTTTCTCTCTTTCTCTCTTTCTCTCTTTCTCTCTTTCTCTCTTTCTCTCTTTTTATGAATCTCTGTGTATGAATGTCTTTGAGCCTGACTGTATCGAAATTCTGTAGGTCTTGTGACCGGTTAAGACCGGGTATATTTTTAATAATGTCCCGAAGTTCATCATTTTTAATCACTGTTCTACATTTTCCATTGGCTTAGCCCCACGAATGCTTCCGTGCAGTCGTCTATTTAAACGAAAATGCACGGAACCTCTCATTTCAATTGCATTATATCGATGGTGCAATGCGGCAATCAAGCGTCGCAATAATCAAAGACCGATAAACATTTGTTGGCTTGTTTGTTTGTTTTATGTTGTTTTCTTCTTTTCTTTCCTTTCTCGTACTGGAACGTGTAATTTTGATTTGTAAATTCTTGTGCTGATACACCACGATACAGAAAGGTAGATGGTCTTTTGTTGTTCTTCTTTTTCCAACTGACAGTCAAAGGAAGGCTCGAACGACCCGGCCCGGCCCGGCCCTCTGCAAAAAACGTGTTGCACTCCCGCAGCAATGACGCTCAGAGGTCATATAGCAGTTATGCAGATATACAGAAGAATGGGGGGACAAAACATTTCGTAAAAGACAAACGAAAGGAAAATCAAAAAAAAAAATATAATATATAAAAAAATTAATAATAAGAACATGTAGAGAATGTAGAACCTAGAAACGTCGTCAAACTTGAACGGAGGAAAATGGAATGAAAACGAAAGTAAAAAATCTATTGGGGACATCATTGATTGCTCGCGAATGTATGCAAATCCGGTAGCGGGAAATTGACAACACGCCAGCTATTGTACTTGCATCGTTCGTGTATTTCAGTGCATTATTAACGATAAACTATATAGGTACATACATACATGCATGCACACGAATGTACACAGTTATGTACATATTTAAGTGTGCACCAGTGGCATAGATAGAATTACTAAGGAGCTCTATACTCCCTTTCAAGCGGACGCGTATGAATTAGGTGAGTTTTAGGCTTCATACATGTCGATAATTCAATAGGGGGAGGGGGGGGGGGAGGGGAATGTGTCGTCATTTCGCCAGAAAACCCCTTTCAACTAAATTCCAACAAGAATTCAAAGGAAGTGAACGGCTTAACATAGGTCAAGAATGACAATCGAGCTTCAATCAGTAATGAAGCTTTTTCTCTTCACTTTTGCACTGTGTCCGCGTGTGAGAACGTGGACAGAGCCACTGCCCTATCTCTGTCATTCGATCTCGGAAGTCGTTAAATTGGCTTATTTCTGTCTCCCAAATTTTGAGTAAAATTTTCAAAGCAATGAAGTTTTTTTTTTTTTTTTACCTTCTTCCTAAAGAAATTCATATCGCCATTTATTTCGCAATTCGCATTTCACATTTCATCATTTGATCACTTTGCAAAATCAAGAATTTTTATTAATTTTCTTGTTTCTCAGTTTTATCAAAATTTGATATTCTTTGCTTTTCCACTTTTCCGCTTTTCGCTTTTCCACTTTTCCACTTTTTCGCTTTTCCGCCGTTTCTTTGCTAAGCGACTGCAAGGTTATTTCGCGGTTCGCACTACACTGAAACTTCCTTCAATTAATTAAGTATATGCAAAAGCGTTTGTCTTTCTGGCTAAACGTTGACTCATTTTCCTCGAGTATAACTGTCCTGTTATGTCCTTGCTTCGCTCTCTTTTGCCGCTCTTCTGTTCATTTTAACATTTTACACACCAAAAATCACCAAAAGCAGAAACGTGTAAAAACTTTCAGCGAGCAAAAAAAAAAAAAAAAATTCTTCACAACTATTTCCTCCATCCAAGGACTTCAATCGAGTGTGTGATTGAGCAAAAAAACGAAAAAAAGCTCGTTAAATCTATTGTTTTGAGCTTAAAGTTCGATTCACGAAAATTTTTTTTTTTTTTGTTGCGCTACACGCACTCGACAGTCAATAGCGGTACCCACTATGCAGCTTCGCAAATGCCTTCGCAACTTTTCCCATCGTAAATTTTCATATAAATTTTGACAGTTGTTTGACAAATTTCTCATTTCCCACAATTTGCGAAGCTGCATTAGTCCCACTTATGTGTGCTCTTTTGGGACCGTCAAGTGTGTCCATCTTAATGGGGAAGAGAGTCATTACCAGGTATACATACTTATTGTATACGAGTATTTAGTATGTGTAAGCGGAAAGTGTTTTTACCGAAACAACTTTTGATCTTTTTAAAAAGGACAGTTCTCTCAGTCTCAGTGATTTTTTGGTCTTCTCATTTTGAAAGGGTTAATGCCAACTTTTCATTAGTCCGTAAAAATAAAAAAAATAAGCTACAGGCTTACATTGAGGGTCATTTTGGGTAGATATTTAATCTTTTTTTTTGAAATGCGATGTATCTTATTAAATACTTAATTTTCTATCGTATGCTTTTCTCTTATTGAAAAGACTCGAGGTACATCCTTGCAAGCGCAGTGAGGACTTTTTTTTGCTAAGGAAAAAGTCTTCTCAATAACTACCGGCATATCGCTAGGTGGTAAGAGTTCGGAGGCTTTCTTTCTTTCTTTTGTTTGCCAATATTTTTTGTATCGAAAAGGCACCTAGGAAGGAAAAACTTTCGGGCCACTAATTTGTCTTCACAGCCGCTCTCCTCCTTGGTATATTGTATTTACTCTTTCTCATGTCCTCGCAAAATATTTTCCATCCTATAAAATATCAAAAAATATCCGTTCGAGGAAAATGTCGTCTTGAAGATGTTATCCGCTGCGTTAGCAAGCACTATTTTTACATGGGTTTTCCGACCCGTACAATACCTTTTGATGATCAAAATATTTGTATATCTAACAAATGAATTACTGTACATTAGTGATGCAACGGATAGTGTATCCGGCCGAATGCCAGATACCGGATATCCGGCTGGTTGCCATGGCCGAATAACCGGATATTCGGCTACCGGTTAATAAATTTTTTTTTTTTTTTTTTTACATATTTTTCGGTTTTAAAGCCATATTTAACGGCGTAGCAATCATCCTGCCATTTGGTAGGAAAAAAATTTCGAAAATTATTTTTTGGCACAGGACACTTTTTAGTAATGATTTTTGCACGGAACTGCAATAAAAAAATCTCTAAAAATTGAAATTTTCTGTAAAAATGTTAGCGGACCTGCATACGGTTTCCTCCAGTCGCTCCATTTTCAAATCTGCATTCGAAGTACAAATACAATATAGCAAATGTGTAATGTGAGATATCTGGCGGCCGGATAAAGATGGTATCCGGTACTAAATTTAAGGCCGGATAGGCCGGATACCGGATAATGACCGGATAGGATGGATACCGGCTAATGGCCGGATAGGCTGGATACCGGATAATGACCGGATAGGATGGATACCAGATAATGGCCGGATAGGCTGGATACCGGATAATGACCGGATAGGATGGATACCAGATAATGGCCGGATAGGCTGGATACCGGATAATGACCGAATAGGATGGATACCGGATAATGGCCGGATAGGCTGGATACCGGATAATGACCGGATATCCGTTGCAACTCTATTCTACATAACTATGTAAGATGGCAAGCTAAATAATTATAATCGGCATTGACCGACAATAGCTCACAGTCATTTAAAAAAGAAGAACGCAGGCGCAGGATTCAGTAACAGAAACCAAAAAAAAAAAAGCTTTTTTCCTAAAACCCAAAAGCTTCTCTAACATATCCTTTGGCATATGACATTGTAGGAACTAAAAATATGCAACATGTGAGGGAGGATTTCTCGCGACACATTCAAAATATCTTATCAGACGGATTAGAGGTTTTTTTTGGCGCCATGTTTCCCCATGTAAGAATTCATTTGGATTTTTTTTTTTTTTTTTTTTTTTTTTTGACAAGCTCAAAGACGGCGCGTCGTTCGTTCTGTGACATCAAGCCATATTAAGGTTATTTGAAAGGAATTAACGTATGTAAGTCTGACGATATCAGTACATACATTCTTACATAGAAACATATATCCGGGATCTATTTATTTATTTTATTACTTGGACACATGCGAACAGATGCATACATATCTGCATACATATGTCCATCTATTTTTGTAGGCAATGGCCGCTCAGTCGTCCGTCCCTTTGATGACTTCCGACCGCTGAGTTGCGACGCTCGCACGCCCGCACGCAAGAAAGCAAATGTATAAACGGACTTTCGATTAATACAAGAACTTCCGATTATCTTCGTGCTCAGTCAGAGGGTTAAGCACCCTCTATGCACACATTCAAATTAGAGTGTGCGCCATAGCGTTATGTCCATGTCCCACTTACTGACGTCGACTTACGACTTACGGCCGCGAAGGTGTGCCTTTAATTGAGTGGCACGTCCAGCGCAATAAATGGGCACGGGCGTGATCCTTGACGGTTTCAGAATCCCCTCGATAAATAGAACACAATTGCATACATGAACAAAAAAAAAAAAAAAATGAAAATAAGCCATACATACACACTCATCTGCACGCAATCCTTATATTCATCAAACAGTGAATGGCTTTTTCCTTTCTCCGTTTCCTTCCTCTCTTTTGAACCTATTCTTTCGGACACTTTTGGGCGAGGTTAAAATTAAAATGAATGAAAAGAGGAGCAAACAAACAACTAAAAAAGAGAAAAATTGAAAATTTATTTTATGCCCTTAGGTTGGGATGCAGCAAGTTGCCGCAAATTCCCTTCTTCGCTGTCATGATCAGGATGGCGTGGAATGAGGCTATGTACAATTTAATTTACACACAGGTCCATTCATGTCATTGTGCACGCTGTGCGAAGTCAGTAAGTCATTGCTTCATTCATTAATTTCGTTGCAAAGTGAAATTTTCAATTTTTTTTTTTTTTTACTTTTACGAAATTGATGAGAGCAAAAAAGGCAAGCAGAATAGACCTTTTAATGAGAAATTTATTGAAATAATAAATCAATGTAAACATTGTGATTTTTTTTATTTTTATTTTAATTGAGAAGCGCTAATAAGATCCACATGACGATGGAGGCGAAGATTATTGAAGAGGTGGCGGGCGTTTCGGTCATGTAATTGCAAAAACAATAGCTTCGAGAGATGAAGAGTGGGATGGAGAGAGAGATAAAGAGAGAGAGAGAGAGAGAGAGAGAGAGAGAGAGAGAGAGAGAGAGAAGAGAGAGAAGAGAGAGAGAGTAGAGAGAGAGAGAGAGAGATAGAGAGATAGAGAGAGAGAGATAGAAGAGAGAGAGAGATAGAAGAGAGAGAGATAGAGAGAGAGAGATAGAGAGAAGAAGAGAGGAGATAGAGAGAGAGATAGAAGAGAGATAGAGAGAGATAGAGAGAGATAGAAGAGAGAGATAGAGAGAGAGAGAGATAGAGAGAGAGAGAGAGAGAGATAGAGGGAGATAGAGAGAGATAGAGAGAGATAGAGAGAGAGATAAGAGAGAGATAGAGAGAGATAGAGAGAGAGAGATAGAGAGAGATGAGAGAGAGAATAGAGAGAGATAAGAGAGAAAGAGGAGAATAGAGAAAAGAGAGAAGAAACAGAAGAGAGAGACAGAGAGAAGGAGAAAAGAAGAGAGATCAAGAAGGAGAACAGAAGGAGAACAGAAGAGAGAGAAGAGAGATAGAAGGAGATAGAAGGAGAAAAGAAGAGAGACAGAAGGAGAACAAGAAGAGAAAAGAGGAGAAAAGAAGGAGAACAAGAAGGAGAACAAGAAGGAGAACAGAGAAGGAGAACAAGAAGGAGAACAAGAAGGAGAACAAGAAGGAGAACAAGAAGAGAACAAAGAAGGAGAAAGAGAAGAAAAGAAGAACAGAAGAGAACAAGAAGGAGAACAAGAAGAAACAAGAAGGAGAACTAAGAAGGAGAACGAAGGATACAGAAGAGGACAAGAAGAAGAACAAGAAGGAAAACGGAAAGAAGAGAAGAAAACAAAAGTAGAGAAGAATAACAAGAAGGAGAACAAGAAGGAAAACACGAAGGAGAACAAAAGGAGAACGAGAAGGAGAACAAGAAGAAGAATACAAAGGAGAATAAAAAGGACATTAAGAAGGAGAACGAAAAGGATAACAAGAAGTAGAACAAGAAGAAAGAGAAGAAATACCAAGAGGAAGAGGAAGACAAAATAGAGTGTGAATTATACTAAGATGAAGAGACAAAAGAAAAACGGAGAAGAAGGATAAAGAGAAAAGAAGAAATGATGCATTTCAAGTTGGATATAAAAAAAAAAATTGAAAAAAATAATCAAACCGAACAATAATAATTTCCCATCTCACGCATGAATGCAGCGCCGTATAATTTTCCCAGTCACTCGCCGTTCGTTGCAATTTACGAATGCGGTACGCGGTCAAACGTTCGAGTCATCGTTTGAAGTCGTGTGACGACCGAAGATAAACATTTTACTTATAAATACATATTTATTAATTTTAATAACATGAAATAAAAGTAATAACGCGAATACATAATTGTTAAGCGCTCGTAATGCAATGTTCGTGCATCGCCAATTGCCTGCAAAATCAAACAAAGAAAAACTTCTCTGCCTCCTTCCCGCCCTCACCTTTCGCTCTGCCGCGCTCGCGCTCGCGCTCACTCTCACTCTCGGCCTCGACCTCTCCTGCCTCCAGGCACTTTCAAATTTGCGATCATGACGCGCAAAAGGAAATTGTACGGACAAAAGGCAAAAAAAAAAAATATAAAAAAAATAAAAATAAATACACAAACTTTGAATCGAAACGAAAGAAAAGTGGAAGCCAAAATCCGACGGTGAAGGAATTCATCAAACACGTCATTACCGCGCGTAGTATACGTAACAGAAATCACGGCCAAACATTCGTCGAACCTGCGCATTCATGCCTTCATCGTCTAATCGCGCCAGGCGCCTTCCCACCCGCAATGCCCACATCTATGGTATTCAATGCACTATCCCGTCTGTCTGCCCGTCCATCGGTTTGTCTGCCTTTCAGCTTGCTCTTTGTCTGCATAAATTTCCATGAGCCTTTATAGCTAACAGCTTCGCTAAATAAATGAGGCTCAACAACCGAGCTCAACTGATAAATATTATTAATAAATTGTATAAAAAACAAATTGAATACTACATAACTACATGGCTCGAACGTATGCATACAAACAAACATGTACTATATGTATGTCATACGCTTTTGTGGGCCTGAGTTATGTGCCCATTCAATTAATTTGGCCCAAACGATTTTAGCGGCAACGGATTTCATTTTTTTTTTTTATTAATTTTTCTCCCCCTTCTCGCATGAATGGTTTCTCAATGCGGTAGCAGCTTCTGTCAAGGATTCATTGAATTGACAGATTGACCGCCCAGCAGGAAAAGTCCCGGTGAAACCATCAATGATTTCAGCATGACATAAGAGCCGCGACTCCTCCTGTTTCTACACCAACTTTCTAATGAAATTTACACACAAACGGCATTGGCCGTCATGAGAGGACATGTCACCAGTTGGTCATCGAAATTGGAGTGGATACCTCCTGTTTCGCAAGAAAATGTCATCGTTCGGGAGTGATACAAAATGAAAATGAAACACGGACTATGTCATGGGAATTGCGATGAATAACACCTTTTCTCGATGACAATGTCATTAGAATTTAGAAGTACTCTAACTTTCCCCTTGACATCATCGGTGAAAACATTAATGAATTTTTCCTTTATGCGAAAAAGTCCGGCTGGGCGCTTTAATACGGACGAAAATACATACATTTGCTACTGTTATGATAAAATCGAAATAATATGTACATATATGAATAAAATCTAGCGATGAAACGATGATGATAACAAACCTCGAACGATCGGAATTGGCGCAACATCAGCACCGGCATCAAAATCGTTGATCCATTTGCGGAATCATAGTATAGGCGTGAACATTTTTGCATAAAAATATTCCAAATAATATTGGCCATCATCAATAGATGCCACTAAAATCAGCTTAAAAAACAAAATATATTGTTGCGACTGTGATTGCAGCGCTGTCTCATCCACAGGGTGGCATCACGGCGAGAATGCGCTGGAAATCGAAAATAGACGCACGCAGCGCAGCGTTCACCGAATGTTTGGCTGTATGAAATTTTTCATTGACTTCGGCTCACAGTCGTACTTATTCGTCATAGAAGAGAGCTTATGGCATTTCTATTGCACGGCTTTTTTAAATTATTTTTTTTATATTTTTTTATATTTTTTATATTTTTTTTTATATTTTTTAAATATTTTTTTTGTATTTTTTTTTTATTATTGTGTGTTGCTGCTTTAGATCTCTGCTTGTTTTTATTATAAATATTGTTGTTACCTATTCCTGCTGCTGCCGCTGCTGAGCATATTTAATTCACTTATTTACTTCTCATTGGCGTTTGTTTACATTTAAAGTCGTTTGCATAACGCGGGTCACGACGGAAATCGCCAAGTTTCTGGCTATCAATAAAATGAAATTTTTTCTTTAAATTTTTTTTTTTTTTAATTTTTTTTAAAATTAATTTCTTTGAAGTTTTTTTTTTTTTGTTACTACTTAGTATTATTATTATTATAATTTTTTTATATTTTTTATAATTTTTTTATTTGAGTTTAGAGATTTTTTTTTTTCTTTTGAGCGATACCGCCACCAAAAATATTAGCACCGACTCCCAGATGCCGCGACAGATTCCGCGGACGTCTTGACTTGAAAGTAACAAAACATCGAGTCGAGCAACACGCCACGGATTGGCACTAGCACTAGCGAATGCTTCAATAGACGAGCGACCGCATGCCTTTAGCCATAGACACCAAACCAAACCACACGGCACGGCACGGCACCGCAGCACAGCAGAGTCGCCTGCAGCTCGCCGCCGCGGCTTCTATGAGTAACGAAAATTATGGGATACGTGAGGCGTTGCGGCGAACGCGTGGAGGTCGTAATTTGTGGACTTTTAATACACTCAATCGAAATGATGTGGAAGCTTCCAAATGAATTGAACGCTATTCCCAATTTTACCGATAGAGCTCTCCTTCTTTCCTTTTGGTATTTTTATTTTTTTTTTTTCATTAAAAGAAAAATTTTTTTATTTAAATTTTAATGTTTTTTTTTCCTTTGAAGAATGAATTTTTTTTTATTTTAATTTGTTTTATTAAAAAAAATTTTTTTATTTTATTTTTTTGTATTAAAATTCTTTTTATTTTAATTTTTTTTTCCTTTGAAGAATGATTTTTTTTTAATTAAAAAATTTTTTTTAAGAAAAAAAATTTTTTTATTTTAATTTTTATTTAATTAAAAAAATTTTTTTTTATATTAATTTTTTTTATTTACTTAATTTTTTTTCCTTTGAAAAATGAATTTTTGTTTGCTTTGAAGAATGAATTTTTTTATTTTACTTAATTTTTTTTTTAATAAAAAAAATTTTTTTTATGTTAATTTTTTTTCAATTAAAAATAATTTTTTTATCTGAATTTTTTTTTTATTAAAAAAATATATTTTTTTATATTAATTTTTTTTATTTACTTAATTTTTTTTCCTTTGAAAAATGATTTTTTTTTGCTTTGAAGAATGCATTTTTTTATTTAAATTTTTTTTAATAAAAAAATTTTTTTTTATTTTAATTTTTTTTAAATAAAAAAATTTTTTTATTTTAATTTTTTTTTAATTAAAATTTTTTTTGTTATTTAAAATTTTTGTTTTTGAATTAAAAATTTTTTTTTTATTTTAATTTTTTTTATTTACTTAATTTTTTTTCCTTTGAAAAATGATTTTTTTTTTGCTTTCAAGAATGCATTTTTTTAAAAAATTTTTTTTAATAAAAAAATTTTTTTTTATTTTAATTTTTTTTAATTAAAAAATTTTTTTTATTTAAATTTTTTTTTAATTAAAAATTTTTTTTTATTTAAATTTTTTTTTTAATTTAATTTTTTTTTATTTACTTAAGTTTTTTTTCCTTTGAAAATTTAGTTTTTTTTATTTTTGTTTTTTTTTTTTTTACTTTGAAGAATGACGGAAAGTCGCTTTAAATTGCGATCTTGGAGAGTGAAACACTTCAATGGGACTGACCGATTGTATTGAATGAAGTACAAAAATAGTTTTTTCGCGACGATTTCTTTCCCCCGAACTGTATAAGCCGAGCTAATGACGAAAAGCACGACGCGCTAATAAAATTTATTGATTCAGATGCAGATGCATTACATTCGAAAAACTGCATGAATGAACAATTGAACGAAGTGAATGAATTCAGCGATCAATGCGATGAGCTGCCGCTGTCGCTGTCTCTGTCGCTATCTCCTAAAATGCTAAGAAAATGCGATGATGGCGATGGCGATGGGTGGGGGGATGGAGGGTGAAAGTTTCTTGTTTTCTCAATACGCTGGCTGAAAATGGAAATGAAAATATAAACGAAAATTCAAAAAAAAAAAAAGAAATTATGAAGCAACATGACTGCAAGAAAACCGGAAAAGCAGCCCTTAAAATTTTCCCAACACGCTAGCGTTCGGTTAGACTCAGCTTTTTGCCCTTTAAGTTTTATTTGTGTGTGTGTGTGTTGTATGTATGTATATAAGTGAGTGCGTGCCAGTGTCTAACTCTGCCTGTCGCTCAATTGTAATTTAACGCCTGTGATGCTATTGTTTGTTTTTTTTTCTTTCAATTAAAAAAAAAAAAACAAAACAAAAAAATGTTTATAAATACGTTAACGATTGTGTTTGGACTTGTGCCTTGCATCTGTTTATCGTGTCGCATATTTTAGCCGACTGAGCGACACACCTTTGACCAGTGAAAAACCGAAACCAATTGGATTGTGCGAGACCACTGAGTCACTGGGTTAAATTAGTCTCCAAACGATCGTGAACGGTTCTATGCAAAGGTGTGGAGGCTGAAAAATTCACCCCCGCCAAATATAATAATGGAAAAAATTTAAGCACATTATCGTTGACATACCTGGAAGCCATCGACGGATTCCGGAAAGCTTTCTATTTCTCTTTGGCCATGAACAAAACTTATTCCAGCCGATACTACTTATATTGAATTTTGTCCCTATAAATTCCTAGAGGGTCGATGTTCAACCAAAAATATTGCTAAGCACTCGAACAATTTATGTACTTTTTTCTCTACACTGAGCGAGCTTAATCATGATTTTTTTTAAAAGGGCGCATTGTTATTCACAGTCCTTTTGATTTTCGAGCAGAACAAAAATTTCAAGAGAATATCGGTTGAGTCAACAATAGGGATGGGCAATATGAGAAAATACATCGATATATATCGTATCGATTTATTTAAAAAGCATCGAAATTGAAACGATACTATCGCGGGAGAAATATCGACTTTTCGATATATCGACATTATAAATACCAATTAAAAATGACTATTGTACTGAAATACAGTACAGTGTACCTTCTGCTTAAGGAGAACCCTCCTAAGCGGACACTACTCTAAACTGACAGATTTCAGGAAGTTTCTAGTGCTCCTGCTTCTCAAATCTTTCCTTTTAAGCGAACACCTCTGTTAAGCGGACAGATCTTTCGGTACCGTAGGTATTTGCTTAAGACAGAGTACACTGTACATAATTTAGATAAAATTGGAGTGTAAAAAAGGACGTTTTCGAGTTCTCAGATGGAATGATAAGATATGATACGATAAGATAAGACATTAACGATTAAAATGCCGCTATATATCCAAGAGGAATAAGTGTGAAGCACATGTTTACAACGACAGACATACACAAAATATCGCTTTCGATGTCGGGAAAGGTATATCGATGTACGATATATCGCCGAGCAAAAATATCGGCATAAATTTTCGATATATCGTTTTAAAAATATCGATGTTTTGATATATCGATGTTTTTTGCCCATCCCTAGTCAACAACATTTTTGGTTGATTTGAAAGGAAAAATCTTTAATTAAATTTTTTTAACTTTCGGTATAATTCTCATTTGGTTTATAAAATAGGACATGTAAGACATTTATTCATCTTAGAACTTTTTAAGCATTGCGGAAGCAGTCATACGACAACGGAGTGATAAAATCGGATGAAGTCCATCCGGTGGCTATTTTTGGGGTTATGTTCAGCAGAGGGTTCTGTGGCCATTTGCTTTGAACGTTAATTACATTTGTTTTGACATTTCTTCTTTAATAGGTTTTTTAGATATTTTATTTTTTATTTTAAAAATTATCTTGTCATTTCAATTACGTCCGTGGTTAGTTCAACAATTTAAATTTAAATCCATTTTTGAAAATTATCATTTCAATTCAACCTGAAATATGGTCGATGCAAAAGGAAAATCTTTATTTTTTCCAACAAGAAAAATCGTTAAAATTAAAAATATTCCGTTTTGTATGTTTATCCTTTTGATTTAAACAGTTTTCTGGTTGATTTTTTTCTCTGTGTAGATGATTAAATCGCACTTGTGGCATGTCTGAAAATGATATTTTGTATGTACCTTCTGTATGCCTGTTTTACATAATGTAAACAACAACAACAACAATAATTAGATGCAGTCATTTTCCTAACAACTGGTTTTAAAAGCCGTTAAGTAAACAATTTGGGAAAATATCCATATACATATTTATGTACGAATCTATGATGAATAAGATTTTGCTAACAGATTCTCTCACAGCGACAAAGCCAGCTGTAATTAATCATAAGTATTTTTCGAATATTTTTGCGTCAAAATGAAAAGTTGTTGAGCTTTGGAGCATTTTGATTTCGCTGCCAAAGTGAACCCGATGATCGTCGCTGTTGTTCGAAAAAAAAAAAAAAACCTTTTATTAATTCAATTAAAATTCAATTAAATCCAGAGCAATATACGAGCGAATCACTATCAAAAAGTTGCTCATTCGTATCTGGCGCAAGGACATGATTTCCACTCACATCCTCGTGCCGTTTTGTCCGAAATGTTTTGCGAAGTTCGAAGTTGCCAACCAAGTTGCAGGAACTTTGCATAAAACGATTAACCCCAACATACGACAAGATCGCGTGACTATTTGCAGTTATCAGAAACACCAAAAAAAAAAAACAAAAACAAACAAACAAAAAAAGCCATAATTTTCTTTTTCCCGTTCTCATTGTCTATCTACGAAAATCGATATTTCAATGTAGTGATTCGGTAATGTTGAATGTTTTATCCCCTACAAAAATTTTCAGCTTCATTTAACCTACCTGCCCATGTATGTATGTTTCTATGTAGATAGTTGTTGCTTATTGCTATGCCTCGGAATTTTAATATGTAAAAAATTTTTTTAAAAATTTCAAAAAAAAAATAAAAAATTCAAAACAAAAAATCAAAAAACAAAAATTCAAAAAATTCAAAAATTTTCAAAAAATTCAAAATAATTCAAAAAATTCAAAAATCAAAAATTCAACATTCAAAAATTCACAAATTCCATTACGATTTAGTATGCCTATTAAAATGTTGAATTGTCAAATTAAAAAAAAAAGCCTACTTCAGTGAATAAAATATTCAAAAAGCACAATTAAATTCAAAAAAATTCAAAAAAATTAAAAAAATTCAAAAAAATTCAAAAAAATTAAAAAATTCAAAAAAAATCAAAAAATTCAAAAAAATTCAAAAAATTTAAAAAAAAATCAAAATATTCAAAATCCGAGCTTTACTTATTGCAATAGGGATATATTCGTTCTCTGCCAAAACTCAAAAAATTTCCGATTGTAAGAACAATGTTCGACAATGGACGGGATCGAACCATTTTTAAAGTTGCCTCCAGTACGAGGGTGTGTTATAAAAATCGCAAAAACTGCTCTAAAATCGAAACATTTCGAAGTATTTTAATGAAATTTTAAATTTGAGCTTATATTTAAGCCTGCTATTAAAACGAACATACGTAGTTAACTATTTATCTGTGTCGGTTATTGTATTGTCAGATTCACGAGACTATAACGCCCTTACTTGTTTTACCTTGGCTCTTTTTTTGTTTTAACCCTTGCGTTTACTGCGTTACTTCGAAGGTGTGGAAAACATTCTCCCACCACATCTCAATAATAAAAAAAAAAATTGGTATTTTCTGCTTAAAAGCTTTTTTACTCTACTCCATTCTTTTGGTCAAAGCGAAATTTTCAACTCCCATTGTTGCAGTTGAAAATGGAGTCGTGATTATTACGATAATAATGAAGTTCACTCATTTTTTTTTATATCTTTTCATGAGTAATTTAAATAAAACTTTTTTGTCTGAGTGACGCACACAAAGAATCCGATCGATAATTGCATTGCTAAGTTTTACAATGACCGTAGGATCTACTAGCAAAATTTCGAACTCAGATAGCAATGGAAGAATGAAGCAATAACGAGCTAAAAAAATTTAAATCCAAAAATATTAAGTACATTATTATCGTTCTCTGTCTCACTCTCGCATTATCTTATTTTCTCACTCTCTCTATCTCTTGCTGTCTCGTTTTTTCAATTTCTAATTTTCTCTCTATTGCATTCTCTTGCTCTCTATCTCTTTCCCTTTCCCTCTCTCTTTCTCCCTCTCTCGTTCTCCCTATCTCTTTCTCCCTCTCTCTTTCTGCCTCTCTCTTTCGGCCTCTCTCTTTCTCCCTCTCTCTTTCTCCCTCTCTCTTTCTCCCTCTCTCTTTTCCCTCTCTCTTTCTCCCTCTCTCTTTCTCCCTCTCTCTTTCTCCCTCTCTCCCTCCTCTCTTTCTCCCTCTCTCTTTCTCCCTCTCTCTTTCTCCCTCTCTCTTTCTCCCTCTCTCTTTCTCCCTCTCTCTTTCTCCCTCTCTCTCTCTCCCTCTCTCTCTCTCCCCTCTCTCTCTCTCTCCCCTCTCTCTCTCTCCCTCTCTCTCTCTCCCCTCTCCTCCCTCTCCTCTCCTCTCTCTCTCCCTCTCTCTCTCCCCTATCTCTCTCTCTACTCCCCTCTCCTCCCCCCTCTCTCTCTCCTCTCTCTCTCCCTCCTCTCTCTCCCTCTCGCTCTTTCTCTCCCTCTCGCTCTCTCTCTCTCTCCCTCTCTCTCTCCCTCTCGCTCTTCTCTCTCTCTCCCTCTCTCTCGCTCTCTCTCTCTTCTCTCTCTCCCTCTTTCTCTCGCTCTCCCTCTCTCTCCCTCCCTTTTTCTCACGCTCTCTCGTTCTTTCGTTCTCCTGTTCGCTCTCTCGCATTATCTTGCTCCCTCTGACTCACACTCGCTCTATCGTTTTCTCTCTATCTCTTTCTTTCTCTAATGAAACAAACTCAAACGCATGCAAATAATTCGCATCACATCTAATCAATAAATAGAATTGCAAAGTACTTGGAATTTTAAAACAGACGATGACCCAAATCCGCCAAAAAAAAAAAAAAAAAAAAAAAAGAACGTAACAAAATAAAACTGCTTCCACATCGCCATTGGTTGACATACTTTCCGAACGTAGTGTGTGACGGTCTTAGACGGGCTGCCTTATTTCATACTTATTAAAATTTTTCTCTTACCTTCTTCCCGATGTGGGCGCTTATCCATTTAAATGATTTTCCTCGAGTTAAAAACATGACGACACGAGAACAAAGTCCTTTCACTAACGAGCATATCCGTTGAAGCAGGATGTTGGACCTGCAAAGCGAGGGCTCCTGCATTGATCAAAGCAAAATGCCAATCATATGCGCAGATCCTTCAAGTAATGTTCTTTCTATTGATCCCAACTGTTTGTTTTTTTTGCTTTATTTATTTATTTATTTATTTATTTACTAATTTATTTGTCTATTTATTCGAAAGAAATTTTTAAGTTAGAATTTTTCTCTGAATAGTTTCAGCCAATGGCTTGAAAACAGGATATTTGCCTTGAATTGTAGCTACTTTCAGTTTATTATTTTTTAATACATGATCATATTAATTTGAAGCCCCTAAAAGAGGCGTCGTAAGCATTCACTTAATTTGTTTGTTTTCTGTTTATTTGTTGTTAATTTAGTTGCTTAAAAGATACAATGTGTAAGTCCACACGTTACGACAAGATAACGAGAGCCGTCTGCTGTCTTAAACGCACTGACGCGGTTTTTTTTGTTTTTTTTTGTATTTTTGTATTTTTGTTCGATTGCGTGCGTTGAGCAAATGCGGCCGATTGACTGACGGACGCGTTAGCAGGTAAGCAACTGAATGGGCCGAAGCATACATAGGTGAAAACGAAACGTGCAACCGTGAGGGCCACAACACTCATTTACTACGGCAATAATGACAACAACAAACAGTAAGTATTCAAAAGCAAAAAACAAAAACAGCAACAAACAACAAAAAACGCCTTAAAAGCGACATGAATGGACGGACGAATGGATGGATGGATGGATCATTTGGCGGTATTTGCACTGTGTTGACGCGCCAACAATTGTCAAGCAATGCCAGCAACACCAACACCAACAACAAAACTAAACTAACAGCGACAACAATAGCGACACTACCATCACCACCGTATCAGCATTGCCATCGCTACCCGCCGTATCGCATAAATGGGGCCCCCCTTTGGTAAAGGTGGGGGAGGACTTTTGTTTCGTTTCGCTCAGAGCCCTAGTTGTTGGCATATTTTTCAACGGCTTACAAAGAAATTCAATGGAATATGCAAACAAACGAAAGAATGCACTAAACGTTAAACAAAAGGAGAAGAAATAAAAAAATAAAAAAATAAAAAAAAAAAACGAGAATAGTAATAGCAAAGCTACTACATGGGACAAAGGCGAGAGAAGTCGAAACCCTAATTGAAATTTTAGCAAGCAACGCACGTTGGCGCTGCGCTGCGTTTGCGACGCCACGTCTCGCATTCCGTTGCGTTGAAAATCGTTTAATCGTCAAGCGTTACGTTACGTCGCCTAGACCCTAAAACTTTGGCGTTAAGTCTCGCCAATTTCGGACCAATTACTCTACTCATTAGAGAGAGATATCAGCGCTAAGAACAACGCTTTCTGGTTGCGTGTGTGAAGACTTTCTTTTTTTTTTTCATTTTGTTTTTCACGGGAAAAAACATAAGAGACTCGGTACCACCGGTTCGGCTCGGCTCGGCTCGGCTTGGGAAATACAGTTCTTATTCAAGAATTTCTTAATTCGAATTTCATTTGCGCCGGGTACCACTGTCGACTTTGTCGTTGTTGTTGCAAATTCAAAAAGAAAAAAAAAAAAAACAACCAATATTATTAGGTCCGATTCCCAGCGTTTCATATTCCACTGATTGACAGTGCGACTTTTCGGCCATACAAAACATTTCATTGTTTTTTGCCATTCGAACTCTCAGTGTACAGTGTACTCTCTCTCTCTCTCTCTCTCTCTCTCTCTCTCTCTCTCTCTCTCTCTCTCTCTCTCTCTCTCTTAAGCGGACACCTACGGGGGGACCCAAAAAAAAAAAAACTGTCCGTTTAACAGAGGTGTTCGCCTAAGTGGAAACTTATTTGAGAATTAAGAATACTAAAGCGTCGCGCATTTTGTTTTTTTGCGTTTTCTGAAAAATTAGAAAATTTTTTGATTTTTATAACAGCCCCTAGCACCCCTGGAGGTATCCTTAAAAATGGTTCGATCTGGTCCTTACCTTTTTTCCCGCATAACTAACACGTATAATAAATTTCGTGAAGATGGCTCAACTCCTTCGATAAGAGTAACGCTGATCATTTCTATAAACTCCGGCAGAAAACTCCGGCACGAAGATATGTATGTACGAGTACACTGAGCGAACGTAACCATGATCTTTTTTAAAAAGGGCGCATTGCTATTCACAGTCCTTTTGATTTTCGAGCAGAACAAAAATTTCAAGAGAATATCGGTTGAGTCAACAATAGGGATGGGCAATATGGGAAAATACATCGATATATATCGTATCGATTTATTTAAAAAGCATCGAAATTGAAACGATACTATCGGGGGAGAAATATCGAGTTTTCGATATATCGACATTATAAATACCAATTAAAAATGACTATTGTACTGAAATACAGTACAGTGTACCTTCTGCTTAAGGAGAACCCTCCTAAGCGGACACTACTCTAAACTGACAGATTTCAGGAAGTTTCTAGTGCTCCTGCTTCTCAAATCTTTCCTTTTAAGCAAACACCTCTGTTAAGCGGACAGATCTTTCGGTCCCGTAGGTATTTGCTTAAGACAGAGTACACTGTACATATTTTAGATAAAATTGGAGTGTAAAAAAGGACGTTTTCGAGTTCTCAGATGGAATGATAAGATATGATACGATAAGATAAGATAAGACATTAACGATTAAAATGCCGCTATATATCCAAGAGGAATAAGTGTGAAGCGCATGTTTACAACGACATACATATACAAAATATCGCTTTCGATGTCGGGAAAGGTATATCGATGTACGATATATCGCCGAGCAAAAATATCGGCATACATTTTCGATATATCGTTTTAAAAATATCGATGTTTTGATATATCGAGGTTTTTTGCCCATCCCTAGTCAACAACATTTTTGGTTGATTTGAAAGGAAAAAGCTTTAATTAAATTTTTTTTTACTTTCCGTATAATTCTCATTTGGTTTATAAAATAGGACATGTAAGACATTTATTCATCTTAGAACTTTTTAAGCATTGCGGAAGCAGTCATAAGACAACGGAGTGACAAAATCGGATGAAATCCATCCGGTGGCTGTTTTTGGGGATATGTTCAGCAGAGGGCGGGCTCTGTGGTCATTTGCTTTGAACGTCGAATAAATTTGTTTTGACATTTCTTCTTTTATAAGTATTTTAGAAATTTTTTTTTTATTTTAAAAATTATCTTGTCATTTTAATTATGTCCATGGCTAGTTCAAAAATTTAAATTTTAAATCCATTTTTGAAAATTATCATTTCAATTCAACCTAAAATATGGTTCATTCAAAAGGAAAATCTTTATTTTTTCCAATAAGAAAAATTTTTAAAATTACAAAAATTCCTTGTTGAAGCCGTTTTATATGTTTTTCCTTTTGATTTAACCAGTTTCCTGGTTAATATTTTTCTCTGTGTATATCAAGGTTTTCATGAGGAATTTTTTTATTTTTTAATAATGGGTATCGCCCTCTGGCGTATCGGAAGGACTGCGACCCATTTAGTTTATCTGTTCTTTTATGTCCTCTACCTTCCTTCTGAAAGAGAGGGCATTCAGATGTGTCTCGAGCCTTAGCTCGTCGTGAGTTAGAAATTGTTTGCTAAAGACTCTGTGTCTTAGCCTATACACAAGGCGACACATTCGCCTATTATATGGAATGCTGTCTCTTCCTCGTCCTCAAGACAAAGTCTACAACCGGAGTCTCCTACTAAGTAGTTGCATCCTGTGCAGGTGGTATCTTAGTTGGCCTGAGAGAAAGATAGACCAGTCTACCTATATTTGCTTTCCCTAGCCGTAGCAATTCTGAGTTCCTTATTTTATATGGGCTCACATTAAGTTTTGCCAATATTCCTTGTTGGACCGGAGTTCCCAATTTCTGAGACAATTTTTCGCTGTGGCAAAAGAGATGCCACAAAAGGATTCAGGGGCCGATGATTTTGGTTTGCAGGCCCATGTCTAGAAAGTTGATCTGCTGCCTCGTTTCCTACAATGCCCAGCATGATGGCCGGGAACCCAGCATAGGCTCATTAGGGATAGTTGATATTCGAAAAATAATCGACTTCGATTTCAGCGATACGTATCGATATATCATGCATATGGAATATGCATACACAGATTAGCTCTGTAATATAAGTACCAAAAATTTATCCAACAAAAAAAAAAAAAAATTAAAATCTGGAAAAAAATAACTCCCCCGCAGGAAGCATTATTATATTATTTTATGGAATCGGTGGATACTCAATCTACATTCAAGAAACGTGAGTGGATGAAGTGGGCTGTTTTTTTTTTTTTGTCGTCCAGTCCTGAACAGCTGCCGATGCTTTTTGCAGGTACCTACTTTTGAAAGCCAACTCGTAACTCGATTTGGAGGTCAAAATGCACTTGTACAATGAGTTTTATAACTGTGTCAAAATCCATACTTTTATGTAAGATGGAACGCATCGAAAACAACAATAATAATTGTAATAATAACAACAACAACAGCGGATAGCGGATAACCGAATCGCGGTATAATAATAATAGTAATTTAGCAAGGAAAAAATTATTTATGGACTGTGTGCGTGTACATGTCATGCCGAAGGATTGCATAATGATCATTGGAAAATAAATGGGATATGCTTATAATAGTAATTTAGGTTGCACATGACTTAAAGCCGATTAGATAAGCCAACTCAGGGAGCTTTGGCAAAAGAAGCTCAAACGGATGGCAAAAGAAAAATGTAAACAAAAGCTTAGCTAGATCGGATATACGATCAGTGTTAAAGATCTCTCTATATTAAAAGAGTGGATCATCCAGCTGTGCTGGATTTAAAAATGTCCATTACTTCAGGAGTTTGCCGAATTGACGAAGACTTGAGCAATGAAAGGAGATATTCTTTAGCAGTCCTCCTCATTGATGAAGTTTAAGTTCAAGGACTTTGCTCAAAATGCTAAATTTTTATACATACTTGATGTTTAAGAAAGTATTTGGTATTGATATGAACACATATTTACTGTATGTACGTGCATAAATCCACAGTGAAAACGTTTAAAGGAAACTCCTTAATTTGCTCATCTGCTGCAAAAAAGAATTTGCGGGGATATTCCCAGTATCGCATTCAAGGAATCTCCAATCTCAGTTTCACTTTCATTGGTGAGTGGTGAGTGGTGAGTGGCGAGTGTCGTATTCGCCTGATCGCGTTGCTTACTTTCGTTTTTGTTTTCCTTCTTTTTTGTTTATCTTTTAAGAGCAGGCAGCGGGTTTCCAGATCCAAATTTGGTCACACTAAACTGTGTGACGAAGGCTCACGGGTGCGCGCGTTCATCGTTTACTAGCATTCACTAGCGGCGACTGGCCGCTCTTAACAATGCTAACTGTCAAAGTAAGCAAAAAAGCATTGGGGGGAAACTCAAACACACACACACACACACAAAACGATCATGCAAAAAATGTGAAATGAAGCAAAAAAAAAAAAAAATCCTAAAAATAAAAAAAAAAAACGTTAAGAAAAACGCTTTTCTAACTAAATCGTTTGTTATGTTTTTATCTTGATGCCGAGTCAGCTTGATTTGTTGGAAAAATTGCGATTTTTGGCATTTTTGCGAAATTTTCCACGCAGCGAAGGTACACACGAACGCGATCGAATCGCCGCTAGCAGAGATCACTTTCGAGCAACGAACGTGTCCTCCCTGAACGGAGCTTATGAGCAAATCCAACAAATTCATCCATCTGGTATTTTTTGCGGCGCATTATGGTCTGGTCTGGTGTGGCGTGGTGTGTCTTGGTTTGATCACTTTAGAGCTCTTGTAGCTCCAATATTTTCTATTTAGGGAAGCATCATTAGCTTCCATTTCATTCAAACATTGTACATAGTACAAGTGTATTATGGATCATGACAAATACATACATAGACAACGTGAGAGAAAAAAATGATGATTTGCTCTTTGCTGCTTCTATGTTGCAGCTTCTACTGATGCTGTTACTCTTCTGCCGAAAATTATGAAATAAAGATGTTAGTAATGATGATGATTATGTTGATTATGTTGATGATATTGATGATTTTGATGATGATGATGTTGATGATGTTGATGATGTTGATGATGTTGATGATGTTGATGATGTTGATGATGTTGATGATGTTGATGATGTTGATGATGTTGATGATGTTGATGATGTTGATGATGTTGATGATGTTGATGTTGTTGATGATGTTGATGATGTTGATGATGTTGATGATGTTGATGATGTTGATGATGTTGATGATGTTGATGATGTTGATGATGTTGATGATGTTGATGATGTTGATGATGTTGATGATGTTGATGATGTTGATGATGTTGATGATATGATGTTGATGATGTTGATGATGTTGATGATGTTGATGATGTTGATGATGTTGATGATGTTGATGATGTTGATGATGTTGATGATGTTGATGATGTTGATGATGTTGATGATGTTGATGATGTTGATGATGTTGATGATGTTGATGATGTTGATGATATTGATGATGTTGATGATGTTGATTTTCTTTATGATGTTGATGATGTTACTAATGATGACAAAATGATAATGATGATGACGAAAATACTGACGATAATGATGTTAACGATCACATCCTTAAAAACAATGGTGGAGGTGAAAATGTAATCTATAATCATTATGATGATGTATTTGGTAATGATAATGATGAAATTGATATAAGAAATACATATAATGTTAAACAATGATGGGTGCAGTAGGTTATTTGAAGGATCAACGCAAGATTTCGGATAATTGCACAGGTTATCAGCCATCCATATATGTACTTATGTGTGTAAGTGGGTGGATTGCCTACCAAAGTAGCAGCATCCAAAAAATTAACAATAGCACACAGCGTCGAGTATTGGATGACAGGACTGAAAGCTCTGGCCCGTTTGTGCCAATCGCGACTGAATGAGAAAGTGAAAAACATCTGCTAGAATTGTGGTCCACGGACGACATACATATGTACTCGTATGTATGTATGTATGTGGTTGACCGAATGCGTTAACATCTTCGCAGACATTCATCCAATGACGATGACAATGTTGTTGCTAAACTGCGACTGCGACTGTGAATGCGAATACTCCTGCCCCTGTGACAATGGCTTAATCTTAAGATTGCAGATAAGAGTCTACATATATGTTTGTGGGTGTGTGCGTGCGCGCGTTCGCCTTGAGTAAAATTGCTTCAAATGGGGAAAATCGCCCGCAACTAATGCCTTAGTTCACCACAAAAGAGCAAGATTTTGCGCGAATCAAGCTCCTTTCGCGGTCTACTGCCATGAGTTCATTCGTTCATTCGGTTGCGTATATAGAAATCGAAATCGATTAAATGGCAGCGATAAGTTTTGCGAAAGTTTCTGGCTCGGAATGAAATCAAGTTTGGTGACTATTGTTTTCAATTTTGTGATGGGAACATTGAACTTGTTAATCGTCGAATTGATTATTGTGGGTGATCGATTTATGCCGATGCGATACAAGCACTAACATGAGAAAGCCCAATTTGTGACTGCATTCGGCAGCACAAGGTATCGATCCCAAATCGAATTCACTTTCATTTCAAGGCTTTTTGAGTTCGCTGAAGAACACGTCAAGAGGATTGTGTGTCTTTTTGTTGTTATGTCCGCAAAAGCTTGAGTGTTATGAAAGTTGAAATTGTTCATGAGCAAAAGATATCATTGGAACTTCACCGTGCTGTGCTATAATATCAAGAATTCTTTGTACTACACTTTGTTGTCTTTAGTTTTGCCAATATTATATATAGGTATATATGTATATAATTGACATAAGAAAACATACATATATATTAATGTACATATGTGCATACTAGGCGGCTTTGTTCTGTTTGCTCTTGCCGTGTTGTCGTCGTCGTTGGGCTTTGTTTTATTTTGTGCTCATTGCAGAAATTGCTGCAATTTCTGTTGTGTTGTCATCGCCATGTTCCCTTTATTGCTCGAAATCCCATAAAACTAGGTTACTGGCGCCTTCTCTCTTTTTTTTTGGTTTTTTTGTTTTTTGTTTTTGCTGGTCCGCGCTCGGTACAACTTAACAAGATCGTGTCATATGATTTTTATCTCTTACGACAACATTTGCCAGCCATCGAGCCAGCCAGCTAACCACCAGCCATTCAGCTCTATAGACAAAAGAGGCAGGCAGACAAACAAATGACGAAGAAGGGAAAAAAGAAAAACGAATGAAATAAATTGACTCACAGGGCAAGCAACAAGGGCTGGCTCTCCGTACTATACCGCCAAACCAGCTACTACTAATGCCAGTACCTATATGAGAATTGAAAATGAAAAGGAAACAATAGCGTAGAAGTACCTACAAAAATAGGCAAACACGATCATGCATGCATGCTCTTGGACATTTGGCTTTATGTCCATGCATACTTAAAACGGTTTGATCACAAATCGTCGACAGGAAATCGAAAGCTTTCAATTCACTCAAAATCCATCGACAACGGATTTCAGCAAAAAAAAAAAAAAAAATTGTGAAAAAAACCCAAAAGCAATGCAAAACAAAAGAGAACCAAACAAATGCATATTTTTTATATTTCATTTAGATATTTAATTTTCTCATCTTATTTTCAAAAAATTTATTAGACATATCGGGTACCAAATTAACGGAAATCGATCCAGCATTTTGAAAAAAATAAAAATTTTTGGTGTTAATTGCACACTTTTCATACCAAAATGGCTTCGAAAGTAAAAAAAATTGAAATTTTTTACTTTGACCGTTTATTTTTCCCTCAATGGGTCAAATTTTTACCATCAATTTAATTTTTCCTAAAAGCACATACAATTGGCTTTCGAACTGCATTTAAGTTTTTTTTTCTACGATGAACCATTATCGTGGGTGAATTATTTTTCTCGACTTACTGCCTAAAATCTTTATGGCCCTATAACTCCTCAGGGGTGCTTTTGCGGCCCCACCAGTCCTTTACGATTTTTTGTTCGTCTTGACATCCTCTATCACCCTGCACCGGATGTACTAGCTCTCGTGAAACACCCTGTATATGTATGTAGGTATTTCTACACGGACGTGACAGTTACTTTAGCAATTTAAAGTCTGGAATTGAAGAATGTGGAAAATGGTAATGATGTTTCTAGCTATTATCACGCAGCTCTTCCGGAATTTTATACTTATCAAAGCTTTATGCAGATCAGAAAGGCAATTAGATATGCTCGGACGTGACAAAAAGTTTACTTTTTTCTGGAAATACCCATATATGTATATAAATACATATATGTATGTATGTTTTGAAATATTGCTAAGCCATCAAGTAACCATGGCAAATACGTTCTATATTCGAGGAGAATTTATTGAATCCAGCTAGCCGGCAAAAATACTACATATCGCACTCCTTCTAAAGTGACACAAAAAATTTTTGAATTTTGAGTTATGATGGATCTGTTCCTAAGTCACCTGTCTACCTGCAGGAAAAATTCATTCCGTTTTTCCATATTTAAGGCCGAAAAAAAGCCGTAATGCCTTTCGTTTTGCTTTGATTGACACTGCGATGCATTTTGTTTTTTGCGTTTTCTGAAAAATGAGAATTTTTGAGTTGTGTCACCTTAAAGAGGATGCGATATGTGCATCGATCCATCCTTTGTCCTCACCTTCATTTAAGACCTTGCATACTT
Source organism: Chlorops oryzae (assembly GCA_020466095.1). Classification (NCBI taxonomy): domain Eukaryota; kingdom Metazoa; phylum Arthropoda; class Insecta; order Diptera; family Chloropidae; genus Chlorops; species Chlorops oryzae. The sequence goes on from CM035806.1 coordinate 165,175,688, forward strand.
TTGCTTTCGCCCTTTCATTTTCTTTTGACTTTTGCAGCAGGCATGATTCTGGCCCGAGAAATAAAAAGGATTGCAGAAGAAATCTTTTTCAGGTTTAACTTAACTGCAAAACGGTGTCCCTTCTTTCGATCAACTTAAGCCAGTGGCTATGATGAGATAATTTCATTTATTATTATATTTTTTTAATTTTTTTTATATTTTATTTTGTGTTCATACAACACTAAAAATAAGAAAACTTTCACTCTTCATTGATCGTTGATCAAAATTTTGATAAATTTCTGACATAAGACGATGGAAAGTAAGGATATTGCGTAAAAGCAGAAATATCGCGGCCAGTGCTTCTTGATTATACTTACAACAGAAGCAGTTAAAAAAAAAAACTCGTTGCTGAGCAAATGTAAAAAGCTTTTGAGAAAGAAGAAAGATATTTCCTATATTTTCAATAAATCCAGGGATTATTTTCATCCCTAAATGAGTCATTTGTAAGTCCTAATACGGACGATATTATAGCCGGTCATAGTCTCCTACGCGCTCATGCGCTTAAGCTGAATCTGGCAGACTCCGACGAGTGTAGAAGATGCTCTGAACCTGGGGCACGAGAAACAGTCAAGCACATCTTTTGCCACTGCCCAGCTTTTGCCAGAACGAGACTTCAACTGTTCGGGGAACCCTGGCTCGTCGACTCAGAGTGTATGACGTAGTATAACCTGCCAACTCTCCTTAATTTCGCGAAGAGGACTGGCATGTTGCGGTAATCATGCGCCCTCAAAACCTTTACTCAACGACACCACGTTTTAAAAATTTACACTGGCATGGCTACGGAACCGTTGGTTCTATGTCTGGTCTCATTGACCATCCAGTTCAACCTAACCTAACCTAACCTAACCTAACCTAACCTAACCTAACCTAACCTAACCTAACCTAACCTAACCTAACCTAACCTAACCTAACCTAACCTAACCTAACCTAACCTAACCTAACCTAACCTAACCTAATACGGAGTATTACTACAAATAATGAACTCATCTAAGAATATCAGTCAAATGAGTCGAATAAAGTTATGTAGGAAACACACAGTGCAACAACCCTTGCTTTTTCATAAAACAATTAAAACAGAATCTAATGTAGGATACACACAGTCCAATCCAGTGTACAACCAAGCCGGATTGGACGATAGATTGGATCGTTTTGTAGCAGATTTGGAAGACCGATTTTCGGTTGATACAACGATTAGACGAAAATCAAAACGTTTTGATTCTTTGAAGTTGGAAGCCATGGTCGTCCAACGTGATGGAACGTTTGTAGCGATGTTGTACCAACTTCAGTCAAATTTATTTCTACGAAGGGAACAGTCCCAAATGAAGAAAATAACATAAAATAAAGTGAAGTTGGGTTGGACGCTGTACAATGTATTGAAAAATATGGGTCGAATTCAATTACAGCCGTTGATGCAACGCATTGTACAATGGATAGGAGTGTGTGTATGCTACATTAGAATAGATTGGGTTAGGTTAGATTAGATTAGGTTAGGTTAGGTTAGGTTAGGTTAGGTTAGGTTAGGTTAGGTTAGGTTAGGTTAGGTTAGGTTAGGTTAGTTAGGTTAGGTTAGGTTAGGTTAGGTTAGGTTAGATTAGGTTAGGTTAGGTTAGGTTAGGTTAGGTTAGGTTAGGTTAGGTTAGGTTAGGTTAGGTTAGGTTAGGTTAGGTTAGGTTAGGTTAGATTAGATTAGATTAGATTAGATTAGATTAGATTAGATTAGATTAGATTAGATTAGATTAGATTAGATTAGATTAGATTAGATTAGATTAGATTAGATTAGATTAGATTAGATTAGATTAGATTAGATTAGTTAGATTAGATTAGATTAGATTAGATTAGATTAGATTAGATTAGATTAGATTAGATTAGATTAGATTAGATTAGATTAGATTAGATTAGATTAGATTAGATTAGATTAGATTAGATTAGATTAGATTAGATTAGATTAGATTAGATTAGATTAGATTAGGTTAGGTTAGGTTAGGTTAGGTTAGGTTAGTTAGTTAGATTAGATTAGATTAGATTAGATTAGATTAGATTAGATTAGGTTAGGTTAGGTTAGGTTAGGTTAGGTTAGGTTAGGTTAGGTTAGGTTAGGTTAGGTTGGTTAGGTTAGGTTAGGTTAGGTTAGGTTAGGTTAGGTTAGGTTAGGTTAGGTTAGGTTAGGTTAGGTTAGGTTAGGTTAGGTTAGGTTAGGTTAGGTTAGGTTAGGTTAGGTTAGGTTAGATAAGGTTGGGTAAGATTAAGTTCGGAAAGGTAAGATGAGGTTAAGGGGGCTGTCTTATAATGACACACTTTGACCTTAAGTCCGTTGAGATACCCCGATCCCGTTAGTAGTTGACCACTTATTTCTCCTGCAGTACCGCTAGGGATCCATCGTTTAACACGATGAGTGGATCGCGCATGCTACCACTGGACTCACAAAACTTTTCCACTTTCCAATTACGGTTTGAGAGGTCAAGGTTGCTGAGCTGCAACAGTTGCAGGATTTTCTCAGGCGAGTATGGCCTGAGTAGGGGTAACCAAGCCTTTGATTTTGGACGGCTTGGGATCTACTTAGTTCCTGGTGATCGCTTGAATTTTAGCGCCGGTCCAGATTTCTCTCACTTCTTCAATGGGTGGCTGGCTTGTACAGATCCGCTAAGCGTTGATCTGCACATGCTTTTAGTTTCACACGTCCCTGATACCAAACTTGCGACCCTACAAGCTGAAGAGGGACAAGGATGGGCAAGAACAATCTTGCTGTAGCCAGCTCAACCAACTTTTAGTTTCCCAGAGATGGATCCGTCGCTCTTATTGGCGTCTATGATAGCCCATGCTAGAGAGGCTTTCATTATCTCCCTACAGGGGTGGGCTATATTTGGCTTTTTTTTCCACCTTATGGGGCGGAAGGAAAAGCAGTATCCGCTTACCTTTGCCGCTTTTGAGTTGGCCCTGCGACAGGTGGCAGACTCTCGGGGCGAACCCATTCAATGGATGGCTTTTCACCTTCCATAAGGGACTCAAGAGCAGAGTGCTCGAACCTTGATAGAATCCGCAAGGCGGCTGGCTTCGTCTTGGTTTCCTATATATCTACGCATTATGAAATATATTTTCATAGTACAATTTTAAGATTAATGTTTTTTGAATGGGATCCTCTAACCAATGCAAGCGCAAACATCGAGGGCGATTCTTTAAAATTAAAGAAAACAAAATGGATTGAATTGTGATAACGCTGACCAACGGTGGCAAAAATGATTGTTAATCATCCTGTCAACAAAGAGTTTCCTTCCTCAACTGCCATTGTGTCATGAAAAATTTATTTCTTAAAATATGCGAAAAGGTGGACACTCCTCAAATGCACACGAAAGCGAGAGATATTCGGAGATATTTTGCTCTTAATGATGGGAGAAATATTAAAGCAAAAAGAAAACCATAGATGAAAAGTTACTGGCGAATGGATTATGTGGACAAGCACTTGAAGTGTAATGACGTGTTTCCTGAAGGTTTTGAAGTCCTTGCATAATGTCAGGCTTTTTTTTTTTTTTTTGGTCTTTGTGTAAGCTTCTTTCAAACGAAATAACGAAACTGTCTTCAAGTCATCGTAAATCTTGAAAACCTGTCATCAGAATGTATGTATGCATGTCTGCGTTTGCGTTCGCGTTCGCGCATGCGCTCATATCGATATGCATTTTGCTAACGGAATGAATGAATGACTGACTGACTGACTGACTGACTGCCTCTGTCGCCGACAAGTGAATATGTTTGCATAAAATCGAAAGTTTTGCGAAAAATAAAAACAAAAATCACCCAGCATTGATGTATGTACTTACCGGGCGTACCGTGGCCGTACAAGTACAAACAAGGAAACATGTCAGATGATGAAATGAGAATGAAAGTCGTCGCCGTCCCAGAAGTTGCCATAAATTGACGTACGAGGAGGTGCCGCCGCTGATAGAAAGAAAGTGAAATGCCGTGCGGCACAGCAGCAGGAGCGGCCGCAGGAGCAGTCACCATGCATGTGAGATGGCCATCATGCAAGAAATTGATGTGACCGATCGCGCCAAGCGAATCGCAAGCGCATCAATTAAAAATGTGTCACCCAGCCGTGTGGTGCGGTGTGATATCTCTTCGAGAGAAATGAATCGGACGAAATGGTTTTGACCACAAATCAAAGCGTTCAACGACCGCTCCATGCGAGCACAAGGCACCCAGACAAAAGGCAACAGCAAAAAATTGCTCATGCAACCAATGGTATGCGCCTTGACGTGCACACACACACACACACACACACAGACAGACAGACAGAGCAGAAAGCCGTCATTCGCACGCTTTTCAAATCTTGTGCAGAACTTTCAATTTCAACTTCAATTTCAATGGCTGCACATGTCGTGCGTTCAAGCGGCAAGCGGATCAGCAACGTTGAGCCATCAATCGACGTGTTGCGTCGCGTCGCGTTGTACCGCATTGTGTTGCGTTGCGTTGCAGCGACAAAGGTGGCCGAGGCATCGGTTTGTTGTTTTTTATTTTATTTCTTCTTCTGCTCCGACGGTTGGTGCTGATTGATTCGATGTTGCGCCGAAATGCGCCATCATTGCGTTCAGCTCATTTGCCCGGTTGCCCAGTTGCCCGGTTGATCGTTTGTGTATGCGATCGTGTGTGCGCGCGTCTCCAAAGGGGACCCATATTTGGGTGACAATAACGAAGCAAATACCTTTAAATGAAACGCAGTTCACTCGTACTTTATTATGCACAGCTGCAAGTCATGATTCTTCTTCTTTCTTTCTTTCTTTGCTTTTCTTTTTATTTGTAACCTTTGAAAAGGTTTTCCCCCTTAGCTGTTGTTGTTATTGTTGTTTTTTTTTATTGTTTTTGTTGCTATTTTAGTTATTGTGTCGTTCAAAGGATTGAATACCAGTTCACCGAACGTCTCCAAAGGCATTCGGATATGTAGCCGCGAACGATCGAATGTAGGCGCGCACGCATGCGCACGCAGACAAACGCGCTCCCATGAAGTAACGTTGGGGGAAAAAAGTACATGGATGAAATGTATGCGAGACGGGGACTTCAGTTAATAAATCACGGCAGTTATCTTAAGTGGATTCTTAGCCGGAAGTCATATTGAATCAATTCGCGCGCGCGCGCAGCAAATCACCAAATCACCAAGCATCGCGTTTGCGAATTTCTGAATTTCTGAATTTTTAAATTTCTGAATTGAAGTTCGCGCATCGGCTGCGCTTTCTCACGCTGTTAAAGCACGCTACGACACGCCATGGCTGCCACGCCGTGCCCGGGCAATCGACTTGCGACTTGCGGCTTGGAAATTGACATACTTTTCATTGAGCGAGGTAAATTTTCATTTCGCTTCGAAATTGATTAATTGTGAAAACATGGAAAATGCTGTCCTCCATATTGCATATTAAATATTCGGCATCGGATTCGGCATCGCGACGGGATGAAGGCAACTCCTTCATGGTATCTTTTTTTCAATTCATTTATTTCGTTTATCGGTGTTCAATTAAAAAGCATTCTGAAACGCTCCCATCGTGATAATAAGGATATGCAAAAATAATATACATACCTACAGTCGAACATCCATAATTGGAACTTTTTGCTCTCGAACTGAATTGTAGGTACCTACAACTATGAGAGAGAGAGAGAGATTCCCCAATTCGAACTCGTCATTTGATGAAAAATTTCTTTTATACTAATTTTTTTTTCCAACAATGGTGGAACGAGTTATGGGAGAATGACTGTAGTAGGTACCCACATTTATGTGCTACATACATATATTTGGTATTAGGTGTACCATAGCATGGGAACATTGAACGCTGCCCATAAGAAAATTCCTGCCACCCGCTATGGAGATAGTCATGTGTAGTGTTATGTATGTATGTATGTATGTATGTATGTATGTATGTATGTTTAAACGCGAAAACACAATTAGATAGGAGTATGCATGTGAATAAATAAATACATATCCCAGTAGTCAGCGGAGCCACCACAACACTAGCGATTTCACTAGTCACTAGGTCTCGGTGATCGGTCCCTTTCCTATCCAAGACGCTGGCGAATTTAACATTACGATCTCATTGCCGGGGACAGGTCGCTTTTATGCGCCACCTTTAACCAGTCATTTCGCTAGCGAAAAGGGGCAGGAAAATGGCCTAGCACCAGCGACTGAGAAAAAAGAAAAATTTCATTTTTTGTTTTGACTTTTTTTTATTTATTTAATTAACGTGCTTAACGAATTTTCTCACTCCAAAAATTTTTTACTTGAAAATGAACCATTAAAAAAAAAATAATAATAATAATAAAACCTTAAAAATTTAGTGGAAAATGTTTGTCTTCCAAAATAACTGAAGTATGAACAAAAAAAAAAAAACTGTAATTTATAAAAAAAGTAAAAAATTTAGGAAAAATTCTCGCCGCCAGCAGGGATTGAACCCCGAATTTCGCGGCTGTCGCATCGCAGTTTGAACCACTGAGCTATCGAACCCTTGTCGGGCAATTGATCAGAATGCGAAGTTAAAGCAGACAACAGCAAAAACAATCATACGAAGCGAATAGTGAAATGTGAACTGAGGCCTATCTACTCTTTCAGGTTCATGTAGGTAGGTGAAATGGCTAGTCATCAAAGAACTGGCACAAATTTCGGGGGGCGACCTACTGACTACTGGGATATAAATATATACATATATAAATATATGCACGTGCATTTATGAACACGTGAATGCGGCGAGCGGCCTGACCCCTTCAGCCACAGCGACATACATACATGCATGCATAAGACAAGACGATATGAGCTGGCGGAATACATTAGCCGTAGTAGGCCTGACCAAAAAGTCCTCTCGGATCGAGAGGCTATGAGTCAATATCGTCGCTCTGCAAATTTCTTGCACGAGTTTCAATTTTTCTTTTTTTTTTTTTTTGTTTTTGTTTTTGTTTTAATCCCCCTCCCCCTTCTGCTTTTTTTCTTTCTTGATGTTTTTATTGTTTTGTTTATTTGTTTTTCTTTCAATTTGATAAAAATCAGCATGACACGATCTTATATCCTAAACAGGCGCCAGTAACCCACTTTTCGGGCATGCTTTGCTGCAAAGTTATCGCGAGCCTGAGACGATGCAAAAAAAAAAAAAAAGAAAGGGAAACCAAAATGCATTTAAAACTTATCGAACGAAATGAAAACGAAAAGGGCAAGAATTTCACTTTTCATTGTTCTTTGTTAATTTTTTTTTTATCATCAGGCCCGGCTTGGCCCCGGATAGAGGCAAAATGCCTTGTTGGGTGGCAGCATGAATTTGGTCGAGATAAATTTTGACGATGAAAATCGAAATTTTATTTCTCTTATTAAGAGGCACAATGTATGTTTAACCAAGCTGTAGATATTAAAATAAAAATATTTAAAAAAATTATTGAAATTTATATTAAATTTTTTTCAAATTATCAAAGGGTCTGGCGGGTTGCGGCATCATGAAAGGAATTTTAAAATTTTGTTGATTTTTCTATAGGTGCCATCTAAAAACACTGTGGAGACAACTTTTTAGATTTTTACTTTGAACGGTCCTTGAAATGTCCTTGAAAATCCTTTTTTATTAAGCCTTTTTTCAAAATTTTATATCTCAAAAACTAATTAAGATAAGAATATGAAACAAACGTTGGCCGATTGCTAATATAAAAGGAAATCGGAAATTTTTTTTTTTTAATTTTTACACTGAGAAAATTTTTTCCACAAAACTAAAAGAGAATTTTAACAATTTTTTGCAGTGTATTCCCAGTTTGACGCCGCTCTACAAATTTTAAAAAAAAATACCTCTAAGTATTTACTTTCATTTTAAAAAAAGTTTCATTCTAAATAAAATGGCGCAACAGTGAGATATTCAAAAAATTACAAGTGCACATAGATGTCCAGTACTAATTTCCAGTACAAATGTACGAAAATGATACAAAACACATTACTCATACGCATGTTTTTAAAAATTTAATATCTCCAGAAATAAAAAGATAAAAATATGAAACAAACGGTGACTTATTGTTAATAAAACAAGGTATTTTTTAAAACATTCAAAAGGTTTTAAAAAAGCTGAAATACAGAACAAAATAGTTAAATTTTTGTTTTATTTTTTGTGCAAAAATTTTTCTCAGTGTAAAATTTAAAAATAATTTTCTATATTCCTTGTTTTATTATTAATATAATAATTGTAATGAAAAAAATAAAAATTGGCAGCACCGTTCACTAGGGTGTCCCAAAAAAAAAAAAAAAAAAAAAAAAACAAGTAATGTTATATAGGCGAGCCTGACAATAGTAATACCGAACAGACACACATGTTGAAAAATTTTTAATATCAAGAGGTGTTTAAACAAAGGGGCCCCATATACCGACTTTTGTTAAATTTGTTTTATGAAAACTGCCCCTTTGCCACGACTTTTCAAATTTTTGGAAATCTGTACTTGCTTTTAAACATGTTCAAATATCAAACTTCATCAAAATATGTTGAACAACTTGGATTTTAGAGCATTTTTGTGATTTTCGTAACAGACCCTAGTACTAGGTACCCCTAAAAATCCCGATCGGGTATTCTCGAAGTTCTTATATGTGCCTGTGAGTACGCTAAAATTTCATCAAGATAGCTAATCTTTCGATAAGAAAATGTATACAACAGACGGACAGACAGAGGGACGGACATGTCTAAATCGAATTCTCTGGTGACGCTGATCATTTCTATATATATTTTGTATGGCCTATCTCGACGGGTTTTAAAACAAAAAAACCAATATACCCACAGAGGTGTCATAAAAACAATTTTTTTCTTGACGTGCTTTTTTCGAAAGCTTTTAGATTGAAGTATTTTGGAGAATATTTTGAGATTTTTTTGTAAAAGTTTTAGAGGTTGCTCAGCACGGATTTTCCCAAAAAGTCCTGCTTTTCTGAATTTTTCATGAAGACAGATTTATAAGCAATGTTTTCGCAATACTTTTAGGCGCTTATCGCAAGAAAAGTATCCAAGATTTTTTTTTCATGTACATAAACTAAAAAATAATCGGATTTTATATAGGACATTTTGGCATCATTAAGTGCCATTTTCTGAAACAATTTGGGCGCAAAAAAGAGGGGGCCTCAAAATTTCTTAATTTCTTATGAAAAAATGGTTAAAAGTAATAATTCAATTTCAAAGAACGCAGAGTTCTCTTAAATCTGTTATAGGTAGGTAGGTTGAAGTGGCTGCCACTTAGGCCGTTAATCGGCCCATTGTGATACCAAGGAGGTTTTCTTGTGTTTGTGTGACTGTATGTCTTTTTTATGTAGTGTGCCCCTAACATGCAATTTTTGAAAAACCAGTGCTAGGCTTGGAACATTACACTCCGTTTCGCCTGTGCCGGGAATCGAACCTCGGACCCTGGGACCAAGAGCATATCACGCATCCCCTACGCTATCCCAGAGCCACTAAATCTGTTATAAGAAATTACCATTTTACTTTTGTAGTTCCAAGTTTTTTTTTTTTTTAGAACACTCTATCGTTCACTCTCAGGGCTGTTATTACATTGCACAGCTGATTGCTGATTATTTTATGTGAAAATTGAGTCGATGAAAAACACAATGGAATAAAATGAGGTTTTTGCATGGAATTTTATGGCTGCTTTGGCTTTTGATGAGCTCCTATGATGAATCCGTTGAAAAGTTTTTGAATTTGAATTTTGTGCCCACTTTGGATCGGCTGTTTAATTTTTCAAACAAAACCGCAATGGGCCAAAATGGATTCGAATTAGTCGAGGCGATTTTATGCCAAATTAATCGAGAATTTCAATCGCGCTGGATGGAGTGAAAATACAACAACATTTATATGATCACATTTTATATACGAGCCCACGAAGGCATATTGATCCACAAAATTGCTTCATATGTTTGCGTGTACCCACAATGCGGATGCGTCCATATATTTAACTTGATTTATTCCATACGAGACCCATTTTTTATGGCGTTCGGCTGTCATTTTTCAGTGTAAAAATTTTCACTTTCATTGTATTGAAAAAAAATCTTGCCAAGAAGGAGTTGTCCAAAAAAATCGGAAAGACAAAGTAAGTAACCAGACTAACCAACCCAATTGATCGACTAAGTGACTTTCTTCCGCAACGAAAAAAATGCAACACAAAAAAAAAAACCTAAATAAATAAAAATAAAAATAAAAATAAATAAAAGCAAACAAAAGCGGTACCAGAATTTAACTTTATCCTTGATCCCATGCGTCAGCTTGAAGGGCCATTTCTTTTGAAAAATTGCCGCCGCTGCTAACAACCAAACAAAGCAGAAATAAAAGTAAAAATAAAAATGAAAATAAAAATAAAAATAAAAAATTATAAAAACTTAATATTAAAAAGTGAAAACAATTTCTCGTTCATCGTTCATCCATCGATGGTCGGACGGTCGTCGATATGACTGACGATCAGTTCGGGTTGGGCAGTATTTTGGGTGCTTAATTACAGTGCGTAAGCAACAAGTGCAGTCACACATGGATATGTACGAACGAATGTATGCACAATGTACATATGTATGTGTGCCCCGCCAATATGCCACATTCTTCAATTGGCCATATACACAGAGCGCCAGTTATGCTACCAAAAAAAAAAAAAAACAAATCGAAAGGGCCTCTTCTTCCCCAAATGAACTTGCTACACATTCGGCTCCGAGGCCAAAAGGACGGAAGACTTTCGATAAGTGGCGAGGCCCACCCAGAACGCATGTTATGTACGCTTTGGTGACCATCGCACCGCATCGCATCGCATCGGCTCCAATTAAAATTACTGCATTTTAATCGGATTTACAGGCCTTGTCATCGGCATTCGCATGACATCCCAAATCGTGAACAGTGGGGCAAGTGCTATGTTTTTGAGAAATAAAAATAAAAATAAAAATTGAGACTGAGATAAAGACTGAGAGAAAAAGAGAGACACTTCAACGATTGAGGCCAAGGTCCTCTTCGAAGGACGAAGTTTTATATTCACATTCATTTTCGATTTTGATTTTGATTTTGATCAAAACAAAAAGTTGAAGATTTTAAAATTATTTCTCACTTTACTTAAATTTCGTCAAATTTTTCACAGGTATGTTTTTGACAAATACCCATTTTTTGAGCCCCTGAGCACGAGGAAAAATCACGATTGTCCAAAATGGCCGCCATAATGTACATTGAAGGTGTTTGTGCATTAGCTAAAGCTGGAAACGGTCAATTCGTATCGTGGCATATGGATTCTCCAACTCAAATTCACAGTGAAATTTTTATAACGAAAATGGAATTTTTTTTTTATTTTTTAAATTTTTTTATTTTTTATTTTTTTTTTTGATTAAGTTTGAGTCGACCTGTCAACGGAAACTCAACTCTTACTTCCTTTCTAAAAAAGCATGAGCTCTTTACTTCCCTCGAATATTTTTTAACAGCTTTAAACCCTAAAATAGAACAAACCTGGGTCGCAATCTCATTTTGAAGGAGGGCTCTTAAGGGGACCTTCTGGTCTAGAATTTTTTGAAAACTGATTTTTTTTTTTTATATATTTCGGAAGAATAGACTTTTAAGAATATGCTGGCAAAGTTTCGTGAAGATATTGACAATATTTGTTTTGCTACAGCCTTTTTAGAAGGTGGAGACAGCACGCAGCGCGCTTGATCAAAGCAACTTTGAACGCGTTTATCTCAAAACCACTTTTTTTGACCTGGTGTGAATGAAAACAAAAAAACCATCAAACCGATTTATCTGGAATTTTTATATGTTATTCATAACATCAATGGCTATGGCCCGAACTAGAATCGAATTTTTATTTCAAGAACTTCATATTTTTTCATCAAAAAAATGGTCAAAAAAAGGGGAGTTTTGATGGTTGAAATAAAAAGTTGCGCCATTTTGTCAATTTAAAAAAAATTTTTTTTTATTCTAGTTCCTGCCATAGCCGCATTCATTCTGATTAATAACATATTTTTGTTTTTTTTTTCGTTTACCAGAACTGCCAAAATTTTTCACACCACGGAGGTACTTTTTCAAAGAGGGTCCACTTCAACGCCATTTTTAAAATACCAAAAAAAAAAAAAAAATTACAACAACATTTTTTATTTTTTGTCAATAAAGAATATAATAAGCCTGCATACTTAGAAAATCGTTTTTTATTTGGCTTAATACCAAAAAAAAAATCATGAAAATACCCTAAATTTTCGTGCTCTAGACCAGAAGGTCCCCTTAAACTTGACCTGCCCAAAGGTTGAACAAACGCTTTGGATAAGCATGATTCGAGCTATGGAAGTTTGACTGTAGTTGAAGATTGTCGATTTGAAAAAATTTCTGTTTGAGTTTTTTTTTTTTTTCTCATTGCTGTCGACGGCAAAAGCCCACTGTGCATAGCTCTTTTCTGCGAATCAATTGAGAAGGCAGGTAAGAGCGGCGTCTCTCATGGTGATAGTTCTTCTTGAACTTTTTTTTGGGCGTTTCTATATCGAATTTGTGAAAGTTCAACGAGGCTCAATGGCAGTTCGAAAAGCTCATCATGACAGCTAAAGAGAGTTTATGGAATTTTTTGCTGTAATTTTTTTTTTGAATTCGATTTTTTTTTTTTATTAACAAATTAATGAAATCAACAAAAAGGAAATCATAATTTTGTGTAGGTTTTTTTTTTTCTTTCATGGAAGTATTATTATTACGTACTGTCGTATTTTATTCCTTTATTATTTTTTTTTTTATTCTTCGTTTTGTGAACACAACTTGCAGCTGTTCGGGATGTGTTTAGTCCTTAGATTTTTTTTATTTGAATCTTAATTTTGATATGTTCGATTATTTGAGTGATTTATTTCGGTTATATCGATTTGTTTCGCACTTAAATGGCAATTATTTAGTGGTTAATTTTTTTTAAATATTTTTTTTTATGGCGCGAAACTTTCGATTTTCACTGGAAATCGCTTTTCCATCGCATCGAGTGCCAATGAACGGCAAAGAGAGGCAGCGATGACAGCGAGCAATGGCAACGGCTAATATGTCAAATGGTTCGTTTTGTCGGCCGATATGATTTGTTATTCCTAAATATCCCATTGCAACATTTACATGTCGACCCAACTTGAACGGTCGATTGGTGGCGGCGCGACGGCCAGCAATGAGCGGAGCTGACCGAAGCTGAGAGTTTAGCCCACAATGGATCCACAATGGAGGCAAACGGAATCGATTCGGACAACGCGGGGACCGAATAAATGATCACAATGATGGGGCATAATAAACTTGAGGCTCTTCACTGACGGATTTGATTTGACTTGACTTGACTGGACGGGACTTAACTTGAACTGACTTAACGCGACGCAAGGCAGTGACTTGATCGCTGATCTCCGTACAAACATACATACATATAGTATGTACATATGTATGTACTGTGAAACCTCTCAGAAGCGGACACTCGTGCGATGCCGAACATTTTTCCCGCTTATGAGGGTTGCTCGCATATGAACAGGAGGTTTCACTGTCATCGTACATACATATGAATATGTATGTATGTTTGCACCCATGGATGGATGGTGTATTTTTTGATGTGCGGCGACATGACAGGGCGAAACCCATATGCCATCGAAAAAAAAAAAAAAAAAAAAAAAAAACGAAACATAAAACACGAACAAATGATCTGCCGATTGGCAGCTAATATATTTGTCTGCATGCCGAAATGCATGAAGACAGCTAAAAGGCACAAAATCATCCATCGATCCGTGTGGATATAAATATGGATATGGACATGGATATGGATATCGATATCGATATCGATGCACATGCCGCGACAGTAATCGCAAGTATTTAAGCTGTTCAAAATCCATGCGAATTGGTGAAAGCTTATCAAGACAGCGCCTGTTGGGATAGCTCTAAAATCGATGTTTCTATTACGCCTGCGCGTAGCTTCGCTAAAAAAAAGACCTCGCCAAAACGCGCTCTCATCACATTCACCTTGAGGGAATAGACTTTTCCGAGTGCACTTTTAATACTTTCAGCGTCTTTTCTATCTCTTCAGAGAGGGAGTGAGAAAGAAAGAAGGGAAGAAAGAAAGCGAAAGCATTTGTCTTCGAATTGCCCGCTTTTATTTATATTGAAGTACAGTGTAACTCTACACTCCTCTTAAGCGGACATCCCTCTTGAAGGTCCCGACCGTAGGTGGGCGCTTAAGAGAGAGTACACTGTACATATGTAAATATGTATATGGAGAGGAGGTTTTTCTTTCCTTTTTTTGTTTAATTCTTGGCATCGATTGCCCTTGAAATGAAATTTGTTTTCATCTCTTTACCTTTTTACAAACACAAATCGATAGACGAACTTGGATCGCAGGAATATTTATTGAGATCTTACGATGAGATCCTGCCGAGTCATATGATATCCTCGTCATTGATCAACATGAGAATTTTCCATATAGAGCTGCTATCTGGTATTCAGATATAGTACAGATAGGGCCGGTGTAGGATTGTTATCATTTAACTGGATAATTCAGTTTGATTTGATAAATTTTTGTGCATTTGTTTATTAGGTTCCTGCCGCACCTCAAAATAAAGAAGCAAAAAAACTAAAACAAAAATATATATATATTAAACTAAATTAGCACTAGGTATTATTCGTTTAATGAAAAATCAGAATCGGATCAAAAAGAGCCGACAAAAAGTGTCACGCACGACCGCAGAATTCGGATTTCTTCTTTGGCGGAATTCAAAATCATTGAAAAAATTCTGCAACGGTGACCTAATAAAGGGGCTGCACTTTTTGTCTCAGCTTATGTTTTTTTTTTTTTTGCTTTAATCACAGAATGGTTGAAGTTTAATTGTGTTCCAAAAGAACGAATCAAATGTCACATGAAAGATTTTTATCTTCAACCTAGATTTCCAACGCTACAATCGAGCCCCTTCGCTGAATGCGGAGGCGTTTATCGTGGCGTTTGAACTACAAAAAAAAAAAAGACCTTCGTTTTTCCACGGAATAAGTACGAAATAGAAAAAGACCAAAAAGAAAATGATAAATAAATCGCATAAAAATGATTCAAGGTCTAAACTTGACTACTGCATATTATATTAAATGCCAATAAAACTGCATTTAACCCCAAGAGTCATTTCGAAGTCTGGCTAAATACTTAATTTTACTGAGTCTGAGAAATGCCCTAAAAGCAATACCAAAAAAACCAATACCAGCTGTTATACCTTAGTTATGCACATTTATCGGGCCATATTTAAGATGTTTGATGGATTATTTTTTAAACTTCTAAATGTTATCCGCTCTTATCCGGCTCAATAGTTTTAAGAAAATTTACCAATTATGTATAATAACCATTTGATTGAATAATTTTTACAACTTTTTAAAGCTATCCGGCCATATTTTAGTTATCCGCTGCTATCCGGCTTAAATGTCTTGAGCAAATTTACCAATTTAAAACTTTATATAAAAATATGAATGCTCGTTGCTTAGTTTTTCGATATGGGCATCAATTTATAACTACACTCAAGCAAATAAAATGTAATACCAGCAATTTTCTACTTTGTCCCAAAAATTTTGTTGATTAAATCGTTCCCAACAATTTAAATTGTTCTAAAAAAAAATGGATGTTCTTAGAACAACAACAAAAATTCTTCGCATGACCACAGAGATTGTATTGGTCTGAAAGATAAATCTTGATGCAATAATTTTTTCAATAACATTGTCTCAACAATGCAAAGTTTTTGAGCAACTTTTTTGAGTGTACTATAATTTTGAAATGTGGACTCAAAGTTTCTAGCTTATCTGAAGTTTCGTGGGGAAAAATTTTCAATTCCTTTCTCGGAAATTTGTCCAGCCGGATATCCGTTGTTGGATTATCCGGCATATTTCAAATTTTGAAAACAAAGTTTTGCTTTGGAGAGATAAAACAAAACATCAAAATAAGTACCGATCGCTTTTCGGATAACAAAAATTATTTTAAAAAACTACTTCTAAATGCCGGATATCCGGTATTGTGTTATCCAGCATATTACAAATTTTTAAAACAAAGTTTTGTTTTGAAAAGGTAAAACAACACATCAATATAAGTACCGATCGCTTTTCGGATAACAAATTTTTTTTTAAATACTTCTAAACGCCGGATATCCGGTATTGGGTTATCCGGAATTTTTCAAATTTTTAAAACAAAGTTTTGCTTTGAAAAGATAAAAAAAAACATCAAGCTAAGTACCGATCGCTTTGCGGATAACAAAAATTATTTTTAAAAACTACTTCTAAACGCCGGGTATCCGGTATTGGGTTATCCGGCATATTCCAAATTTTGAAAACAAAGTTTTGCTTTTAAAAGATAAAACAACACATCAAAATAAGTACCGATCGCTTTGCGGATAACAAAAATTATTTTTAAAAACTACTTCTAAACGCCGGATACCTGGTATTGGGTTATCCGGCATATTTCAAATTTTGAAAACAAAGTTTTGCTTTGAAAAGATAAAACAACACATCAAGCTTAGTACCGATCGCTTTGCGGATAACAAAAATTATTTTAAAAACTACTTCTACACGCCGGATATCCGTTTTTGGGTTATCTGGTATATTCTAAATTTTGAAAACAAAGTTTTGCTTTGAAAAGATAAAACAACACATCAAACTAAGTACCGATCGCTTTTCGGATAACAAAAAATATTTTTAAAAACTACTTCTAAATGCCGGATATCCGTTGTTGAATTATCCGGCATATTCCAAATTTTGAAAACAAAGTTTTGCTTTGAAAAGGTAAAACAACACATCAAATTAAGTACCGATCGCTTTTCGGATAACAAAAATTATTTTAAAAACTACTTCTAAACGCCGAATATCCGGTATTGGGTTATCCGGCATATTACAAATTTTGAAAACAAAGTTTTGCTTTGAAAAGGTAAAACAACACATCAAAATAAGTACCGATCGCTTTTCGGATAACAAAAAATATTTTAAAAAACTACTTCTAAATGCCGGATATCCGGTATTGGGTTATCCGGCATATTTCAAATCGCTTTTCGGATAAAAAAATTTATTTTAAAAAAACTACTTCTAAAGATACTTTTTCAGATCCATCTGGATAAAGCAGCTTCATTTATTGAATAACTCAATATCCCCTGAAAAAATGTTGTATTAAATAATAAACTCGTATGTATGTATGTACAAAATACATTGTATATACTTATATACTATATATTTGTATTTCCGAAAAATCGAGCTTTTCATTTTCCCACCTCCAACCAATACCAATAAATTATTCGTCTTATTATTTTCCAAATAGAAATTATTTAGAAATAGCAAAATCCAAAAACAAAAAGCAATCTTATCCAGCTCGCTACAAACGCTTTACCACATACAACAGCCGACTTAGTTCGGTTATTTATCCCGACAGCATCCGACAGTATCGGGAACCGCCAAAATATTGTAGCCGCGCAAATGGCATAATTGAAGTTTCACTTTTCACCTGCAAGCACAATTACGGGCGGGCATCAACGCTATAGCCATCTCCATCGCCATGGTCATCGCATCATCGTCATTAGTGGCCAATTCCCTTCTCAGCGGCATCGATCGCAGCCTTCAAATCGATAAAACCATAGACAGACAAGAGATTATTAAGGCTCACTCAAGGCGCCCAAGCACCCAATCTCAAGCGTTAAGAAACAAAACCAAAATACTTACAACATTAATTATCGCTAATAAATGTTTACACTTATTTATTGGCATTAAATCATTGTTTAACGCGCATTCAACATGCACTTCACTGGCACTTGTGCCTGGCCGCCTGCACGCCTGCGCGCCCGCCACACTGTGCGGCCAAACAATCAGCAAAAATAAAATATTTTTGAAAAAAAAAAAAAAAACTGTGAGTCGTCCAAAAGTACGAATGTGAGTATTGCTCTGGGGCAAGAGTGTTTCAAAGCAATTACTCGCATGCGCATGCGCATTTCTTTTTGTCTTTTCATTTCTGCAATATTCAATATTCAAGATTAAAGTATTAATTTCAAAAGATTTTATTGCGCATTTGGTTATGAAATGAAGAACAATCGCAGCGAAATTCACATTTGGACGTGGTCGTCAAGACAAATTGGAGGCCTCCCAATCCGGATTGACGTATGTTCATTAAGTGTCGTAATGGCTTATCTGCTCTGCTGCATGATTTGCGCATGCGTGAAATTTGATTCAAAAAAAAAAAAAAAAAAAAAAATTGTGAAAAAATCAATAATAAACAATGGGCAATTTCTAGTTATGTAAGTCTCAAGCTTAAACCAATTGATACAGATTGAGTGTGAATAATTTTGAAGACTGTAAAAGATAAATTCCTCATTTCTGTAAGATCGATATTTTTATACCCAGAACCAGTCGAGATCGATCATACAAAATATACAGGCCCGTAGAGAGAAATTTGGGTACCGGGGGATTTTTTTCCGGGGTCCTCACAGAAATGTGCGACCAAAAAAAAAAAAACCAAAATCCCCTTGCCAATTGTGGGCCCTTCAGAAATCCCGGGCCCGGGGGAAATCCCCCTTTTCCTCCTCCCTCTCTACAAGCCTGAAAATAAATATATAAATGATCAGCGTCACCAGGAAAATCGATTTAGACATGTCCGTCCGTCTGTTTGTATATAGTTTTCTTATCGAAGGAGTTGAGCTATCTTGACGAAATTTGGTATACGTGCTCACGAGGACATGAGTAAGAACAAGTTCGAGAATGGACCCGATCGGACAATGTTTAAGGGTACCTCTAGTACTAGGGTCTGTCACAAAAATCTCAAAACTGCCCCAAAATCGTAATTTTTCGAAATATTTCAATGAAACTTAGGATTTGAGCGTATATTTAAGCCTCCGATTAGGATTCAAAAAAAATTGGAAAAGTGGGCGTAGCAAAGGGGCGGTTATCATAAAGAAATTTAACAAATTAAAATCTGTGAACGGATCACAATTAAAGGGTGCTGCCCATCCCTCCCCTACCTCCCGCACCATTCTTTCTCTTTGAATTCAGATTTTTAAAAAAAAAGTGCATTTTTATCGTTGAAGTGCGATTCGCGAAGAATTCTTTAGACAAATTGAAATTCTTACGGTTTAATTAGAAAAAACTTCAGCAGAAGCCACGCTGAAGGAGCAACGAACTGTTCTATCCTTTCCAACCACTTTGCGATGCTGAGTGCATCGAATCGGGCTACCGCAACGAATTGATCTTGAAGAATTCTTACACACAGTACTTAAAATTTTAAGTGAATTTTTCATAAGCTGACATTCTGATACAGTGACGCCTCGTTCTAGCGGTTATGCAACCAAATATTGCCATTGAATTTTCGAATCGGTCGAGATCGTTGAATCGTTTTGATCATTTTGAGCTCAATAAACGGGAAATGATATCAATTTTTGTACGTGTATATTGAGCTCATTGTCTGCTAAAGCTTATAAATCTTCCCTAAAAACTCTTGTTTTTCCGTCCATTCAAAATGGATTTGAAATTTTGTCAAAAATGTCATCAGGACCCCATGGACCGTATCCAGACAATCCGAGTCGGGTGTATTCACTGTTCAATATAGAATCTACATACTACATATGTATGAATAGTTATACATTACCTCGAGGTTCGAAAATTCCTCTAATACGACTCTTTAAGCCTGATCGCCCGCCCGTCAATGCTGCGCAGCAATGTTGCAAAATATCGAATTGTAAGGTTCACGTTAGTCATTTCATTTCATATTAACCGCATCCAGCGACGGCGGCCAAGTTACACCCACGCATGGTCTTTAATTATTTACGAAGATATTCACATACATACATGTGAGCATATTGAAACGATGGGGTAAGATATTGCTACTGCATTATTGCACTGGCTGTTGTGCACAACGGTAAGGTGGCTTCGATCATGGGCGTTCGTTAGATGCCTGATATCGGCAAGTAAACAAAAAAAAAAAAACACTCAACGACGCACAGTGGGACAGCTTCATAAATTTGAGTCCAAAAACTAAAAGCTGTGCTCGTCGAACAAAATAAATTTGGCACCCAGCCTTAACCATCTTAGCCACCATTTTAACCACATAACCACGACGCAAAAGGAATTTTTTAAATGTAAATTTTTTCTTTGATCAGAATTTTCGGAAGCTTTCTACAACGCTCATAATTATGCCTCAGAATTTGAATATGTAAAAAAATGAAAAAAAAAAATTCAAAAAAATATTCAAAAATATTCAAAAAAATTCAAAAAAAAAATTCAAAAAATTTAAAATATTCAAAAAAAAATCAAAAAAATGCATAAAATTCAAAATAATCAAAAAATTCACAGTCAAAAATTCCAAATTAGTTCGATTATAGTATGCCTATTAAAATGTTGAATTGTCAAATTAACACAAAAAAAAGCCTACTTCAGTGAATAAAATATTCAAAAAGCACAGCTAAATGCAAAAAAATTCAAAAAAATTCAAAATATTCAATAAATTCAAATAATTAAAAATATTCAAAATCCGAGCTCTACTCATAATCATGCATGAACAAATCATTAATGCAGAAGTAGTGAAGCGATCATTTCGAAAGAGTCCAATTGGTGCTTTTTCGAATGATCTTCTAGTGAAAATATCATACACTCAAAAAATTCCTACTACAAAAAACTACGATATTCGACGTAGAATCAACGATATTTGCAATTAAAATAGCTCCTCCAATTGCAAGATATCGTAAAATAAACGATGCCTTTTTTTTAAATGTAGATCCAACGACATTTATCATAAAATCAACAATTTTTGTCGTAGAAAATTTTTTCAGTGTAGAAGCTAGAGCTCGTTGCAACAGACCCTTCTTCAAATGAAATTTTCATTTGAAAGAGGGTTGATAACTCATATTTTCGATGAAGATCATATGAAATTTACACATGACAACATGTTTTTCAATCTGTGTGCTACAATTCTCAGAAGCTTTAAAAAATTTTTTGTACTTAAGATGTTTTAAGAATTGAAACTCTTAAGTCTTTCCAAAGGCGATAATGTATATAAATGTGGCCATATCCACGATTTTTTCAAAAATATTCATTGAAAAAATAAAATTTCGAAAGCTTTTTTTAATACCATTTCTTTTTCTTCTCCTCTCCAGATCCCCGCGGCGGCCCTGACGGCGTCAACAGCTGATCTAAATTTCAATTTGAGATTGAATTTCGAAATGGAAACTTATTTGTAAGTAAATATTATTAAAACACCTTCAAACTATTTTGACATCAATTGTCACTTTTCTGCAAGAAACAATTGAATTATTTCTGCTAAGAAAGCCGGGGTTTCGATGTGCACGTTTGGGCAAAAAAGTACTAAAATATTATGATACTTTTTTTTTTTACTGAACTGAGGGCAGTCGTCAGAAATGCCGCGTGAATTTTGACGTCAGGAATTTTCTGAAACTTTCTTTTGTATATAGAGTTTTCATTCCTAGCCGAACTGAGGCTATAGCTTTAAGCGTGAAACAGGTTTTAATTGATTGCTAAGAAGTGTCTATACTAGTGTCTTGTGAGGTTTTTGAAATGATCGATTTAATTGCTATTTTAGAAATATAACCCAACAAAACTCCATAATTACATTTTGGAATTTTGATGGTCGAAAAAATAGGCTTTTTGCTCTCGAAAATCCACTGTGCGACGTCGACTAGAGCCAAAGAGGAGAACCAATTGTCGGTGCGCATGCGGCATGTCTGGCGATAGAAACTGCATGGACTGCCACCGACTGAACGCATGGGCGCATTTTACCACATTTCCCACAACGGCACAACGCCGCAGCGGCACCACTGAAGCAGCAATCAGTCAGCTGCTGAGCCGCTTTTCATCTTCATTGTTAAATGTTGCACCGGGAAAATCGCAGAGCCAAGCAGAGTGGCAAACAAATTAAAGGTTAATTAATTTCCAATATGTTCAATGAACAACACTGAAAGCGTCTGGCGCGTCTGGCGTTTGGGTACCTAAATTGTTGCTGTTTTTTTTTTTTTTTTGTGGTTTATTCGTTATTTTGATTTTTGGATTGCGATACGCCCCCTCGACACCTTCTGACAATGGAGCATGATTTATGATTTATTGCGCTTAAAGTCCCAACAGAACTGAATCGACGAACTTTTAAAGGTTTGAAGGATTTCTAATTAAAGAAATAAAACGCAATGCTTGAACTCTTCGATTAGGTTAACACTGAAGTCAAACCAAATAGGAAGTCTAAAAAAGAAGAGACAGAGAGAGAGAGAGAGAGAGAGAGAGAGAGAGAGAAAGAGAGAGAGCAGCAAACGTATAATTATCCCCCAAATAAATCAATCTCACCTACTGAATTTAATGATAGCTCAGAACTTTATTAGTTTTATGGGTACGACTTTTAAATTATTCCTTAATTTTTTTTGTTTTTTAATAACGAGCATTTATTGAACTTTTCAAATTCAATTAAGTATGACTCCTTTTCTGTCCTTTCTACACCAGCCGATTATCCTTGGTCAGTTATCGTTCGAATTAAGAGTACGTGATCCTACTGTCGACGCGGTCCACAGATTCTTTCTTGGTATTTATTCTCGAAAGCAACGTTCTCAGTTGTGTTCAATACCACAGCAGAAGGTTCGAAATCCCGAAGGACTGCCATCTTCTTGTGGAAGTTGTCCGGACTTCTAAAATCACTCCAGACTCCCGGCACACATGCATATTTCTACCCATTTCACTGCAAGTCTGCAGAGATCAGTCGATCGACCAAATTGCGTACACTGAGCGAACTTAACCATGATTTTTTAAAAATGGCGCATTGTTATTCACAGTCCTTTTGATTTTCGAGCAGAACAAAAATTTCAAAAGAAAAATGGTGGATTAAATTTCTTTAAGTTCGGTATAATTCTCATTTGGTTTATAAAATAGGACATATAAGATATTTAATCATCTTAGAACTTTTTAAGCATTGCGAAAGCAGTCGCGACAATGGAATGACAAAATCGGATGAAGTCCAGCCGATGGCTATTTTTGGGGATATGTTCCTCAGAGGGCTCTGTGGCCATTTTCTTTGAATGTAAATTAAATTTGATTTGACATTTCTTCTTGTATTGGAATTTTAGAAAATTTTTTTTATTTTAAAAATATTCCTTGTTGAAGCCGTTTTGTATGTTTTTGCTTTTGAATTAACCAGTTTTCTGGTTGATTTTTTTCTCTGTGTATTACCGAACGTCGAATTGATAGACGGCTGATCTATAATCCTTCGTTCATTTAACCAGGACCATGCAGAGAGAATCAGTGAAAAATTCGAAGAATTTTGACGCTGAAATTTAAAAAAAAAACTAATTACAACTAGTCCTTTTCGGACCAGTTTGGAACTAGACCCAAAACTAGACTAGTTGTAATCAGTTTTTGGAAAAAATTTTTGCGCCAAAATTCTTAGAATAAAAAAGTGCGCTGTTTACCAGCGATTATGACGCATTTTTGCAAGACAATTACGAAAAGTAATTTTTTTTTTTTTTTGACCGAACGTAGGGGTCGCGCATTGACATATTTCTTCATATCTCTGGTGTTTACAGTCGGATTTTGAAGTTTGGTACATCAATGTTTTTGTCGCAAGGAGAGCAGTATGATCGCTATAGAGTTCATTGACCCCAGGCGTACCGTTCTAATACTTACCCTCAAGATCTCAGTTCCTGCCATCCTAATGTACCACCCTAAGACTACATAATAGTTTCCGGGGTCCCCTCACAAAAATGTGTGACCAAAAAAAAAAAAAACAAACAAGTCCCATGCCAATTGTGGGCCCCTTCAGCAAGCCCGAATCCCCATTTTTCCCCCCCCCTCTCTTAAGGCCTGATAATTGAGAAAAGTCCGTGTAACAAAAAAGTAGTTCACTTTTTCGAGCTGGTCATTATTTCATGATTCGATTTTCGAGATCCGACTGTGCTATAAAATAATTTTGAATAAAAAATGTTTTTTTTTTCTTCTTCTTATATTGTAATATCTTCTCTGAAGAGTTATCCAATTATAATGCCACTGATTAGAGGGGGTTCACTGTGTCTATGGTGTATGTGGTATGTGTTGTCTTTGTCAACAGTCCGTTCAACTTGGCAATGCACTTTCGCTTCAAGATTGAAATCGAATCAAAATTATGCAATTTTTGCCGTGATTTTCTTTCGTCTTGTCGCTTTGCAGTAGACAACAATGACGTATAGGTCAAAAAAACAAAAAAAAAATTAAATAAATAAAAATTCGACATAGAGCAAAAATACTGCCATCGCACACGATCAGTGTGTGTTCCAGGGGTACTTATTCGCTACCTTTAAAATAAAAAGATAAAAAGTAAAAAAAAAAAAAAAAATATACGAAAAAAGTGCTTTTGTTTTTCCTGCTTTTCCTGCAACTTTCCCTACATTTGCATAAACGTGCAGAACATAACTACAGCCAAGATAGACAGCCACCATATCTTAGATACGCGTACACGTGCATACATTCACACTTCCATGCACACACACACATGTGACACGTCTTTTTGCCAAAATTTGAATTTCCGAAAAATGAAACCAAAAGAAAGAAAATGTTTTTTTTTTTTTGGTTTAAAATCATAAGAAAAAAGTGCAGAGATCGGAAGAAGAAGAAGAAAATTTGGAATATCTATTCGCTGAGACCTTTTTAAATTCAAAATCAATCGGAGAAACAATCGATAGCACTATCGATGGTTTCAAACTATCAAAAACATCGATAGTTTTGATTCATTGTGATTTACTTTAGCTTTGCGAAGATGGTACTGGCGGGGTCAGAGAGGGGTTTCTTTTTCTTTGAAATGGACAAATTCCTAAAAATGCCCTTATTTAAATTAGGTCGACAGTTGCCCGAAAATTTAACTTTCGATTAGCAAAATCATTGATTATCACAGTTTTCGATTATTCAAATAATCAATTATTTAACCTATCGATTATTTATCCTATCGATTATCGATTATTTAACAAATCGATTATTGATTCTATCGGTTAATGAAACAATCGATTACTGAGCCTATCGATTATTGGAACTGTTGAGTTTTGAACCTATCGATTATTGAAGCTATCGATTTTTGAACATATCGATTATTAAAACTATCGATTATTGAACCTATCGATTATTGAAACTCGATTATCGGAACTATCAATTACATAGACAACAGATTATTGAACCTATCGATTATTTAGACAATCGATTATTAAACTTATCGATTATCGAACAGTCGATAGCTCTCCAGATCTATCACGTCGTGAAAAATCTTAAGAAATCCTGAGAATCCTATGAGTCCCATTTTAAAAACCAAGTGAGAATTATAATTACCCAAATTATTTATTACCAAAATCATCGATTACCAAAATTCTTGATTTACAGAATCATCCGTTCTTAAATTTATCGATTGTCAGAATTATCGATTACCAAAAGAATCGATTACCCAAGTTTTTTATTTCTAAAGTTATCGATTTAAAAAATATCGATAAGCAGAATCATCGATTCTCAAAATTATCGATTATAAATATCAATTACATATTAAAACTAACGAAACAATCGATTATCGAAACTATCGATAGCTCTCCTGTCCTAACAACAAAAATCCATAAATAAGGCAAACTAACACACCTTCTTGCCACACATCACGACATGAAAAATCATAAGAATTTCTGCGAATCCTATGAGTCCCATTTTAAAAACCAAGTGAGAATTATAATTACCCAAATTATTTAAAAAAATACCAAAATCATCGATTACCAAAATTCTTGATTTACAGAATCATCCGTTCTTAAATTTATCGATTGTCAGAATTATCGATTACCAAAAGGATCGATTACCCAAGTTTTTTATTTCTAAAGTTATCGATTTAAAAAATATCGATAAGCAGAATCATCGACTCTCAAAATTATCGATTATAAATATCAATTACATATTATCGAAACTATCGATAGCTCTCCTGTCCTAACAACAAAAATCCATAAATGAGGCAAACTAACACACCTTCTTGCCACACATCACGACGTGAAAAATCATAAGAATTTCTGCGAATCCTATGAGTCCCATTTTAAAAACCAAGTGAGAATTATAGGCGTCATGCTAAGCTGTGTATATTATGGTTACAAAGTATGCAGAACTGAGTAGGGAAGGCTTTAAAATTCGGCTCCTTGTATATTACCACGTGTGATATAATATAAATTGAGAAAGAATAATTTTGCACAATAATTTATTAAATTTGAATTTTTTTCTTATAAGAAGATCATTAATTTTTAAATTTCAATCTTTTAAATGGTGGATATTTAAATGTTAAACAGCTTAAGCACGCTTTATTAAAACCACTAGCAAATTTTCCAACCACATAAGTACAAAAAATTAGTATATAACTTCCGATAGAACTATCGATACTAACGCTGATTCAGACTATCGACTATTGAGACTATCGATTGCCACAACTATCGATAGTTCTCCAGCTCTAATCGGAAGTCATCTGGCATTGATCTAGCCCGCTCTAACAAAAGCCTGCTTAATTATCGAAGCCGAGCAATTTGAGTCTTTGCAAATTTTGATCGATCGCAAAACGAATTAAGGCTCAACAAGTTGCGCGCTTTCACCATCAATTGAAATTAGATTTTTCTTGTTTGTTTTTGTGTTTTGTTTTTTTTTCACATTGCGTATTTTCATTTGCACTCGACGCAATTTAACTCGATTCCGCGGGAATGCGAGCCTCCGTCTCCATGGGTGGGTGGAGCTGAATTTTGTCGCCGACAAGAAACGCTGATTGGAAAGCCAGAAATCTCCGAAAGATTGCGTTGATCGTGTAATTGCGAATATCGACTTCTGCAAATAGATTGCCGATAAATAATTTAGTTAAAAGATTATAGGCAGCAGGCGTAGTTGAAGGCGTGCAGTAATAATAATTGCGAATGCACGCATGCGCAAGAGCAGATTTCTTTCTTTCTAATACTTATGAAAAAAACGCACACATGAAGATGTTCAAAAGCGATTGCATGCCGGGCATATCTTTGTCAATGACAATATCACGAAATTTATCATGCGATCGGGTACGCAAAAAATAAAAAATAAAAAAATAAAAATTAAATTAAATTAAAAATGTCTGACTGCGAAAAGCTTGCCATGCTTTAACGTGATGAATCTTGAAAATAAATTTGCGAAAACCTACGGTCAAATTAGCAAATTAGTTTGAACAAAAATAAATGAAATAAAATATTATAGAAAAAAAATCCGTTAAAATTTCGCTACTCATCAACGATTTTCTCGCGAATTGTCATGTGTCCAACGACAGCGCGCTCCCATGGGGAGCGCTTTCTCAAATATGTTATCCTTATTCCATTCGAATTAATAAGAAATTATATTTCCGCCAGCCGGCCGAATGCCATACCCGATTAGTATGCACTCCCCCTCTTGGTTGAGGGTGCCACTCGTCGTTGAATGAACGATCAAGTCAAGTGCATGGTCATGCGCCAGTTCGCTCAGTCTCTTATGCAGACTCTTTTAATTTTTTTAATTTTTTTTTTTTTTTTTTTTTTTACCACGCAACAGCACTTGAGAGCAGACGATGACTAACTGACTGGCTGCATTACGTTTACGTATGGCGAACGTTGTGTGTGTATGTGCATTTTGAAAAGTTAGCATACATAGCGAAGACACACGCTTCTTTAGATCGGCCCACGCTGATATGCTACTGCATTAAGAAAATCATAGCGTGCAATCGGACTTCAATGGCGGTGAGAAATTTTTATCTGGTTCCTGTTCAATGCTTCATTTCATATACATACATATCGCCGTCAAAACAGTTATGCGTGCAACTTGACAACACAAAAATGGTTATGGGTTGCATGCAGCAATGAACGTGCAGCACAGCAGCCGCTAGCCGCCAGCCAGCAGCCGCTACATCGAAATGCAATAATAACACAGCATAAGTACATGTAATTGTACAATGTCAGGCTGCTGACGTGATTCTGTATCGTATATCATAATTTGTATTTTCAAAGACCATCCAGAGGAATCCGACTTCTGAGAGGATCACAAGAATAACAGCAAAGACACAGACAAAAGCAAAGACAACAATCTTACACATGATGTATTCTTGCGTCTTGCCCGTAATTAAAAAATTCTCAAAAGAGAGGAGATGAGAGAAAGCTTTTGGCATTTGGAAAGTGCAGCCTTTTTGCTTTCAATTTTTGATCGTTTGAAATTTTTCAATAATTCTCCCATTCGATGCATGATGGGACGTGTTATCAGTGAGACGATTATTTTTGGATTCTTGTCGTCAGTCAAATAAATGTCGGCTTTTGAAGAGCCCGCCTGTGAGGGAAAATAAAATAAAAAATAGAAGAAGAAACCAAAGCTCATAAATCAATAAAATTCGAACTTTTTTTTTGGTTTAGTTGTTTGGGTTTTCACTCCGTTTGAGAGGCAAAAGAAATCAATTTGCCAAAATTTTTATATCTAATTTCTGATGGACAAGAACTCAATGAGAGCCAGCCACCCTCAATGTCTGATCGTCGATGAACATTGGTGAATATTGCTTCTTAGAACCAAAAGAACCCAACCAAACCGCATTGCCCTTAGAGGCAATAAAAACAGAGGGAAAAATATAGCTCCGTATATATGTACGTATGCATATGCACATGAAAGGCAAACATATTTATATATAAATATATATATATATATATGCATATATATAATATTTATGCATGGGAATGGCAATGAAGTTATGCAGCTCAGAACTCATCTCAGAACAGCAAAGACACGGATACCTGCTTTCGTTGATTTGAAGTTGCGTTGGACCTCAACCAACTGACCAACTGAGCAACTAAGATCGCGCGAGTTTCTCAAAGGAACAAAGTCATTTATTAAAAATTCCCATCATAAAATCAACGTGTCACGAAAATGTCAAAAACTCATTCATGCACAACACTCATCGAAATCCTCCGAATGCCCCATATGATATGATGATGGCCAGGGAACGTAACAAAAAAAAAAAATGGGGGACGATCCAAAGACCAAACGACTGACAGTGGAACATCCTTAAGAGCTTTGAAATTCAAACCTGGTCCAGTGACAGAACAAAGCGCTACAGCCGAAGTCGTCTCTACAATTCTACCTACCAAACAAATCCCAGCGAGCCCCCAACAAACGCGCAAAAGCCACAAAAGCAATTGGAAAAGAAACAGTAAAACTTTGCTGCCTAGAATTTTGAATAAACACAATGGGAACTTTTTTTCTGCCTCCCTCTCTCTGTTGCTCGATTGTACTCTCTTTATACCCGACACACTCTGTGTCGAGGGTATATTGCGTTTGTGTGGTTGTGTGTAACACCCACAACCAGTCCAGATAGACCATACAAAATATATATATAGAAATGATCAGCGTCACCAGGAGATTTGATTTAGACATGTCCGTCCGTCTGTCTGTCTGTCCGTCTGTCTGTTTGTATACAGTTATATTATCGAAGGAGTTGAGCTAAATTTGGTATGCATACTCACAGGTACATGAGTAAGAACAAGTTCGAGAATGGACCCGATCGGACCATTTTTAAGGGTACCTCCGCACTAGGGTCTGCTATAAAAATCACAAAAACAGCTCTAAAATCGAAGATTTCCTAGATATTTTGATGAAATTTGATAGTTGAACATTTTTTAAGGCAAATATTGTGATTGCCGAAAATTGGAAAAGTGGGCGTGGCCGAAGGGCATTTTTTGAAAATTGTCTCCTACACCCGAAATTCAAATGGGGCTTGAAAATTGGCACTTATGCTTCCTTTGTAGCCATAAACATCCTTCCAAAAAGTTTCCTTGATCGGTCCATTATTAAGGGTACCTCCAGTACTAGGGTCTGTCACAAAAATCTCAAAACTGCCCCAAAATCGTAATTTTTCGAAATATTTCAATGAAACTTAGAATTTGAGCGCATATTATGGCCTCCGATTAGAATTCAAAAAAATTGAAAATTGGGCGTGGCAAAGGGGCGGTTTTCATATAAGAAATTTAACAAAAGTCGATATATGGGGCCCTTTTGGCTTTAAACACCTCTTGATATTAAAAATTATAATATTTGATCATGTGTGTCTGTGTCGGGTATTCTATTGTCAGGCTCGCCTGACTATAACACCCTTGCTTGTTTTTATTTTTATTTTTTATTTTTGGTTTTTCTGCTGAAGTATTGTCGTTTTTTTGTTTAAATTTTATTGCAATCTTGGCGTCTCATGGAACACATAGTGCAGCCAGTCTTTGGCCCAGATTTTTTATTCGCAGATACTCACTGGTCGGTGTATACATACTTGGATACTTGTTGGGCTATTTAACTATTTGTTCCCTATATCGCCGGCGTTAACGAAGATATCGTAGTGAAATTTTTTGTTATATGTTCTTCGATTATTTGGGAATATAAATAGGCAGACGAAAATGTCGTAAAGGTTGTAAGAAAAGAGAGAGCACAAAACATGCTCTAAAATCCACTTTTGCTCGTTTTTCAAAATTAACTAACAATTTAGATTAAATACGTAGTAGTGAGTGAGAAAAATTATAAATTTTGGTAGATGGTTTATTGGGATTGTGGTCAAGAACTCAAGAAAATATATTTCATATCTTTCCAATAACTTCATGGCTGTAGAGGCATCCCTTAATATCAGGTTTAAGGATTTTTTAAAAGAATTTTTTAAAAAATTAATAGCTATAAAAATTAAACAAGTTTTTGATGTTTTTCATTAAATAATAATTCAATTGATCATATCGGAAAATTTCACACTGATCGGTTGCCTCTTTTGTTCAAAAAGTACGTGCAAACTACGAAACATATAAAAATTTATTGCTTTCTTCTAAAGAAAATGCCAAAAAAAAAAAATGTAGTACAACGACAAATTTCGAAAATTTTTAGTCAATTTTAGAGTAAAGGATAACTTTTTCCAATCTAAAATTTTAAAATTGTCCACTTTTTTTCAAACTATAACAATTTTCCCTATATCCTTCTTATTGACAAAAAATAAGTAGCCGGATAGTAGTCGTCGACTAGGGCTTTACTAGCCATCGACTAGTCGGAACATCTCTAGTATCTATGCAAGACAATTGAACCATAAGCACTGAGAGCTTCAGGCTTGTACAGCTCCCTCAGGAAGACATCCCGCTGTAATGGAATTCTATCCATTTTGGTGGCCGCCCTTGAATCGTATCATGATCGAATTCAGTGTGGATTTGCGACTTTCTTTCCATTCATAATTTTCATCAAGCGAACATCTCTTATCGCTCGACAGTTTTTGTCCTCCCCAGTCAAATGATCTTTTTTGTTTAACACCTCTCCGAAGTGGACAACCGCGTAGAGCAAGAGCAAGAAAACAAGGTTCTTTGATTCCCAAAAGAAAAAAAAAAAAGAAAAATTAAAACCATAAAAAATCTTCCCATTTAACGAAAGAATTATTTGAATCATATAATATGAACATTTGTAATGGCAACGAACAAGGATCTGAGCTAAGAGCTACTCCATTTGCACACACACAAGCATACACAGGAAAGCTTATCGCGATCTGAACATTTGAAACTTAAGCTCGCATCATCGATGCAACAGCTTCCAATTACGTTTACCAAATTCAATTATCCTCTTCGCATTTCTCTGAGTTGAGTCAAAGATCTCGCTGTAGGCTTCTAGTGGAAAATGTTCTTTTATTCGAGCCCCACTACGATTACGGAAATGCAGCTTTATCAAATCAATACACTCAAAAAAAAAAAAAAAAAACCGAAACAAAAGCTGCTTAGACAACCTTAACTCGCCGATAGTCATTTAAGACACAAATAAGCGGCATGGAGAGGGGGCCACACGGCCAGAGAGAGATAAAGCGGTACGAGATACTGCTGAGAAGGAGGAGGAACTTTCAAAGCCAGTCAATTCAATAGACATCAAAATTGAGCATTACACTTACCTGCATACCTGTGTAAGCTATACCAACATTCAAGCACCGTCGAGTCCAGCAGTTTCGGCTCGTAATATTCTACGCAGGCAGGAGAGCAGCGGAGAGGGGAGCAGATCACCTCAATCGCATTCGCATTCGCAAACTCAAATTTAAATCGAAATGCAAGAAAAATCCAAAAGGAAAAGAAAAGAAAGGAAGCCAAAAGAAATGCAATGCAATGCAATGAAAGCACCTAATGTCTTTCATAATTCGAGTGAGCCGAGCCGAGCCGAGCCGAGCTAGTGTAAAAACAAGTACATATCGCCTAGAGGCTCAACACTTTGAGGTGGGTAGGAGGTTGCAAGCGATAGTATCTTGTATGGACGGATATTGCATAAGCGCATCTTCGAGACCAACGACGACTGTAATTAGAAATTAAAATAATAATCAAAATACACAAAAAAAAAATAATAATAAAAATTAGGAAAAAAGTAGACCGCAGGGAATCCGATTGAATAAATGCTAAAGAAACCCAATCGATTAAAATATTGAAGGCTTGATGAAAGTACGAGTATGACAGCAAGAAGTATCGATGAATCCTATCGGTTCTCAAAGCTACAGTGCTCATGTTTCATATTTACCATCTTTTCCATACACTAAAAGCACCCATGGGCGGACAGTCAATAAATATATGTTAGATATCCAACGATATATTGAATATAGACAACATATGAAGCAAAACGATATCTCGTTTACACTCATTAAGTTCGTTAAGTTAAAATTAAGTCATTTAACGTCCTAACACAACGAATTGGGTCCCGAATTTTTTTCACTTTCATTAACTTCCAAGAAATTAGATTTTTTCATCCGTCAAACGTAGATCTCCTTTATGCAGAGCGATCCGGACCGATAACTATTCATTAATGTTAAAATATCAACCTTAAGACCACTTTACCTAACAATTTGTGACAAATCAATATGGAAATCTTTTCAGCTTAATCGTAGCCCCTCGAATTGCATTCAAAATTCTATTTTTTCTTCAAGAAACAATAGAAACAAATAGGGG
The DNA here is from genome assembly GCA_020466095.1 of Chlorops oryzae. Taxonomy (NCBI): domain Eukaryota; kingdom Metazoa; phylum Arthropoda; class Insecta; order Diptera; family Chloropidae; genus Chlorops; species Chlorops oryzae. The sequence continues at coordinate 165,208,608 of CM035806.1, forward strand.
TGTAACTGGCGATCCTGCCATACGATAACCGACGCCGAAATGTGTATGTTTGAACCCTTTTTATAACAGGCCCCATCAGTGGCGTGTCCAGAGAAAGAGCGCTTTGATAGTGCTTATATGTTTCCACAGTGGTATATTGAACAATTAGAATACATTAACCCAAAAAAATGTTGGTGGCTAAAGGAAGTTTAGAGAGTTATGGACCAAAAACCAAAAAAATCCGAAAAATTTAATGGCGTCCGATTTGGATGAAAATTTATATATAGAATCAAGTGAAAAAATTCTAAGAATTTTTAAAGAAAAATACTGATTACAACTAGTCTAGTTTCGGTCTAGTTCCAAACTGGTCCAAAAGGACCAGTTTTTTGAAAAAAATTTAGTGCTAAAATTCTTAGAATTTTTCACTTGTTCTATATATAAATTTTCATCCAAATCGGACGCTATGAAATTTTCGGCTTTTTTTGGTTTTTGGTCCATAACTCTCTAAACTTCCTCTAGCCTTCCTCTGGTCCGATCCGGTCCATTTTCGAACTTGTTCTTGACACGCACACTAAATTTCGTGAAGATAGCTCAATTCCTTCGATAAGAAAGCTGTATACCTACATACAGACGGACAGACATATTTACATTAAATACGGTTTTATCTCGACTGGTTCAAGGTGTAACACACAACCGCGGAGTGTGTCGGGTTAAAAAAAATGTACTTCCATGCCTCATAGGTTCATCCAAATATATCGTTGCGTGCATTACGTATACGCAAAAACCGCTGCAACAGCTTTTTCCCGCTAGAAAACCATCGTCCGAATCGTCTTCATCACAATTAGTTTCTGTAACTTCGAACAAGTTCGATTGCAACTCATATAAATGTTGCGTGCCAAAACAAAACCTTTTCTCAATATTACGAGAAATTAGGTTAAAATGTTTTGTCTAATTCATTTTTTGGACCGCATAATTGAAAAAATACATGCAAAAAAAAACATTTGCAAAGAAAGACAACAAAAAACGCATGGCACACCGCAACGTTCGTTTCTTAAGTCTTTTGTTTTTCGCTCAATGGGACCAAATGGATTTTCTTTTGAATAATTCTTCTTTGATTTTTTCATTTTTTGTTATTATTTTTTAATGCCTTTTTTTGTGTTTCAATATTGAAGGTCAAAAGGAATTTTCCAACCGGCGATGGTTTTTGTATTCTTGTTGTTGTTTTGGCCGGTGTAATAAAGAAATTTGAAATTTGAATTTAAAATTTTGTGTGGGAAGATCATTTAAAGTGGAGAAGCAGTTGTTTTCATTTCAGAGAAAGAAAGAAGAAATTGGGGAAAAAAAACTCTTTTTTTTATGGTAACATTAAAAGAAGACATCAAAAAAGTGACAGCGCTGGTAAAAGTTCATTGAAACGAATGAAAGTATTTGGGCCATTAAATTTGAATGGAAAAAATTATTATGCAATAAAATTCGATAGAGACGCGTGGGAATTTATAAAAAAAATGATTATGAAAGATATAAATTATTGAATAGTGAAAGTTCAACATCCTTGACTTTATATTCTTTGATGATTAGTGTTGAAACGATAGGCCATGAAAGTATCGATACCAGTACTAATTTAATGTATCGAGATAAAGTATCGATACCACTAAAATACCGAACCAAAAGTATCTATACTGGGTAGTACTTGCTCAAGATTAGGTAAATTTTTATGATTCTTGGTATTTTTCACATCATAACACAGGTAAGACAATACTTCAGTGTTTTAAAACAAATACGGCACTTTGCATTTGTGGAATCCAAGCGCGTAAAATGGATCCAGACCTTAGACTTGGCCATTTCTTTTTGAATTACTGTTTCTTGTCAGCGCTGCCAATAATTTGGCGCAGGTTTAACCTTTAGATAATTTATAAAAAATCCCTTTCCCTTCCTAGGAAAATACTAACGAAAAATCCATTTCAAAATGAAATCGAAAAAGTCCCTCAAAAAGGGAAAAACCCCTCAAATTTGCAGCACCAATACAAGGAAAATATTATGAGTAAATACTGACATTAAAGTATCGATACCGCGAAAATACTTGGTGCTAAGTATTGAGTATAAAAAATTTACTCAGTATCGACTAAAAGTATTCGATATCAAGTAGTATTTACTCATTTTGTTTCAACACTATTGTTGATGGATCTGTGCAAAGTAGGGATTTATCTTGAACGAATAGAGAGGAACAGGTTTTATTTGTTTGCTTTGTCTTTTTTTTTTCATTGTTACATCGACACTATTTAAATTTCAATTTATTAAATTTGCATTTTAAAGGGTTAATTTTCCAAGATAGTAAAATCAATTTTTTTCTAAACTGCTAATTATTCTTATTGATGAGATCAATAAATACAATGTTAAAATTTTCAAAGTATCATTTCCATGGTGAAAATGTGGAACTGACAAATGGCTTAAAACATTGACATGTAATGACTTAGTGTGCGACTCAATCTTCAGTTGATTAGGCCGGACATTTAAGGGTTTACGCAAGAAGAAGAAGGGGAATGACTTACTTGGGAGAAGATTGTAAAAAAAAAAAAACTCTTCTCAATTCTAGCAAAACATATTCTTAAGTAATGTTTAATTCGATTAAGCTAAGTTCAAGGAAAACTTAGAGCTTGAGAGCTGCAAGGCCTTGCAGTTTGTGGAATATTATTTTCAATACTTACATAAATTAAACACTTTTGAACTTGATGTAATGATAAATTGGACAAGCTTTTAAGTACTCAATACTCGCTCGTACGTCCGTCTCTGTTTAAGAAAAAATTTGAGCTCACAACTTTCGATTTCACCTCATCGATTTATTTGAAAGCTATCGGTTATTTTAAAAGTCCACCGACAGACAACATGATTATGATGAATGTCGAAAAGAAAGAGGCAAAAATCACACAAAAAAAAAAAAAAACAACTGCGGATAATGACAGTGGATGTAAGATGTACTTACATGTTAACATTGTTCCGTACCACGTACGCACGTAATGCTGTCTATGGGCAATGCCGCCGCCAGTGTTTCGCACTGGTTAGCGTATATATCCACTTAATTTAAGCTTGATTTGTGATGGCCGAGTGTCACAATTTTCGACAAGTATATACATACACCGGCGGCACTTCATCATTTGGCTTACTGACTTAATGACTTGGCTTACAAGATGCATACAAATACAAAAAAAAAAATGGGCATGACTATGTGAACCGATCGAGCATATTGGGAGACCGACGATTGGGGGCAGCACAACTACCATGAGTTTGCGTACATCATATCCACAATGGCCGTTTGTATGGCTCATAACCATATCTAGCCGACATGTCTTCAACAAGATCTTCATAAAAGATCCCGTTTGATGTGTTGCTGTGAAGCCATCGACGTGTTCAAGTGTCGCAACATGGAATTTCACTTATCAAAAAGACGAATATGACATGCGACAGTCAAAAGTGACAACAACAACAAACTGACGGAATTTCGAAAACGAAAAGTGAACATGAAAAATCATGTTTCAATTACAATTCGTATAATTCGCAAATCCATTCTTTAATTTCGTTTTTCGTTTATTCATGAACTTCCTATGTGCAATTTTTTTATTATTTTTTTTTTTTTTTGCTTCCCTTGACCATTGTTTGTGCAATCAATTTTAAGCTTTATTTAAAAAAAAAAAAAAAAAAAAAATTGGTCATTAAAAACTCGGAAGAAATGCTGTCTTTGAGGCCTCTCTTTAGCAGAAGCGGTCTAGCACCTACATACTCGTATATTTGACTGTCTTTACGGTACCTTTAAGAACAAACAGCCACCTTTTTAATTCGCTCCCTCTCTAATGAGCGAACGAAGGGAAACCATGGACCTCACAGAATAGTTAGTGCCTACAATAATAACCGACTATTGAAAATTGTGCAAGTATAGTTCCTCAGCATGCATCATCCACTGATAAGTATCGAATATAGTTTTTTGTCAGTCCCTATATCCAGGAATTACTGTGGATCACTAAATCACACGTTATACGAACTCACAATTTCTGTGTTTTTTTTTTCCCTGTGTTTTATGGAGCCAAGCTTTTTGCTATGCACGCAAATGTTTTGAAACATTTTAAGACCTTGTTCGGACCGCATCAAAAATGTCAACACTAACTGGCAAACAGGACATCGTGTCGCTGCGTGATCAGTCAGCTGTCAAGTCAGTGTTTATATATACATATATTGATGGCCGTCGAGGTATATTTCATTTGTTCGGTTGTGTGTAATATCCAGAATCAGTCGAGATAGACAATACATGTACATGTATATACATGACCATACAATGTATCTAGAAATGATCAGCGTCACCCGTAGATTCGCTTTAGCTATGATTTCGTCTGTCTGTCCCTCTGTCTATCCGTTTGCTATCCGTCTGTCCCTCTGTCAATCCGTCTGTCTATCCGTTCTGTCTGTTTATCCGTCTATCTATCCGTCTGTCTATCCGTCTGTCTATCTGCAGTTGTTAGTATTCCGTCTGTCAATCCGTCTGTCTATCCGTCTGTCTATCCGTCTGTCTATCCGTCTGTCTATCCGTCTGTCTATCCGTTTGTTTATCCGTCTGTCTATCCGTATGTCTATCCGTCTGTCTATCCGTCTGTCTATCCGTCTGTCTATCCGTTTTTACCGTCTGTTCTCTGCTATCCGTCTGTCTATCCGTCTGTCTATCCGTCTGTCTATCCGTCTTGTCTTATCCGTCTGTCTATCCGTTCTGTCTTCGTTGTATCCGTCTGTCTATCCGTTTGTCTATTCCGTCTGTCTATTCCGTCTGTCTATCCGTCTGTCTATCCGTCTGTCTATCCGTCTGTCTATCCGTCTGTCTATCCGTTTGTCTATCGTCCCTCTGTCAATTCGTCTGTCTATCCGTCTGTCTATCCGTCTGTCTATCCGTCTTCTATCCGTCTGTCTATCCGTTTGTCTATCCGTCTGTCTATCCGTCTGTCTATCCGTCTGTCTATCCGTCTGTCTATCCGTCTGTCTATCCGTCTGTCTATCCGTCTGTCTATCCGTCTGTCTATCCGTCTGTCTATCCGTCTGTCTATCCGTCTGTCTATCCGTCTGTCTATCCGTCTGTTATCCGTTTGTCTTTCCGTCTGTCTATCCGTCCGTCTGTCTGTCTGTTCGTCGTTCTTTATAAAGTTTTTTTATATAAGGAGTTGAGCTATCCTGACGAAAATCGGTATGCGTATTGGCGGGGGCATGGGTAAGATCAAGTTCGAGAATGGGCTTGATCAGACAATTTTGGGGGTACCTCGAGTACTCTAGTTTCTGTTATGAAAACCACAAAAACTGCTCTTAAACCAGAATTTTTCCTCACATTTTAATGATTGATTCTTGATATTGGAACATATTTTAAGGCATTCAATATATTTTCAAAAAATTATAAAAGTGGACGTGGCAAATGGGTGTTTTTCGATAATTGTCTCTTACTTATAAATAAATATCGGGTATTGCATTGTCAGATTCGCCTGACTATAACACCCTTACTTGATTTTTCTTTTGAATTTTTTTTCATCTTTGATAAAATTGAAAGATTTCCTTTTGTTTTCTTCCCCTCCTGCTTTTCTCACATCTCATTTAGCGATTGGAAAAAAACAAAACAATGTTAAAGAAAGTAAACTGTAAAAGAGAAAGAGAGAGCGAGAGAGAGAGAGAGATAGAAAAATAGAAAGAGAGAAAGACAGAGAGAGAGAGAGAGAGAGAAGAGAGAGAAAGAGATAGTAAATCAAAAAATAAAAAGTGCCAAAGGAATGACGTATGAATGAAAGCAAACGTCAGTGCGTGGTCAGATCAAATCAATGCCCGTACCCAATTAAAAGTGTTCAATGCGGACCAGTGGAACTAGATCCATTTTATATTCAAAAATTTTTATAAAAAAAAATATATAAATCCAAAAATTTCCATACATTGAGATTCTTTATTGAGAGAGCCAAGGAAATTTCTCAAAATCCTGCGTTCCGATATCCAAATTCAAAATTTAATGACGTGAGTCTCGAACAAAAAAAGAAATCCTTCTTTTGATAAACTGTTATGATAACACAGTGCGACACGATTTTGTAAACAAAAATTTGACGACTGTTTTTGAAAGTGCTCGGTGAGTAAAACAACGCCTCATACTCAGTTTTGTCAAGTCACCTCTACTTTCTTTTTAAATCGACTTCAAAAAGTGGGGCCGAGAATTAAATTACTCACTTGCTTATGGATTTATTTCGTAATCCGTTCAATATTTTAATTTCCTATCTATCACAATTTATAGCTCTGAACTCATTTTAAATAGTTTTAGTGCAAACCGACCCGAAAAAGCTCTATCTAGTAGGTGCAAATTGCAAAAATTCCTAAAATTTGACGTATTCTTTATCATATTTTATTTTGTATGGCCTATAGCTTCCAAGGCAATAAACATTTTTTCAACATTTTTTGATGGAAATATAGAAAAACTATAACTAAATAAGTTCTTGATATGCACGAACTGAGTCCGAGCACTACTTGATACCGTTCTGCCGCTTCAAAGTTGAACAATTTTTACCAAAAATCGGAAGAAAAAACCCTTTTGGGTATGCACGAAATTTTTCAACCCAACGCAAATGGTTCCGAACCATGAAAATAATGTATTATAATACAGTGGAAGCTGCAATCGTGGACAATTTCCTGAAATGAGGTTAAGCTAGCTTAACCCGAAACTTTCCCGGCATCCAAATCAGGTGATCTTTGATATATTCGCCAAGGTGAACGTCTCCTTCCGAAAGGAGAAACATTGAGCACAGCATAGGAGCCTGCACTGTAATGGCCTCCGCATATAGGCAACGAATCGAATTCATCGAATGTAGAGCCTGTTTTTTTTTTTTGTTTGTTAATTGTATATAATTTTCCCCCTTCTTTTTTAAGAACCCGCCTATCGGGGATTTCTTTCACTCGATTTTGGAGCCTCGTGCTACGCGCTACGATTTTTTGCGTCCAACTAAATAGCCATAAAAATGTAAATGAAGATAAATCGTTGATTTTGAACTTTTTAACACCTTTAGTTGTTTTTTTTTTTTGTTGGGCGAAAGCATTGTCAACGCCATTCATGATCGCTGGAATGGGGAAAAGTTCAAATTAGAACTGAGACGGATGTAAAAAAAAATATACTTAATAGAAATAATCTGGTACGAAATAAATAAAAATTATTGAAACTAAACATGAAAAATCATCAGCAATATCATCCCCACTTCTACATTTACAAAGAAAGACAACAAAAAACGCATGGCACACCGCAACGTTCGTTTCTTAAGTCTTTTGTTTTTCGCTCAATGGGACCAAATGGATTCTCTTTTGAATAATTCTTCTTTGATTTTTTGATTTTTTTTTATTATTTTTTAATGCCTTTTTTTGTGCTTCAATATTGAAGGTCAAAAGGAATTTTCCAACCGGCGATGGTTTTTGTTTTCTTGTTGTTGTTTTGGCCGGTGTAATAAAGAAATTTGAAATTTGAATTTAAAATTTTGTGTGGGAAGATCATTTAAAGTGGAGAAGCAGTTGTTTTCATTTCAGAGAAAGAAAGAAGAAATTGGGGGAAAAAAACTCTTTTTTTTATGGTAACATTAAAAGAAGACATCAAAAAAGTGACAGCGCTGGTAAAAGTTTATTGAAACGAATGAATGTATTTGGGCCATTAAATTTGAATGGAAAAAATACTATACTTATAAGTATATCGCCATAATATTCTTTCCAGTCGTTTTTATCCCGACGGTTCATTTAGACATTCATGCTTTGAGGTAGTCTCTGTATCATATTTTTTTGGTAGGAAATTCCGCAAGTATCCCGAAGAGCCAAGCAATTCTGTTTGAATGTGTTTCTTTCGGTCGGACTCTGTGCTTGAAGCTATCTCCAAGGCCCTTCCAAGGACTTCCTGTAAGGGTCCCCAATTTTTTAGCAGCTTTCAATCATTTCTATTTTTGTTTTTTAATGCATTTTTCAAATTACCCAAAGAGGGAAAAGGGAGAAAATATACGTTTTTAGGTATTTCGAGAAACCCAACCGTCTTATACAATATCAAATATTGTTTCTATGTCTTACTGAAGACTTATCATCATACTTCTAGTTCGATACATTTTGGGAGATTTTACAATCCGTCGTCAATTTTTTGCGCATTCGCAGTAACGGAACTGTCAATTTTAACATCCCCAATACGTACGGATTTTGTTTTTGCTTTTCTTTTTTCTTTTCTTTTCTCCTTTTCCCTCTTTTTTTTTCTATTTTTTTATTTTTATTTTTTATCGATACTCGTGGCAGTAGCGTAGTGAGGAAGCAGGTCGAAGGGGGCTAGCCACCTCGGGTGCCAAATTATATTTCAATTTACAATAAAGGTCTTTTTATTTTGCTTCATATCCTCGATTGTTCCCCGGTCGTCGAAATGTCTCGGAACGCCACTGGCTCGTAGCGTTGGTATTGCTAATGCCGTTTGTTACCTTCGGACGACAGCACAATACAAATTGGTATGCCAATTCTTCTTGAGCAATTCATAAAGATAGTTTCGTATTTTCCGGCTTTTTTTTTGCCTTTTTTTGCCTTTTTTATTGCCGCAATCGTTAATCGTTTAAGGAAGTTAGTCACTCACTTAATCACTGGCAGCGTAATTCATTTAATCTGAAGAGCCATGTGATCATTTGGCGGGGAAAAGACTTTGGCCATTGTGCGTTATCTTAACAGCTCCGTCTGTCTGTCTGTCCGTCGTCCGTCCATCTGTCTTATCTGTCTGTCTGTACATCTTCCCGCGACGGCAATCTGTATGATTTACGGGGCGTGGCAACACAGCGGACCCTAGCCAACAGTCAGCCAATACAGACCGACTGGAGTACGGAGTCATAAATGTGTTAGCATGTAGTAGTAGTGGCGGTGTGACCGGTTTTACCATATGACCGATCGGGGAATATTGTGGGAGCTGTGGCTATTAATGAAATGACGATAGCATCGTATCCTTACCCAGGATAGCCAAATCGGTCCATACCCACTGAGGAGGTAAGATGGGAACCCGAGAGTAGCGACCCGTGGGAAAATTCAAAAAAAGTCGAGTGAATCTCCCCATGGATACAGACTCTAGACTCTAAACCTAATTTGGAACTCCTCTGTCTGTCTGTCTATGTGTTAATTTGGAATTGGAGCTTAGGGGAGAGTGGTACAAATCTGACCCTTGCCTTAATATGACCCCATCTATAAGATGAGAATAAGAAGGCTTTTCGAACCAGTTAAATATATCTTATGCTTTAGATTTTGAAGCAAATTTTTCCTAATTTTTAATTCATAGTCAAGTGGTTCTGTCAGTGGCAATATGGAAGAGTAGCTTAAGTATGAGTAACGCTCAGGATCATCATTAAAACCCAAAAATATATAACAAAAAAAAAGTAACTATCCGGCAGCCGGAAATCCGCCTATCCGTCCTGGCAGCCAACCGGATATCCGATATTCCGCCGGATACACTATCCGTTGCAACACTAATCGATACGCACTATGGCAGATAGTTTAGTAGGTAAATATTGTGACGTTAGAATCTCGATTATCCGAAAATCCAGACTCCCGATATCTGATCATCCGGACCCATTCTTCACCACTCCAAATACCAAATTACTAATTCTTTGCAGAAAGCTGCATTAAGAGAGAGATTCCCCAATTGCCGAACTTGTTTGTTCTAGCAAATTTTCGAATGTTTACACATACAGATAACAAAATGGAATATCCACCCTGCAGGAAGCCTGTCGCCATATTACCCCATGTCTATATTGACGTCAATATAGACAAGAGAACTAGTTCCAACGTCAACAGTATTTATAGGCAGTGCCATTAGAGAAACTGTACTGTTCATCTTTATTCACCATGTCTACAACGTGACTCCTTATAAAGCGAAAGAGTACTCCATTTTTTCTACATAATACTACCGACGTCAATAGTTTTTTCGGTCTACTGTTGACATTCAATGACAACTCAATGTTAAATGTCAATAACGCAAAGCATTGCGATGGCTATATCTGATCAGTAGTAGGTACTGTTGACGCAGTCAATAGAGAAAGAGTATAGATTCACTATTGACATTTCCTGTAGGGCAGTTCGGTAACCATACGTACACACAAGCACACAATTTACCTCCAACAGAACCCAGCGGCAAATGTCCCGCTGACATCATCGATGAACTCACGGTGTTTTTGGATCCGGTATGCATGACAATTCTCATATGACACTTTGTATGACATTTTTACAGGAGTTGGGCAGTGAATTCACCGATGACAATGTCATGCTAGGAGGTGCGATGGCGACAAAAGTATTTGAGAGCAGCACATCATGCTCTTTTCTCTCTAAATGTCAATTTATAGAAACCAGTTTGATGATAACTCTCTTCTTTGCCCTCTCTTTGGATATATCGCAATTAAAAAAAAAATCTATTTTCAACAATTTTTGTTCGCCTCAGCCAGGGATCGAACCCGCGATCTTCGGATTCTGAGTCGAGCACTCATCATCTACGCCACTTCATGCTAACGTTCAATTGACGCTAAAGCCTTATTTAAATTTCAGTAGCCAATGAGAGTCAAGCACATGAACAGCATCCCTCCACGATGACATGTCCTCCAAGATGTCATGCATGACAATGTCACCTATATGTCATCGATGACATCACTGATGAAATTGTGATGCAGGAGATAATTTTCCGCTGGCAAGGCAAACTTTATGCTCGCAATTGTGGTAAAATAATTTCAAAAAAAATTAAAAAAAGAGCCACCAATGAAAGGAATACAATTTCGTTTTTATTGTTAAAATTCAATAATCGAATGTGAAATTGTCATTGTATACAATATTATAATATTCGAATTTGTTCGAAGGAGATAAAAATATGTTATCCAGAAGAGATGGATGTATCGCAATGGATTTTCTCAATCGAAAATAAATCCAAAGGCTGCCATTAACGAGGGTGTGTCAACTTCAAAATAGCATTTCACAGTTCGATATGCCGTATCACAGCCATCGGTTCCCTCTGGAAAAATAAAAATAAAAATGAAAATAAGAATAAAAATTCGATTCGATTCGATTAGATTCGATATGTGGACAATAGAATTTAGGGTGAATGCTTTGCAACGCACTTTTCGTGCCACACTTCTCCAGCAAGTTATTTATTATATGATGGCCCTCGCTTGGTACAACCTCCATTAAATACTCCAAGTGTACAATGTCATTACTATCGATCTGAGAAAAGAGATGACATCATTGCAATGAGAGATAAATTTTCAAAAAAAAAAAAAATTATTAAAAATCATTCATTTCGATCAAAACCAACCAATCCAATCATATCGAGAAGACAGTGGATATAACACTTCAACACTGAATTATCCGGAATATTGCCATCGTGACTCTGCCGTATGAGGCCTATTTATTATTATGAAATAAATCATTGTGTTCTAATTAAAAGAGACACGACAAGAATTGAAATTTATCGCCATTTACTCACCCTCAGGAACGCCAGTTTGCTTCTGACAACGTTCATGTAATTTCCTTGCCTGATTCTTCAAGTTCTCGGGCATCTCGAACTGTGGAGGAGAAAAAAAAAACATTCATTTATTTTTTCTTTTCGACACATTACACTTTATCTTTCATTTAAAAAAAAAAAAAAAAAATTAATAAACGAAAACAACAATTTTCAGTAATATTTTTAGAGCCCTAATAAACCCCACCAACACTTCCAGGAGAATGCAAGAATAGACTAAATTCCCTGCAGGAAATGTCAGTAGTGAATCTATACTCTTTCTCTACTGACTGCGTCAACAGTACCTACTACTGATCAGTTAAACCCGTCGCAATGCTTTGCGTTATTGACATTTAACATTGAGTTGTCATTGAATGTCAACAGTAGATCGAAAAACTATTGACGACCTATTGATGTCGGTACTATTATGTAGACAAAATGGAGTATTCTTTCGCTTTATAAGGAGACATGTTGTTGACATGGTCAATAAAGATGAACTATACCACTTGACAGTACAGCTTCTCAAATGACACCGCCTATAAATACTGTTGACGTTGGAACTAGTTCTCTTGTCTATATTGACGTCAATATAGACATGGGGCCCATATGGCGACGGGCTTCCTGCAGGGTTGTATCGCAAAATTTAATAGAGTTGAACATGTATGGGTCCCGAGACACAGTGGAGTCCCAGGAAATGAGAGAGCATATGAATTGGCAAATCATTGATCAGAGGGTATACCAATGGGACCTAAACCTGAATAATAGCTCCTAGCTCCGCAGGTCTGAAACGCTGGATCATTTCCTATGCGGCGAAAGCCCCCATGGAGAGATGTTCCGGCGTTTCGACCTGCAGAACAACCAAGTGCTTCGTTAAAGAGCCAATCGAGAAAATCGCAGACTTTCTCCTTCAACTGAAGAGAAATGATCGGCGGAATCTTGTAGGCACATAAGATGTGGTCGTCATATGGCGAACATTGGTGTCGTCATGGACCCCACATGCACCACCTGTCTCGAGGACGAGGACAGTGCGGAATATGTCCTCTGCTACTGCCCGGCTTTCTCACGGGGCCAGAATGGGAGTGTGGGACCGCGACGTACGGAAATTCTTGGTTTCCTCAAGAGAACCAGGAAGTTCCCTATCTCACCTCCTTTCCTTGCCACTTCCTTTCTTTTCCCCATTCCTCTTCCCTCGGGACGACGGCAAAATGGGCAAAATTGCCTGATTGCCAATGGATGATGTTGTCCCACCCACCCTCATATCATCATCATCAATATTTTTGCGAAACAAAAAAAAATCTCGAGCCGTTTCCCAAGCAACTGTGTGAGGTCCCTTGGTTTTTCGAATTCCCATTAGATATTGATAAAAAAAAAATTATGAAAATCTTTTAATATCACTATGCCTCGGAATTTGAATATGTAAAAAAATGGAAAAAAATTCTAAAAAATATTCAAAAAAAATTCAAAAAAATATTCAAAAAATATTTAAAAAATATTCAAGAAAAATTTTTAAAAAAATTCAAAAAATTTCAAAAAAATTCAAAATTCAAAAAAATTCAAAAAAATATTCAAAAAAAATTTTTTTTTAATTCAAAAAAAGTTCAAAAAAATTCAAAAAAATATTCAAAAAAGTTCAAAAAAAATATTTAAAAAAAATTTTTTATAAATTCAAAAAAATATTCAAGAAAAATTTTTGAAAAAATTCCAAAAAATTTCAAAAAAATTCAAAAAAATATTCAAAAAAATATTTTAAAAAAATTTTTTTTAATTCAAAAAAATTTCAAAAAAATTCAAAAAAAATTTCAAAAGAAAAAATTAAAAAAAAATTTTTTTTTTAATTCAAAATATTCCAAAAAATTCAAACAAATATTCAAAAAATTCAGTCAAAAATTCCAAATTAGTTCGATATAGTATGCCTATTAAAATGTTGAATTGTCAAATTAACAAAAAAAAAGCCTACTTCAGTGAATAAAAATTTCAAAAAGCACAATTAAATTCAAAAAAATTCAAAAAAATTCAAAATATTCAAAATCCGAGCTCTAAATATCACTTTCAAATTCTTACTAACCCTTAAAGAGCCTGTTGACTTCGGAAGGAAGGAAGGAAGGACCCAATAGAACGTTATAAAAAAGAAAATTAAAAATCAAATTTTTTATTACTTACACCATTTCCAATCGTTGAGTGAGACATTAAAATCAGCCATAGAACCGAAAGAAGATTAAACACGATTAAAAAACTTTTCATTTTGAGACTTTTTAAATCCTGTTTTCCTTTTTAACCCTTTGAAATTGAATGTGAATTGATCTCCGTTACACTTTTTCGTATGCACTTCAGTTACAAATGAGAATTTTCAATCGAACTCATTCCATTTTATATAAATATTCCAACATTGTTATTCCCTTACGCTCATATGTGGCATTAAATGATCTGTGGTTTTTTAACCTAGACTTAAAATAGACATTAGTGAAAGGTAATAATTTCAAAGATCACTCTAAACACGACGATGCATGTTCTTAATAGTAGAGTATTAAAAAAAAAGAAGCTTTCTCCAAATAAAAAAAAAATATATATATATATGTAGGTATATGTTTATACAGTGGACTCGCAATAAGTCGAACGAATTAAAACAATAGTGGTCCTCATGCTGGTTCGCAAATAGCCTTCGTAAATTTTGCGATCGCAAATTTTCCGACGCTGCCTCAGCGACCCTTCGAAACAAAGCACTTCGCAGAATTTACTAGTGCTATTGAAGCAGCTGTGGAAATTGAAGTGTGCAAATTTTGGCCTTTTGTATGAACGATCCTGCGAAGAACACGTGTGCAACATTTGTGCGATAACATGGCGCAAAGTTTTACCCATAAAAATCGATGAGCAATATTTGCCCGGCCGCAGAATTTTTTTCCATATAAAAAAATTTGCACAAACGAAAAATTTGCGAGGGTGCAAAAATTGCACACCCACTTGAATCCCACTACTATGTCTATTCATATAAAAAATGAATCCTTTTTGGAAAAAAGGCTTATTTCATCTTACTTTTCCGGTTCATCAAACTTGATTGAATATATGTATGTATGTATGTGTAGGTCAACCCGAATCTGCTTTGCAAAAAAAATCTTCCTTCGTTTTGCGAAGCGAATTGCGAATTGGACTTCATCCGATTTTGTCACTCCGTTGCAGTGCTGTCGTTTTCGTATCTGAGAAAGAGCAAAATGTATTTAAGATATTAGTTTTTTTTAAATAAAGGGATTATATTTAAAAAAAAGGAGTTTTTAAGAAATAGAAGAAAAATAAAACTATTTAGGGGTTTTCCTTTAAAAACCTCGAAAACTCGTAAACCAAGAAGGCTACAATATGAATGAATGTAATTTTGTATGAAAAAATTTACACTTTTTCGCTTTTTAAATCTTTTCACTTTTAATGGAATGTCCTAGTCCTAGCGAATGAAGAAAAAGATTAACGTATGTGAGTAAAAAAATTTTCGTAGGCTTGCCAAACAGTTAATTTTCACCGCACAAAGAAGCTATAACAAAATATATTTACAACCAAATAGTAGTACGTTAGCGAAAGGAGTAGTAAAGTAGTACGGCAAGACAAAAAGGGGGAAAAAAAACTGCTATATTAGCATTTCGACAGCACTGTTCCGTTGTCGCGACTAGTGTTGAAACAAAATGAGTAAATACTACTTGATATCGAATACTTTTAGTCGATACTGAGTATATTTTATACTCAATACTTAGCACCAAGTATTTTCGCGGTATCGATACTTTAATGTCAGTATTTACTCATAATATTTTCCTTGTATTGGTGCCGCAAATTTGAGGGGTTTTTCCCTTTTTGAGGGACTTTTTCGATTTCATTTTGAAATGGTTTTTTCGTTAGTATTTTCCTAGGAAGGGAAAAGGATTTTTTATAAATTATCTAAAGGTTAAACCTGCGCCAAATTATTGGCAGCGCTGACAAGAAACAGAAATACAAAAAAAAATGGCCAAGTCTAAGGTCTGGATCCATTTTACGCGCTTGGATTCCACAAATTCAAAGTGCCGTATTTGTTTTAAAACACTGAAGTATTGTCTTACCTGTGTTATGATGTGAAAAATACCAAGAATCAAAAAATTTACCTAATCTTGACCAAGTACTACCCAGTATCGATACTTTTGGTCCGGTATTTTAGTGGTATCGATACTTTATCTCGATACATTAAATTAGTACTGGTGTCGATACTTTCATGGTATCGTTTCAACACTACCCAGCGGGAAATGTCACCCTGACATCACCGGTGAAGTCAGGGTGACTTGTCACCCTGGCATGCGTGACAATTCGTAGGACGCCTAGCATGATATTTGTACAGGATTTGGACAGTGATTTCACCGGTGACAATGTCATGCTAGGAGGTGCGATAGCGAAAAAAGCATTTGAGAGCAGCACATTGCTCTTTTTCTCTTTAAATGTCAATTTATAGAAACCAGTTTGATAACTCTCTTCTTTGCGCTCTCTTTGAATATTTCGAAAATTTTTAAAAATCTATTTTTAACAATTTTCGTTCGCCTCACCCAGGGATCGAACCCGCGATCTTCGGATTCTGAGTCGAGCACTCATCATCTACGCCACTTCATGCTAACGGTCAACTGACGCTAAGAACTTATTTAAATTTCAGTAGCCAATGAGAGTCAAGCACATGAACAGCATCCCTCCACGATGACATGTCCTCCAAGATGTCATGCATGACAATGTCACCTGTATGTCATCGATGACATCACTGATGACATTGTCATGCAGAAGATAATTTTCCGCTGGGTAGTCGTACTGCTTTCTCAATGCTCAAAAAGTTCTAAAATGGATAAATATCTAATATGCCCTTTTTTATAAACCAAATGAGAATTATACCGAACGTAAAGAAATGTAATTAAACATATTTCCCTTCATATCAACCAAAAAATGTTGTTGACTCAACCATTTTTCTTTTGAAATTTTTGTTCTGCTCGAAAATCAAAAGGACTGTGAATAACAATGCGCCCTTTTAAAAAAATCATTATAAAGTTCGCTCAGTGTAGAAAAACTTTATTCGACTTTTCGAGTAGTCAATGTACGAAAAAAAGCATCCAAGTTTTCAGTGTTTCGGGTGTTCGAGATTTCGTGAGTCTACTGTATATATGTACATAAATACATACATATCGCACCCCGGCAACTAAAGTGACACAACTCAAAATTTTGTGAATTTCGAGTTATGCAATGAGTCCTGTGCATAAGTCACCTGTCTATCTGTATGAAAAATTCTATTCCGTTTTTGGTTTTTTATAAAAGGTCGAAAAAAGCCGTCAATGCCTTTCTTCTTGCTTTGATTGACACTGCGATGCAATTTGTTTTTTGCGTTTTCTGAAAAATTACAACTTTTTTAGTTGTGTCTCTTTAGTTGCCGTGGTGCGATATTTGCATTCTTTTGAGATGATATGTCAATCCGAAGGAAAGTATGTTTTCCATTCCATTATCTCTTCACAATGACGTTGCAAATGTCTGTCTTTCTGTCTGTAATTTTGATGATGTGATTTTTTATTTCGATCGTCGGTTTAAAAATTGGTATAACTTTAGAGACCGTAGGAGTTATGCCGGCCTTACACATGTTGTCCATCGTCAGGCAGTGCTACGACAACATGACATATTTTTAGCGAGTAGTATCTGTCAAGAATAACTCGAATCCCAAATCAGATTCGTTGACCCTTCCTCTTAACCATTGCGAACCCGTGTAAGACGAGCATTAAGTTACGGAAAATGATACGTGACACTCGAAATTTTTTGATTGATATGCACGCAATTAGAAAGCTCTGTGCATGGCAATTTCAAACTTGTGCCAATACAACTTCCATATTGTACATATGTACCTAAATTATTGGTTGCTTAAGCGATCATTAAGGAGGAAAATTCAAAAATTTCGAACCAATTATTCATTACTCAAAATTACATAGCGAAGAACTCCGCCAAGCTTAATACAGGCTTTTGATTGCCATGCGATCCATCAACAGTCTATAAATACGGCGCAATTAGAACTTAATCGCAAACAAATCCATATATGGTTTCTGCCAAACAAAAAAAGGGGGGAAAAACCGAAACTTTTAAGCGCTGATTACACGATATGGTTACTGACCAAATTTTGCCTGTTTTTGGAACAAATTTTGTCCCAATCGAAATCAAATCGTGTAATTACCAAACATACGTATGGCCATATGGCATTTGGTCGCCATTTGTTCACGTCGCAACCAAACGTTTGTTTGCAGTGCAGCCATATTCGTGCAACAGCTTGATGACAAATTTTTTTTGCCAAATTTTGACCAAATTACATTTGGACGCAAACGAAAAATGGCGGCATGCATATGTTTTGGGAGAAATGGTGCATATCGTGCAAAAACCGAACATACGACTTGTAGCCAAATGAGCATATGTACCAAATTTTAACCAAATGAATGCAGCCAAACGTTTGGTCAGTTACCATATCGTGTAATCAGCCCTTTAAGGTACTTTTTAATAAAAACTTTATATTCAATAAATTTTGAAGCCTTTATTGCGAAAAAAAAACTATTTGCCATGGAGTAAAGGGTTAAGAATATTGTAGAAAAATTTAAAAAAATTAGCGAGGTCTAGCCTGAATATATGATACCCCGTTGCTCTTATTCATAGCATATATCCTTTAGATTTTTGGACTAAGACTTAAATGCATTCACCAACATTTAATTTACAATGATAAACCAAAATGAAGTAACTAAGCAGCCATTCCGTGCACCAAATTCGATAAACCAGATTTATCCCATTTAATTCCTTGATCTGTATAAGTACAAGGTATTAACTCTTCTATTCTCCGTGTCATTAGCAGTCTTCTCAATTACCTGAAACAATCTAACGCACAGTGTCAGATTTTGCTAACGTGACTTAATTCTTTATATTTGCTAAAAATCAGGGACGTGAACCGGTTTTGAACCGAACCGGTTTTGAACAGAACCGATTTTGAACCGAACCGGTTTTGAACCGAACCGGTTTTGAACCGAACCGGTTTTGAACCGAACCGGGTTTGAGCCGAACCGATTTTGACCGAACCGGTTTTGAACCAGAAAACCGCTTTTATCTGCTGATGAACCGAACCGAAGTTTTTCACAAATATTTGAACCGAACCCCATTTTGTAAAGGTTCCGGGATTCATTTTTGCCTTCAACCATGCACAGTGGTCGTCGCTCCCATAGATCAAAAATAAAAAAAATCTAAGTCGATATTCTTATGAAACTATTATCGATACCATCTCTAATATGAGAAAAGTAACCACCACTAACTTTTTATTGAGCAAATTTTAACCCTAAATGGTAAAAAATTGCGTTAGAAGTGGGAGAAATTCCCGAACCGATGAACCGAACCGAAACCCCGGTTCAAAGAGGTAGAAAAACGGTTTGAGGAACCAATCCAAAAGTTCAAACACGGTTTGAACCGCCGAACCGAACCGGGCAAATTTTCCACCCGGTTCACGTCCCTGCTAAAAATTGACTTCGAAAAACGACGTTTGGACCAGGTATTATTTAGGTGGTAGGGGCCCCGTGCCATATGCTTTAGGTTTACAGTCGGATTTTAAAGTTAAAGTGGTAGGATGGATGGTAGTAACTGAGATCTGTAAACACCAGAGATATTAAGAAATATGTCAATGCGCGACCCCTACGTTCGGTCAAAAAAAAAAAAAAAAATACTTTTCATAATTGTCTTGCAAAAAGGCGTCATATTCGCTGGTTTGCGGTGCACTTTTTTTTTAAGTACGGTCTAAGGGGTACTTTGCAGGGTGCAAGGCTTCTCCCCGTATTCCTTTCTGATACGCTCGAGTAACTGCAAAAACTCTCTCGTGCGCTCCCCATCTAAGTACATCTCTCGATACAAGTTATTTCATGTTTTGTGGCGTGGCAATTTTTGGAAAACCTTACAATCATCATAATCGTTGGAGGCGTGAATGAACGGATCCGGACACGCCAATTTTACGTAAATAGTGATTTTGCAAAAAAAAAAAATTAAAGCTCTAATGGCTTGATTTCATCAGCGATGCCACAAGAAAACAACAACAACAAAAAGAACCCTGATCTGGGTTTTATGCGTTCATAGTTTTTAGGAGATCCGACCTTAAACGAATGAACACGTCCCAAAACAAGCCCCCACCGGGTAAGGCTCATAACAAAGCTGATATACCTCCCGGAAACTGGTTGATGGTCCGTCCAAGATCGTCCGCTGAGAAAAAAAAAATTTTTTTTTTTATGGAAGCAAAACTCGTTTCATTTTTTTTTTATGAACCAAATAAAATTTTTTCAAGGTGATCGAACTTTTGAAGAAAGCTTTCTTCACAGCCTCAACACATGGATTTGCAATCAAACGCGGCTGAGTGCTCATCAAATGCAAATGCTCAAGCTTTTCAAGATGATCGATCCACTAGGCGGTGAATGAATACTACAAAATTTACAATTTGTTTTTTGGAACTACTGTAAAATTCAATCAATAAGTTATTTCATATACAGTAGACTCTCGTTAATTCAAAGCTGCGATAATTCGAACCTCTCTTTAATTCAAAGTGATCACGTGCTCTCTACAAAATCTCTTTATACAGTCGATTCTCGTTAATTCAAACAGTCGATTTTTCGTTATATTTTAAGAGTCCCTTGAGTTTCGAATTAACGAGAGTCTACTGTATTTTATAACATATACAATGTACACATACATACGATGAACTCGCCAAAACTTGAACAGACGATCAACTTGAAAGTTCAGAGACTTGAAAATTTTACAGATTTTCGCCATTTACTATTCTCAAAACTAGAAGAACATATTATTCACTTACTTTCTATGAAAATCCCTGCCCGCGAGAGAATCTTCTCTGTACGCTTATGACCTAAATGTATATTTAAACATGGTACAGTGGCACGGGCGAACTGGGCCACTGGGCAACCGGGCAAATGCCCGGTGGGCCCGCAGTGCGCTCTGCTTTTTAGATGTAAGGTTTTTTTTTTCTTAGGTAACGGGGCCCCATTTTTCAAACTCCCGGTGGGCCCTTTGACCCCCGTCCGCCCCTGTACAGCGGGGATGATCACGACCCCCCGGGGATTGGTGGATGGGTTCGAGCGTCAGCCGTTCGTCTGTCAAGACTATTGTACCAAACCCCCCGTGGATGGTAAGATCCTGCTTGATCAATTGGAGGCTATCTTGTGGAGGTTTCGCTGGACCTGTTTCAGTGCAACGGAGCTCTAATAAAATCAGGGACGTAAACCGGTTTTGAACCGGTAAACCGCTTTTATCTGCTGATGAACCGAACCGAAGTTTTTCACAAATTTTTGAACCGAACCCTTTTTTTGAGAAGGTTCAGGGTTTCATTTTTGCCTACAACCATGCACAGTGGTCGTCGCTCCCATAGACCAAAAATAAAAAAAATCGAAGTCGATCTTCTTATGAAATTAGTATCGATACCATCTCTAATATGAGTAAGGTAACCAACATTAACTTTTTATTGTACAAATTTTAACCTAAATGGTTAAAAAAAAATTGCGTTAGAAGTGGGAAAAATTTTTTCAGTTTGAGAAATTCCCGAACCGAAACCCCGGTTCAAAGAAGTAGAAAACCCGGTTTGACGAACCAATCCAAAAGTTCAAACACGGTTCGAACCGCCGAACCGAACTGGGCAAATTTTCCACCCGGTTCACGTCCCTGAATAAAATGCAGTATTTGAACAAATTTATTAGACGTTCGAAGACTCACACACATACATACATACACGGAAAGAAATAAGTTCCCGAAATATAATTGGAACCAATAACGTATGTGATTGGATTACATTATTAATTGGAGCCAATTACAATATAATTACAAAAAATACTAATTGTGCTCAATTGCTTATATAATTCCATATAAATTTATCATATATGTAATTGCGTTCTGAACACAGTTGTAGTCATTAGAGCTGTAAAAATGCAAAAATTTACACTACTTGGGTGTATTCGTTATTTTTGCTGAAGTAATCGTTACTAATTACTCGTTACAAAGTACTCGTTCTATTTTTCTAAATATTGTTCATTCATTAATTGAATAACTCAAGGTTGATAAAGTAATCAAAAGTCCCTCATGCTCTTTGACTCTTCATTCAGTAGTTAGTAATCAAATATCAACTCAACTCACTCTACTACCATAGTGTTTTGCGGACCCATTATTTTAGTACTTAATTACTACGGAAACCATCAGCTGGCATTCTAGCAAAAAAAGTACTAGTAACGAGATATCCCTCATCATTAACGAGACGTTATTGATAACTGACTATAGTAGTCGTTACTTTTTACCGAATAGTAACGATATTTTACAACTCTAATAATTACATCTGATTACTTTTACAATTTAAAGCATTGGTGCAATTATATATGTGCTTGTATTTATTTTACA
The DNA here is from genome assembly GCA_020466095.1 of Chlorops oryzae. NCBI lineage: Eukaryota > Metazoa > Arthropoda > Insecta > Diptera > Chloropidae > Chlorops > Chlorops oryzae. Next base: position 165,230,542 of record CM035806.1, read on the forward strand.
GCTTTTTCTTATATTTCTCAAATGGTTTATAATTTCGATCGTATATAAGGTGATTGAATTTTCAAAATCCTTAGGCACTCCAAGGGGCTGGTGGACCACGAATATGATGTGGTGAAATATATTCCGCTCAATCGTGGAGAATGCCCCTTACTATATTGTTATATAGAATATATTTTTAATTGCAGGGGATTACAAATTTAATTAGACGCAATTATGTATATGTAATTCCTTTTGTTTGTATGTATATAATTCGATAAAATTACATAAATCATTGCAGGCGATTAGATATTTAATTGGACGGAATTATATATGTAATTGAAATTTTTTTTTTTAATCATTTGATACAATTACATATACTTATAATTGAAGGTAATTATGAAAATATAATTGGACGTAATTATGAAAATTAATTACATCATACCCAATTACATCTGTGTATACAATATTCGATGTTACTTACCGATAAGGCTGAAGATTGTACAGAATATGTGGAATGATCTATATATTTGATTTTATCCACATCTCCGATTCTAGCATACATACACACATACATACACACATACATAAATATGTATATCTATATGAAACGCTTCATTATTGCCAAACATAATAAAGCTGAGATTGACCAATGTAGGGGGTCAAATGGACGCTCTTCTTCGTTTCTTCATTCTGTCTTGTTTTTTTTTTTTTTTTTTGCATATTTAAAGAGCACAATCAACTCGTCAATACGAAAAGTTTCGGTCATTAACTTTGGCATTCCGATGGCCTATCGTGTTCAATCGATCATATCATTTGAATCTAGTCGATACGATAGAACGGTCAGAATGTTGCTCTGTGTACTATTCTTTTTTGGGCGCTTCTTCGTCGTCACAGTTTGGAGTGAAGAGGCAATATTTCCCTCTCAAGGATACTCGTCGTACTCGGGTCCAAATGTTACGTTCTCCGAAGCACCAATCGAGCCAATAACCGAGAAATCGCTTCTATCTCATGGATACTCCTATCCAGTGCCGAATATTACATTTTCCAAAGAAATAATTGAGCCGCTTAGCGAAAAACCGATTCCATCTCAAGGATACTCGTCGTACTCAAGTCCAAATGTTACGTTCTCCGAAGCACCAATCGAGCCAATAACCGAGAAATCGATGTCATCTGCTGGATACTCCTATCCAGAGCCTAATATCAAATTTCCAGAAATACCAAATCAGTCACTATTAAATGAATTAGCGCCCATTCGATTCTCTATGGAAACGACCACCAACGATCGACCAATAAAGGATGATTTATTCGACAATACAAGGATAACGGAGATATCAGCGCAGCTGGAGGATGACGAGCTTACGAGCAATTCAACAAAAACGACAACAACAACAACAACAACGGATGATGTGGAACTATTATTTCCGAATCGTATCGTCGGCGGACAGGTCATACCGATATCCGAAGCACCGTGGCAAGTATCCCTTACAATAAATGGTAACTCGCTCTGCGGTGGCTCGATTTTGAGTAGCACATGGATACTTACAGCAGCGCATTGCTTTGAAGGACAGCATGCTAATGTTGTTGTACGCGCTGGATCGCAGTACCATAAAAGTGGCGGCCAGACAAGACAGGCCGCCGAGATTGTCGTTCACGGAAATTTCAAATCTCTAATCCAGGACAATGATATTGCCCTTGTCCGTCTTAAGATGCCATTCAATTTGACCGAAGAAGTGAAAACGATTCAACTTCCGATGGCCAATGTGGAGTTACCATCCACCTATACCGTATCCGGTTGGGGTACAACGAAGCAAGGCCTTAAAATCGCCATCGAACATCTTAAGACGTGTACGCTTGAATTGGATCGCACTGGGTAAATGCAAGCGAGTGTACGGTTCGACTGTAACAAACCGAATGATCTGCGCCATCGCTCCCAATAAGGACGCGTGCCAGGGTGACTCGGGCGGAGCACTTGTTAAAGGCGACGTTGTATATGGCATCGTTTCCAAAGGCATTGGATGTGCTCGTGCAAACATTCCGGGCGTGTATACCGATGTTAGGAAATTTCTTGGATTCATTTCGTCGAATGTTGACGATGATTAAAATTCTTCTCATCTTTGGCTATTCATTTGCTGTGTGTGTGTGTGTTCCTTAAAATGAATTCTGTAATTTGTTTTTATTTTTTTTTCTTTTTTTGCATTTTATTTGCATGAATTAAAGTTTTTTAATCGTCTATAAAATAAAAAGATTGTGATGGATGGATGACCTTTGCTTTTAAAAATGTTCGAAATTCTTGCCTTCCCTTTTATATTCTCTTCCCGGTGTGTTTAGAATGGGATATATGTTTTTTTCCACTGAAGTACCAGCTCCACAAGATGCATCTGATAGAAGGACTCCGATTACAGACTCTGTCTTGAAGAATCGTTGAGACCGCAATCCATATAACTAATGTGTTGCCCTATGTAGGCTAAGACTTAGTGTCTTCAATAAGCCATTTTTTAAGCCACAACCAGCTGAGGCTCGATGTCCTCTCCTTCATAGGGAGAGCTCACAGGAAGATTTTAATAATTAAGATTCTAGAAAATCATTCATAGTCACAATTCCCATGCTCGTAAAATATCCGGCCCTTGAGAGTCAAAGGCAAACATTTTTAGGGATTAATTTTAACTCACTTTCTGAAATTGATTTTATCGACCCGTTGAGTATATCTAGCTTCATCGAAAGCGCTAAACGGTTTATAAAATAGATGTCCGTAAATTCGCATATATGTATGTATGTATCTATCAGAATGAGATTGTATCCTATATGGTACCTGACCTAGGGTCAGCTCCATGTAATGCTATGACTAATCTAATGTATATTATGTATGTATGTATGTATGTATGTATGTTGTATGTTATGTATGTCTGTATGCATGTATGTATGTTATGTATGTATGTATATATGCTTGTCTGTATGTCTGTATTTATGTATGTATGTATTTATGTAATGTATGTATGTATGTGTGTATGTATGTAAAGTTTGTTTGTATGTATGTATGCATGTAATGTATGTGTGTGTGTATGTATGTGTGTATGTATGTATGTATGTATGTATGTAAAGTATGTATGTATGTATGTATGTATTTATTTATTTATGTATGTATGTATGTATGTAGGAGTGGCTGCCACTTAGGCCGTATACCAACCCGTTGTGATACCATGAGGGTTTTTTTCCTTGTGTTTGTGTGTCTTTTTATATTTATAGTGTGCCCCCAACATGCGATTTTTTGTAAAAACCAAGTGCTAGGATTGAAACATTTAACTCCGTTTCGCCTGTGCCGGGAATCGATCCTCGGGCCCTGGGATCAAGGGCATAGTACGCATCCCCTACACTATACCAGCAGAGCCACCCGAGAATACTCTGTTCGAAAATTATTTAAGAGCAGTTTCAAAATTCAAAAGTCAATTTCAATCGTCTTAATGTTTTTCTTTTGTATGATCGGTTTTTATTAATTACAATATATTTCATACATTTTTAATTAATACAATGTATTTACGAATTTTTAATAAGTATATTTAGTAGCGTTTCATTTTTCTTTTATTTCTTTTTGTTTTCCCTCTCAATTTGCTTGTTTACTTAGACTAAAAAAAAAAAAAAGAAAACCTTAAGTCGTTTTATAAACATTCAAATTAAAAAATTTTCAACGAACTCTCGTACAGCTTTGATTTGCGAAATTACTCAAAAACGTGTAATTTACGAATGCAAAACGAATAAAAATGATTTGTACAAAAGCTATTTTCGTTACTTTTTACTATAAATGTTATCGATACCGTTACCGTTCTCATTATCATTATCGATACCTTTACCATTACTTTTTAGCATTAACTACAGTTTAGAAAAATTTTTATTTATCAACTTCATACGATTCTCTTTGACATTTCAAATATCGCCTACCAACTTAAATATAAGTTTCTGTTCTTTTATTTATTTAAATTATTTTTTTCTTTATTTCTTCTTTTGTTTGTGTACCATAAAAAAAGGTACACGTCTGTTCAACATTCTCAAAGAGTGCCAAAGACTGTCATTTAAACCATTCGGACTTCATCTAAATATACTTATTCTTTTCATTCTTATCCTCCTCTCTTTCTTCTCTTTATCGATTGCCAATAAATTGGCATTATTTAAAAAAAAATAATTATTACATATTTTAAATTTCTTGTGAATGATTACGTTTGCAATTTTAGTACATTTAGGTATATATATTTTATTTATAATTTTTGTTTTTTTGTTTTTTATAATTAAAGCTCTTTGATTTACCGTTCTATTTGAATGTAGGATTATTATTAAGTTTAGTTTTCAAGTCATTGTAAAAATTTTTTTCATAAAATATTTTTTTTTTTTTTTTTTTTTTGTGTTGGTGCTATGAATTTTCGCGTTTTTCTTTTTTTAAATTTGAATATAATTTTCATAAAATAAATAAACTGTTCATTTTTCTATATACACAATAAAGAATAACATCTTTTAAGACTTGTTTTTAGCCGAAAATATGGATAACAATGAAACAAAACGTACAACATTTGCGTTTTCTACGTGTGTTTGGGTGTGTGTGTGTACGTGTGTGTTTGTTGTGTGTGTGTGTGTGTGTGTGTGTGTGTGTGTGTCAGAGGTTCTCCTTGGGTTTTGGGGATTTATTTTTTTTGTACGAAATTTAAATCGAAAGAAAGCTGCAACTATAAACTAGTGTTGCAACGGATAGTGTATCCGGCCGAATGCCGGATAGCGGATAGGCCATATATAGCAAATGTTTAATGTGAGGTATCCGGCGGTCGAATACAGATGTTATCCATCCATCTGTATCCGGCCGGATACTAAATTTAAGGCCGGATAGTGGCCGGATATCCGTTGCAACTCTACTAAAAACCCACCTTGAGAACTAAAATAGAGGAGACGATCGCAATTAGTTGAAGTTGAACACTTGAAGATTGCACTTTCGACACCATTAACCCATCATTGCCCATGTATTGCAATATTGACAGTATTTTATATTGCTTACGAACTAATTTCGATATACAAAAAAAAAAAAATGAAAAGAAAAAAGCACATCACAATGATTGCACTCAAAAGAAAACCAGTAAACTTTAATGGGTTATCAGAATTCAAGAGAGCAAATACAAATTTATGAAAAATATTTTTGAAAATAATTAAAGAACAAAACAATAAATAAAACAAAAAGAAAAATTCAATCGAAATAAGAAGACATAATACTTAACATTAAAAAAAAAAAAACAACTCAAAAATAAAACGAAAACTCTTTAAAATTAAGTGAAAAATTAAAATAAACAATACAATAAATAAGAAAAATGTTACTGAATGAAGAATGCTTAAGAAAAGAAAACAAAAATCCAACGAATAATAAAATTATTTAGGTGATGGTCTAACAACATGATAAATAGCAATTGAAGGAAATACTCAATGGAATGGACTTAAAAAAAGCCAAACGCAATTATTATATATACATTATATATATAGATATATATGGGAATTTCCGCCCCCAGTATTTTTTTCGTACATTCGCGATCACATTTTTCAACATTTTCCTTCTCGTTTTCTTTGTCATTCGATAATACACAGTCGAAATCGATTGTACCAGATTGTACCCGGTTATAACACACTAATCACATATATTAGACAAAGCCTCCGGTCCCTTCGAGTGTAATATGGAAATAATGCATAGGAATTCGTGTACAGTGTACTCTCTCTCTCTCTCTCTCTCTTAAGCGGACACCTACGGGACCGAAAAATATGTCCGCTTAAGAGGAAACTATTTGAGAAGCAGAGAATACTAGAGCATTTCCAAAAAGTGTCCGTTCAAGAGGGGTGCCCGCTTAAGAGGAGTGTCCGCAAGGAGAGAGTACACTGTATAACAGAAATCGGGGGGCGGAAATGCCAAATTATGTATGTATACATAGATGGATATATTTACTTGATCTGGTGTGTCTGTTAACCGCTAATCTCTGATTTTTTTTTTTTTTTTTTTGTTGCTGCTCTCGGAATTGTTCCATATTTCGTGTTATTCGCACGTTTCTCAACGAGTTCCATTTATAAATATAATACTCTTACATATTAAATATATATTTTTCTTAAAATTAAAAGAAAGTAAAGATAAAAAATTTCGGATTTCCTTTTTTTCTTAGTCTTTCATTTTTATCTCTTGTAGCCAAGTTAACCCAAAAGAAAATTAAAAAAAAGAAAATTTTTTTTTTTTCAAATTTAAATGAAAGTTTGTAAATTTCGTTAATAATTAATTAATTAATTGTTTCTTTGAAATGTTCTTTCGTTAATTTAAGATAAAAATGGATTCGATGACGCTGCTGCATCCGGCTTTAACCAACCCATTTCGTTATTATTATTGTTGCTGTTGTTGGCCTGAAAAAATGCAAAAGTTTTTCGAAAAATTAAATTCAATCACATTATTTGGGTCAATTGAAGTTGATTACGTTTACGAATACAATTACGGATACGAATACGGATACAGATACGTGTACGAATACGGATAACTGCGAATACTACAATAAGCTGGCATGCAAGGTAAGTTTTATATGATTAAATTACATATACACCGTGTTACAGCGTTAGAGGGTTAATTGTGGAATTTAGTTTCAATACTGTGAAGTCGTGTTGAAAAAGAACTCCTTATTGAAGTTAGTGTCCGCCCCGACTAGAGTTGAGTAATCGTTACGAAATATGGTCGAAAAATGAAATGCAATGCAAGTAATATAAAGTAAACTAGATGAGACCATGGTTTGAATATTTCTCAGTCTAATTCTTTTCAAAATCCAAAAAAAAAAAAAAAAAAAAAATTTTTTTTTAATTAATTAAATTTATTCATAAAACCGTTTTTGTGTTTTGAAGGGATATCGATCGTTAAGCAGGTAACTTAAAACGATGGAACTTTAGTAGAACTATATAAAATTTTTTAACTGTACAGATATTACTGTGCTTGGGTTAGTTTTTGGTATAGAAAAGTAGCATGCATGTTTGGAATTATTAGGTTACCCATTTATTTAAGCGTCCAAGCATCCATTGTAGGCTACAAGATATAAAATTGCATTTTCACTTTTATTATTAGTTTCTTTTCGTCTTCTTCTTTTTTTTTTTTTCTTTTGTCTCGAGATTATATCATTTATATAGAATTTAAAGGAGAATCTTTAATTTGGATTTCAACGATAAAACTAAGTAAAAATTATTAACTTAAAATTCAGAATTTTTATAATATTCAATAGCATTGACGGAAAATGCAAATCCCTGAGTTAGTTTTTAAAAATTAAAATTTCGCTCATCTATCCCTCTTTTAAGTGGATTTATGTTTAAGAGTTTTTGCGACTATTTATACGAAGAAACACTCAAACGGCGCTTACTATTCGACTAGAAATATACTTTCCACTCACTGAATACTTGGTATACTCGGCATAAGGACAATGGAAAATTCCCTCTCAATGAGTTCTACCCAGCGGCCAACAGTTCCTACCGTCTACGACCTGCTTACCAATAGCTTACAAAGTATAGGGGATTGTATGGGAACTGCCTACCAATAGCTTTCAAAGTATACGGGATTGTATGGGAACTGCCTACTAACAGCTTACAAAGTATACGAGACTGTAAGCGACCTGCCTACCAATAGCTTACAAAGTATAGGAGATTGTATGCGAACTGCCTACCAATAGCTTTCAAAGTATACGGGATTGTATGGGAACTGCCTACTAACAGCTTACAAAGTATACGAGACTGTAAGCGACCTGCCTACCAAAAGCTAACAAAGTATAGAAGATTGTAGGAGAACTGCCTAGCAATAGTTTAAAAAGTATACGGGATTGTATGGGAACTGCCTACCAAGAGCTTACAAAGTATACGAGACTGTAAGCGACCTGCCTACCAATAGCTTACAAAGTATACGGGATTGTATGCGAACTGCCTACCAAAAGCTAACAAAGTATAGAAGATTGTAGGCTCGAACAAAAGTATACTAGGAGGGTTCCATTTGGTTTTACTTCTAGTATATACACATGGTGCTTCACTCGACGTTTTTATATTTGCCCCAGGGGATGGGCGCACTCTTCCCCCAGGTTCCCATCTTGCCTCCTCCGTGAGTATGGATCGAATTGGTTATCTTGGGTGGAGAAACGGTACTATCCTCACCTCATTAATTACCACAGCCACCACGAAACTCCCCGAATGGACATTCCCAATAACCGGCGGGATGCTAAAACGCAAACCCGGGGTACCGGCTCCCGTGGTAACATGTTATGTCTAGTTAACAGCGTGAATACAGCTATAACTAGTATAGCTGCAACACGCCATGCTAAGTGTAGGTCGTATGCTAAAACCGGTCACGCCGCTACCACTGTCGTGATTCCATACTCAATCGGTCTGTAGTGGCCCTCAGTTGGGTAGGGTCCGCGGGTTTGCCAGGCCCGAAAATCATAAATGATTCCCCTCGCGGGGACTAGGAGGGTATATGAGGTCGTAGTATGCATTACCGCCTACGGTCCTACAAATTGTGTTACGATTCATCGCTTCTGTAGGCAGAATTTTTGTCCGCTGGGTAATAAATATGTGTAAAATATGTCAGTTTTACGGAAAAAATAAATTTTAAATTTTCAAAAAAAATTAAAATCAAAAAATAACTACAATCAAGCACAATGGATTTGGCATGTAAATGTTTTTTTTTTTTCAATTCTACATTTCATTTTGGCTTTTAAGCGATTCAACTTGGAATTTAATATGATTTACTTAACGAAGCTGTTCCACTTACGCAGTCATTGCTATTATTATTGGCGTGCATTTGAAATTCACGCTGACCTACTACGTTCGCTATCATAGAAACCATAGTTGAAGAGTGAACCTCCACGAGCTTGTGAAGTTCCACTTCCAACAGAATTAATCGATTGCGATCGTCGTGCACAATGGGCTTCGTATTCTATTTCGTTTTTATTTTCATTTCTATTTTCGATCTCGTTTTCGTTTTCGTTCTCGCTTTCGTTTCGGTTCTGGTTCTGATTCTGATTCTGGTTCTGATTCTGGTTAATGTTAATAATTTCGTAATTCGAAAAACTATTTAAACAAGGATAAAGATGACTATAGTTGCTATTAATGATGCTTTCGTTGTTATTACTATTAATATTATTATTATTATTAATTCTGGATAAATTTTGTATCAATCTGTCGTCGTTATGTATTCCAGAATTCGATGCGTTAGGCTTTAAATGGGTATTCCATTGGTTTGGTCTATTATTATTGTTGAAATGATGCTGCTGATCAGCATTGTTGCTATTATTATTGTTATTGTTATTGTTATCATTCATATATTGAGGATTCAGCAAACGATATGGAATGTATGCGGTACTGAAAACATCATCATAAATATCACTATTGCGATTAATGTGGCTCCTATGGATGCTGTTTTGAATCGCATAAGCGTTGTTATCTCTGATGATAGTAGAGTTAGCATTCGAACGCGTACGGGAAATTAGTTCATCGGATTTAAGTAGAAAGGGATTTTCTTTGACTTGCTTTAAAAGTTTAATGTTTTTTTTTTTTTTTTTTTTTTTTTTTAATTTAACATATCAATTCATTCATTCATCACGTTCGGATTAACATATAAAAAAGAAAGGAACAGTATTAAAACAAAAAAGACTGGGTACAAAATACGTTAAGAAATTAACAGGCACATTCAAAATAAAATAAAATAAAATAATATATATTTAAAAATTGAACTTAATTTGCAATCTGCTCAATTAGATTTTATTTCATTTATCAATTGATAAATGTTAGCTTCTTCGTCTTCTGCAACATTGTTGCAAACAAGAACGTGTCGCTAACCATACTGCGGCATATCGCCGCTTCAATTTTTTACTCAAAAAACAAAAAACAAAATGAAAAATGATTTCATTTAACCCAAGATACAAGGCAAAACAATCAATGAAGAAAATAAATTTAAAAAAAATTTTAAAAATAAATAAAATGGCAAATAAATTCAACAAGGTGAACAAATATTTTTATCAGGCATGTTCTAGAAATCGAAACCGAAAAAAAAATTCGAATTCAATGTGATTTCAATAGAAGCTTTTAAGGTATGTATTTCGAATTTTTTTTTTATGGAGATTCGATTTCTAGACGACCATGCCTGTATATTTCAGTTTGCCTTTTCATCAGGGACGTGAACCGGTTGGAAAATTTGACCGGTTCGGTTCGGCGGTTCGAACCGTGTTTGAACTTTTGGATTGGTTCGTCAAACCGGGTTTTCTACTTCTTTGAACCGGGGTTTCGGTTCGGAAATTTCTCAAACTGAAAAAATTTCTTCTCCACTTCTAACGCAATTTTTTACCATTTAGGGTTAAAATTTGCTCAATAAAAAGTTAGTGGTGGTTACCTTACTCATATTAGAGATGGTATCGATAAAAGTTTTATAATAATATCGACTTCGATTTTTTTTATTTTTGGTCTATGGGAGCGACGACCACTGTGCATGGTTGCAGGCAAAAATGAAACCCTGAACCTTTACAAAAAGGGGTTAGGTTCAAACATTTGTAAAAAAAAAAACTTTGGTTCGTTTCATCAGCAGATAAAATCGGGTTTCCGGTTCAAAACCGATTCAAAACCGGTTCTGTTCAAAACGATTCAAACCCGGTTCGGTTCAAACCCGGTTCGGTTCAAAACCGGTTCGGTTCAAAACCGGTTCACGTCCCTGCTTTTCATCATATATGAAAAATCAGAACGTTTTATGCTCTGATTTGAGTTAATGAAAGGGTTTTTTTTTTCTTACCTGGTTAACAGCATTTGGATTAGAGACAGGTGCCCACGGATCTTGATTCATCGACATTGTGAAAGGTTGTTGTTGTTTCAATTGATTAATGGACGGCACCTAGAATATATTTATTGTTGGAATTTTTTTATTTTATATTTTCATTAATTAATACTTTGTATGGATGTTAACCCTCTAATTCCTGGCTCCGTCTCTAGACGGAATGGTTTCGAATAAATTACGAAAAAAAAAAAATTCCTAATAATTTCATATTCATGTTTTTCTACCCGAAATTAGTCTTATCTGAACTTTTCAGTGAAAAAAAAAAAAAAAACAAACAAAAATTGTGGCATTAGAGGGTTAATGTATAAATGAAATATACTAACTGTTGGTTGTTGTTGTTGGAATAGATTTGTTTTGGGTGGAATAACCGTATCGCTGAACGGATTGTATGCAGCATTGCCAGATTGTGTCTGCGGCACAACCGGCTTTATTAAATTATCCAAATTAACTAAGGATGAATTTTCACCCAGAAAGGCTTGCGGTGTTTTTAATGGTTTTTTCCCATTCGTTGTTATTGTTTCGATTGCTGGGGAAAGTAGGAATGTAGAAAAAAATTCGATGAAAAGAAAGCGAATAAATCGAATTTTATTGCGTTTTTTTTTTTACCAATGTTATTGTTAGGTCCACTCAATAGGTCATTTGATAAAAGGTCCCCAGTCTTATTACGATTAGAAATAATATCGAATTCATCCAGATCAGGTGATATTTTCTAGAAAACATGAATATCAAAAAATTCTTCTTTCATGGATACAGAATAATTATATAATTACCTTATTGCCGGCGATTTCCAAGCACTTCCATGGATCGTCTAGACCGGCGGCTGCTGTGGTTTTCGGTGACCACGGATCATCTAGCGATAGGGACTTTTCGATAACAGGCGCTTGTGCTTGCTTCGGCGTTTCGTTTAACCATGGATCGATGTTCGTATTACCACTCGCGGCTGTTGTGTTCGACGACGATGACGACGACTGCGCAGCAGCCAAGGGTAGCATCATTGTTGATTTTCCCAACCAAGGATCAAGAGCAGCAGATGCGCCTGAACTATTAATACCCACGCTCGTATTGCCATTCAATGCCGAACCGTTGCTCTGCAACCAGCCCTCTGTTGACGATCCAGACGCAATCGACGGCGATTGCGTGCGTAAAGCCCAAGCATCGCCATTCGTGCTAGCATTTGCAGCTGCAGCATTCAATGGAACCGAGGCTGTATGATTGCGCATACCAGCCGCCGCCGTTGGTAGCCAAGGATCTACCTGAGGCGATGACGTACCAGACCAAGGATCTGAAAGCTGCAAAACAAATCATAAAAAATCACAACATTTACATATCAAAGCACAATCGAAACACGCGCAAGCAATTCTTACTTGACTTGCAGCTCTGGCTGGTGTTACCCATGGATCGGGACCACTTACGCCGCCAGCGGCACCTAATGGTGGACTTGAAATGCTAGCCGCACCCAAGGAAATGTCCAACAGATCAAGCAAATGACTTTGTGGTTCTTCTTTCTTAACGTGGCGCACCACCGTCTCCTGGTCCCTGAAAAATTTACGAAATTAACGAAATTTACGAAAAATGAATAAAATAAAATTCTTCAACCCACTTGAAATCCTGTTCGCTTTGACTTAACGCAAGTTGTAAACGAACATCGTCGCTGCGGCGTTTTGCTTCCTCCTGTTCGGCCTCCTCGCGTGACATGGCCATCGCTAATTTCAATTGTAGCTCCTCTTCGCCAGCCGTTTGTGGACGCACAAGTTCCAATTCGGACATTGCCTTATGCTCCTCTTGCCAACCAGGCGGCATATCACGATGCGGTGGACCATCAATATAACCATCGCTACCGAATCCACTTGGATGTTGTGCAAAGCGTTCTTTTGCTTTGAGCGCCTTAATCCGTTCATTTTTCAAGCGTTCATCGTCCTTGAGCAAATTAACCAATTGTTTCGCCTTCTCGCGCACATGTGTGCCCTGATCTTTGTTCTCCTCGTAGTAAACGAATTCACGCAGTGTCTGTATGGCGAATATGTTCTCCTTACACTGTTGTGCAACTTTCTCCGATCCGGTCTTAATCAGATACTCCAGCAGGATCAATGCTTTATAAACATGACGCCAGTTCTTTCCATGATCGTTCAAACGTTTCCATATCATTTGCATTATTTCCGAAAATGCGACAATATTGTTTGTTAAATCGGCAATTTCTGCCATTATGGCAGCCGATGGACCCCATGGATCATTCGAAGTTGCTTCGCGCACCTTCACCTGTGCATAAATAAAAAAAAAAAAAATAAAAATAAATAAAAAAAAAAAAGGAAGCGGGTTTCCCCACATATTAGTGTATAAATCTAAATGTATTAAAAAAAAAATTATTTTTTTTACCCTTTTTACTTCTGATCTCAACTTATAGGCCTAAAAATGATTTTTGTAATTTCGATTTACCTGAGCATCGGAGTAATTGTGCGCAAGATTTTTGATGTTTCTACGAAGTCCGGCAACATTTACTTGCATATCGTCCTTTTTCCTCACTTCGATTGTATATAAGAAAAAAAAAAATAAATAAATAAATAAAATTCAAATAAATTGAATGAAATTATAAAAGAAAATTAAAATGATAAAAGAAAACTCAAAATGAGAATAAGTAGACTTTTTTCCTATTTTTCATTTTTCATTTTATTTAAATTAATTTAATTAAATTTTTTTTTTTTTTTGCGTTAAGCGGGTCTTCTCATTGAGCAACTTTTTTTTCGACTTTTTTTTTTTTTGCATTTATATTTATAGCTTGGGTAGTTGTGAATATGCCCCTAAAAGGATTTTTTGAAATTCGAAATAGTTTAGAGGATATAGCCTTCTTTGTCGAGCAAGATCTGCGCTAAAACGAGTAATTTTTGCGTTGCTTCAAACTTTAAACGCGTTTATCTCGAAACCACGTTTTTCGAACTGGCGGCCATGATATCTCCAGTTCAACTGAACCGATTTTCATGAAACAAAGTGGAATCGACGCAGAATTGTCACCATTCTGGGTGAACCTCGACCAGAATTTTAAAAAATTTTTTACTATTTTTTTTTTACACTAAACTACAAAAAAAAAGCCCGAAATTGAAATTTTTTTTTGAATGGCCGCCATTTTGTCAAAAAAAATCACAAAATTAAGCTTGAGGTTCACCCGAGAATTACATCTATACTGATTATAACCCCGTTTTTTTTTTTCTATTTCGGACGCTCCGGAGACCCGGAATCGTGGCCGCCGTGACGGCACCTTTTTTTTTCACCACCAACTTTGAAGTCTCATTACTTTTTGAACAGCCCACGTATCGAGGCAAAAAAAAATTTTTTTATTTACTTTGAACCTTTTGTAATACAATAAATAAAAAAAGTTTTCAATTATTCTTTGCGTTTTCAAATAAGAATTTTTTTAAAAAGGGTCCAAAAAACGGGTTTTCAATGAGAAGACCCCCTTAACATATTGTAATTGTTGTTAAACATTTTGAACGTTATTGCTTACAATTTTCTTTTAAAGTGTTTTAAGGATTAATAAAAAGAATATTCCAGCAACAAAAAATGAAGAATTACATACATTTGAAACCCCCTTTTGGGACAATTGGGAGGGGTATTCACAAAGGCGTCGAAAAATCGTAGAATTTTATCTGCTCAAAAAGTTGTGCAAGATACAAAAAAAAAAAGTTTAAAAAATTTTTAAGAAGTCGCAATTTTCCAACTTTCCGATTTCCAACGTTTTTAATACGCCTTTGTGAATACCCCTAATATGTTCTATATTTGTTTTGAAGGTTTTAGATTACAAACAAAATCCCCATTCCCGTATGCCGTACATTTGTGTTTAAAATACAACTCTGTCCCAAAAGGTTTAAATTATAGAACTATGACAGGAAGTGTGTATCTACTCTCTCATCTTGTGAAATATAAACAAACAAAAAAGTGTCGTAAATAAAACGGTAATTTTTTAGTCGCCACATTTAAATATTAGGTATAAAATGTATTTCTGCTTTTTTTTTCGAATATTAGATTTTGGGTGAGAACAATTCATTTTGGTTCCATTTGAAATTTATTAAAAATTCAATTAATAATTATTCTTAAATTCTTTTCTTTTTTATCTATAGATTATTTTTAAAGCCCAAAATCCAACATTGCGAGAGCCCGGTGCGAGAACTAAAGCGAGAGCGCGAGACGCACACAAATTTCAATACATTCAATCAATCATATGGTTCAAGCTCCAATGTATCGCACTGCGAGACCTCGTAGCGAGAAAATTTTGAAAAATTGAATATTTCTCGTTGCGCGGCGGCAATTTGACCGGCTAATGATGTAGCTATTTTTTTGAGTACTCGCTATTGGGTACTCATTGAAACTAATAAAACAAAAACTGTCCACCGTTCCGTGAAAAAGAGCTTTTAAAATATTTCGCTAGCTTCGGTTCATTTTGAAATTTTTTTGAAAATGGTTGAATATTTTGATTTAAAATTTAAACTCAAGTGATAGCGTATAATTTGTATGAGTACTCGGTACTCGTTAGATTTGTACTTGGATCAAATATTGCATTACTAGAAGCGAAATTATGCTATCAAACTCTCATTGGAGATTGAAATGCGTCACACAAAACATTTTCGTGACGTCACGCACTCTCGCATCGGGATCTCGCAATGTTGGATTTTGGGCTTAAGGCTGAAAGCTTCGTCTTAAGCCATTTAAGCCCAATATGTTTTTTTCTTTTCTTCTGTGTCATTAAGGCTCCACAGTCTTCAACATAGTTTCGACTTTTTGAAGGTTTAAACTTTCAAATTATAAGGGGTATTCACAAAGGCGTCGGAAAATGGGAAAGTCGGAAAATCTGAAAATTTTAACTGCTCAAAAATTTTGTGCAAGATACAAAAAAAAAAAGTTTAAACAATTTTTTAAGAAGTCGCAATTTTCCGATTTTCAAACGTTTTTAACACGCCTATGTGAATACCCCTATAGCCTTTAGGCGAGTTTAAACCAGATTTATTAATTTGATATGAAATTTTTGAAAAAATATAATTATGTACATATGTATAGAAAGTATTATTTATTATTCATTGAAGCTTTGTGCGAATAATGCAAAAATTTTTATGTAAAAATAAATGTTTTTTTTTTTGTTTTTTGTTTTTATTAGTCAATGTTTTTTGAAGCTTACATTTTGTGTGTAGGTACATAAAGAAATATGAAGCGACAGTTAAATGAAAGTGATTGGCACTAAAAATGAGTTCTTATTTTAGAAAAATTTTCCCTCAGAAGAGTCGGGGGTATTCGAATAGATCACACAGTGTGTACACAGATAAAGGCTCTCTATGATAAATCTCGAAGAATTCGATTCTCGATGTTTTATAGTGAAAAAAAGAAGAAGAAGAAGCTGTGTATTGCGTGTGTGACTCCTGAAGGAGACTGTCGAGACGGTTTTTGCTTGAGTACAGCGCGACATACTTAGACAACAAATTAGAGGCTGCTTTTACAGTCATCCTGTCACAAATATTCATACATACATATGTATGTATGTATCGCAAAATTTTTTTTTTTAAATTTACGCTTCTGGATAAGAAATGCGTATATCGAAATAATCTCATTAAGCGTGAAAGTTCAAGTTCCAGTGTGCTTGTTCACGGGGAGCAATGTTTTCTACAAATTTTAATTGTATTAAATTTAAAAAAAAAAAAAAAAATTACTCCGCAAGTCTTTACTGAATATAATTTAGCTTAATGTTCAGCCCGATTCTAAATATTCCCGGGGAGTTTTTCGGTGCGGAAATGAAAAAAACGCTGACGCTTAGAATACTTCCTTTTTCCGCGAAGAAAAATTTCTGGGGAAAAAAAAACTCTCTAAATCCCTTTTTGCCTTGGCAGATTATCCAGAGAAGAAAACAGTGCAACACTGATTACATATTATTTTCATCGTTCGGAACGTTGAAAAATTTCGTGCATACCCAAAAGGGTGATTTTGCGTTTTTTCTTCCGATTTTTGGTAAAAATTGTGCAACTTTGCACCGGCAAAACGGTATCAAGTAGTGCTCGGCTGCAGTTCGTGTATACAAACAAGTTGTTTATTTATAGTCTTTCTATATTTGCATAAAAAAATTTGAAAAAAATGTTTATTGGCTTGGGATGCTATAGGCCATACAAAATGAAATATGATAAAAAAAAAACACGTCAAATTTTAGGAATTTTTGCAATTTGCACCTACTAGATAGAGTTTTTTCGGGTCGGTTTGCACTAAAACTATTTCAAATGAGTTCAGAGCTATAAATTGTGATAGATAGGAAATTAAAATATTGAACGGATTACGAGATATAGCCATAAGTAAGTGAGTAATTTAATTCTCGGCCCCACTTTTTGAAGTCTATTTAAAAAAAATGTTGAGGTGACTTGACAAAACTGAGTATGAGGCATTGTTCTACTCACCGAGCACTTTCAAAAACAGTCGTCAAATTTTTGTTTACAAAATCGTGTCGCACTGTGTATTCATTTAGAATAGGGCTGGGCTGGTTATTTAAGAATTCTTTTCCCTAAACTTTTAAGTCAAGCAATGTTTTTCGATAAGCGGTTATATGTATAGATATATACATATTAGGAAACAAGCACGCGCGAATGACAGTGGAAGAGGGTGCGAGGAGGGTGTATAACTTTTTACCCAAACCAAAATGTTTAACAGACGTCTGCTGTCTGATGTAGAAGAACCAAAAACAAGTGCTCCCATACACACAAAAATGGAATAGAGAATACCTTGTACAATCGATTCAATGAGCTGTCTTTCTTATTATTAAGGGGATGGTACACCTTTGCAAAAGTTTTGGGTCGATTTTTTGTTTTATTTTTTTTAGTTCTCTTTGAATATTTCGAAAATTTTTAAAAATCTATTTTTAACAATTTTTGTTTGCCTCAGCCAGGGATCGAACCCGCGATCTTCGGATTCTGAGTCGAGCACTCATCATCTACACCACTTCATGCTAACGTTCAACTGACGCTAAAGCCTTATTTAAATTTCAATAGGCAATGAGATTCAAGCACATGAACAGCATCCCTACACGATGACATGTCCCCCAAAGCGTCATGCATGACAATGTCACCTATATGTCATCGATGACATCACTGATGACATTGTTATGCAGGAGATAATTTTCCGCTGGGATTAGCTCGGGACATCAATCTCATTTTAAAAACATGTTTTTTTTCTCAGATGATCCGCGTTAACCCTCTATCGTGTTGACCGCAAAGCAACTTTTTTTCGAGGCGCCTTCGGAGAATCGCTGCCACCGATATATTTATCGATAATTTTGAGTATACTTTAGATGTCAAACTATAAGATTTATATGAAAAACATTATTCATGTTTCCACAAAAAAAAAAATAAAAAAATCATGAAAAGATGCCATTTTTTCGACCTTCAGGGTGTACCATACCCTTAAATCAAGCAACATATTCCCTAAGTTTAGGGTTAATATTTTAATTGATCGATATTTATCCATAAATTAATAGAGATATATAAGAAAAAAAAATTCCACACAAAAGGTAAAAGTAAAAAAAATTTTTTTTTTTTGTTAAAAACATGTGAAGGAACCGATCCTTTTTGCCTTTCGCGGTATTCTGTGACATATAAAAACATAACAAATGACGACTCTTACAAAATATGATCACAAAGAGTTTTGAACATTGAACACAAGAACGAGAGTGAGAGTGAGAGAAAGAGATGGAATGATTGAATTATGGAGTTGATTAATTTTTTTTATTGTAATTTCAATTATAAATGAAATCGATTAAAGCCCAAAATCCAATATTGCGAGAGCCCGATGCGAGAGTGCGCGACGTCACGAAAATGTTTTGCGTGACGCATTTCAATCTCCAATGAGAGTTTGATAGCATAATTTCGCTTCTAGTAATGCAATTATTGAACCAAGTACCAATCTAACGAGTACCGAGTACTCATAAAAATTATACGTTATCACTTGAGTTTAAATTTAAATTCAAAATTTTCAAAAAACTTTCAAAATGAACCGAAGCTCGCGAAATATTTTAAAAGCTCTTTTTCACGGAACAGTGAACAGTTTTTGTTTTATTAGTTTCAATGAGTACCCAATAGCGAGTACTCAAAAAAAATAGCTACATCATTAACCTGTCAAATTGCCTCGCAACGAGAAATATTCAATTTTTCAAAATTTTCTCGCTACGAGGTCTCGCAGTGCGATACATTGGAGCTTGAACCATATGATTGATTGAATGTATTGAAATTTGTGTGCGTCTCGTCTCGCGCTCTCGCAATGTTGGATTTTGGGCTTAAATTCCAATCGAACAGACGAAGAAAGCGAGAGAAAAAATGACCAACAAAATGGAAATGTATGTGTATTTAAATTTAGGAAAAACTATAGAAAGAAAGAAAGAAAGAAAAATGAAAGGAAAGGAAAGAAACAAGATTGTAGGAAATTTTCAAGACAATCGAAACTTACTTTCGGCTTTTGCGTTTTTAAGATTTTGAAACTGTTTTTGCTTTTGTTTAAACTTTTAAATTATGCTTTTGTTGATATTGGCTGTTTAGTGCTCCAAAGCAAGCTATGAGATACAAGATACAAAGAACGAATATATGAAAAAAATTATATTGGTAAAAGCACACATCGATTTTAAGGACAATCATCATATTTTAAATCATTACAAATATTCTTATAGTTATTATCTTATCTTATTTATTTATTTATTTTATTTTTTGTTTTCAATTTTTCATTATTATTTGTTATTTATTATTATTATAATTTTCTTATTGACTTAATTGGGAGTGTAATTTTTCCAACGAATAAGTAAAGTTTGTATATATTTGAGAAAAGGAAAAGCTACAAAATATGCTTGAATTACAAAAAAAAAAAAAAAAAAAAAAAAAAAAAAAAAAAAAAAAATTGGTAATATTTTTTTTTTTTTTTTTTTTTTTTTTTTTTTTGTAAATAAAAGCGATAATCTAAAAGAAAGCAAGATAAAACCGAAGAGATACTTAAATTGCACTCAAGTCAAAAATATCGCTTTAAAACTTTATTCCCCACACACTCTCGTACATACACATCTGCCAGTGAAGTGAAGGGTTCGCAATGGATACTAAGAATCGCAATGGAAACCAGAGGCACGTCAAAATAAATTAAAGAAAAAATATAAATACAATAAAAATTGATAGATGCTACCAAAGACAACAACAGCGAAATGATACGTATGCTGAAAAAAAGATAAAAAATGAGAATCCTGGACTGATGGACAAGCTCATTTTAAGGGGGTTGTCTCATTGGGCAAACATTTTTTTGCCATTTTTTTTTTTTCATTTTTTATAGCTTGGATATTTGAGAATATGGTGCAAAAAGGAGTTTTTGAAATTCAAAATAGTAGTTTAGATATAGCCTCTTTTTTGAACTGGCTGCCACGATTTCTCCAGTTCAACTGGACCGATTTTAATGAAACAAAGTGGAATCAGAGCAGAATTGTCACCATTATGGCGTGAACCTCAATCATAATTTTAAAAAAAAATTTTACCATTTTTTTTTTTTACTCTGAACTACAAAAAAATATACCCGAAATCGATGAGTCATTTTTCAAAGGCCGCCATTTTGTCAAAAAAAAAAAAAAAATCCCACAATTATTTTGGAGGTTCACGCCATAATGACATCTACAGTGTACTATCTCTTAAGCGGACACCTGCGGGATCGAAAAATATGTCCGCTTAAGCACAAACATTTTGAGTGGCAGGATCGCCAGACCGTTCCTAAAAATTGTTCGTTTAAGACGGGTGTTCGCTTAAGAGGAGTGTATACAAAGAGAGAGAGTACACTGTAAACTGTTTATAAACCTTTTTTATATATTCAGAAATGATCAGCGTCACCAGGAGATTCGATTTAGACATGTCCGTCCGTCTGTCTGTCTGTCCGTCTGTCTGTCTGTATACAGTTATCTTATCGAAGGAGTTGAGCTATCTTGAAGAAATTTGGTATGCGTGCTAACGGGGACATGAGTAAGAACAAATTCGAGAATGGACCCGATCGGACCATTTTTAGGGGTACCTCCAGTACTAGGGTCTGTTACGAAAACAACAAAAACTGCTCTAAAATCGGAGTTTTTCAAGATATTTTGATGAAATTTGGTATTTGAACATGTTTAAAGGCAATTATTGTACTATGAATTCAAAAAATTGGAAAAGTGGGCGTGGCAAAGGGGCAGTTTTCATAAAGAAATTTAACAAAAGTCGGTATATGGGGCCCCTTATGGCCTTAAACACTTCTAGATTTTAAAAATTATTTGAACATATACATATGTGTGTGTCGGGTATTCTATTGTCAGGGTCGCCTGACTATGTCGCCCTTACTTGTTTCTTTTCCATTTCGGACAACTTGGAGAACTGGAAACGTGCCAGCCAGCACTACAATTTTTTTTTTTTTGAGCATCCACTTTGACGGCTGAGAACTTTTTGAACCGCCCTCACATAAAAAAAAAAAAACAAAGTGCTTCTTTATTAACTTTCATTCACATTCCTTGTTTCCGTGTTTTCAGTTCAGCTAATCCTCAATCCTTGAAGTAGGAAATATTCACCGTTCGGTAGAATTTTAACAAATCATTCCATGCGGAACTTAGTCTACATTTTACATGATCCACACAATTGCAATATACAACAACAACGCTGAAACCGGGAATTCGAAGTTGGAAAGCAATCACGTTCAAAAACCTTTTTAAAATTGACATCGACAAAAAAAAAAAAACTAAGCCCACACAACACTTACAACAACTAAATACAAAAAAAAAAATCAAATAAAAATAAAAAAATAAAAAAAATTAAAATAAAAAGTACGAATATTATAGTAAGGCACGCACGTTCTCCTCAGAGTTGCTTGGATAACTCAAATTTTCTTCTCCCTTTTTATTTCGAATTCATCGGATTTACATTACAATGAATAAGTGAGAGTGTTGGTGTTTGACGTCTGGCGCCTTGTGCTGGTGCTGGCGCTACACCGCTACGGCTCAAGTTCACGCGAAAAACTAAGGTCATATTTGCAAATGCCCTGGGCAAGAAACAGCACGTAGACACACAGTCAACTGTGTCGAAAAGAGAATGCCCAAGTCGAATGTAAAATTCCTTACGTATGTATTTCCTGTTTCAAGACGAATTTCTCTTTTCAATGCAAGAAATATTTATGAAAAAAAATCTATTAAAGAAGACAGTAGTATTCGCTGGATATAAGCTATAAGCGTGGGGAGGCGGGGAATAATGAACATCGAAGGGTCGAAATTGCGCGGCACGATTATAACCGGCACGGCACTCTGTCATATACATACATACATATGTATGTATGTATCCGGACGGCAGGGAGGGGGGAATTGTATGGAATTATATTTGTCTGGAAGTTTAAAATAACATATCAAAGCGCATTAGTTGGACATTTTTTTGTCTAATTGAATTTATGGAATGGAACAGAGATTTGCAATAGAAAAATTCCACAAAAGAAACCATAGCAATTCAATTCATGCCGACTGTGAGCGCAGAAAATTTTGTCTATCTTTAGGTGCATACATGCATACATACATATGTACATCCCAGCCGGAAATTTTTCTCATATGTATATGACCAATTGATTAATTTTTTTCACCAAGGATATCAAGGGGAAAATTTGAGTACTTCTCAATTGCAATGGCATTGCCCCATCGAAAGAAGCTCGGGTATAATTTTTCTATATTAAATTTTACACTGAGAGAAAAACTTTCACAACAAAGAAAATAAAATTAAAAACAGACATGCGTATGCAGAGGCATCACTTATACGGCATGTTGGACGTTATTCAAATATTCAATTTTAATACCCGACACACTCTGTGTCGAGGGTATATTGCGTTTGTGTGGTTGTGTGTAACACCCAGAACCAGTCAAGATAGATACCATAAAAAATGTATATAGAAATGATCAGCGTTTCGAGGAGATTCCATTTAGACATGTCCGTCCGCCTGTCTGTCTGTTTGTATACAGTTATATTATCGAAGGAGTTGAGCTATCTCGACAAAATTTGGTATGCGTACTCACGGATACATGAGTAAGAACAAGTTCGATAATGGACACGATCGGACCATTTTTAAGGGTACCTCTAGTACTAGGGTCTGTTATGAAAATCACAAAAACTGCTCTTAACCGGAGTTTTTCTAGATATTTTGATGAAATTTTATAGTTGAACATATTTAAAGCCAAGTTATTGAATTTCCAAAAATTTGAAGTGGGCGTGGCCGAAGGGCGGTTGTCTCCTACACCCGAAATTCAAATGGGACTTGAACGAAATTTGGCACTTATGCTTCCTTTGTAGCCATAAACATCCTCTCCAAAAATTTCTTTGATTGGTTCATTATTAAGGGTACCTCCAGTACTAGGGTCTGTCACAAAAATCTCAAAACTGCCCCAAAATCGGATTTTTTTGACATATTCCACTGAAACTTAGAATTTGAGCGTATATTTAAGCATCCGATTAGAATTTCGAAAATTTGGAAAAGTGGGCGTGGCAAAGGGGCGGTTTTCATAAAGAAATTAAACAAAAGTCGGTATATGGGGCCCTTTATGGCTTTAAACACCTCATGATATTAAAAATTATTTGAACACGTGTGTCTGTGTCGGGTATTCTATTGTCAGGCTCGCCTGACCATAACACCCTTACTTGTTTTTGTCTAGTCTAGTGCAGCATATCAATACTGAGAGTGCCTTTATGGGCTTACGTTTTTGTTAATATGTATCTCCTAAAACTACCTTTTAATTTTGATGAAATTTTTTTTGGTTAAAGGTCATACTCAGGGGTATTTTTTGGAAGTAGTGAGAAAGTGGCTCGAAAACGGGAATGACACTGAAAAAATTTTTTATTTTTATTTTCTTTGTTGTGAAAGTTTTTTTTTCTCAGTGTAAAATTAAAAAAAAATTTTTTATTTTCCGTTTTGTAAGCTATCAGCGGCCATTTGTTTCGTCTTTTATCTTAATTTGTTTTTTTTTTTTTTTGTTTGAGATATGTATAAATTTTTGAAAAAGGTCTTTAAAAAAAGGGGTTTTTGTAAGGATATTTCAAGGCCACTAGGAAATAGAAACCTAAAAATCGGTTCCTACAGTGTGTTAAGGTAGTATCTATTCAAAAGTCAACAAAACCTTAAAATACCTTTCATTGGGCCGCAGTCGGCAAGACCCTTTCTCATTAGAAAGTTGGTGTATAATCAGGAGGAGTCGCGGCTCTAATGTCATGCCGAAATCATTGATTGTTTCACCGAGACATTTCCGGCTGGGATTGTACATGAACATTGCAGACATGAGTAAATGATCATAACCAAGAGGTTTTTCCCCAATACGAATCGCATTGATTAGAATCGAAGAAAATTGACGACGCATTAATGAAGATACAAGCATAAGATCATTTCTATGGATGGTATTGAAAAATTTCGAAAAATTTCTGGTTCTATAAGGAACTACAATCTCCCAAAGCTGAAGAAGAATGCATTGAAATCTTGACTTCTGGTAATTTCCAACCATTATTTTAGCGCACTTTGATGATCGGTTGCTTTGAATTTTTTTCAATTCATTGCGAAACACAACACACTTCAGTTAATTTCCATGTAAAATGTATTAGATTTCGTGGTGTGTTCTTTATTAACCCTTCTATAGCCTTGCTGGTAAAGTATTTTCATGGGCTTCCCCCAAGTACTGAAGCTTCTTCGACCTTAAAAGATTGAAGTAGGCAATGAATGGATAGTGTGCTAATGGATGAAACGAAAGGTTTAAGACTTTTTCTCTTCATTTTCTTCTACTAGTATAAATAAAAAAAAAAAAAAACTTTGGGCATAGCAAGGTTATTGTGTCTCCTTCATTTTCTACACTGTAGCTAGTAGAGTAGGCAAGCTAAGACTGAATCGTACATAAGTACATTATTATATATGTACCTACTTAAATGTAAACAATTCAAAAACAAGCTAAAGGGTGTTATAGTCAGCGAGCCTGACAATAAAATGACGACACTGACACATGCTAAATAATTTTTTTAACACCAAAACAGACCACTAAGTAAGAATATTCAAAGGTTTAAGGCTATGAGGGCCATATACAACTTTTGTCAAATTTCTTTATGAAACCGTCATTTCACGCCACTTTTCCATTTTTTTGCAATATCTAATCTGAGCTTAAATATACGCTCAAATTCTAAGTTTCATTGAAATATTTCGAAAAAGTCCGATTTTGAGGCAAGTTTGATTTTTGTGACAGACCCTAGTACTGGAGGTTACCCTTAATAATGGACGATCAAGGAAATTTTTTGAAGATGTTTATGGCTACAAAGGAAGCATAAGTGCCAAATTCAAGTCCCATTTGAAATTCGGTGTAGAGACAATTTTGAAAAACGCCCTTCTGCCACGCCCACTATAAAATTTTTGGAAATCGTATTACTTGCCTTGAAACATGTTCAAATATCGAATTTCATCAAATATGTTAAAAAACTTCGATTTAGAGCATTTGTGATTTTCGTAACAGACCTAGTACTGGAGGTACCCCTAAAAATGGTCCGATCGGTCCATTCTCGAACTTGTTCTTACTCATGTCCCCGTGAGCACGCATACCAAATTTTGTCAAGATAGCTCAATCCTTCGATAAGATAACTGTATACAGACAGACAGACGGACAGACAGACGACATGTCTAAATCGAATCTCCTGGTGACACTGATCATTTCTATATACATTTTGTATGGTCTATCTCGACTGGTTCTGGGTGTTACACACAACCACACAAACGCAATATACCCTCGACACAGAGTGTGTCGGGTATAAAAAGCTACAATATATCGATTGATGGAAATATGACGATTATATGGAAGCAATATTGTGAAAAAGAACGACGATAGAGAGTAGACCAAAAAACCATGACGACAACAACGAAGAACAACAACCAGACAATTTAAACTGAAAATAACCAATAATTGGAAAAAAAAAAAAAAAAAAAAAAAAAATAAACCGGAAAATTAGTTCAATTAATGTGTGAAAAAAAAAACATACTACTGTACGGTTCACGTTTTCGCACACAGTGTCGATCGATAGTTTGAATTATTTCGATTATGAACCATTTTATGTATGTACAGGAATATAAAATAGAATATATAGGTATTACACACACTTTGATCGACTGAGGGGGAAAGATAAGTATATAGAAATTTCAGTTTCTTCAGCAAAATTCAACAATGAATGCAAAATTCTTATATCTTATCAGTTAATGGTAGGTACTTAACGAGAAAAACACAATCGTCATTCTTCAATTAATCACCTCGAATCGCGTTAATTAGAAGTTTACCTGCTTATCGGGAGAACGAAAAGAAAAACAAAGCACAAGAGAAACAATGATAAGCCAACAAATGTACAAAATTATAATGTACATGCATGCAGACGCATGAAAGACTAACAAATATTTGAATCGAGCAAAGAGCAAGCGAACGAATTTTTGCGATCCTTAGAAAGTTGCAATAAATGTTTTTATATTTTTTTTCGATTATTTTTATACACGATACACTCTGTGTCGAGGGTATATTGCGTTTGTGTGGTTGTGTGTAACACCCAGAAACAGTCGAGATAGACCATATAACCAAAATATATATAGAAATGATCAGCGTCACCAGGAGATTCGATTTAGACATGTGTCCGTCTGTCTGTTTGTATACAGTTATCTTATCGAAGGAGTTGAGCTATCTTGACAAAATTTGGTATGCGTACTCACAGGCATATGAGTAAGAACAAGTTCGAGAATAGACCCGATCGGACCATTTTTAAGGGTACCTCCAGTACAAGGGTCTGTTACGAAAATCACAAAAACTTCTCTAAAATCGAAGTTTTTCTGGATATTTTGATGAAATTTAATATTTGAACATTTTTAGAGGCGAGTAATGTGTGTTTCAAAAATTTGAAAAGTGGGCGTGGCCGAAGGGCATTTTTCGAAAATTGTCTCCTACACCCGAAATTCAAATGGGACTTGAAAGTTGGCACTTATGCTTCCTTTGTAGCCATAAACATCCACTCCAGAAATTTCTTTGATCGGTCCATTATTAAGGGTACCTCCAGTACTAGGGTCTGTCATAAAAATCCCAAAACTGCCTCAAAATCGGACTTTTTGAAATATTTCAATGAAACTTAAATTTTGAGCGTATATTTAAGCCTCCGATTAGAATTCCAAAAAAAATTGAAAAATTGGGCGTGGCAAAGGGGCGGTTTTCATAAAGAAATTTAATAAAAGTCGACATATGGGGCCCCTAATGGCCTTAAAAACCTCTGGAATATTCTTTCTTAGTGGTCCTGTTTTTTGGGCGTGTTTTAAAAATTATTTATACATGTGTGTCTGTGTCGGGTATTTAATTGTCATATAACATATTATCATTTATGTACAAAATGCAATGTTGTTGCCATTTATGACATTTATGATCTTGAGTGGAGTCTTTGGGCAGAAAAGTGCTGAGGGAAAATTTTGTACGATCAAGTTTTTGCTTTTAGAAGATTTCAAAATTAAATTTTAGAGAATTTTAGCCTTGTTTTGAGAAATTCAGGGGAACCTATTCACCTAAAAAATCTGGCAACAGTGGTACAATGACTACACTGAGCGAACTTTACCATGATTTTTTTTTTTTTTTAATGCGCATTGTTATTCACAGTCCTTTCGATTTTCGAGCAGAACAAAAATTTCAAAAGAAAAATGGTGGATTAAATTTCTTTAAGTTCGGTATAATTCTCATTTGGTTTATAAAATAGGACATATAAGATATTTATTCATCTCAGAACTTTTTAAGCCTTGCGAAAGCAGTCAAACGACAACGGAGTGACAAAATCGGATGAAGTCCATCCGATGGCTATTTTTGGGGTTATGTTCAGCAGAGGGCGGGCTCTGTGGCCATTTGATTTGAACGTTAATTAAATTTGTTTTGACATTTCTTCTTTTATAGGAATTTTAAAGAAAATTTTTTTTTATTTTAAAAATTATCTTGTCATTTCAATTATGTCCGTGGTTAGTTCAACAATTTAAATTTAAATCCATTTTTGAAAATTATCATTTCAATTCAACCTGAAATATGTTCAATTCAAAAGGAAAATCTTTATTTTTTCCAACAAGAAAAATTGTTAAAATTAAAAATATTCCTTGTTGAAGCCGTTTTGTATGTTTTTCCTTTTGATTTAACTAGTTTTCTGGTTGATTTTTTTCTCTGTGTAGAAAATCGTTGACTTTGAGATATCCTGCAAGGGTTTTATTGATTTCTCTTCGAACGTACCCATTTTGTTTTTCTTTTTCTTTTTCCTGGAGTCAAGGGAAATGTAGCAAAAATATACAATAAAATCGCGTAATTGCATTGATTAAGTTCAGCAATGTCATGAACTTGAAAACAAAGAAAAACAAAGCAAATCAAATTGAAGTGAAGTGAGGAGGAGAGAAGAGACACTCTACTCTGTTAATGAGAAATCCAATTTTCAAGAAATAAACCCCGAAAACTTTCGAGTAAAATGGAGAAAGCCGAGGAGCTAAAAGAGGGTCCGACCGACCGCAGACACTGCGAATCGGCTGCCCAATTTTCATATACCTAGTCAAACAAACGAATAAACAACGGTACCATTCACCGCTTTATTGCGTGTATTAAATACCGACACGCTATATCTTTTCGTTCAACTGTATGCGCATTCAATTTGTAACTCGCTTGAAGACAGTCCGAACGAACGAACGAACGAACGTCGCGACGTCGCATTCTGGTCAATGATCTCCAAAGATACACACGCGTGAATAAAAGAAAAACCTTAAATAAGTAGATGATTGTTTGTTTTGCTTTTGCGCAAACGTCTGCGAATCTTCACGCAGGCCAGACAGACATATTTGACAATAATCGAATTTAGCATGGGTTTAGATAAGCTTCGTTCTTGGCATCGCCCCGGGGATCGCCCTATATACATACATACATATTTATGTGTGTACAATGTACATCCATCGATAGATTAGGAAAGGGACATACATATCATGAAAGAACAAACGAACGAACGGTGGATACATCGAAAGTGCTCTGATATGGCTAAAACCACAATGGCCACAATGATGATGCACAACATTGTATGAAAAAAGTACATAGCTAGCTGCTCTAGAGATACTAACAGACAATGATATGAATTTTCGAATATGGATCATTTCGAAATTCAGGTTTGGAAGATCTCTCCATTTATGACATATTTTCTAAATATTTATCCAGACACACATAAACATAGACACACTTATAAACATGCATACAATATATAAATGTACAATGTTCGACTTATTAAAACGAGTTTTATGTAAATCGTTAACTAAGTTGTAGCTTAAATTTCACTTTCCTCATCTCAATATGGTGCAGCAGCAGCAGCAGCACCTCCATGCGAGTCCGGTAAATGGCTGTGACATTTTTAGTTCTATAAACTGCATAGCTTCAAAGACCGTCAGAATAACAACAACAACTACGGCAATAACAAAGAGATTTATAGCAACAACATAACAACAACAACACATACTTAGGCGATAGTAGAAAGCAGATAGCATATAGCAACGGCGACATGAGGTGTGCGTGTGTAGAGGAAGCCGGGCTGGTCATATAGCCTAGCCATTACGGATTGTGATATGAGTAGATAGATTGCCAGCTCGGGCGGTCAATGCTGCAAAACTACATTATCTTGCGGGGGCATATTGCGTACGGTGAAAATTAAATGAGCAAAATACTCTACACTCTAATGGAAAGAGAATAGAAAAAATTGAATGAAATAAAATGTAGTGTAAACGCAGCTGATTGACATTGATGGACAAGATAGAAAAGACTGTTTCAAAAAAAAAAAAAAAAAGCTTTTGCTAAATTAAAAAGCATTTAAAAGAAAAACCATTTCTTTTAAATAATTTGATTTTCATTGTTCTATATTCATTTTTTTTTCTATCCATATCCATTGTCCGGTATTTATTTATTTATTGCAAATGAAAAGCTAAAATTTAAACGAATTCCGATCTTTCAAACTTTCACGCCATCATCATACGCACAGTCAGACAATAAAGCCAATAAGAAAAGAAAGTAAATAAATAAATAAATAAATAAGTATAAATGAAAAGGAAATAAGAGAAATATTGATAATTTCTCATTGAATTCCAATTTTGAAAACATAAACCAAATGTCATCGAGGTAGAGGCGAGAGTAGTTTCAACTCACCTGATCGATCAGTGGATTTGTTCTATCGCGCGATGTCTTTCTTTCAGAGGAATTCTTGTTCAAAAGCTGAGCTCTCTTACGATGTCACGAGACTTGTGGGGCCAGACACCAAGACCGAGAGGGAGATAGAGGCAAAGGCAGAGACAAAATGAGAACAATAACGCTGGCCGATTGATAAAGTATTTGAGTGTAGGAATAAATTTTTGACGTTCGTCCAATTGAAATATTTGCTCGATTTGTTTTTGATTGTGTAGCTTCAATAGGTTCTGTTGACGCTCCTGATCAGTTCTCACAATTCGGCAAGACCAAGACCAAGACCAAGACAGGCCGACAGACTTGCCTTTGATTGGATGACACGTTGAGGATCCAAGTATATACTATATACTTATATAGATATATATATACAGCTATATATATATTTATTTATTAGAAACTAAACGAAACAAAGTCCTTTTGATTATATATTTTGAATATGGGTTTCCGATTTTTTTTGTTTTTTTTTTTCTTTTTTTGATTTTCAAATTACGAATTGCGTTTTGTGCTTCGCGTTTCAGTTCGGAAGCGACTCTGTTGTTGGATTGCGCAAAAATTACTTTTCTCTGGGAATGCGTTCTGTCCACGAATTGATAAATGATGTTGATGTTGATGACGAAGCGATGACGTTTTGCTTTTGCTTATATATATATATTTATATATATATATATTACTTCTTGTTCTTCTGCTTTGCGGTCTCTTTTGTGTTTCGTTTTATCCACTGCTTTGTTGCTTCCGATTGACGCCTAATTTGTGATTGCACATTCGTTTGTACGAAATCTTTGCCCTTTGTTTTTGCCTTCGTCTCATCCGAAGAATTTTGAAAAAGGCACTCGATTTTGCTTTCAAGTGTACCGAACAGAA
This sequence comes from Chlorops oryzae, assembly GCA_020466095.1. Lineage (NCBI taxonomy): Eukaryota > Metazoa > Arthropoda > Insecta > Diptera > Chloropidae > Chlorops > Chlorops oryzae. Next base: position 165,261,474 of record CM035806.1, read on the forward strand.
ACAGATAATTTTTATATTTTATTTATTGTTAGGGGCCTGTGAGAAAAAAAAAAATGAAACTTTTCGACGTTTTTAATTTAGCGCAGCAACTCCTTTACACTTCTATGTAGGGATATCGATAAAATATCGATGCGTTGAACAAATCGCCATTTACACGTGAAAGACATTTCGATAATGAAAGACTATTTTTATGGACAAGGGACGCGCGGAGATGTGATATGGGAGCGTTTTTCTCTCTTCCCCCTGCGTCCCTTGCCAACGAATATTTGTTTCATTATAGAAATGTCTTAAAGTGCAAAAAAGCTTATAAGAGGCCATTTACACGTGAAAGACATTTCGATAATGAAAAAAAATTTCAATGGCATGGGACGCAGGGGGAAGAGAGAAAAACGCTCCCATACCACATCTCCGTGCGTGTGTTTCATTGTCTTCTTCTTCTTGTTCTTCTTGCGTGTTTAACTATCCCGGTCTATCCCGGGGTCCGCAAAACGCGACCAGTTCCTCCATTTTGTTCTGTCGGTTGCATCATCCGAGGTACAAAGTCTCCTCATTTGCTCATTTGCGTGTGTTTCATTATCGAAATGTCTTAATGTGCAAAAAAGTGTATAAGTTGCCCTCACACAATAGTGGTACTCATGCAGCTTCGCAAAAACCTTCGCAACTTTTCCCATCGTAAATTTTCATATAAATTTTGACAGTTGTGTGACAAATTTCTCATTTCCCACAATTTGCGAAAGTGCATGAGTCCAACTAATATGTATCGCGCAATATGACCTGTCAAATATGCCACAAGCGAAGCTGGCATGTTGTATGAATGCAAGAAAATCGAAACATATGACCGAACCACATGGCTGTCATACTAATTTGATAATCGTATGTGTGCAAATGCGAAAACAGCTGTTTTCTTTTGACAATAAAAATTGCGCGAAATGGAGCCGGCAAAGGTGTAATATAAATGGGATTTAAGCAGGTTTGCAATTTTTGCACCCTCGCAAATTCTGCATTTGTGCGAATTTGTTTGTATGGAAAAGAAATTCTGCGGCCGGGCAAATATTGCACATAGTTTTTCATGGGTAAAAATTTGCGCCATGTTATCGCACAAGTTTTGCACACGTGTTCTTCGCAGGGTCGTTCATACATAAGGGCAAAATTTGCACACTTCAATTTCCACAGCTGTTTGAATACCACTATAGTTTGCTATTAAATTAATTGATAATTTTAAAGCAAAGGAATTAATCGACATGACATATATGAGGTCGTGTGAGTGCAAAAAAGGCCATGAATGTTCCATTCCAATTTTGACAGGAATACGAAATAAAATTTGACAGGTCATATTGCTCGATACAAATTGTGTGAGAGCACCTTTAAGGTGCTTTTAAAATGGTTTTAATAAAAAAAAAAAACGAAGTATATGAAAAAAAGTAGCTTTAAGCAATAGAAGAAAAAGAAAAACTTGTTAGGGAAAAAATTTTCCCTTTTCCCCTTTTTCAATCTTTTCATTTGTATATTTTTTTTTTATATGTAATTTTTATTCAACTTTCGAACATGCGATTCGCATAGTAATAAAAATAGGAACGCTGCCTTATAAACCATTTAATTTTACTTAATTCTATGTTATAATAACTCTTCGCTTTTTCTGGCGGTTTTATTTTTTTATTCGGTTGGCGATTTCTTTATAACAGCCCTGGCCATCAAACCCAGACTTATTGCTTGATGCCAAAAATTGGTCAACCGTCAGCGTTGCCATTTTGGATACAATTGTATAGCGGCCACTACACGGTCATATTATTCATCACGCATTACTGCAGGTAAATGTGAACGTGTAATGTCTGCTTATCGCACGAAGGAAACGCATAATATAATTGGGCTCATATATAAAATATCGAAAAATGAATAACCAACTATATTTTGGGTTTCCTTCATACTGGGTGTGCCGTATTAAGCTGGAAACAGTCGCCGCCTATCGTATCGTAACGTGACCTGTCAGCTGATTGGACCTGAGCATATGAGAAATGTGTATAATATGTGACCAGTCATGACGTATCGTAACGTAACGTGACGGACAAACCTATTGAATTTAGATTTTTGACGTGTCAGCTGATACGTTTGGCATGAGGAGCCAATCTCACAAAACAAAATCGCGCGCTTCTTCTTTTTTTTAAAACAGCTGATACGTTGCCGCAGTCCACTAACGGCTACCTTTCCGCAACGTCACGTTACGATACGATACGGATACGCAGCGACTGTTTCCAGTTTTAGCCAGTACCCGGATTACCGGGGGTCCACTATACATAGTTTTGAGATTCTCCTGAAACAACCCATGGCAAAACAGGTAACGGTCAGCGAAACCAAAATTCCTGACGAGACTAGTGCCGTAAAAAGGAGACTGTGTGTGATTTTTCGAACGGGACCACGCTAAGTACCATGGCACGAATTTCCCCCAGCCTTGGAATTTCTGTTCACGGACCAGACTTACCAATTGGCGGTACACGGTACAAAATGAGGGAGAATTCAGTATATGGGTATTTCCAAACGGACGTGACAGTTACTTTATCAATTTTAAGCCCCGAATTGAAGAATGTGGAAAATTGTACTATTGTTTCTAACTATTATCGTGCAGCTCTTCTGGAATTTTATACTTATGAAAATTTTACGCCGATCAGAAAGGCAATTAGATATGTTCGGACGTGACAAAAAGTTTACTTTTTTCTGGAAATACCCATATGTATGTACAGTAGTTTCGCTATATAAGAAAATCGATTTTGCCAAGAAATTTCATTCTTATATCCGGTTTTTTCTTATATAAACTACCGATATTTGAAAATAGGGGTGGTAACTTTCGATAAAAACCAAGTTTCTTATAAAAAAAATTTTTCCATACAAATAGAGTTTTTGGTTTTGGTAAACAGTTTCTTAAGGGCGGGTTTTTCATATACACTAGTTTCTTATATACATTCTTACATAGCGAAACTACTGTATACCCAGTGGGAAAAATCTGAATTGAACATTCAAGACAAGAACTTCTTACCCGAATGCCTTATTTCGAACACAGCGATATCATTGCAAATTCGTGCATTATCGATATCGCTTACGACGAAAGGCGAAATTTCACAATTTATATCATTTATCTAAAGCAGAAGATTTTCTGTTCTTAAGATGATGATTTGAAGTTTTTGTTTTACAAATAATACCAATCAGTAAGGCATTACTGGTTAAACATTACTTTCCATTACTGATTCATACATAAATTCTATACTTAAATATTCGATCACTATACCATCTCTAATATGAGAAAGGTTACCACCACTAACTTTTTATTGTGCAAATACATGATACAGAAAACAAGATAGCACCACTTCAGCCCGATGATGTCACAAATACAAAATGAGAGCTGCGTTGTTGTTGTTTTGCATGTTAAGCCCAACGTCACAACTACACTTTAGCATGGGAAACAACAACAATACGAATGCTTCAAAAAAGCGGTACCCGAAGTGGCGCTATCTTGCTCTCTTTGTATCATAGTGCAAATATTAACCCTAATGGTAAAAAGTTGCTTTAGAAGTGGGAACACGTGTTAAGAAATTTTTTCAGTTTGAGAAATTCCCGAACCGACGAACCGAACCGAAACCCCGGTTCAAATAAGTAGAAAATCCGGTTTGACGAACCAATCCAAAAGTTCAAACACGGTTCGAACCGCCGAAGTTCGAAGTTCGGCAAAGTTTTCCACCCGGTTCACGTCCGTGGTACGTTGAAGAAACGATTCCTTCGAACGAACTCAAATTTGTTGACAAATAAAGCGTTCACTGGTGGCCAACAACGGTATATGTTTTCAATTTTATTTAAGGAATACCATTTTCTTACGCTTTCTTATACATATTATGTATCTACATCTAAATATACATATAAAAGTTTGTGCATGTATTAATTTAGATCCCTGCGAGGATTTCAAGGTGTCGTCTTTATTTTTATTTTCATTTTTATTTTTATTTTCATTTTTATTTATTTATTTTTTTGTTATTTTTTTTTTTTTAGATTTTCTGCATTGTTTGCTCTATACACAAATCAAGAAGATACAATGGCTTTGAATAACGCCCCATGTGGATCCATTCATTAGTAAATAATTTCGGTGAGTAAAATAAAAACTTTGATCCACACTAAGTGAAAGCTCGGTTCTCTGTAGAATTCCGTTAATTTAACATACACGATCAATATATATTTATATGTATATATGTATATGTATATAAGTTGTTTACGCAAATATGGCGCGAATTTTCTTCATTTTAATTCTTTAAATTCTATAATTATTTTAAATCGTCACTTAAATTCTAATATGGAAAGCTTAATTCACTAAAGTATGTTCCTATATCGAAAAATTCTACAAAATTGCACAGAGGCATATCGGGCCTGTCAGAGTCTCTTTGTCGAATTTCGAACAGCTTATAAAACAAAAAAATAATATTAATAATAATAATAACTATTGTTTCTAAAGACATAAAATAAAAAATAAAAATTAAAAATTAAAATGGAAGGAAATCGATGGTGCAAAAAAGAAAGTAAAACTTTTAAATTTTCGACTACATTTAGGTGCCGCGCCGCTTGTCTTAAGTTCTCTTTTAATCCAAACTAGCTAGACGCCTGCTCAATCAGCCTCTGAAAATTCCAAAATTTCCCATCTTTGGAATCCTTTTTCTATTCATATTTTTACCCCCTCTGCTCCTACCAGAATGTGAAGTCTACTGTTAAATATGAAAATGAGCACAAAAAAACAAAAAAAAAAAAAAAAAACAAGACAGGAGCAAAATTCTTTTAATCCAAAGTGACAAAATTTTAACCCAAATTTCTTAACCCTTTATCGCATACGAATCATTAAAACAATCAATACAATTTGCCAAAAGAAACTAAAACCGAAACATAGGTACTTTTTGATGAAAAAAATATACAAGTATAATTATTTTTGGATTCTTAACCCTATACAGATAACGCTAATATACAGATAACGCTGTTTACGTAAGGCGTATACGTAAATTTAACGTAGGTTAACTGTCTAGGGTTAACCTCTAGGAATCAATCAATTTTATATGAAAAAAAATCCGTTTTATGTTAAAGCAAAAACAGGCTATTAAGGGTTAATAAAAACATTTACTGTCGAAAAGTTGTTTTCACTTTTTTCAAAACATCATTCAGTAAAGTGTTAATAAAAGCATATCTAGCGAAAATTATCGGATACAGTAAAGGGTTAAGAAATTTCTAAGAGAAATAAAATGATTTCCCATCGATGAAATTTTGTACGATCGCCCAGGAATGAAAATTTTGCTAAAAAAATATATATATCTTTTTCAATATGCATTGTCAATGCGTTTAGGTAATCGTACAAAAGTCGACCATAATAGCATTTTGTGCTATTAGGTTTTTATAAAAAAAAAAAAAAAAAAAATTCAAAATTAAAAAACAAAAAATTTTCAAAAAACTTAAAGAAAGGAATATGAAAACTACGCGCATATGAGGAATAAAAATTGAATAAATACGACTTTAAGACAAATGAAAGTCATTTTTATACTAAGAATTAAACAGTAATAAAAATAATTATACTAAAAATTATTAATAATAATAATAATAATAATCATAATAATAATAGTTATAATAATAATAACAATAAAAATAATAATAATATATATAACTATAGATATGTATATATATATATATATATATATATATATATATATTTAAAAATCAATAAAATTAAAACAAAACTCTTCGTAGAATAAAAGTAAAAAGCCTTAAATGAAAATCTCGTCGAAACGGCTTCAGCTAAGGACTAAAGGCTCAGTTGGTCTTGACATGGACGTGAATGAGTTAAATTTTATGAAAACAGCTGATGTGATCTGTCAATCGTTCGCAGACATTAGTGAGAAAAATTTACTTGGCGCCTTAGGGATCTAAAGCGACCGGGCCACGGTGTTTTTTTTGCTCGGGAGGGAGGAGAAAAATGCACTTAAAAAATGGCAAAAATTGCGTTTAAAACTGATGAAGAAATGCCATTCAAGTGTCCAAATTGGTCTATTTTATTAATATTTTCTACCAGCAACGAAAGTATCAGAAAGAAAGGTTAGTGTTATGGAAACAAAGATGCTTCGCTGGATATCCGGACTCACTCGTCTTGATCATGTTCCAATCATGTAGACATCCGTAGACCCTATGGTGTTGCGCCAATTATTGGGAAAAATGCGAGAAGCAAGGCTACGCTGGTATGGACACGTCCTGAGAGCAAATGAGGAGACTTTGGCAAAGAATGGCTACGCACTGGAAATCCAAGGTTGCAGAAAACGGGGGCGTCCGAAACAGCACTGAATGGATACAATAAAATGGGACCTAGAGGCTGTAGGACTTACCTCGGATGATACAACCGACAGAACAAAATGGAGGAACTGGTCGCGTTTTGCGGACCCCGGGGATAGTTAAACTCGCAAGAAGGAGAAGAATATTGAATTTTTAATTGCAATGAATGCACAGAAACTCCCTCAAAATGAAATATTTTTCATTAGATTTAAACTATAAAACAAATAGGACCTTAAGGACATTTTTTTTTTTTTTTTTTTGTAGAGGAATGAGCTTAGACACTTTACCAGCATTTTTTCATTGGTTTAAATGGATTTTTCGTTATTTTTTGTGAATTTTTTCCGAGCCCTAATTATGAAGGATAGTTCAATAATGCACTACTTATACTCGTGGCCAGTTCACTCAAGCAGTCGAGTAAAGCGAAGTTATGTTAAGCTAAGTGAACCTTAATTATGTATATTTAATCAAGACTAACTGAACCTTAGAGTCTCAGATTTAATTTCTAATGCTTGTAGCTGTGAAAAAGGCACTCGAGTGTGTCTTAGCAACAAAAGGAATTACAGTCGAAACGGGATATAACGAATCCCTGAAACAATGAACAGCTGGAAATAGTGAATGATTTTTTCTTACAGGGACTTTTGTAGATAAGCAGGCCTTCAGAGAGGGGGTGGAAAAGGGAGATTTTTCCACCGGGAAATTTTTTTTTTTTTTTTGGTCCCCCATTTTTGTGAGGATACCCCGGAAAAAAATCCCCCGGGCCCAAATTTCTCTCTACGGACATGTTAATAATAAACAAAACATTCACAGCCCGATTCTGAACATTCCCGAGGAATTTACTTTTCCCGAGACTAAAATTCTCCTTTCTTAAATAGATAGGGTAAGGAAAATTATGGTTATGGATCAAATACCCATTCCCCATCAAATTTTTTGCCCCAAATATTTCAAAAAAAAAAAAAAAGAATATAACTCTCAAGAAATATAAATTCGTTCCCCGGGTATGTTCAGAATCGGACTGTCAATCTCGCTAATGCGAACAATCTGGATACAATGAACAGGACGTTCAAAAATTCATTCACTTTATCCCGATTCGACTGTAAATCAAAAATTTTATTCGTACGGCGTACAACACATACAGACCGATTCTGAATATTCCCGGGGAATTTACTTTTCGTGAGACCAAAATTCTCCTTTTTTTTAAATAGATAGGGAAAGGAAAATTATGGATATAGGTCAAATACCCATTCCCCATCAAATTTCTTCCACCAAATATTTAAGAAAGAAGAATTTTAGTCTCGAAAAAAGTAAATTCGTTCCCCGGGTATATTCAGAATCGGGGCTAATACACACATATTTGTATGATATATCTACCCAGCCGGAAATTTTCTCATAAATGAACCAATTCATGAATTTTTTCACCAAGGATGTCAAGGGGAAAAATTTGAGTACTTCTCAATTTCAATGCATGGCCCCATCGAGAGAAGGAACTTTTTATCGCAATTGCAATGGCACTGTCATCGATAGAGGTATCGATACGACGGAGTAGATCTACTCCACTTTCGATGACCAACTCGTGACATATGCTCTTATGACTGCCAATGCCGCTTGTGTGTTAATTTCATTAGAAAGTTGGTGTATAATCAGGAGGAGTCGCGGCTCTAATGTCATGCTGAAATCATTGATTGTTTCACCGGGACATTTCCGGCTGGGTATGTATGCTTGTGTTCGTGTGCGTGTATGTTAAACTATATGTACAGTGGACGTCCAATAGCACGAATTATGTACATCTAAAATGTCAGGCCCTTTCGTATTGTTGGAAAATTCGTGTATTAGTGGACGCAAATTTTTCTTCCTTTTTTTTTTTTTTTTTTTTTTGTATGAATAAACCACATGCGCGTAGTTTAATTGAATTTTTTTTATTTAAAACAAAATAAATAATAAAAAATAAAAAAAATATTCACATTCATTTATAGATAAGATAAACAAAAAAAAAAAAAAAAAAAAATACAATTATTCGTATCATTGAAGAGCAAAAATTTTCTTTATTCGCACTATAGAATAGCCAACGCCTTTCGTACTGTAGGAAATTCGTAGAACCGATAGTACGTACCACTTGACGTCCACTGTATATATTATTATATATATATGTGTGTGTGTGTGTGTGTGTGTGAGTTTTCCCATTTTTCTTTCTTAATTTTTTTTTTTTTTTTTTTAATTATTTTTGTTTCTCTTTTGAAGTGGGGAGGGGTTGGGTGGATATCAGTTGAGAGACCTCGAAAATTCTGAATCCTTTGTATTTTTTCGAATATCTTCTCTCTCTCTCTCTCTCGCTCTCTCGCTCTCTCTCTCTCTCTATCCATGTGTGCGTGTGTGTGTGCGTCTCGCTCGAGAGCGAAATTGTTGAATTTTGTTTTGTTCTGACAGAATAACGGACCTCAGCTATGAATTTAACCTAATATTTATATAAATGGGTTTTATTGATTTAAGTATGCGTACAAGTGTGCGTGTGTGTGTGTGTGTGTGATCGTTAGGGTGAAAAATTGTGTGTGTGTGTGTGTGTGTGTGAGTTGGTGCGCGAAAATGTATTCCCATAAGAAATATGTATGATCAGAGAATTAGGGATTTTCGGGCGGCTCCTCCGGTATTAATAGACTTTGGGGATTTATCAAATCGGTGAGGACCGGTGATGGGAATTCCTCATGAACCGAATTCGATTGTGAATCTTCATCTAATGTTTCGCTTTTTCCTGGCAATCCAGCTGCCGACGCTACCGCTGCCGCTGCTGGTGGCTGCTCCGGCAATGTTGGTGGAATCGATGAGCCCGCATGTTCCAGTGGCACGATCTCATCGATATTTGGTATATATTCAACGGTTGCGTATTCTGTTTGCGTTCCTGATCCACTCGTTGACAAAAGCGGCTGTAATATGGCATCGGGTTGCTTGCCTCCAATTTCCATTGCTGGCTCCTCGATATTAAGAATTAATGGAACTGTTTCCGGTGCCATAACATCAACATCAAGTGGCACAATTTCCGTTGGAGTTATTGATGTAGTGTTCAACGTAATTTTTGCAAGATCGGTGTCATTGTTGGAATCAATCATTGAACTGCCGTCGCGATCGCGATCGCTGTTGCTATTGCTATTGTTGTTGTTTCTATTGATGTTGCTGCTGGTTGTTAGACCTCTTTCGGATCCATTGACATTAAAAAGAACTGATGACATTTGCATTATGCTTGCATCTGCGCCAGGTATCCCCAGAGATGTGTCCACTTTTGAAGCATAAGTGTTGCTCTGATCCGAACGCTTAGAGAGATCCTCTGAATGTTTTTCGTGGACCTCTATGTTCAATGATGATTTAGGCACTTCGGGAGCAAGTTGAACATTTACCTCGACTGGGCTTTGCTCATCATTGTGCACACTGGTCACAATTGTTGTAGGTGTAATTGTTGCTGGCGTAGGTGTAGTTGTTGTCGTCGATGTAGATGTTGTTGTCGTTGTTGTTGTTGATGTCGATGTTGTTGTTGGTGGTGGTAGTGGTGGCGGAGGTGAAGGTGGTGATGGTGATGGAAGAGTGTGCGCTACGGTCAGTGTTGATGCAATTATAAGAGGCTTAATGATCGGCTGTTGCAGGGCCGATATCAATGGTGGAAAATGATCGTCGGATTTTTTATTCTTGGCCAGAAGTATGGGTATACTATCGGAGATTTTCACAGATGCGAAGAGCATTGCCAGCACCGTGCAGACTTCCTGATCGTTCTCGAAGCACTGCGATCGGCCGCGTATACGCGTCTCTTGTTCTGCCATTATGGGGCACAATTCGTTCAGCCGATAATCGCACATAATTGGATTGTCTGCAAAGAAAATTGAAAAGGATTAGAATGGTTAGAAAGTGCATTGAATATCGTTTTTCGATTAGGTCTTCTTACCATCTAAATAAAGCTCCAATTTTCCTGGTACATTGTGATTCATGCAACGCGTCTCAGAGACGAGCTCCGTAGAAATTGAGGAAATCTGATTGTTGGTCAAGTTGGCTTGACACAGTATGGGCAATCCATGGAAGTCCTTTTCGAGTTTAGTCAAATTGTTGTAGGCGACTTTTAATATTTTCAGATTCGGAAGGAATGTCTAAGGAGGAAAGAATATAAAGCAATATCAAACCGCAGGAAGTACAAAAAAAAAAACAAGTAAGAAAGCTAAAGTCGGTCAAGCCCGACTTTGAAATACCCACCGTCCCGACATTATGAGCGCACTATGTTTTGCTTCTCTATTTGTGGGCGTGGCAGTGGGAGGGCAACATAAATTATTTCCCTACACCTTTCATTCGCCTTGGTGAACCTATGTTGCGAATTTGAAGCTTCTACGCCTTTTACTTCACAAGTTACGATAAGCCCTTATTTGTGCGCTTATTTGTGCGCGTGGCTCACGGAGGGCGTCGTCCATTTTTTTCCAGGATATGTCCCTTTTTGTAGTTTACCAGTACACCAAATATCAATGGAATGTGTTGAGTGGTTCGCAAGTTACAAGCATTTTACTGAAAACACATTATATTCATTTGTGGGGGTGGCAGTGGGCGGATGTCTCCCATTTTTACTTAGGATCATACTCGGATTCCGATATACCTGTGTGCCAAATTTCGACTTGATTGGTCCAGCCGTTTCGGAGGAGATCCGACCACGGACGGACGGACAGACGGACGGACGGACGGACGGACAGACGGACATGTCTAAATTGATTCAGTTTTTGATCCTGATCATTTCTATATATATATGTCTATATATCCGGAGCTTAGTTCTCCCTGTTACAAGATTCGCACAAAACTAATATACCCCGCTTACGCTGGGTATAAAAATGGCGAATCTACTCACCGTTTCCATTTCCTTTAGTGTCAATAACTGATTATGGGACAGATCCAGTATCTCCAATTTGACTAGACCAATGAAATCCTCTGGCAGAATACGTTCAATTTGATTATATGATAGCTTAAGGACCCTCAGACTGTTCAAGCCCATTAGAGCACCGTCAAGGGATTTTAACTGATTGTGATCCAAATTGAATTCGATGAGAAATGAATTCTGATCGATATTGTTCTCCTGGCGGCCGGTCAATTTCTGTATTAGATTATAGGATAAATCCAGCTGCTTCAGATGCATTAGACCCCGTATTTCGTTCATCGAAAATTCATCGATCTCATTGAATGAGAAATTCGCAATACAGAGACGCTGCAGCGGCAGCAGCGAATGATTAAGCGATTTAATATGATTAAATGCCAAGTCCAATTCTTCGAGCAGTTCGGATGATTGAAATTCATTTTGTGCCAAATATTGAATTTCATTATTGAAGGCATAAAATTGATTCAGATTCTTGGCTTTCGCGAAAATGCCATCGAGCGAACCCAGGCGATTGTATTGCAAATGTAGTGTCTCCAGTTTATTCATGTAGCGCATACTTTCGGGCAGATGTTCTAGCCGATTATTCTGGGCGATTATCAATTTCAGACGATTCGATTCGGGCAATTCGTCATCCAATGATCGAATGCTATTCATGTTGATGAACAGCGATTCGAGTTTATTCAGGTCCCGTAATGTGCCATTCAGATTTTCGATTTGATTACGTCCCAAGTGTAGTGTAACTAATCCGGGCGGGAATGCACCCTTGTCCAAACGTGTTATATTATTGCTCGGCAGGAAGAGATTCGTAACTAGTTGAATACCTTTGAAATCGTCCTGCAATACCGATTGTATGCGACATCGGCCCATATCGAGCGTTTTCACTATCGGCATATGATTGAGCATGTGTTTCGGGATCTCGTCCAGTTCGTTGTCGCCAACACTCAAAAATTCCACGTTCGATAGTCCTCGAAAGGGTAGCTCAGGCACTGATCTGTAAGAAGAGAAAAAAAAAAAAAATTCAAAATTTAAAAAACGGGCGACCTTTAAAGTTTTAGGGCTTTAAAGGGAGGGCCAAAAGGTTTTAAAGGCGACAAAGAATCGGATCATCTGGATCTGGATTAGGATCAAAAAGATCAGTTCAGTAGATTTTAAGGTCTTATGTTTACGAACTTCGAACTTACGAAAATTACGAATCTGCAGTCGATTTCCTTTAAAACCGTAGTACATATGATTACTATATCTTTTTTTCTAGGATAGGATCTTTATCTTTATCTTTACCTTTCTCTCTCGCTACCTCTCACTTTCGCTACATCTCTATCTATCTCTCTATCTACCTCTATCTACATCTCTCTACCGTTCTCTACCTCTATCTACATCTCTCTACCGTTCTATACCTCTCTCTACATCTCTATGCCTCACTACACCTCTCTCTACCTCTATCTACTTCTCTCTGCCCCTGTCTACCTTTATGTACCTCTCTCTACCTCTCTCTATCTCTCTATAACTCTCCTACCTCTCTCTACCTCTCTATACCTCCATATACCTCTATCTACCTCTATCTACCTCTATCTACCTCTATCTACCTCTATCTACCTCTCTCTACCTTATCTACTTTTCTCTACCTCTCTCCACCTCTCTCTATCCCTCTATACCCCTCTCTGCCTCTCTCTAGCTCTCTCTCTACCCCTCTCTACCTCCATCTACCTCACTCTACCCTTGTCTACCTTTCTCTACCTCTCTCCACCTCTCTCTACCGCCTCTACCTCCATCTACCTCTCTCTACCATTATCTACTTTTCACTACCTCTCTCCACCTCTCTCTACCTCTCTATACCTCCATCTACCCTTGTCTACCTTTCCCTACCTCTCTATATTCCTCTCTGCCTCTCTCTAGCTCTCTCTACCCCTCTCTACCTCCATCTACCTCCATCTACCTCCATCTACCTCCATATACCTCTATCTACCTCCATATACCTCCATCTACCTCCATCTACCTCCATCTACCTCCATTTACCTCCATCTACCTCCATCTACCTCCATCTACCTCCATCTACCTCCATCTACCTCCATCTATCTCTATCTACCTCTATCTACGTCTCTCAACCCCTGTATACCTTTCTCTACCTCACTCTACCTTTTTCTTTACATTCCTCTCTACCTCTCCCTCCCGCTCTCTACCTCACCCTTCCGCGCTCTACCTGTCTCCATCTCTCCATCTTTCCCTACCAGTTTTCCCTAACTATTTCTCTTCCTGTACCTCTCTTTAACCTTTTCTATCTCTTCCTACCTCACCTTAACTTTATCTCTAACTCTTCTTTCATCTTTCTCTGTCTTCACCTTCATTTATCTCTACCATCTGTACACTTTCCCCTTTCTACTTACCGCACTCTTTCTACCCTATTTCTTCTTCTCCCTTAGGCTATTTGCGAACCTTTTCTCTCATATCTCACAGGTGGCGCCTTATTGCCAAGTTGCCCATCACTCATTATCGCCTCCATATTCTCCCTCTCTACCTCACTTATACATACTCGTATGTATAAATCGATGTGCTTCATGTAAAGATATAAGCGTTTGCCAAAGACATTGTACCGGTTGCCCCAAAGCATTTCTTTCAACCCACACCTCAGCGTCGTCATCGGCGACTGGTTTCTCCTTGACCTATGAACCTATCATTATCAATATTCAGATTTATGTTTTTCAGATGGCAAATTTTTCCTTGCATACCCGAATACCGCAGTCTCCTACAGAAGGAAAACATTTAAGCAGCTTCTTATCATCTCGAAAGCCGTGTATCGCTTTCTGTGTGTAACATGCAATTTTTTTCTTCGATGAGTCGATTTTGGGGGATTACATATATGTATGTACATACGTACATAGGGTCTTTGACAGTGTACATGCGTTGGAAATGAAAAATTCGTCATTTCCTTCGACTGGCCTAGTTCCGATCAACTGTGAAATTTAATTGTTTGCGATTTTACGTTGCAACGTAACGAATAAAACGAAAATCTCGTCGAATTCCCCAGCACCCCATAAACATTCATCAAAAGCAGTTTATTTATACATACATATGTATGTATGTGTAAATAAGAAATAAAAATACTGCCATGTTTAAAAATAAACGGATCACATTCAATCATACGTTTCATCTTTTTATATTTAGCTCAAATACTATTGACATTATTTCCGATCAGTCATTCATTCAATCATTCAAAAAAAAAAAAAAAAACGGAAAATTACCTACATACATATATCTCGAAGACGGTTCTACATAAAAATAAGTAAGGGTCTTACAGTCATGCGAGCCTGACAATAGAGAATACCCGACACAGACACACATGTTCAAATAATTTTTAATATCAAGAGGTGTTTAAGGCCATAAAGGGCCCCATATACCGACTTTTGTTAAATTTCTTTATGAAAACCGCCCCTTTGCCACGCCCACTTTTCCAATTTTTTTCGCAATTCAAATCGGTGGCTTAAATATACGCTCAAATTCTAAGAATCATTGAAATACTTCGAAAAAGTTCGATTTTGGGGCAGTTTTGAGAGTTTTGTGTCAGACCCTAGTACTGGAGGTACCCTTAATAATGGACCGATCAAGACATTTTTTGGAAGGATGTTTATGGCTACAAAGGAAGCATAAGTGCCAATTTTCGTTGAAGTCCCATTTGAATTTCGGGTGTAGGAGACAATTTTCGAAAAACGCCCTTCTGCCACGCCCACTTTTCAAAATTTTTTGAAAATCTGTACTTGCCTTTAAATATGTTCAAATACCAAATTTCATCAAAATATCTTGAAAAACTTCGATTTTAGAGCATTTTTTGTGATTTGGGTAACAGACCCTAGTACTGGAGGTACCCCTAAAAATGGTCCGATCGGGTCCATTCTCGAACTTGTTCTTACTCATGTCCCCGTGAGCACGCATACCAAATTTCGTCAAGATAGCTCAACTTATTCGATAAGAAAACTGTATACAAACTGACGGACAGACGGACAGACAGACAGACAGACAGACAGACAGACGGACGGACATGTCTAAATCGAATCTCCTGGTGACGCTGATCATTTCTATATATATTTTTGTCTATCTCGACTGTTTCTGGGTGTTACACACAACCACACAAACGCAATATACCCTCGACACAGAGTGTGTCGGGTATAAACATGACTTTGAGAAAACCCAGTTCAAATTTTAGGTCATAGTAACGAACACCTGGCCGCGAGTTAATTCTTAAAACTATATATATGATTGTTTTCGGAGTTCGACTTTGGAACTTCGCAAAATTGATCTCACATAATGCATCCATCAATTAAACCAAAAAAAAAAATTTTAAAAAATCAGTAAAAAATCTTATAAAGATACGATTGCCAGTTCTGAGGCGGGCATATTTTAAAGTCCTATCAATAATACACCCCCCTTATACAACTTCCGGCAACTGAAATAAGGAACGGGCATTAGTCCTTTTATTCAGTTGCATAGAGAGACATTTCAGCGCCGGGAGTACAATGGAGCAAATACCACGCCCGCCTCCTGCCCTAAATTAAAAGACCTTTATTAAACTTTAAATATGATTAATGGTCCGCGCCCCCTTTGACCACCCTCATTGTGCTATTGCTTCTATTCGAGTATTTCTCTAAGTCTCATGTATAAACGTATTTATATGCGTGCATGTGTTTATTAGAATTTTAAGACTGCCGATCTATTAATTTAAAATTTTCCTTCTTCTATAACGACTGTTAATTTTATCTAGATGGCAAAACCCACTAAGATTTTTACCACTAGTCCAAATAAAACTTTCTTTCACGCTTTGGCCTTGAGTAGTGTTGAAACGATACCATTAAAGTATCGATACCAGTACTCATTCAATGTATCGAGATAAAGTATCGATACCACTAAAATACCGAACCAAAAGTATCGATACTGGGTAGAACTTGCTCAAGATTAGGTAAATTTTTATGATTCTTGGTATTTTTCACATCATAACACAGGTAAGACAATACTTCAGTGTTTTAAAACAAATACGGCACTTTGTATTTGTGGAATCCAAGCGCGTAAGATGGATCCAGACCTTAGACTTGGCCATTTATTTTTGAATTACTGTTTCTTGTCAGCGCTGTCAATAATTTGGCGCAGGTTTTACCTTTAGATAATGAATAAACATCCCTTTTCCCTTTCTATGAAAATGCTTAAGAAAAATCCATATCAAAATGAAATCGAAAAAATCCCTCAAAAAGGGAAAACCCCCTCAAATTTGCAGCACTAATACAAGGAAAATATTATGAGTAAATATTGACTTTAAAGTATCGATACCGCGAAAATACTTGGTGGTAAGTATTGAGTACAAATTATACTCAGTATCGACTAAAAGTATTCGATATCAAGTAGTATTTACTCATTTTGTTTCAACACTAGCCTTGAGCGGCCCTTTTTTATTTTCGTGTAATCCTAAATACTACTCTGATGAACACGGATGAACAGAGTGAATTGCATCCATGGAAAATAAAAACTTTTCAGAATAATCGATAAGAAGAATAAAATCCTGACCGTCTTCTACTTGCTATTGCTATAGAAAACGATCATTCCAGACGATGAGGTAATTGTTTCGCAATGCGTTCCAGGTCAATGATCACGATCAATTTACTCTTTGATGACGAGGTTTCAAATCAATTTTTCAAAAAGCTATCTTCATCGAAAAAACAAAAACGAATACGATGATTGATAAATATGTACATATATTAGTTAATGCGTCAGCGTTTCCCAAACTTTTCTAGCTCGACGATATGCGATTCATTGTTGCATTCATTCACTGCATTGAAATATTGGGCCCAATTTATGCAGTGCTCAGTGTGCAATGAGTAAACGTTTCGTCAAATTTCATGAAATACTTAGGTTAAAAGGCAGCTCTTCAAATGTAGCTACAATGAAAATTCATTACTCATACAATGTGCGGGAAAATCGAACGGCGAATTCCATCCACACATCATCGAATCTATTCTCATTTAACTAATGTACATTCATTGATCAATCAATCCCTCATGACTTATCATTTAAATGTGTGCAATATCCTATATACCTATATCATTGCCTTTGTTTTGCGATATTATTTCATTAAACCCTCTTAACGTGCGATTTCGCCTTGTGCAGCCTTCACATAGCATCCATCGTCCTCTGCTCGAAGGACATGAAATACCCATTGAATGATTTTTGTAGTATCCCTGCAGTGATGAGCCGGTCAATTTCCTAAGAAGGACTGGCCTTTGACTGATCCATATCCTACCGGTTATATTATAGCAGTTCGCTCCACAAAATTCGGCTAGCCGGCGGTCGGTTATCAAATGGGCTGGTTTTAGGCTACCCTGTAAATGACACTTTCATCAACTTTAAGAAATTGCCTTTTCATTTTCCTTATTTGACTAGCCGAAAACCAGACAAATTAACGACAATTGACCCAAAAAAAAAAAACAGCCGTTCTGCGGCCTAGTCCCTCTCCAATGACAGGCATGGCTACGGAACTGTTGGTTCTATGTCTGGTCTCATTGAACATCCAGTTCAATCTAACCCTCTCCAATGACAGGCCCATGTTAAAAAGGTCAGTTGAATATATTAGGAGTGGAATTATGAGGGGACTAGTACTGGTAACATGAAGGATTGACCGAAGGCTAAACTTGGGTCAGTCCATATTACTGCAGGGATGTACCCACAAACTAGAGCGGACCATCATATGATAAAAAACACGTCAAATATTAGGAATTTTTGCAATTTGCACCTAATAGATAGAGTTTTTCAGGGTCGGTTTGTACTAAAACTATTTAAAATGAGTTCAGAGCTATAAATTGTGATAGATAGGAAATTAAAATATTGAACGGATTACGAGATATAGCCATAAGTAAGTGAGTAATTTAATTCTCGGCCCCACTTTTTGAAGTCTATTTAAAAAAAAAGTAAAGGTGACTTGACAAAACTGAGTGCGAGGCGTTGTTTTACTCACCGAGCACTTTCAAAAACAGTCGTCAAATTTTTTTTTACAAAACATGACCTCTAAAATGTCGCACAGTGTAATGGAGCCTCATAAAAATTGAAAAAAAAGGACTTGATCCTTAAAAATCTAAAAATCGTTAAGCACAGTCATTACAAAATTTGTGCTCAGAATGGCTGTCACGGGTGTCACGAAAGGGACACTATTATAATTTTTATAACTATAACTATAATAATTTTTTCTATTTTCGGTTTTCTGTCAGCCTGGTCATTCTCAGGTATGGGAAGTTGATGCACAGTGCATAGTGCAATAGAGCGTTACCTCATGTTAAAAGAAATTTACTGTCAATTAGAGCTTATTGAAATATTAAGGACGTGAGGTTTCGTCCTCAAAAATTATCTTGATAGTTTTAGAAATGCTCAAAGAAGATTTCATAATTTCTTTGAGCGGAGCTTTGAATTTATTTCAATGAAATTTTTAGGGGCATTAAGACAATGTACTGCATTACGTTATTATTATTTCATAACGCAGAATCCTTGCTAGGACATGTTGCCATATCGCAACGCTAAGTGCGAGAGGGTACTGGTACTAACTCTACGATCTTTTTTTTTGCCCTATGGCAACGCTAAGCGTTAATGAGTTAAGTTATTTTTAATAAGTAATAATATAGTATAAGCGATGAATTATTTAGTGTGAGTTTAGTCAGCACCTTGTCGTATATACGAACGAACGTAATCTTAATCCTCTTATCCTGTATTTCAAAAATATTAAAAACAAGTAAGGGTGTTATAGTCATGCGAGCCTGACAATAGAGAATACCCGACACAGATACACATGTTTAAATAATTTTTAATATCAAGAGGTGTTTAAGGCCAAAAGGGGCCCCATATACCGATTTTTGTTGAATTTCTTTATGAAAACCGTCCCTTTGCCACGCCCACTTTTCCAATTTTTTTTGCAATTCTAATCGGTGGCTTAAATATACGCTCAAATTCTAAGAATCATTGAAATACTTCGAAAAAGTTCGATTTTGGGGCAGTTTTGAGAGTTTTGTGTCAGACCCTAGTACTGGAGGTACCCTTAATAATGGACCGATCAAGGACATTTTTTGGAGGATGTTTATGGCTACAAAGGAAGCATAAGTGCCAATTTTCAAGCCCCATTTGAATTTCGGGTGTAGGAGACAATTTTCGAAAAATTCCCTTCGGCCACGCCCACTTTTAAAATTTTTCGAAATCACATTACTCGCCTCTAAAACTGTTCAAATATTAAATTTCATCAAAATATCTAGAAAAACTCCGGTTTTAGAGCATTTTTTGTGATTTGGGTAACAGACCCTAGTACTGGAGGTACCCTTAAAACTTACCCGATGATCCATTCTCGAACTTGTTCTTACTCATGTTTCCGTTAGCACGCATACCAAATTTTGGCAAGATAGCTCAACTACTTCGATAAGATAACTGTATACAAACAGACGGACAGACGGACAGACATGTCTAAATCGAATCTCCTGGTGACGCTGATCATTTCTATATATATTTTGTCTATCTCGACTGTTTCTGGGTGTTACACACAACCACACAGAGTGTGTCGGGTATAACAAAGCCATATACGACAATTTCAATTTTATTGAAATATCCTTCAGTGCCAAACTTTGTTCTTTGGCACTCAACTTTTT
This sequence comes from Chlorops oryzae, assembly GCA_020466095.1. Lineage (NCBI taxonomy): Eukaryota > Metazoa > Arthropoda > Insecta > Diptera > Chloropidae > Chlorops > Chlorops oryzae. Next base: position 165,281,349 of record CM035806.1, read on the forward strand.
TAAATCAAAAGGAATGTTAGACTTTCCACTCTAAGTGGTTAAAATTATAAAGCCAAGCTTTTCGGATCAATTTTATTTGTTCATACAAAAGTTAAACTTTAAAGTCGATTTCTCAAAACTGAGTTTTTGTTATATACATAACTACAACCTACGACCGCGATAAGTATGCCAATGATAAATAATAAATCCCAAGCAGAACCGTCGAGAGAATTAGGATCAGGAGTGGTTCTTCTTGATCCCAGCTTCAAGAAGGAAATCTCTAATTGCCGAAAAACTCCTTCGAAAGCAAAGTCGCTCAATTATATGTACCTACATATAATATTTTGTCATACTTTTCGATTTGGACGAATGGGTTCCGGTATCTTTAAGGGGCACCTACTTGTCGATATGTGTACATATTTCTTAGTAAGCAGAACAAGTTAGTACAGGTATTTCAATTGAAGAATATACACATGGAATTCGAAATGGAAATTTCTTGCATTCATTCGAACATTCAGCTAGACAAATTATCGTTTTGCATCCATTTCCATCCATTCGGGTTATAAAATTTGGTGGCACTTAGTGCTGAAATACTGATGTTACACCATAAACGTAACGATTTCTTTTGCTGCACAGATCAACTCTACACACACACACACACACACGCACACACACATTTCGGCCCGGTCTATGGGCTATGAAAGAAAAATATGCGTCGACTTTTCATTCTGCCTTCTGTGGCAATTGTAGGTAGGTACCTTGTAGGTGCATCTACAGAGCTGCATGTGCTTGCACTTTGAAGAATCACTGAAATAGGCCCATCTATTTGCCTTGAATGCCGTTATAACCAGAAATGGTACATAATCATGACTTAATTAACAACTTGACAACATACCATGTATGCTGCTGCTGCTGCTGCTGGGCCAGAGCTGATTGAGTCAAGCGCTATTTTTAGAATACACATCGTTAGGAAGAAGAACATGTCTGCCTTGACAGATTCCTCCCAAGCCATCAATCGCGATAATTTATTTCGAAGAGCAGACAGAGAGCCTTTGTTGTTCCTGATGACGTCTATTTATAAAACAGGAATTTGATTATTGTCTGCCGGATGCACATGACGAGATTCTTTCTATTAAGAATTTTTTTTTTTCACTGCATTTTTTTATTTTTTTTTTTTCATTGTTCGTTCGTTTGTTTTTCCATATTTTTCCATTCATTTGCGATCGGGACTCGTTGGAAACGAGAAAGTCGGAAAGTCCCAAAGGATCAAAAATATAAAAAAAAACTATATGGGCTTGATCCACTTTCCACTGTCTGTTGTATTTGAAAATCAAGTCCGTGTTTAGATTAAGAGAGACACTGAAAGGAAACACATGAGAGTGACAGAGACGAAAGACATTCCATCTCCGTCTTTCTCATATGTTTCCTTCCAGTGTCTCGCGTTTTGTCTCCCTGTCTAAACGGGGACCAAGTGAGGGTGCTTTAGCCAGGCGTGCCTGAGAATAAAATACCAGAAACCGAAAAAGGGTTTAACTATACAGAGTACTCTCTCTTAAGCGGACACCTACACCTACGAGACTGAAAATATGTCCGCTTAAGAGGACACTATTTGAGAAGCAGAAACACTAGAGCATTGCCAAAAGGTGTCCGCTTCAGAGGATTGTCCGCAAGCAGATAGTACACTGTACATATGTATACAGTCTATCCGACTGCTATCAATGAATTCGAACTTATTAGATTTGATACAACAGTCGGATAGATGTTCATTTAGATATTTAATTTCCTCATCTTATTTTGAAAAAATTTATTACACATATGGGGTAACAAATTAAAGGAAATCGATCCAGCATTTTGAATAAAATTAAAAATTTGGGTCTTAATTGGAAACTTTTCATACCAAAATGGCTTTCAAAGATAAAAAATTGAACGTTTTTTTCAGAATTTTTCATTTTGACCGTTTATTTTTCCCTCAATGGGTCAAATTATTACCATCAATTTAATTTTTCCTAAAAACGCATGCAATTGGCTTTCAAACTGCATTCCAGTTTTTATTAACAATAAGTCACCGTTTGTTTCATCTTTTTATCTTAATTATTTCTGGAGATATTAAATTTTTAAAAACATGCCGTATGAGTAATGCGTTCTGTATCATTTTCGTACATTTGTACTGGATATTAGCTTACTAGAGCATCTATGTGCACTTGTAGTTTTTTGAATATCTCACTGTTACGCCATTTAATTTGAATGAAACTTTTTTTTAAATGAAAGCAAACAATTAGAGGTATTTTAAAAAAAAGCTTGTAGAGCGGAGTCAAACTGGGAATACACTGAAAAAAATTGTTAAAATTGTCTTTTTAGTTTTGTGGAAAAATTTTTCTCTGTGTAAAATTAAAAAAAATTTTTTTTTGATTTCCTGTTATATTAGCAATCGGCCAACGTTTGTTTCATTTTCTTATCTTAATTAGTTTTTGAGATATAAAATTTTGAAAAAAGGCTTAATAAAAAAGGATTTTCAAGGACCGTTCAAAATAAAAATCTAAAAAGTCGTAAAAAGTCTCCACGGTGTTTTTTTTTTATCGAAAAATCAACAAAATTTAAAAATTCCTATCATGATACCGCAACCCACCAGACCGAATATATCTCGAAGAAAAATCAGACTTTAGAGCAGTTTTTCGGACTCACAGTCAGACAGTACCTAGTACTAGAAATACCCCTTAAGAATGATCCGATCTAGTTCAGTTTTTGAAAAGATAGCTCAACTCCTGTGATAAGAAAACTGTATACGGATCGATGGACAGAAGAAGAACATTGCTAAATCGAATCCTTTTTGGCGATCATTTCTTGATCATTTCTATATACATACATACATAGGTCTATTGCGACTCGTTCTGGTCCTTGTACAATGTACGCACGAATGCTTAAGAGCTGAAACGAACGAAATATATACCTATAAAAAAAAATATAAATAAAATAAAAAAATTGAACTTTTTGCGATAAATTTTTGAGTATCATTTATCTATATCTACCCCCTCTGAGATGAATTTAAAAACAATAATATCGGCAACAGCAGCAGAAGCAGCGACAGCGGCAGCCGCGTCTATAGAAAACGATCGCAATGGAAGAGAAAACAACATACGTTTGTGAACTTGATCAATATTTAATATATAATTGTCACACGACCTAAAATGGCCTCTTGTGTTCATTGATTGAACGTAATAATAAAATTCAATTAAGAACGCTTTCGATTGTCTTTAGACACGCACACACACATGCGGCCATACACACATCCACATGTTAAAACATGTCTGTGCACGCATTTTGTATGAATGGATCTACATAAATGTATGTAGTATCCGACACTATAGATTCTATAGTGCTATGCGCAACGATCTGACCCCAGCAATGGGTGGTTTTTGTTTTTTTGTTTTTTCGTCATGTATTTCTTTTTGAATGGACGAGTATGTATGTATGTATATAAATTGGATGCAAGTCGTACAGTACAGAATAATTTAGTGCAGTACATGATTGGCATGTTCGGTTCGTATGGCTTTGGATTCCATTGAATTCTATTTAACAGAATTCATTAACTTGAATTCGATATGCCCCCACTGAAGAAATATGATTTAAATTATGAATACGCATGAAATTACGCAGGCCTGCATCGGAAACCCCATTTTTAAATTGCAGTAGTGATTCTATTCGATTTTTTTTTTATGCTGATTTGAAATTGAAAATTGTTTCAAAATAAAAAAAAAAAATTCCATCACGTCAGAATTTCGAGAAAATCGCGAAAGAATTTTTTACGACCATCGCTTTTTTGAAGCTCATTTTTCTCATATACAGTACACTCGGGATAACGTCAACCCCCCAAAACGTGAACACCTTTTTATTTACATTGACTATTCTAAAACGTCAACAAAACCTAAAAGCTCCAAAAGATAAACTCTGCTTAATAGAAAATTTTAGCTGGAATTACGTAGACAGGGTGTCCCGGTGACATATGGGGTACCAAATTAAAGGTAATCGATCCAGCATTTTGAAAAAAATAAAAAATTTGGGTGTTAATTGGACACTTTTCATACCAAAATGGCTTCCAAAGTAAAAATAAAAAAATTGAAAATTTTTTTAAAAATTTTTTTCAAAATTTTTCACTTTGTCCGTTTATTTTTTCCCTCAATGGGTTAAATTTTTACCATTAATTTAATTTTGCCTAAAAGCACATACAATTGGCTTTCAAACTGCATTAAAATTTTTTTTCTACAATTAACCATTGGTGTGGGAGAATTGTTTTTCTGGACTTAGTGTCAAAAAACTTTAAAGCCACATAACTCCTCAGGGGTGCATTTGGGACCAATCCCCCCCTCACATACGATTTTTTGTTCATCTTGGACCCCTACCACCCCTTTTAAGGAATTTAATTCCCAACGGGACACCCTGTAGAATACGAATTCTCAGAATTCCGGGAATCTCCCTTTGGCGTACAATGTAGTTTTTGCTCTCTTTGTTCAGTTGTGGTTTCGAAATTGTTTGATGTTGCGCGTATAAAATGATCTCTAAAAACCCGAAAGTGCCATGATCTCATATAAAATATTTTTTTCAATTTTTCTAAATACATAAAAATTTGTTTGAATCAGATTATTGGTTGGTTTAAATATGAATACTAAAATAACGTTTAAAAGTATAATTCCAACTTTATTTTGGTCTAACATGAGGACAATCATAAACGTCAACAATCTGGTAAACGTCAACACTCGCGGTTTTAATTAGTTGAAGTTATCCCGAGTGTACTGTATGTGGTTCACAATATTTTAAAAAATTTTTTCATTCTTTTATGTTCTTAAAACATCATTCCTTAACGTGACATCAAAAAGATCTTCCAAATCGTTAAATAAATGGTGTAAAATGATGCTCAAAGTCGAAAAATTGAATAATGTATGAAATTTTGATTTTAATTTTTTTTTTTTTTTTTTGATTTTGAATGAACATAGCTCACCCGTTATCAGTCTCCTTTCCAAAACTGATATCTTAAATTATGGGTCAATCAATTTTGTGTACATATATGTCAAATCTAAGAACTGCAGCAGAAACCCTTTTTACGATATACAGATTTTTCTAAAGCAAATCAATTCGGAGATTCGTGCACATAACATCCCGGATGGAAATTGCCTAGAGAAATCTAGTTACTAGCTAGGGCCTAGCTAGCGCCTAACTAGATTCGCCCCAATAGATAAATTTTGCCTGGCGCTAGCAGGGCCTAGCTAGAACCGAAAGAGAAAATTTGGGACAAAACCTTTTTTTTATAATTCTCACTTAGTTTAAATTCTTGGAAAAAATCGTGTACTTTGTGTGTTGAGCATCAGACTTGCGCAGAGGCGATATCGTAACAAATGAGGTGCGAACTAGGTGAGAACTTTAACCAATATCCCGTCAAGAGGACATGAAAATAAATATTTATGTAAAACAAAGTGATCTAGAAGCTAGCCAGATTTTACTAACCGGCAGCAGTGCTCGGACTTCTACCACTTTAGTGGTAGATCTACCAATATTTTCACTTTCTACCACTTCTACCACGCTAGGTCCAAATCTACCACTTTTTTTTTTTTTTTACATATTTATGCATTTGTTTTATTTATTTTATGATCATTAGAATAATTGAGAGCACAAAAAATGTGCTTCAATGTTATGTGTTATTGAAAAATATGTCGGCAGCTTCCTATTGTCAAGAATGGCAGTACTGGCGCTTAACGACATGTAAGTTTCCCAATTTTCAACATGATCAGATGTGATATGCTGTATTACCTTCAATTTCAAACAATTTTAAATCTACCACTTTTTATATAAATCTACCATTTTTATATAAACCTACCACTTCTTCTTCAAAAGTCTACCACCTTTAAAAATGTTCAAATCCGAGCACTGCTAGCCGGGCGCTAGCTAGCCGAAGCATTAACAAACTAGAAAGGCGCTGGCTAGACTTTACTAACTAAGCCGGAGATATAAACTACCTAGGGTCTAGCTAGCGCCGAGGTCGAATTTCCAGCCGGGATAACACAAGTCCGAATTTTCTACATGATGAGATGTGATATGTTGTATTACCTTCAATTTCAAACAGTTTTAAATCTACCACTTTTTATATTAATCTACCACTTCTTCTTAAAAAAATCTACCACCTTTAAAAATGTTCAAATCCGAGCACTGCTAGCCGGTCGCTAGCTAGCCGAAGCATTAACAAACTAGAAAGGCGCTGGCTAGACTTTACTAACTAAGCCGCAGATATAAGCTACCTAGGGTCTAGCTAGGGCCGAGGTAGAATTTCCAGCCGGGATAACACAAGTTGGAAATTAAAAATTCACTTGTTTTTTTTTCGTTTGAAAAAGAAGAAATTACTAGATTGATTTGAAATATAACATATGTAACTGGGGTCCATCATTAATATGAATTGAGGTCCCATTCTTCTTTGTTTCATATAGCCACAGCAGGGGGCGCATTCTTTGCGAGGAGCAAGTTTATGCTTTCGAAGCAAGAGAAACCTCGGGATCAGTAGTACCTACTATTAATATGGGTCTCATTTTCCTCTGTTTCAATTGAGCGATAGTAGGAGGTTTTTTTTTTTTTGCAGAAGATCAAATTCGGATTTAGGAAAGCTGATTTAAAGAATCTGTTGATCGATGATCAGTGCTTTCTTTTTCTGCTGCTCCTATACAGGGACCTTTGACGTCGACGCGATCGGTGTCGATATATTGATACCTATTGATTACCACTTTAATCGATTACTTTTTTACTATTGTTGTCTGGAGCCCATTCGATTAGTCATCCAACCATCCATCCATTCATTCATTCATTCATTCGTTCATTCATTTATTTATTCGAGTTTCGTCCATTCTTGAAGACTTCAGAATTTCATACACTTTCATAGAGATCAACAGACTTTTCTGCTATTCTGCTTTTCTGACAATAAATTATTATAATTAATGTCTTCACAAAATGTCAAAGTTTATTTTTATTTTCTTCCAAGTTTTCCAACGTCTTTGAACTTTGAAGATCATTGATAATACTTCTCGTAGACAAACATAAGTATTTATATCGCATATGATTACGAATGCTCATAGGGATGTGTACGCATGTTCATACATGTGCATACATGCGAGTACATATGTATGTGAGTACGTTTGTGCAAAGTAAACTTTACTCCATTATATTTACAATTAAAATGAATGGTAAATTGAAATTATTGATCTCGTAAATAATTGTTACAAGACATCAGAGTACAAAGCTATTCAAGTAATCACTGCACTGATAAATTAAGTGCCAACTTAAATGTTCTCCTATCGCAACGAAATCTGATTGAAAACATTTGCCCCATACGATCCGATCGATTCAGTTCAGCGCAGTCAATATTTGTAGACATTTTGGTCAAAGAATTTCCCGTTATTCTATGCGATGCTTACGACGATAAGCTCGGCGTTTATTTTTGGTGATTAAAAAAAAAAATTAATTTTTTTTTTTTGCCAAAGGATCACTGAAGCTCCTCCTCTTGCGTTCATTCAATTTGGGCGAATATTTTCACTAGAAGTGCACACGGGAATTTTTCAAAAAAAAAATTTGATACGTTGCCAACAGCAGATCATCAAAGCATCGGATCAGTTCACATCTCATCGCATTTCCATTCCATTCCATTCCATTCCATTCCATTCCATTTCAATTCATCGCACAAGCATTGGAGCAAAAACAGGCAGCAGCGTGAAAAGCAAATCATTAAATTGTCATAAAACCGATCATAAAATTTATTATTGTATAGTATTCTGGCGCCAATCGTGAAAATGTCAAAACGATCATAAAAAGAATCTTATCATCTCTCACATTCAATAGGCAACTAAGCACACGAAAGAAATCTCTATAGGCGCTTCGTTTCCACTCTGTAAGTATGTTCGTATGTATGTATGTATGTATGAATGTTTGTATGTACAAATGCCCGCAAAAATCTCGTCACGAATTTCGCTGTATATTAAACACCCTGCAGTTCTGTAGGTGTCGATCGGCCATGCTTGAAGTAACTACCGAACTACTCCGTATATTGGGTATTTACTTGACCTGATCCTATAGTAAGGGAACGCCGAACCGATTATGCCCTTCCCTGTTCACCCTGTTCACCCTTTTCACTGGTTCGCTTAGGGTTGACAAAGTAAGTAGAGGTGGTCGCTAGTAAGTAGTAGTTTCACCAGCTACGAACTAGTGCCCAGTACTAGAGGGCATCTATGGACGTACACACACACACACACATGAATAAATTCCCTGCAGGAAATGTCAATAGTGAATCTATACTCTTTCTCTACTGACTACTGACCAGTTAAACCCGTCGCAATGCTTTGCGTTATTGACATTTAACATTGAGTTGTCATTGAATGTCAACAGTAGACCGAAAAACTATTGACGACCTATTGATGTCGGTACTATTATGTAGACAAAATGGAGTACTCTTTCGCTTTATAAGGAGACATGTTGTTGACATGGTCACATAAAGATGAACTTATACCTCTTGACAGTACAGTTTCTATAATGAAAACGCCCGTAAATACTGTTGACGTTGGAACTAGTTCTCTTGTCTATATTGACGTCAATATAGACATGGGGCCATATGGCGACAGGCTTCCTGCAGGGATTATTGAACGTTTTTATGTAAGAATCTCTTACAAAGGCGCTGTAAAGTTAAAGGAGCCTACTATCGAAAATAGCGCATCTTAACAGAATTGTTTCAGATTTTCCTCGTTCGATCGTCATTAGTTGTCGGTATCAAAATTCTTGCAGTGGCAGAAGAAACTCTCCGCATGGGAATGCTCCAAAGGAGCAAGGAGAAGTGAGCAAATCAAATGGGCGAAAGGACATCGAAAAGATTGTGATATCTTTAAAGTTTAAACCCAAAAATCTAAGCAAACTGTGTACATATTTACAACCATGTTCAATAGAATAGTAGCACCATGACTAGAACCGCAAAAAAAAAATAAAACACAAGAAAAACAAGAGTAAAGGAAGAAGAGTCGTTTTCAAGAGAGCGCTTTTATGATCAACACCAATTCTACAAAAAAAGTTATTTTCGGAGGAGTTATTGTATTGCAATTTTATCGTAATTGTGATTATGTGATGACTGCTATGGCAAAATTAAGGACATTAAGTGACAAAAATTCCAAAAACCAGTTAAGAATAATCGTGTTATACATCTTGAATATCCTTTCGAGATGCTCCTTGTTCGGCTGTTCAGCTCAAAATTAGACAAGACCGTAGAAACTCCCTGTGAAGTTAGAGTGAAAGCGGGAAGAAATAGCAAAAGAGAGCGCAAGAGCAAAAGAGAGCGCAAGAGCAAAAGAGAGCGCAAGAGCAAAAGAGAGCGCAAGAGCAAAAGAGAGCGCAAGAGATAGCAGGAGAGAGCAAGAGCTGGCAGGAGAGAGCAAAGGAAAGAAAGAGAGAGAAGAGAAAGAAAGAGAAAGCAAGAGAAAACAAAAGAGAGAAGAGAGAGAAGAGAGAGAAGATAGAGAAGATAGAGAAGAGAGAGAAGAGAGAGAAGAGAGAGAAGAGAGAGAAGAAGGAGAAGAAGAGAGAAAGAGAGAGAAGAGAGAGAGAAGAAGAGAAGAGAGAGAAGAGAGAGAAGAAGAGAAGAAGAGAAGATAGAGAAGAAGAGAGAGAAGAGAAGAAGAGAGAGAAGAGAAGAAGAGAAGAAGAGAAGAGAGAAGAAGAGAGAGAAGAGAGAGAAGAGAGAGAGAGAAGAGAGAAGAGAGAGAAGAGAGAGAGAAAGAGAGAGAAGAGAAGAAGAGAAGAAGAGAGAGAAGAGAGAGAAGAAGAAGAGAGAGAAGAGAAGAAGAGAAGAGAAGAGAGAGAAGAGAGAGAAGAGAGAGAAGAGAGAGAAGAGAGAGAAAGAGAAGAAGAAGAGATAGAAGAGAGAGAAGAGAGAGAAGAGATAGAAGAGATAGAAGAGATAGAAGAGATAGAAGAGATAGAAGAGATAGAAGAGATAGAAGAGATAGAAGAGATAGAAGAGATAGAAGAGATAGAAGAGATAGAAGAGATAGAAGAGATAGAAGAGATAGAAGAGAGGAAAGAGAGAGAAGAGAGAGGAGAGAAGAGAGAGGAGAGAAGAGAGAGAAGAGAAGAGAGAGGAGAGAAGAGAGAGAAGAGAGAAAAGAGAGAAGAGAGAGAAGAGATAAAAGAGAGAAGAGAGAGAAGAGAAGAGAGAGAAGAGAGAGAGAGAGAGAGAAAGAAAGAGGAAAAAGGAAAACATATGAAACTCTTAATGTGGCTGTGTGTGGGAAAACTCGGAAACGCCTTCCCCCCTTCCCCTTTCGTTCTGGCCTACTGTTCGTTAATTCGTCAAATTTCCAATGCATATTATATAAATTAAAGATTAAACAGAAATTGGAGCCATTACAAGAATATTAAAAATATGAAAATAGAAGAGAGAAAAAACAAGAACAAACTTTTTTGTTTACAGCCTCAGTTTACAGTTTTTTTTTTTTTTTTTTTTTTAATCAAAGTTCATCGAAATTTACTCGTTTCTTTTGAAAGAAATTTTGAAATGAATTCGATTTTCGAAATCAAGATTTTTATTTCCCTCCCGCTTATCGCAAGCTAAAATATTCAGGCAGAGTGATAAGCTTTAATCATGACGAAGAAGCCCATCACCACAGCACCAACAAAATGATGTACTTTTAACTGGAAATTTCAGACTAGTTTATTCCGGTAAACCCTGTTTGATTTGAAAAATTTTGGTGGGCCGCCGGTGGGGAAAAGCGACGATCTACGCAGAGGAAAGTGGACAATCAATAATCATACTTTCGCGTTAACCAGCCTATTTAACTATAAAACTAGTAACATGAAACACTTCTACACGAAGTGATAAAGCATTCTAGGTCCCCCTTAAGTCCCCAATCAAATAGGCTTCACTGTTGTAGTACATACTAAAATTGATAGTAGTTGGCTTGTGTACGTATTTTTCTCATTCACTTGTGAGAACCCAATTATGTATTGTGTGTGTGTGTGTGTTCATTGAAGAACAGTAAAGACTAACAGTTTAATGTGGACTCCGAATAGTATACTATGGAGCAGGGGTTGTTAACCTTAAGACAAAACTTCGATTAAGATCGCGTAACACACCGCTTACCACCAGCAGCACGTACGCGCGTAGGTACCATAGGTTAACAATCGCTACTTTAGACGATCTGTTAAAAATTCGATCACCATCCTTAACACTGTTTTAGACTCTGCCTTGAAAGCCTGATCATCTCATTGTTTTATCCCATCTTCCACATAAACTTATCACCTTATCAGCTCATCCATCATTCCATCGTAAATCCGTTGGACTACCCAGCGGGAAATGTCCCGCGGACATCCCCGATGATGTCCTAGTGACTTCGGAGCCGGAATGCATGCTATTTCCGGTGACACTTTGTATGACATTTACACAGGAGCTGACAGGGATTTCAGCGGTGACATTATCACCGGAAGATTAAAAAAATTTCATTGGTCATGCTAGGGGATGCGATGGCGAAAAAAGCATTTGAGAGCAGCACATCATGCTCTTTTCTCTCTAAATGTCAATTTATAGAAACCAGTTTGTAGTTAACTCTCTTCTTTTTGCCCTCTCTTTGAATGTTTTGAAAATTTTTAAAAATCTATTTTTTTAACAATTTTTGTTCGCCTCTGCCAGGGATCGAACCCGCGATCTTCCGATTCTGAGTCGAGCACTCATCATCTACGCCACTTCATGCTAACGCTGAACTGACGCTAAACCCTTATTTAAATTTCAGTAGCCAATGAGAGTCAAGCACATGAACAGCATCCCTCCACGATGACATGTCCTCCAAGATGTCACACATGACAATGTCACCTATGTATATGTCATCGATGACATCATTGGTGACTTTGTCATGCAGGAGATTATTTTCCGCTGAGTGACGCTAAACCTTATTTAAATTTCAGTAGCCAATGAGAGTCAAGCACATGAACAGCATCCCTCCACGATGACATGTCCTCCAAGATGTCACACATGACAATGTCACCTATATGTCATCGATGACATCATTGGTGACTTTGTCATGCAGGAGATAATTTTCCGCTGGGTAATCCTGGCTTATACCACGTAAGAAAGCAAAAAAAAAAAAATCCCTTGTTATTTTTCAGGCGACTTTTCTCGTTTCGTCTTGTTAACTTATGTATTTCAACTATGGCAATAGGTCAATTACTCTAAATTATGGAAAAGATTGATCGTAAAAATTGTGTAACTTTGGAAAGAGCAACACAAACGAAGGAGGCGAAGGAAACGATCAAATGAAATAAAGCTCAAATGCGTCATGAACTCAATCGACTAATGCAAACGTAATTGAAATATTCCATGGCTCATGGAGAAAATATCTCTTTTGATTTGGATGCTAATAGATTTATTATCAATTATTACTTGATTTGACATGAAAAGGGGGATTCCCTTTTAATGGTCAAAAAAATACTTTCAAATTAAAGATGAATTCGTTCCTTTTAAACTTGAGTCCCATTGAGTCTCAAGCGTTCCTATGAAATAACTATACATATATGCTCATTTCATTCAAAAGCCCTAATTACACCTTAACCCATTCGTTGCAAAAAACCAATTTTTTTTTTCGAAAATTTGCAATTGAACTGTTCATATTTAGTTCGTCAAGACACAAGCACAGCTTATAAATAGTCCATTTTAATAGTTTCTAAAACGAAAGGATTAATGCTTCTTAACCCTCTAGTTCCCAAGACCGCCTCTAGAATTCCAAGTTCTAGGTTCCAAAAATTAAACGAAGTAAAAAAAAAAATTTTTAATATTTTGAAGGATGTGAGAAATTGTGAAGAGAAGTTAGGCCGTCTAGAGGCGGTCTTGGGAACAAGAGGTTTAACTCTTTTAACCTTTAATGATCGCGCGGACATCTACAGCGAGTATAAAGTATGGATTCCAACACTAGGATTCGAATCGATTTATCCCCAGCAGTAATGAGCCGGTCAATTTCCTAAGAAGGACTGGCCTTAGACCGGTCCATATCCTACTGGTTATATTATAGCAGTTCGCTCCACCGAATTCGCCTAGCCGGCGGTCGGTTATCAAATGGGCTGGTTTTAGGGTACCCTGTAAATGACACTTTCATCAACTTTAAGAAATTGCCTTTTCATTTCCCTTATTTGACTAGCCGCAAACCAGAGAAATTAACGAAAATTGACCCAAAAAAAAAAAAAAAAACAGCCGTTCTGCGGCCTAGTCCCTCTCCAATGACAGGCATGGCTACGGAACTGTTGGTTCTATGTCTGGTCTCATTGAACATCCAGTTCAATCTAACCCTCTCCAATGACAGACCCATGTTAAAAAGGTCAGTTGACGACATTAGAAGTGGAATTATGAGGGGACTAGTACTGGTAACATGAAGGATTGATCGAAGGCTAAACTTGGGTCAGTCCATATTACTGCAGGGTCATTGTTCCGACGTCTATCTCTTCATTTGTGTATCTGTCCGTCTATCTGTAGTACAGACTCTGTACCTATACAGTGTTCTTGTTGAAGTATCCCTGCAGTAATTATCACTAGTGACTGATTCAATCTGTCACTAGTTCCTCCGTCACCGTCACTAGTGACCAACTGTACCCGTGCCAATGTATTCTCCTATGGACACTTTGTATGAGCATATGTTCGAGCGGACACCAGTTGACGATTACGCTACGGAGCCTTCTGATTCTCGTGGAGCAAATTCATTTTATGAATGCTCAAGAAAATTGAACTGTGGACCTCCCCGTTGACCATGTCTATAGAATGACAGTAGTGACGCTGGGGTAAATTTGCCCCGCATTTACTGCAGGGTAGTTAAGCGATCTGGGCGAGATTTCGTATGCGACTGTGTTCACAAGAGATGTAAAAGTAGGCGTGGCAAGGGTGCGTTTTGATTTGAAAAAAAAAAAAATTGCCGCTTCCAGTAACCATTTATAGGTGAAACAGGGCATACATATAAGGTTTATATATGCTAATTAAAACCCCCTAAATGATTTGTCTTAGTGGGCTTGGTCTGGCTTAATCGAAGACTTCGGAAAATTGCGGTGTCAGAGTGTAGAGAAAAACTTCGGAAAGCATCAAAACCGAAAAAAATATATAAGTAGTTCCCAAAAATAAATATTTCTTCATATAAAAATTGTTTTTGTAGTACGCTACACTCGGTCTGTTAAATGATGTTGATATATGTATTTATGTATAAACTCCAACATGTATTTTAACCTTTTAACTACTTCATCCTAGATCGACAAGCGATGTATTGATAAATCAATTTTGGACAGAACTTTCCCCAAGCATCTCATCAATGGCCTTTCATTTGCTTTCCTCGATTGCTTAGTAAGAAGCCTCCATTTGAATCGCAAAACAAAAACGCAGCTCTTATTTTCTTAATTAAAAAAATTAAGCCTATTTAAAATTGTTGTTTTGCTTGTTGTTGCTTTTGTTGGGAATAATTAGCAAAGAGTACATTGATATGCGATGATCCATAGTGTACATTGTAAACATATGTATATGTATGTAAGTAAGTCTCTTTTTTTTTTTTTTTGAAAAACATAATGAGCAAGGGCAAATGGAAGAGCTCAAAATGTTCCAATAAGAAATTTGTTCCCTCAATAGTAATAATAATAAAAGGAAAAAAAAATTTTTTTTTTTAAACAAAATAAATGAGGAAGTTGATTTTTATGTGTGCATGAAACTTTCGACTTTAATTTATTTTATTTAATTTATTTACAGTGTACTCTGTCTTAAGCGGACACCTACGGGACCGAAAAATGTGTCCGCTTAAGAGGAAACTATTTGAGAAGCAGAGAATACTGGGGTATCCTCAAACAGTGTCCTTTTGAGAGGCTTGTCCGCTTAAGAGGAGTGTCCGCAAGGAGAGAATGGACTGTATATGTGGAGGAAAGCCACAAAATCCATTGATGTTTCCATAATTTTCCTTCATAAATTCCTCAAAAATTTTCGGGGTTTTCGGGCTTCTTTTGTCACGTTATGACTAAACTTAGACTCGATGGAGCTATTGGTATACTATACACAGTGGCGGATTTACCTTATAGGCAACATAGGCATCTGTTTAGGGCGGCAAATTTTCAGGGGCGGATCAAAATGCTGACCGTCAATGCATCAATAACAGAAAAGGCGCCAAATTAGGCTGCTGTCTGAGGCGGCAAAATCTCAACATTGTCTTAATATGCCCCCATACAATACATATACATCCCGATTGTGAATATTCCCGGGAACGAATTTCCGGGGAACGAATTCCCGGGTAATTTACTTTTCTCGAGAGTAAACTTCTTCTTTTTCAAATATTTGGAGGATTAAATTGAATGGGGAATAGGTATTTAACCCATATCCATAATTTTCCTTTCCCTATCTCTCTCTTCTCTCTCTCTCTCTCTCTCTCTCTCTCCCTTCTCTCTCTCTCTTCTCTCCTCTTCTCCCTCTCCTCTCTCTCTCTCTCTCTCTCTCTCTCTCTCTCTCTCTCTTCTCCCTCTCTCTCTCCTCTCTCTCTTCTCCTCTCTCTCTCTCTCTCTCCTCTCTCTCTCTCTCTCTCTCTCTCCTCTCTCTCTCTCTCTCCTCTCTCTCTCTCTCTCTCTCTCTCTCTCTCTCTCTCTCTCTCTCTCTCTCTCTCTCTCTCTCCCCTCTCTCTCTCTCTCTCTCTCTCTCTCCTCTCTCTCTCTCTCTCTCTCCTCTCTCTCCCTCTCTCTCTCTCTCCTCTCTCTCCTCTCTCTCCTCCTCTCTCTCTCTCTCTCTCTCTCTCTCTCTCTCTCTCTCTCTCTCTCTCTCTCTCTCCTCTCTCTCTCTCCTCTCCCTCTCTCTCTCTCCCTCTCCCTCTCTCAATCAATAAATCGTTAGTCCAATAGATTTCTCTTTACGACAGCGCCTTGAGGAACAAAAGCAACCGACAGTTTATAGCCAAACACGGATACTTTGGACCATTTTTTTTTATGACCATCGATAGAGCTGTACAACCGCCCTTGAATTCAGCGATCTAGATAGCCTTTTTACCTCTGGATAATGCGGTATAAAGTCGCGCAACGAAATACCTAGCAATGGGTGTTTCATTTGATCCCTTTATCAATGGAAGAACCTGCTTTGTCACCCATTTCTTGAACTCGAAACCCAAAAAAAAAAAAAAAAATATCCCAAAATATGTATTTTTATTACAAGTAGGTACTTTTTCTACTCACTTCAGTCCGTTCCATTGCATTCGTAGTTTGACGACATTGAGGTGCATATCCGTGAATGATCGCATTTCCAGGTCCTCCAGCTGTGAGTATGATATTTTAAGGCTTATATTCGTGCCCGGATCGAATTTATTCGATAGCGCGTCGACGATCTGATGAAAGGAGTCGACTTTCTCGCACGATAGCTCAACATAATTATGAGCGTATATCGGTTCACATGTACACGGTGAGATTTCGGGTCTCACGGCACAATGCACCGAAGCAACTTGCGTTATGCTCCAAACGGCATAAACGAAGGACGCCATGGCGCTTTATAAATATATAGAATTTAATTCTATTTAATTCGTATTGGGAAAGTTTTCCCCGTTCTTTGCTCTATTAACTTCCTTTTTGTGTTTTGCTTTCTGTTATTATTTTGCCACTGTTATTACTTTATATATATTTATATATATATGCACATATGTATGTATATTTGCACTTGATCACTTCAGTTTTAGGATTTCGATACCAGCCCGACCGCACCGCCGAATTGTAGTTAATTGTCGATAATTTCGTGTGAAATTTTCAATTTCGTTAATTTGAATTTCAGTCTTTGATTGATTTTATTGTGTTTTTTTTTTTTTTTGTTTTATTCATAAAAATGCTAATCGCATTTTATATTTTCGAGATATTCTCGTATTGTTTTTGTTGTTTGTTTTTTTGTATATTGTTTTGTGTAGATGCTATTCGAAGGCGGCAGAGTGTGAGGGTGAGTGTCTGTGATAGAGACAATGAGCGAGAGTGAAGGAGGTAGAGGGACCCGCTCGGACGAGGCTCAATTGATGAATGCGCAGTCATTGGGCGATAACTGCCGTTATCCGTAGTATCCTCTCGTATTCCGAAAAAGAAAAAGTGTTCGCAGCACGCTGAGATGTTGTTGTATATGTTGTACGTTGTATGTTGTACGTTGTATGTTGTATGTGGGGAATAGCGGAAAATCGAAATCTGTTTTTATTATGTTTTGTATTTTGTTTTTAATTGTTTTCTTTTAATTTTTGTTTTCAAATTTTCGTTTTCAATAGTTTTTCTTTTTCTTGTTTTTGTTTTTTGTTTTTGTTTGGGAAATTGTATGTTTTTGGTATCTCCGCAGCCTCTGTTGTGCGTGCGCTTATGTTGTGTGTTATGTCAACAGATGTTTGGAGTTTCCATGATCGTCAAAATCAACTTAGCTTCTCAGATGAGTGTTGCTGATTGTCCGTCGTCTCAAAATAGTTTAGCTGAGTGTGCAGAGCCGATTAGATTCGAGTAGAGTCGGTTGTTGGCGTTGCGTATGCTCGGCATGTGTGAGAGACGCGGGACGGGAATTTTTATGTACTTCGATTTCGACTTGTGTTGTTGTTGTTATTGTTGTTGTTGTTTTTGATAGGCGCGCTTAAGGAGAATGTCTCTAAGGCTTAAGTGCCATCATCTCAGCAATCTGTAGCGTTAGCACTAGGACCAGCATGGGCACCAGCGGCACCAGCAGCAACAGGCGCCAACGGCAGCGGCATCAGATTCGGAAACCGAATCAGCCGCAGCACCAAAAAATCGACACTTCCTTTCGTTGCGTTGCGTTGCGTCGCGTTGCGTTGCGATTCGATATAGACGGAGAGGCAACAGCAATAGGTATGAAGGCAACTTACAGGCTGTAATAATTATCTATAACTGGCTGAGAAGAAATGTCTCAAATTCCATATATTGAACAACAATCCGATCCCATCCGATCCGCTCCGATCCGATCCGTTTCCAATTCGTACGATTGTATCGCCGACGCACATACACATACATATGTGTGTATGTTTATATGCATTTATTTATGTACAAATGTACAAATGAGCGATCGTATGTACTGTGTGAAAAAATTACTGTTAACATTTGACATCTCTACATGCAAGTTGTATGTATGTATGTATGTATGTACATATATCTGTTGTCTGTTGTAGCTCTGCTTTTGCTGCCTTCAAAAAAAAAAATTTTTTTTTTTTTTTTTTTAATCTATAAGAGCCGAGCTTTTTTCCTTCTTTCTTTTCTGCTTCTCAAAAACATTCAAATTTGATTATTGAAACACAAAATATAAGTATAATGTATATACCTATATGTAAAAGAAAAAGAGAAGAAGAAGAAGAAAAAAAAACACGAAAGCGAGAGCGAAAACAAAATAGGCAAAAAGGAAAAACAATCTTAATCTCAACTTTTTGATGATACGGTTTTTCAAATTCCGAATCAGCGTCAGAATCAATATTTCGAATTAAAAAAGAAAAAAAAAAAAAAAAAAATAGATGAAAATTCCCGAACACTCGGCGATCACAAGATCGATTTTCAGTCCGATGAATTATTGCTGTAGCAACTTCTTTGGCCCGTTTTTTGTGGGCTCTAAAATGTCCTTTAATTATTATTATTTTTTTTTTAATTTTTTCCGATATTTTTTTCGCCCTTTTTATTATGTATTTTTCTTTTGTTCCTTTTTTATTTTTTCTTATTTTTTTATTTTTGATTTAAATTTAATTGATTCAATACTTTATAGAATTTTTTATTATTATTATTATTACTTAGTAAAATATTTTTTTTTCTTTAAATGTTTAATGATAGCGCCTTCGTATCGGTATCGGTATCAGTTGAAACGAAAGACTGATAACCACGTCTCTCAATTCGAATCCGTTCTAAGCGTATCCGTTCCGTTCCGTTGTCGAGTCGAGTCGAGTCGCGTCGCGCTGCGTTGCGTTAAATCGTTATTTTAGCCGCGTTCAAAAAAAGGATCAACCGAATCGGCAGGGGTGGCAAATGAAACTGACAGAAGGCGAGCAAATCAACGTACCAGCTGGCTTTCTCGCTGACGGCCGCGGCGTGCTTCTTCGTTCGCTTTCTCTCGTGATTGCTCGGTCTTGCTGGTGCCGTTTGCCGTAAATCGATCGGATCGCTCTCAAACGTGTGATCGCGCTTACTCAAAACTGGTTCAAAACTTTCGGAAAATTTAGGGACTTTTATTAAGAAACTTTATCGGGGAGGGGGGAGGGGGGGGGAAACTGTGTGCGTCAAGATACCACCATTTTTCTTTTCTCGATCCATCCATGAGCGAGCTTCGGCGATTCGGAGTTCGGGAGCTTCATTGCTTCGGAATAACGAAGAGGCGCTTCTTAGCAAAGATGATCAGGCTAATTATGATCATGCTTTTGATGATAGTGATAATGATGATGATCGGTTGCTCGTATGCTAGGTTGCTGTTGATGCTGTGTTATTTCCCTTCCCACAGCAACGGTGGAGGAGGCTGTTGTTAGTGCTATTGCCGGTGCTGTTGGATTGCGTTGCTCGTCGTCATGGCAAAGGATGAATTTAAATGTTGTTAAGATAATTAATTGCTCTGCCGTTGATGTCTTTTTCGCTGCTACTGATACGTTAAATATTCTCTCACACCTGAAGCGTAATAGAGAGATAAAGAGAGAGACAGACCGAATTCGAATTCGAGTCGATGACTGAGACTTGAAAGTTAAGGGTTAACGAAAATTTTGAAAAACTTTAATTGATATTCCAAGTGAAATCCTTTCATTGGGTTGTGACTTAGACAAAAATGTCCTGCGTGCTGCGCAGCTCTCTCAGATTGCCGTCTTTATCTTGACCGTTTCATTAGGGACCGTCCATATATTACGTCAGCATGTTTTTTTGACCATTTTGGAACACAGATCATCGTCCAGCATCCTCCCCAACCCTGTTGACATCATCTTTGAGCCCTTTATTATTTCACAAGTAACTAGAAATATGATTTTTTCAAAATTTATTTTTATAGTGTTTTCTTATAAGATACACTGAGCGAATTTTATAATGATTTTTTTTTTAAAGGGCGCATTGTTATTCACAGTCCTTTTGATTTTCGAGCAGAACGAAAATTTCAAAAGAAAAGTGGTTGAGTCAACAACATTTTTTGGTTGATTTGAAAGGAAATATATTTAATAACATTTTTTTTCGTTGTGTATAATTCTCATTTGGTTTATAAAATAGGACATATAAGATATTTATTCATCTTAGAAGTTTTTAAGCATTGCGAAAGCAGTCATACGACCACCGAGTGACCAAATCGGATGAAGTCCATCCGATGGCTATTTTTGGGGATATGTTCCTCAGAGGGCTCTGTGACCATTTGCTTTGAACGTTAATTATATTTGTTTTGACATTTAGGTATTTTAGAAATTTTTTTTTATTTTAATAATTATCTTGTCATTTCAATAACGTCCGTGGTTAGTTCAACAATTTAAATTTAAATCCATTTTTGAAAATTATCATTTCAATTCAACCTGAAATTCAGTTGATTCAAAAGAAAAATCTTTAATTTTTCCCAACAAGAAAAATCGTTAAAAATAAAAATATTCCTTGTTGAAGCCGTTTTGTATGTTTTCCCTTTTGATTTAACCAGTTTTCTGGTTGATTTTTTTTTCTCTGTGTAGCAATGATGACGTGATCATTGCGAATTGACCCCTCTCCCCTTGTATGATGACATAATATATGGATGGCCCCTATCGATGGATGTATTTTGGATTTCAACGCAGTTATTCCATCTGGTGATGACGTAGTGAACCAGACCAGACCTTAGCAGAACAGACCAGATCAGTCTCGACTCGACCCGACCCGACCAGACCAGACCAGGCCGACACCACACGACAAGGAATTCGCTCGAATCACATGGTGGTTCATTGGCTCATTTTGGCCATAATTTATCAAATAGCATAGATTCTTCCACAGAAGGAAAACAGATCTCGTTCTTGCGCCAATTATTCGATCAGACCATCCAATAATTCGAAATATTTTGGCCTCGTGCAGAGGTTTTTTTTCGTTTTATCGATTCCATCGAGCAAGTACTGCATTTGCGTCATCAACGACCATAAACGGTACAAACGCCAGAGATATGTATATGTGTATGTGCGTACACACATATGTATTGCACATATACATATGTATGGACAATTGTCATTGGCAGTGTTGTCGTTAGCAAGGAATTCCGGCCATAAGATTTATCGACGTCAAGAAATTTTTGGCTTGATGAAATTCTTTCGAAATAGTTGGGCAGGCTCATTTGTTGCTCTTTGGAATTTCTATTAAGTTGGAGTCTTTTTTTTTTTAATTTCTTTTATTTTATTTTTAATTTCTTTTTCCGATCAGTCTTCCAAGTGTAAGTGTCTGGTCTGGTTATATCCATTGAAGAGATGATGACGATTGCGAGTGTGATGAGGATGACGTTGCCGTGTATACAGGGTGTTCCGTACTAACGTGCTTTTCTTTATAGGGTTGGTAGAGGGGGTCATTGTGAACAAAAAATCGTATGAGAGGGGGGGGTCTAAAATGTAACCCTGAGGAGTTATAGGGCCTTAAAGTTTTTAGGCAGTGAGTCGAGAAAAATAATTCTCCCACGATAATGGTTTATCGTAGGGAAAAAACTGAAATGCAGTTTGAAAGCTAATTGTATGGGCTTTTAAGAAAAATTAAGTTGCTGGTCAAAATTTGAGCCATTGAGGGAAAAATAAATGGTCAAAGTCAAAAATTCTGAAAAAATTTTCATTTTTTCGACTTTGAGAGCCATTTTGGTATGAAAAAGGTCGTATTAACACATACTTTTCTAATTTTTTTCCAAATCTACGTTAAATTTCCTTTAAAACGTTGGTACATTTGTCATACCTTGTTAGCGGTTTAACCTCAGGAAAAATAGGTTTCAAAAACAAAAACAAACTTGAACTTTTTTTATTCAATTTAATTTTATTTGTAAACAGAAGATATTTGTCGAGTTAGCCATGATCATTTATGGAAAAGTCTTTTGTAAAATAAGCTTTGAGTTATTTTGGAATTCCAAAATGGCATATTCCAGTGAGGAATATGCTGACATGGTGTTCATTTTGGGGTTTGCAAACGGAAACCAGGCAGAAGCTCGCAGGGAGTACACTAGGCGATTTCCTGAACGTACAGTACCCCACGAAAGAACATTTGGAAACTGTTTCAGACGCCTTCGCGAATGTGGCTCTTTTGCACGGCCTAGAGTTGATGTTGGTGTAGCAGTTAGGGATGTTGCAGAAGAAGAAAATGTGTTGCAAGCTGTTCGAGCGGACCCATCCATAAGCATTCGACGAATAAGCGGAAGAACTGGAGTCTCACAAACTCAGGTATGGAGAATCCTTCACAAGGAACGTCTCCATCCATACCATTTTACTCCTGTGCAAGAGCTTTTACCGAGCGACTATGCAAAAATAACACAGTTTTCCGAATGGATCATAGCAAATGCCGACAACATTCCCCACGTATTATGGACTGATGAGTCCACTTTTACAAAGGACGGGGTTTTTAATTTCCACAACGCACACCTTTGGTCTCAATCGAACCCGCAAGCTATGCGAGTGGGTGGGTCACAATTTAAATTTTCTGTCAATGTTTGGGCTGGTATAATTGGTTCAAATTTAATTGGTCCCCATGTATTTGACTCAAATCTGAATTCGCGGCTGTACGTTGAGTTTTTAGAAGCAAATCTACCGGAACTTCTAGAAGATGTGCCGTTGATGGTGAGGAACCAAATAATTTACCAGCATGATGGTGCTCCAGCACATTTTGGTGCAATTGTAAGGGACTTCTTAGACGAAAACTATCGAAATAGATGGATTGGAAGGAATGGTCCGGTGAAATGGCCACCACGATCACCAGACCTTACACCTTTAGATTTCTTTTTGTGGGGTCGACTGAAGGAAATCGTATATTCAGCTCCCGTTCGGTCAAGACCACATTTAATAGGCCGTATCATGGAAGCTTTCAATATTGTAAGAGAAAAATTACCAAATACAAATCTATGTCATGAAATTCTAAAAAGAGCGAACTGTTGCGTACATAGGTCCGGCCACCAATTTGAAAACGTCCTGTAAGAATAAAACAAATTTTGTTTTAAATTTATGCGAACGTTAACAGTTTACAAATAAAATTAAATTGAATAAAAAAAGTTCAAGTTTGTTTTTGTTTTTGAAACCTATTTTTCCTGAGGTTAAACCGCTAACAAGGTATGACAAATGTACCAACGTTTTAAAGGAAATTTAACGTAGATTTGGAAAAAAATTAGAAAAGTATGTGTTAATACGACCTTTTTCATACCAAAATGGCTCTCAAAGTCGAAAAAATGAAAATTTTTTCAGAATTTTTGACTTTGACCATTTATTTTTCCCTCAATGGCTCAAATTTTGACCAGCAACTTAATTTTTCTTAAAAGCCCATACAATTAGCTTTCAAACTGCATTTCAGTTTTTTCCCTACGATAAACCATTATCGTGGGAGAATTATTTTTCTCGACTCACTGCCTAAAAACTTTAAGGCCCTATAACTCCTCAGGGTTACATTTTAGACCCCCCCCTCTCATACGATTTTTTGTTCACAATGACATCCTCTACCAACCCTATAAAGAAAAGCACGTTAGTACGGAACACCCTGTATAAGCGCCTCGTTATTGTTGTTCTTGTTGTTATTGTTACTCACATATAATGCATACATATGGGCGTATGATCTTTTCAAAATGATCAGTGAATGTTGCACTCCTAATCATTGCCCTCAAATAAAGAAATTCCTGATGTTTTTCATTCACTTCATTAATCCTTAAAGGATTTCAATAACATTTTTTTTTCATATATTCTAAAATGTCCTTATCTATGTTTGGACTGTGTTTGAATGTCGGCAAAACGGAATACATATATATGACAACAGACCCATGCGAAGTAGTAACCATAACAATAAATAACGCTGACCTACCAAAGGACCGAAAAACTTAAGAACCATGGGTCGACAGTTTCTGCTGACGGGCCGACCGCTCGTGAAGTTTGCCGAGAGAGTTAACGCTGCTTGGCTAAAGTGGCGTCCAACGGCTGGAGTTATGTAAGTATTTCCGATAAAATGATAAGCTAAGCGGTCGCTTAAGAAATCCAAAATTTAGCGCACAGTCATCAGGCCAGTCGCTCTTTAGTCTGAGAGTCGGAGTGTCTACCCTTAACGAAATTAGTACACAGAGAAAAAAATCAACCAGAAAACTGATTAAATCAAAACGGAAAACATAGAAAACGGCTTCAACAAGGAATATTTTTAATTTTAACAATTTTTCCTGTTGGAAAAATTAAAGATTTTTCCTTTGAATCGACCATTTTTCAGGTTGAATTGACATGATAATTTTCAAAAATGGATTTAAATTCAAATTTTTGAACTAACCACGGACATAATTGAAATGACAAGATAATTTTTAAAATAAAAAAAAAAATTCTAAAATACCCATAAAAGAATAAATGTCAAAACGAATTTAATTAATGTTCAAAAAATTGCCATGGGATGGACTCCATCCGATTTGGTCACTCGGTTGTCGTGTGACTGCTTTCGCAATGCTTAAAAACTTCTAAGAAGAATAAATATCTTATATGTCCTATTTTATAAACCAAATGAGAATTATACACAACGAAAAGAAATGTAATTAAACATATTTCCATTCAAATCAACCAAAAAATGTTGTTGACTCAACCATTTTTCTGTTGAAATTTTTGTTCTGCTCGAAAATCAAAAGGACTTTGAATAACAATGTGGCCCTTTTGAAAAAAAATCATTATAAAATTCGCTCAGTGTATCTTATAAGAAAACACTATAAAAATAAATTTTGAAGAAATCATATTTCTAGTTACTTGTGAAATAATAAAGGGCTCAAAGATGATGTTAACTGGATTGGGGAGGATGCTGGACGATGATCTGTGTTCCAAAATGGTCAAAAAAACATGCTGACGTAATATATGGACGGTCCCTAATGAAACGGTCAAGATAAAGACGGCAATCTGAGAGAGCTGCGCAGCACGCAGGACATTTTTGTCTAAGTCTAAGTCACAACCCAATGAAAGGATTTCACTTGGAATATCAATTAAAGTTTTTCAAAATTTTCGTTAACCCTTAACTTTTAAGTCTCAGTCATCGACTCGAATTCGAATTCGAACTCGGTCCGTCTCTCTCCTTATCTCTCTATTACGCTTCGGGTGTGAGAGAATATTTAACGTATCAGTAGCAGCGAAAAAGACATCAACGGCGATCCAACCAGACCTAGAATACCTCATCGGGTGCCCTTCCACTTTTTGGAGTCCCATCCGAAGGACATGCATTGTTTTGCTCTAAGTCGTACAGTTAACAAATTCTCAATTAACTGCCCTTTAAATCATATATAGAATACTCAATACCTGCACTCAAGATTAGCTAAAATTTGGCAATTTCGATGAGAGAAATCTGTGGAGGGATTAACGAATAAAAACCCTCATAGTCAAAATGACAAACAATCGTCGGGAAAGAAACAATTGAAAAAATCTTGGCGACTGATCGGAGAGTAAAGAAAACCAAAAAGGGACTCTAGACAATATTGAATGTCCTTTGTCCTTGTCGTGTCATTCAGCGATACGCATAACTTAACTTTTTCCTTTAATTGACTTAAATGGTTCCTTTTTTTTTTGGGGGGTTCTTTGTTAACAAGATCGACTTTGAAGAATTTTCCGTTGACATAAATAAATACGAAGCAGAGAAATCTTCTCTTCTGAAATTGAGTTGAAAAAGGGCGATTTACGAAATACCATAACCCATAAGACTGGGAAGATCGGAAGACAATCCTACATTGAAATATGAGCACGCAGATGTGACTCTCCGCTTCGTTAGGGATGAAGTGGCGCCTGGGCCACTAAAGAATATCGTATGTAGTAAATGAAAAAATTGTATGTTATTCATGCACCCGACGGGAGTATCGTCGATATCAATCAACTAATGCAGACTGACAGACTGACAGACAGACAGACACCCTCGCAATATTAATGAAGACATCGCCTTTATTACAAGCAATGAAATCGACATCGTTTCTGAGATTAATTGATTCGCGTGCTAAGAGCTTCTTTAATTTCTTTTCTTAAATATAGTTCAGGAGGAGGGGGAAGACGAAACGATTTTCATTTTTCTTCGTTTTTTTTTTTTTTTTGGTTTTTGTCTTTGTTGAATGTGCATCGGAAAAAAGTTGGAGTCGATTCGCAATAATCATGCATCGTGCCCCATAAGTAACTGCGAAGAACGCTGGTTCACTGCTTGTTTTGGGCAAAGCATTCATTCCCATTCATTCGTACTGAATATCATTTATCTGTGATGCGCCTGCGTGCGTATTCTGAATGTAAACAGTTAAAAGTCAGGCGCAAAATTATCAGTACGACTGAAGCAATGCGCAAAAGAATTCGATGCGAGAGCTTAGTATGCATTGACAAAGGATCAAGAATGTATTAACTGCCACTCTTCCGGATCGACCGGAGAACATAAAGCAGACTTTTGAAATAGTAGTGCGATTCAAGCAGGTGTGCAAATTGTGCGTTTGTGCAATTTTGTTTGTATGGAAAAAAAAAATTTTGCATCCTCGCAAATTTTTCGTTTGTGCAAATTTGTTTATATGGAAAAAAAAAATTCTGCGGCCGGGAAAATATTGCACATCGATTTTGATGGGTAAAACTTTGCGCCATGTTATTGCACAAGTTTTGCACACGTGTTCTTCGCAGGGTCGTTCATACAAAAGGGAAAAATTTGCACACTTCAATTTCCACAGCTGCTTGAATACCACTAATGATTTTATTATTAATGTTTAGCAAAATAACTTTTTACCTGTGTGGAGATTCGATTTAGACATGTCCGTCTGTCTGTCTGTCTGTCTGTCTGTCTGTCTGTCTGTCTGTCTGTCTGTCTGTCCGTCTGTCTGTATACAGTTATCTTATCGAAGGAGTTGAGCTATCTTGAAGAAATTTGGTATGCGTGCTAACGGGGACATGAGTAAGAACAAGTTCGAGAATGGACCCGATCGGACCATTTTTAGGGGTACCTCCAGTACTAGGGTCTGTTAAGAAAATCACAAAAACTGCTTTAAAACCGGAGTTTTTCAAGATATTTTGATGAAAATTGATATTTAAAGCCAAGTTATTCAGTTTCCAAAAATTGGAAAAGTGGGCGTGGCATAAGGGCGTTTTTCGAAAATCGTCTTCTACACCCGAAATTCAAAGGGGACTTGAAATTAGGCACTTATGCTTCCTTTGTAGCCATAAACATCCTTTCTAAAAATTTCTTTGATCGGTCCATTATTAAGGGTACCTCCAGTACTAGGGTCTGTCACAAAAATCCCAAAAATGTCCCAAAATCGGACTTTTTCGAAATATTTCAATGAAACTTACAATTTGAGCGTATATTTAAGCCTCCGATTAGAATTTCAAAAAAAAAATTGGAAAAGTGGGCGTGGAAAAAGGGCGGTTTTCATAAAGAAATTTAACAGAAGTCGGCATATTGGGCCCCTTATGGCCTTTAAAACCTCTGGAATATTCATTTTTAGTGGTCCTGCTTTTTGGGCGTGGTTTAAAAATTAATTAAACATGTCTCGCCTGACTATAACAACCCTTACTTGTTTTGTATGGGTTTCGCCCTCTCGACAAAGTGGAGGCAATGCGACCATTAAAAGATCTATTGTTCCACATGTTCCCTCATTTAGTCTATCTATTCTATTATGTCCTCTATCTTCCTTATTAAGGAGACGACTTTCAGATATATGTCGTGGCTTAAGAAGGGTTTCTTGAGAGTCATAGCCTACATAGGAGAAAAAAAAAAAAAACATTTACGCATTATATGGAATGCAGTCTCCTCAAGACAGAGTCTGCACTCGGGGAGTCTCCTCAGTCAGGTGCATCTTGTGGAGCTGATATTTCAATCGGCAGTGCCTTGATCTACCTATATTTGCTTCCCTAATCTTAGCATATCTGAGGTCTTAACTTTATAGTCATGCATGTTACTGTCACCTATACATACATATGTCATCGATGATATCACTGATGACTATGCCTCGGAATTTGAATATGTAAAAAATTGAAAAAAAAAAATCAAAAAATATTCAAAAAAATATTCAAAAAAAAATCAAAAAAGTATTCAAAAAATATTTTAAAATAAAAATTGAAACAAAAATTCGAAAAATTCAAAAAATTACCAGTCAATAAATTCGAAATTAGTTCGATTAATTATGCCTATTAAATGATTGAATTGTCAATTTAACATAATAAAAGCCTACTCAGTGAATCAATATTCAAAAAGCCCAGTTAAATGCAAAAAAATTCAAAATATTCAAAATCCGAGCTCTACTGATGACTTTGTCATAAAGGAGATAATTTCCCACTGGGTATGTAGCAGTCGCAATATTACCTAGCATTGGGATATTGATAATAGTGGGACTCATGCAGCTTCGCAAATTGTGGGAAATGAGAAAATTGTCACCCAACTGTCAAAATTTATATGAAAATTTACGATGGGAAAAGTTGCGAAGGCATTTGCGAAGCTGCATGCGTACCACTAATATTTTGTAATCAATTCCGATCGCTGCGACATGAATTGATAGTTTTTCTCTGCACTGTATTTTGGACATGCGTGCTGAACATGTGCATCAATGCAATTAAAATACCAAACGAATAGGGGCAAAGGAACAAGACATTTGTTCTTTTATTTTTCTCTCTCTTATTGTAACATGGCACGCGCTGCGAACATGCTTCATATACATTTATGTTTCCGTTCTTGGTGCGGCCTGCCTGCCTGCTTACTTACGAGTAATTTTTTTTTTATTTTTTTTTTTTAATTGTATGTAGCATTTTAGTTGATTGCACGTCTTTGGCGTCCGTCCATAGATCGACTTATAAAGATGAAATTTCCAAAAGCAACTCGTGCTCGGGCAAAGTGCCCAACTACCCATTACGATGATGACTGACCAGTTTTCAGTCAATCAGACAGTAGCCACATCACTTTTAAATATGTAACAGGTATTTTCCAATCAGACAAATAAAAAGTGTTATTCTCAATGGAAAAATTTCGCTGCCGTTTTTTCAACCTCCCACTCCCTCCCCGTCCCCTCCTCGCCCCATCTCATTTCATTTATTTGTTTGTTAAAGGGCAATCAATATTGATCAAGACAAGTTGATAATTGACGGCCTCAATGGTGTGCAACTGTGCTCATATGTATGTGCATACATATGTACATACGTGTGTGCAAAATAAAGTTGCACGTTGAAATCAGGATAGTCGTGACAGTAGGGTGATCGAAAGAGAGTAAATCATTCGTGAGTTTTAATAACATTAATAAATGATCTTGGTAATATCAATTTTACCCACTAGGTATACAGGATGTCCAAGGAACATTGTGCAGAATTTTAATATGTGAGATATCTTATGTGAAGGGCTGTAGTTTTTGCTTTTGCACCACTTGTCTACGAGGTACCGTTATCGAGTTATAGCACTTTAAAAATTTGAATTGAACTAAATTATAAATACAATAGGGGTATTCACAAAGGCGTGCTAAAAACGTTGGAAAGTCGGAAAATCGGAAAAATGCGACTTCTTAAAAAATTTTTAAATTTTTTTTGTATCTTGCACAACTTCTTAAGCAGTTGTAATTTTCTGATTTTCCGACTTTACTATTTTCCGACGCCTTTGTGAATACCCCTAATATTGAAATTTGCGAAAAGACTGTGAGAAATCGCTTGAAAGGATCAGGTTTTGATACCTACATACATACATACATAGCTAGACCTATCCTATCCTTCGAATTTCGCAAAATCGGGAGCTTTAACCCTTTCGCGCCGGAGTTTTTTTTCTCGAAACACAGGAATTTCTTGAAAAACTGATTGCAGAAATAGATAAAGGAGCAAAAAAAAAAAAAAATCATGTTCTGCATTCTCAAAAAATTTCGAGTGTCCTTCGGTTATCCTTGGATATATAATCCCAATAACAGTTTTAGATGGGACACAATGAGAAATTTTGAGTTGTGTCATCTTAGAAGAGGGTCTGCGATATGTCCTAATAGAAAAAAACAAATTTAAACTGAGTGGTACGTACTGTCCCAGTAGGCGCGAAAGGGTTAAATGTCAAATTTCCAATACCAAAATTGAATTTAAGCAATAGGTCTGTTCCAGTACTGCATGCAACTGCCCCAAAAACTGACCAATTTTAATCAATTTTCATAGAGTTTTCAAAAAATTGGGCAATTTCGAGGATCGTCATTATCGCAGCTGAGCCCTTGGTATTCTCCTTATCGCATTTTTTCCCCCCAATGCTAAGAATTTTCATTGCTCTTTTCTTCTTGAATTTTTTTTGAAGAATAACGAGACGTAAAGAAGAAGGATAATTTATGTATGTATGTTCGGATCATCGAGATCAGGGGCGGACTGGGGGTCAAAGGGCCCACCGGGCATTTGAAAAATGGGGCCCTGTTACCTAAGAAAAAAAAAA